>BSBN01001281.1:18546666-19790833 GCA_027924645.1 Cunninghamia lanceolata
GAGAAGAGAATATCTCAAAATAAGGTGACCCCAAACTAGCAAAGATTGGATACTACTAGGATGAGAAAGTGGTAGCACAAGTAACTAAGATTCTTTCTGAATTTGAGGACTTACTCCCAAGGAATTTTATTGAAATGAAAGGAATTAAAGAAGAAGTGGGAATGATGAAAATAAAACTAAAAGAGGGAATTAAACTAGTAAAGAAAAGATGATATAGACTTAATCCTAACATGAAGAAAAGAGTCAAAGCATAAATTGATAAGATTTTAGCAGTAGGAATCATAAAATTAGTTGAGGAAGCATATTGTATTAGTCCAATGGAAGTACCAAAAAAAATTAGGAGAGATAAGAATATGTGGAGACTGTTGTAAGTATGTGCTATCGATGTTGCCATCGATGTCAACAATCTTGTGTTGTCATTGGTGTCAACTGTGTTAACTTATTGAGAAGAGATGAGGCTATTGCAATGTTATGAGTTGATTGGATTAGATGTTTTGTTGATGATGATTTACTTTATTTGTAGAGGTGCTAAAGATGTTGAGAATATGTTTCTGTTAGTTGATTTCCATGTGATTTTGAGAAAATTTTATTAATAAAGGTAATAGTGTGGTGAAGTAGCATTTTGGCTTATAGAGTAGTGTTATTCTTTTGCTCCGCATTTCCTCTATGTTGAAGATCTGTCTTTGCAGTGTGGATATGTTGTTCAGAAGTATTAAGAGTTGTTATATTCCAAATTTTGTGTTCCAATTCATTATGCAAAGAAAATTATGTTTAAAAGTGTGTGGACTGTGTTTCAAAGTTGTGCAGAGGTGTCTGGGAGAAATGTCTTTGCTCCACATTTCTTTGCAAAGAAGTTTTAGATCTTGTGATTCTAGAATTGTGCTTATAAGGTTTATATCTTTCTTTTGTTGAATTTGTTCATGGTTTGGCACTCCATAAGTTGATTTCTAGAGATACAGTCTATGATAGAGATAGTTAAGCATGCTGGATAAACATGATAAAGGTGTGTGGTAGGTGAATGTTGTTGTGGAGGAATTTTTATCAAGATGTTTCAAGATGTTCATGGAATAATCTAGATTATGTTGAAGCCTTGCATGTGGTCCACAAGTTGTCTTTGGATTTGAGTATGAGGACTACCTTTTCACTCCCTTAGTTTGATCATTTTATATTACTGTTGGTGACACATATTAGACTTTTGGGGACTGTTGATCCCCATATGCAAGACTATTAGACTATATGCTTTTACCTTTGATTTATTATGTTAGCATGACTGTGATGAGACTAGATCTTGATATGATTCACTGATGAAGATTTGACGCGTGATTTGCATTATGATACTATTTGAGAAACTAGTTATGTGATTATTGTTATGGATTTATTATGCGATGTTATCTTGAGATGGATTATAGAAATGTAAATTATGAATGTAATTAAGATGTGATTTTAGGATTGTTTTATATGATTATGTGATGGTGTGAGTATATGTTTACTTTTCTTTAGCTATGGTATACATGTTGGATTAATCTTTTGTGCAAGTGTGCAGGTGTTCTAACCAAGCCACAGATAATTGGAGATTATCCCACATATTTTTTTGAATTCCTGTGTTAAGCTGATCTAGTTCCAAGAGGAACCAACATCAACTATGTTATGCATGATGAAATTTCATAATGTTATTGTGTGGTGTTTCTTGGGATAGGTCTACCCTTTTATATTTGATTGTATTTTGGTGTTGTAAAGGTGTAATGTTTATTTGATTTTATTTTTGAGTTTTTGTTTTTTTGTGACCCCTTTTTATGTGATTTTACTCACCCTATGGTGCTCCAAATGGGTTAAAGTGACCCTAGGTTGTACCCCTAGGGTCTAGGGACCTTTTGAGCTTGTATAAACTAAGGTAAACTCCCATTTGGTCACTTAAACTTCACCCTCAAGTAAAGTGACAAAAATGGAAGTTTGGGAAGGAGTGGAAGGTTCAGTTAAACACTCAACCTCATCCACACCTCTTCCCAAGGCTTGGGGGAGTCTTCAAGACCCCTAAATTGTGGAGGAATCAACTCCAATTTTCTCCCACATTGGTGAGGGTACCTTGGGGTTTTGTTGGGTTTCATAGGAGGATATGATTGGGGCACTTGTAGTACCCACATTGTTCTTTTGCTCCACTTTTCTCTCCCACATGTGTGAGAGAGTACAAGTGGAGGAGGCAAGACTTGGTGGAATGGGAGGGTGACATGTGTCACCCCCACATTCCATGAAGCTTGAAAGTGGATTTGTGGAGGAAGGAGAAGGTGACATGTGTCACCTTCTCATTCCTAAAGGCTCATGAGGATAGCCTATTTTAATCCCTCTTGATGAGAGGGAGGGGGTTGTTGAACTGTTTTCAATTTTGATTTTGATTTGAATTTGGGAGAGAGTTAGAGGACTTTTTGGAGGCTCATTTGGAGGACTTGGAGGTGGAGTTGGAAGGGCTCTTCTTCAACTATCTTCCTTATGGGCTATTTAAGGTAGGATTCAAGGCTACATGTCTTTCCTTATGTAATTACTTTTCTTTTGTGATGATTTTGTGTGTGTGTATTTTACATTTGTTGTTGGGATTTTTATGGGTGTTGTGAGAGCCTCTCCACTTGGAGAAAATGCTCAACATGTGTGGGGTGGGGGAGGAGTGAACCTCCTCGAGGTCACCTCCTAGTTTTGGTATTTTAGCCTTGAGGGCAACTTGTGAGTTTGAGTCTTTTTGAATGGCTTGAGAGCCATGGAGTATTATGGGAAATTTGGTATATATGTGTTGGCTTGAGGCCTTGTGAAAAATTGATTCTTTTTTGAGACATTTGGAGTGGCACTCTTGAGTTGAGTGGTGTCCACTCCCCTACCCCCTTTAAACTCATTTCTATGAGTCTTGTTTTGTGCAAGCCATGGGAGTTCTTCTTGTTGATTGCTTTGTGTGTTTTGTTGTGAAGTGGTGTGAAAGTTTCCTTGTGTGTGGATGACCTCCAAGGTCAGGGGTGACTCATGAGTGAGTCTATGGTAGGGAGGAGAGTGGTATTCATGTGGCTTTTCCCCCTTCCCTTATTTGTTATTACAGGTTGTTGTAGCATTGGAGCTTGGAAGCAAAAGAACTATTCGTTCTTAAGTTTTGTCATTTTAGCTCCTTGTGAGCTTTGGCCAAGTATGGCCTTGTGTAGTTTGTTTCTAGAAAAGAGAGATGACTTTCCTCTCTTAATATGTAAACTTAATGACTATTTTGAGTTGTAACTATTTTATTTTGAAGTTGAGAATTAAATTTAGTGGCTATTTTTCATTTTATGGGGTTTTCTTCCTATGTTAGCTTGTTGTTTTAATTGGTATTTTGGCTCAAAAAAAAATAGAAATGTTAGTTATTTAACTTCTTGTTGTAAAATTCTATGAAATGGAAATGGAAGCACATCTAGATATTTTGTTTTAACAATGGTGTATGGGTTATAGTGAATGTTGTAGTTTCTTTTAAAGGATTAAATAGTGCTTTTTAAAAAAAGTAAAAATAGATAGATATGTGCTTATATTGTTGTTCAAAAATAAAATATGGATGCTCTATTTTATCATTACATTCAAAAATTAGTTCTCAAAATGTTTATTTAATCATGTATTTATACAAGAAAAAAAATGCATATGTATATGTTATATACATACAAATCAGGTATATATATATAAATATATACATATATATATATATATAAATATATACATATATTTATATATTTATGTTGGTTGTGTTTTAAATGTGGATCGGAGTAGATAGATTTATATATATATACCAAATAGAATAACCCTTAAAAATAATTGAATATCTTTATGACTGTGTTTTATCATTTTTTAACTTTCTTTTAGAATAGACTGTGTTTTTTCTAGAATATATATATATATAATGAATATAAGCCATAAAAATAGATCAGGGAGCTAATAGATGTTACAGCCGAATGAAAGAGACTTAGCCAAGACTTAATTTTTTTTATCTTGCTGAGTGTGGCCATGGAATGGCCGGGGTAGGGCCACGGGTTGTGGACAGTGGGGTGGGGGTTTCAAACCCCCACTGAAGCCTTCCTTTCTTTGTTTAGTGCTTGGAGTGTGGGGAGGGTGTTGAACCCCCAGCCAGACTCCACAAAGTGGGGTGTGGGTGGGCGTTTGGCCCCCTCCCCACATTCCCATTCCCTTCTAAAATTTGTGGCACCTCCTTCAACCTAACACCTCTGCAAAAACCTCCATTCGACCCTACATTTCATTTTAACATGCAGATTTTTTTTACTATTTAAAATGTCAATTATATATATATTTTTTGGTTTTGAACCAGAGGTATTTTTTGTTTTGGAAGAGCAAACTATGGAGATACACTGAGAATATATATATATATATGTTTGAAGCCATGGTTGCCCTCCTTATCCCCAAACTTGCAACTCAAAAACATCAAAGAGGAAAGAATAAGAAAATTGGAGAGAGATGAAAATGATAGAAGGAAGTAGGGTTAGGGCTTTGTTTTCTTTTCATAAGGAAATGATTATTTTATTACAAGGACTTTTAGGGCTTGAGTTTTTACATTAACTTTTAATTCTTTTCCCTCACTTTTTGACTTAGGATATTTGTTATTGTTAACTTACTATGTTTAGCTATTTTATAATGTGATGACTTAATATCATGGGTTAGGGATAAATTCATTTATATGTGGGTAATTTTTATTTACTAGATTTTTTTCAATTGTTAGGGGTTAGGGATTTATTCTATTATTTAATTGTATGAAATGCTTTAAAGTTTAGTTTATTGAGCTAGGAAATTTTTGGATTGATTTAATTATTTGAGGATGGGTTTAATTAAATCTATTTAATATCCTTCCTAATTTAACTATTGAAATTGTAATTAATTTTAAATCGATTTAATTTAATTAATCGCATGTGGATATTAATCGAAGAGGTTAATTTTATTTTATTTAATTTAGTGATTTTAATTTATTTAATCTAGTTGTTTTAATTAATTAATTAATTCCTTTAACCTATTTTAGTGAGCTTAGTAAACCCTAGTGTAAATTTAATTATTAGAATAATTCCTATTCAAGCCCAAGAGGTGTTTTGCTGCCCAATTTTTCTAGGATTTAGGGTTAACATTCCTTAGAAATTTAAACCTTGCGTAGAATAAAATTTGAATGCTCCCCCAACTTGTTGATGTCAATTAAGTGGATATTTATTTCTGTTATGCTTTATAATTAGGCTTTTGATTTCGACTCGTGTCGAAATCCTTTCACTCACATAGGAAAGCTTAGGGTTTCGATCAATCAATCCCAACCCTAATGGTGACGCTTCTCATGTCACATTCACCCCCTTAGTCATCTTTCATCACGTAGGGGAATGCGTATGTGATGGCATTACCCCAAATTTAACTAACATGTTTATGCCTTATGCGTATTGTCACCGAGCACGCTGTCACATGTGAGGGGGTTTCTAGGGATGCGTGGAAATTTTTTGATATTTTGTGTCATGAACACATGACAAATGTGGACATGACACTTGTGTTACATGTCGTGACCACATGGGAAATGTGGGCATGACATTTGGTATCAAAGCCCAAGTTTAAACACTGGGCTTGTTTGGGCACGTTACTTATTCTACAAATTCTTCTAATTCATGACCACCTTGTTCTTGTAAGTTGCCACCCAGAATGAGGCGAGCACATTTACACTACACTGCATCCGTAGAGGTGCATAGAGACTCATCAGCCAAGGGTCAAGGACCGCTGGCACGACAGGCACCACCCGCACCTAATATAGGACCTCAGATCTAACAGGCATTACAGGTGGTGTTAGATAGGTTACCACTGGCCGCAGTTGAGCCATGTATCAAGTTGTGTGTTGAGCCCCACGTTGATCCGTGAGAGGAGCGATGTGAGGCGTCACGTGCTGAGTCACATGTGGAGCCATGTGTAGAGCCCTGCGTCAAGCTGTGAATGGTGCCACGTGTAGAACCTTATGTTGAGATACCTGACACGACAGCGAAGGAAGTTGGTTCAGCTTACAGAGATCATAGCAGGAGCCCTCTATATCATGCTAGGTGAGAGGAGGTAGTGAGAGTAGAGCAGGTTTTTCATGGGCCTTATGGTTATGGTGTGGATGAGCCTATTCAAGGACACAGAGACTGTGGGGATCCCATCAGAGATTTACTAAGGCTAAATCCACCTACCTTCGTAGGAACCATAGAGGGAGCCAAGGCGGAGGCTTGGCTTACTAGTTTAGACAAGTGCTTTGCATTGTGTCCTTATGAGGGCAACATGAAGACACACGTGGCAGTTCACCTATTGAGAGATGTAGCAGTGACTTGGTGGCATACTGAGGAGTGCAAGCACCACTTATCTTTGGATACACTTTCATGGGACACTTTTATTGAGTGCTTTAATACGCGTTATCTATCAGACCACTACAGGCAGCGTCATATCGACAAGTTCCATGATTTATAGTACTGAGGTTCTACAGTAGAATAGTATGAGGGCAAGTTCACAAATGTGTCACCTTTATGCAGAGTATCTCCATGATGAAAAACTTTTGGTTCACAAGTTTATCAGAGGTTTGAATTAGGGGATATAAGGGTTTGTGTGCATGGCAGACCCCCAGACCTTGAGTGAGGTTGACGAGAAGGCATACATTACTGAGGAGATACAAGGGCGAGGTCAGAGGTCATGCCCCTAGTTTCAGGATCGTAGCCAGCAGCAACAACAGAATTACCATAGACCACCACCACCACCTCAAAGAGTAGGGTTTAGTTTTGCACCTTTACCTCCTAGGCCTCCATAGCAACAGCAGCAGCAATTTTAGCAGAGGTCTAGGCCCCAGCAGAGGGCATAGGGAGGACAAAATCATGGTTGGCAGCAATAGGGCCTGCATATGGATCAGAGGCAGCAGGGACCACTTGCAGGTCCTGTGAGATCACAGTAGTCTTACAGGGGTTCTCAGGGGTCCATGGGTCAGACTTGACAACAGCAGAGTAGTAGGACACAGATTGGATAGATACAGACTAGGGGCCCATGCTATGTATATGGTGGAGCAAACACATTTGGCTAGAGAGTGCCCACACGTTTTTATGGTAGTGGGACAGCCTCGTGCAGGAGGTTCAGAGGAAATAGTTGGTGATGTGGGTAGATCCAACCATATGTTTGCAGTGGTTGATAACTGCCAAGCTGACTTCCAGGCCTCAGTGATCGAGATAACAGGTATGATTAGGGATGTCCCCATTGCTATTTTATTTGACTTTGGCACTACTAATTCATTTATATCTCCATCATTAGTGGAGCGTTACAGGTAGGTGGCCTCTAGATAGGGTGATAGGTGGGAGGTTGAGCTGGCCACTGGGGCCAGGATGTCAGTAGATGCTTTAGTTTAGGATTGTGAGATCTCTTTGGGGTCCTTCACTACATTATGTGACCTTAGGGTTATGCCCTTAAGATCCTATGGTGTAGTTTTAGGCATGGATTGGCTTCCAACTCATATATCCAAGCTAGATTGTTGTTGAAAGGCAATTAGCTATTTAGATGATCATGGCACGTCAGTTGGGGTAGTGGGCATTCAGAAGCCCACAGTAGTTCATATGATATCCACTCAGTAGCTTAAGCACTACATACGGAAGGGATGTAAATTGTTTGCCATCACTGTTAGCAATAGATCAAAGGATGAGCCAGAGGTGTCATTAGATGACCATCCTATCTTGAGGGAGTTCGCTGATGTCTTTCCACTAGAGTTACTAGGTATGCCTCCATGCAAAGAGGTAGACTTCCACATTGATCTTGTGTCAGGTGCAGAGCCAATGTCTCATGCACCTTACAAGATGACTACACATGAGCTCACGGAGCTCAAGTTGCAGTTAGAGGAGTTACTTGAGAAGGGACACATTTGACCTAGTGTTTCACCATGGGGTGCACCAGTCATCTTCGTGTAGAAGAAGGATGGGTCTCTTCATTTGTACATGGACTATAGGCAGCTTAATAAGGTAATGGTGAAGAACCGTTATCCTCTACCTAGGATTGATGTCCTTTTTGATCAGATGCAAGGAGCTAGAGTGTTCTCTAAGATAGACCTAAAGTCTAGTTACCACCAGTTGCGCATCACAGAAGCGGATATCCATAAGACCACTTTTCAGACTCGTTATGGCCACTATGAGTTCACTGTGGTACCCTTCGGCTTGATGAATGCCCTTGTAGTGTTCATGAATCTCATGAATGGGGTATTCCAAACTTACTTAGATCAGTTCATGATCATTTTCCTTGATGATATTTTGATCTACTCGTGGATCGAGGAGGAGCATGAGGATCACTTACATCAGATTTTGCAGTGTTTGAGAGAGTAGTATCTTTATGGAAACTTGGTGAAGTGTGATTTTTTGAGGACCGAGGTGCAATATTTGGGGCACATCCTATCTGGCAATGGTATCTCCATAGATCCATTGAAGATTAGGGATATTATGGATTGGCCAGCACCCACCAGTGTGACAAAGGTCAGGAGTTTCATGGGGTTAACTGGTTACTACTACAGATTTGTAGAGGACTTTTCCAAGATAGCGCACCCCATCACTTCCCTTCAGCGGAAAGAGAAGAGCTTCACTTGGATTGAGTAGTGTGAGAGGGCCTTTGGAGTCCTCAAGGAGCATCTTATCAGTACTCCCATCTTATCAGTTCCTGATCCTGCAAAGGATTTTGTGGTTTGTACAGATGTATCACTTGAGGGTTTGGGAGCCGTTCTTATGCAGGGTGGAAGAGTGATCATATATGAGTCACGAAAGCTCAAGACCCATGAACTAAACTACCCTACTCATGATTTAGAGCTTGCAGTAGTGGTTCATGTTCTCATTCATTAGAGACACTTTCTATTGGGTTGTCTCTTTGAGCTTTATTTGGATCACCACAGTTTGCAGTACATATTTACACAACCGAATTTGAATGCCCACCAGTGGCGTTGGATGGAGTTTCTTTGCAAGTACGACTTTGATGTCCATTACATCAAAGGGAAGGAGAACGTGGTCACTGATGCATTGAGTCAGAGGTACCACAAGATCCTGACCTTGACCTTGAGTGTGGACTTGAGAGGACGTATCATTTAACATTTGCCTGAGGAAGAGTGGTTTCTTGAGGTGCAATAGGAGATGTAGTCACAAAGAGCCCTTATGGGTAAGTTTGCAGGATATTCCCTGGAGGTAGATGGGTTACTTAGACATCGACAGTGCATCTATGTACCCTGTCTAGGTGACCTACATGCAGTAGTTCTTTCAGAGGCTCATAGAGCACCTTATCCAGTACACCCGGGGGTGAAGAAGATGCATGCTGACTTGCAACAGTTATACCATTGGGTAGGTATGAGATGAGATATTGCAAAATATGTTGCTCGATGCCTTGAGTGCCAAAGGGTCAAGGCCAAGCATCAACATCTAGCAGGATTTTTATACCCTCACAAGATACCTGAGTGGAAATGGGACACCATTTCCATGGATTTCATTGTTGGTCTTCCTATGTCATCTCGCCGCCATGATGCCATCATGGTGATGGTTGACAAGTTGAGAAAGGTGGTGCATTTCTCACCTGTATGCATGACGTATAATGCTCTATCAATGGAGAGAGTATTCTTGGATGAGATTGTTAGATTACATGGAGTACCTTGCCATATCATTTGTGACAAGGACTCAGTGTTCACTTCAACCTTTTGGAAGGCATTACAACAAGCGTTGGGCACACAGCTCAACTTCAGTTCCTCTTATCACCCTGAGATAGATGGGCAGACAGAGAGGGTGAATTAGGTTCTTGAGGATATGCTCCGTATGTATGTTATGGATCACCAAACTAGATGGGAGGAGTATCTATATCTAGTTGAGTTTGCCTATAATAATGGGCATCATAGCTCATTAGGTATGCCTCCTTTTCAGGCCTTATACGACAGACCTTGTTGGACACCGTTGAGTTGGGACAGTATTGAGGACATGTTTTCTATTGGGCCAGAGTTAGTATAGGATATGAAGCATTAGGTGACTTTGATTAGATAGAGACTTCAGGAGGCACAAGATCAACATAAGAAGTATGTCGATGCTAAGAGATTAGATCGGAGCTTCTCGGTTGGTGACAGAGTATTCTTAAGAGTGCGACTGCATAAGAGTCCAATTTGTTATGGAAAGGGCTCTAATCTCGCACCATGGTTGGTTGGACTTTTTGAGATTTTGGAGTGGATAGGACCCATAGCCTACCATCTAGGCTTGCCACCTAGCCTATCATGCATCCACAATATTTTTCATGTATCTATTTTATGGAGTTACATATCCGATTTATCTCATGTATTGGATTGGAATGCATTATAGGTAAAGGCAGAGAGACAGTTGGCTTTGGAGCTAATTTGTATATTGTCTTGTCAGACACTTGGCCTTCAAGGTCAAGAGCTAGACTAGGTTAGGGTCCAGTGGGATAGGTACGATGAGGTCATGTGGAGTTGGGAGGATGTATCTAGATTCAAGGAACTTTATCTTTACCTCTTTGATGACTTCCAGGAGGAAGTTTAGTCTTAGTGGGGAGGATGTGAGGCCTACCTTTTCACTCCCTTAGTTTGACCATTTTATATTACTATTGGTGACACATTTTAGACTTTTGGGGATTGTTGATCCCGATATACAAGACTATTAGACCATATGCTTTTACCCTTGATTTATTATGTTAGCATGATTGTGATGAGACTATATCTTGATTTGATTCACTGATGAAGATTCAACGTGTGATTCGCATAATGATACTATTTGAGACATTAGTTATTTGATTATTGTTATGGATTTATTATGAGATGTTATCTTGAGATGGATTATAGAAATGCAAATTATGAATGTAATTATGATGTGATTTTAGGATTGTTTTATATGATTATGTGATGGTGTGAGTATATGTTTACTTTGCTTTGGCTATGATATACATGTTGGATTAATCTTTTGTGCAAGTGCATAGGTGTTCTTACCAAGCCACGAATAATCAGAGATTATCCCACACATTTTTGTGAATTCTTGTGTTAAGCCGATTTAGTTCTAAGAGGAACCAAGATCAACTATGTTATGCATGGTGAAATTTCGTAATGTTATTGTGTGGTGTTGCTTGGGATAGGACTACCCTTTTATATTTGATTATATTTTGGTGTTGTAAAGGTGTAATGTTTATTTGATTTTATTTTTGAATTTTTATTTTTTTGTGACCCTTTTTTATATGATTTTACTCACCCTATGGTGCTCAAAATGGGTTAAACGTTACCCTAGGTTGTACCCCTAGGGTCTAGGGACCTTTTGATCTTGTCTAACCTTAGGTAAACTCCCATTTGGTCACTTAAACTTCACCTTGAAGTAAAGTGACAAAAATGGAAGACTAGGAAGGAGTGGACGGTTAGATCAAACACTCAACCTCATCCACACCTCTTCCCAAGGCTTGGGGGAGTCTTCAAGATCCCTAAATTGTGGAGGACTCAACTCCAAGTTTCTCACACATTGGTGAGGGTACCTTGGGGGTTTATCGTCTTTCATAGGAGGATATGATTGGGGTACTTATAGTAACCACATCCTTCTTTGGCTCCACTCTTCTCTCCCACATTTGTGAGAGAGAACAAGTGGAGGAGGCAAGATTTGGTGGAATGGGAGGGTGACATATGTCACCCCCATATTCCATGAAGCTTGCAAGTGGGTTTGTGGAGGAAGGAGAAGGTGACATGTGTCACCTTCTCATTCCTCAAGGCTCATGAGGAGATCCTATTTTAATCCCTCTTGATGAGTGGGAGGAGGTTGTTGAATTGTTTTCAATTTTGATTTTCATTTGAATTTGGGAGAGAGTTAGAGGAATTTTTTGGAGGCTCATTTGGAGGACTTGGAAGTGGAATTGGAAGGGATCTTTTTCAACTATCTTCCTTGCAGGCTATTTAAGGTAGGATTCAAGGATACATGCATTTCCTTATGTAAATTACTTTTCTTGTGTGATGATTTTGTGTGTGTATATTTTACATTTGTTGTTGTGAGGATTTTATGGGTGTTGTGAGAGCCTCTCCACTTGGAGAAAATGCTCAACATGTGTGGGGTGCGGGAGGAGTTAACCTCCTTGAGGTCACCTCCTAGTTTTGGTATTTTGGCCTTGAGGGCAAGTTGTGAGTTTGAGTATTTTTAAATGGCTTGAGAGCCATGGAGTATTTATGGGAAATTTGGTATATATGTGTTGGCTTGAGGAGATACAAGAGCGAGGTCAGAGTTCATTTTAACATGCGAGATCCCATTCCCTTCTAAAATCTGTGGTGCCTCCTTCAACCCGATGCCTCTGCAAAAATGGCCATTCGACCTTACATTTCATTTTAACATGCAATTTTTTTTACTGTTTAAAATATATATATATATATTCTCACTATATCTCCATAGTTTGCTCTTGCAAAACAAAAAATATATATAACCAAGAATAAAATGTATATACTAAGATTATATACCTCTGGGTTTGAAGCCATGGCTACCCTCCTTATCCCCAAACCTGCAACTCAAAAACATCAAAGAGGAAAGATTGAGAAAATTGGAGAGAAATGAAAATGATAGAAGGAAGTAGGGTTAGGGCTTTGTTTTCTTTTCATAAGGAAATGATTATTTTATTAGGACTTTTAGGGCTTGAGTTTTTAAATTAGCTTTTAATTCTTTTCCCTCACTTTTTGACTTAGGATATTTGTTATTGTTAAATTACTATGTTTTTCTATTTTATAATGTGATGACTTAATATCGTGGGTTAAGGGTAAATTCATTTATATGTGGGTAATTTTTATTTACTAGATTTTTTTCAATTGTTAGGGGTTAGGGATTTATTCTATTATTTAATTGTATGAAATGCTTTAAAGTTTAGTTTATTAGGCTAGGGAATTTTTGGATTGATTTAATTATTTCAGGAGGGGTTTAATTAAATTTATTTAATATCCCTCCTAATTTAACTATTGAAAATGTGATTAATTTTAAATTGATTTAATTTAATTTATCGCATGTGGATATTAATCAAAGAGGTTAATTTTATTTTATTCAATTTAGTGATTTAAATTTATTTAATATAGTTGTTTTAATTAATTAATTAATTCCTTTAACCTATTTTAGTGAGCTTAGTGAATCCTGGTGCAAATTTAATTATTAGAAAAATTCCTATTCATGCCCGAGAGGCGTTATGCTGCCAGATTTTTCTGGGATTCAGGGTTAACATTCCTTATAAATTTAAACCTTGTGTAGAATAAAATTTGAATGCTCCCACAACTTGTTGATGTCAATTAAGTGGATATTTATTTTTGTTATGCTTTATAATTAGGCTTTTGATTTCAACTCGTGTCAAAATCCTTTCACTCACATAGGAAAGCTTAGGGTTTCAATCAATCGATCCCAACCCTAATGGTGACACTTCTCGTGTCGCATTAATCCCCTTAGTCACCTTTCATCACGTAGGGGAATGTGCATGTGATCGCATTACCCTGAATTTGACTGACATGTTTATGCCTTATGCATCTTGCCACCGAGCATGCTATCGCATGCGAGGGGGTTTTTAGGGATGCATGGAAAATTTATGATATTTCATGTCATGAACACATGACAAATGTTGACATGACACGTGTTGCATGTCGTGACCACATGAGAAATGTGGGCATGACATTGAGGAAGTGTGTACTTAAAAGTTCATCGTGTTAACACAGATTTGATTGACCTTGGGTGCTTACACTAATTACGGAGATGCTTTGTGTAGACACCTAAATTTGTCCATGTCTTGCAACACCTAGTCAAATACATCATTAATACATCATGTAGCATTTTGTCCTAAATCTCACTCATAAATCCCTCTTATCCATTAGCTAATTAATTAAATAAATCATATGTATTTAACTAACCCCATCATAATCCCATTTATCTTTCCATAGTCAATTAATTAAATAAACTATGTTTATTTAATTAATTTCCACTTTCCCTCATCTAAATTAACTAAATAAATTATATATTTATTTAATTCATGTATTCCACATCATTCCTTTCCAAAACTAGAAAATTCCATATTTGTCTCTATCTCCACATTTGTTTCCTTGTAAAATGGAAGACCATTTGACACTTGTCACATGACTACAACTCCCTTGAAGAGTGGGATAACTGAATCAATCCTAGCCATCCACATTGTTCAATTAGCCTTTTAATAACAACCATCCATCCAAATCATCCCTTTCCTATAAATCAACCCTCTCCCAAGCCATTTAGGGCATCTATTCTTCAAATATCCTTATGCTGTCAAAAACATTCCACAATCTTTCATCCATCTCCATCTAACATCTTCTATATATCATCTTCATCTTATTGTTATGCTGCAGAATTGAGCACCCAACATTCCTCCAATAATCATCCTTCAAAATCTTGCATGCTCATGAGAGGTGGAGAAGAGCAATGGAGATAAATTGAGTTTGACATGGAGATTGGTTTGTATTTATGTTTATTGTTTTGATTTTCATGTTGTCTTGTGCTTCATTGTGCATTGTTAGGGTTTTATCATTGTTGTTTATTCATTTACCCTATTTGCAAGTTTTACCCTAACTTGCAAATAACAATATCATACACACCATCCCTCATAAATCCACTTCCTTTCATCCTAAATCTGATGCATCCTATCATACTCCCAAAACACATGTCACCTTTTTACCTCCACTATCCTATAAATCACAAAAGCATGTGACCATACACCTTCCACCATCCAATTTATCCCCACTCCTTCCAACTCCAAATATTCCTCCATCTTCCTTACCTCCATTACTCCAAACATCTAATTATCCATTTATCCATAAATCCCCTCATATTCCTTATCATGACCAACAAATGCACATATCATCTAAACATGAAGCTTTCACTTATTTTGCCAAATCCATTCCCAAGGGATTCAAAAACAAACAATTAGATGCCTCTACCTCTAAAGCCAAAAATCCTACCAAGAATCATACAAATCCTCGTGCCTTAGGGAACAATTGCAAAAAATCAAAGTAAAATACATCCAAAAAGATACCTAAGTCCAAACCTCCACAAGAAAAGTTCAAAACCAAAATGGTTTGGGTCACTAAGCAAAAATTAAGAAAATCAAATGAGGCATCCTCTTCTACTTCATCCACCTCTCAAGAATCCTAATCATCCCCTTCCATCCAACAATTTCATTCCATCTAAAAGTTTCAAATATCCCAAAAATCCCACAAGCAAAGAAAAAATCATAAAAATACTAAGTCTATGTGGGTACCTAAATCACTAAGTCACCCATCTCCTAAGCAAACATCCCCATTGCTTCCTACACCACCTCCTTCTAACCAAAAGCTTCAATGTTTAACATGGTGTGTGCAACCGTTGGTCATTGTTCCATTCCATTCCATAATATTCCCACATACCTCCAACTGCCCATCCTTCATTCATTATCCTACATATCTCCCTCATCACCCTATCCCTATGGTCCATGCTTTTGCATAAACCTTTCATCCATCCTAGCATAGTCCTATATAGTCCACAACAAAATCCACCATTCCATCCTTGCATGAACCTTTCATAATCCATATCCATTTGCACTATCCACCTACTTCATCTACCTCTCATGCAATACCCTACCAACATCTATGAGCATAATGCCATGGTCTATGTGACGTCATCCTTCTCTAATGGGACTATCACCTTCCATGGAACTAGACACTTGAGTCCCTCCTATCCATCACCATGATGAAAACCTGCTTGTATGTGCCATGTGTAATTATCATGCTAACCCATCAAAAAATAAAAAAAATAAAAAATAGAAAAAAGTAAAAATAAATCCCTTCGTCCAATGGTGAAAACCTGGTAAACAGGCACCCTAGATAAGTACCATGATGAAGACTTGGCAAACAGATGTCATGTGTAGGTTGATCTTCTATGTCACTTACACTTGGGGGCAAATTGTCTCATCCATCATACCATTTCCAACCTATCATTTTCCATCTTATCATACCCTATCTTGCTGATGCAGAGGCATCCACACTATATCATTCGCATATAGCATGAATGTCTGCAGACCAACCTCATCATCATCATATTCCCTAAAACTACCAACATCATCATATTTCGGCTTTACTCTGTCAGCATCATGTTTCTTAAAACCAACAGCATCATCATATTGCGGACGATCGCAAACATCCGCCTGCCGACTACTGTTCACCTCCGCTTTCCTTCTAACATCATCATCATATTCAATATCACCTTCGTCAGCAGGATATCCAAATATCCGGTTGTTCAAATATCCTGATGACGATCACCTTCAACAACTTGCCTTCGACGCTCCACTGCCCGATGATACAAGCAACAGCATCATGATCTACTTTATCCGGTTCTCTTCGAAACCTCCTGATGACGCTAATACACTTTCTGCCGATGCCGATACTTAACGACAGCAGGATGAACTCGCATAGGGGGGATATCTCAATATCCTGATGACGATGACGTCATATCCTGATGACGATGACGTCACCCAATATCCTGATGACCTTCTCAACACTTAGTCAAAAATCCGAACTTTCTCTCCCGCATCTACTCGCGATATGCGGATGTTTGGCACTCCCGATATGATGATCCTGATGCCGATACACTCCTCGGCTCCTCCTGCTGATGATCACCCCGACGAACTCGCACTTCATGCACTCAAAAACATCATGCTCTCCTTCACTTATCCGGATGATGATGCCTAACCCGACTGCTGGATATTTGCAGAAATATCCTGATGATGCTGTTTTCGCGAACTTCTTCACTTAGCGAAATCTCCCTTCGCCGATCCTCCAGGGATGACCCGATCCCGTCTCAGGGTGATCTTCCAACTCAAACTTCTCAACTTGACCTAGCACATGAGGATGCTAGGGTCTTCAACATCTCTTGACCGCGATCCTGTACACCTGCATGCAAACAAACAAACTACCTACTAACCTACTGTACATTGCCATTCCACCGATCAGATGAGTCAACCGGTGGAATGGATCAGTATATCCATGAAAACCTCTCAAACCAGCAATTGATCAAGCAATGGAATGCAACAGAGGATGAACACAAACATGAATACTTTATTCGATTTCAAAAGATGCAACTACAATATGATGTTCCTCTCGATCTGTCTCACTCTCGCAAAGTCTGATCGATGATTTACAATCAACCGATCCCATGCTTATAAAGATTTCCCTATGAGTACTACTGACCCGACTCCAAGCGGCTGGGAACTCTCCAGGCGGCTGGGAGATCCCACCGAACATACATCATGACAGCTGTTATAACTAACTATCTAAAAATAGCAAAAGCCCGGTCAGCATGATCTTATCATGATCAGCGTGACATTATTACATGCAATTGGTCTAACAGACCTTCTTGGAAACACAAACAAGACCTAAACTACTAACTGCCTCATCCAGACCAGCTGTCAGGTAGGTGCTCCTGCACCATACTCCCCAACAGAAAAGAACTCATGTCCCATGAGTTTAGCATGTGGAAGTCTTCCACCGTTACACTTTGCTTTGTCAGTCGTCTGACCTGCTCCAGCTTTATCTGCTGCTGTCTCTTGGCTGCTCCAAGACTTCTGAACTATAACTTGCTTTCTGGCAAGTAAATCATCATGCCTGTTGATGTAGGCCTTCTTCTCACATACCCTGTGTTTGTTAGGTTGCCTAACCAGAACCTCTACCTCTTGAACTTCTGAAGTGTTCAAGTCTATCTTCCTTTCAACTCTTATAGGACAAACAATAGTCCCAACTATGACAACATCCTTGTCATTCTTCTGAACTGGTGGCTGTTTGCACCCCTGTTTCTGAACCTGCTGCTGACCTCTGTCAGTCACAACTGAAACTTTCTTCAGCTTGTTGTCTGTAACAACTCCTTTCTCTGCAGTGTCCTGAACTGCCTTCATGCCTGCTCCTCTAGGCATCTGCACATACTCCTTCTTTCCCATTAAAATGATTTGAGCTGCCTTCTGTACTGCAGCTTTTGCCTGCAATGGCATCAACTTGATAATCTTCCCATCCTTCTTGATGGTGTAGGTATTAGCATACCCATCATACAGTACCCTTCTGTCAAATTGCCATGGTCTACCTAGCAGTAGGTGACAACATTCCATAGGCAATATATCACACAAAATTCTATCATGATATGGCCCAATCTGGAAATCCACATATGCCTGCTCAGAGACAAAAAGTGATTGCCTATCACTCACCCAAGATGCCTTGTAAGGGTGTGGATGTGGAATCCTTTCCAGCTTCAGTTTATCCACCATTTCCTGAGATACCATGTTGTCTGTGGAACCAGTATCAATGACAACTTTACATACCTTACCTTTGCTCTTGCATGTGGTTTTGAAGAGAGCTCTCCTTTGCATCAGATCCTTTGATGCCTGCAAACTAATTCTCCTTAACATCAGTGATTCTCCACTCTCTGGATATCCAACATTATCAGGTTCTCTGTTTGAACTCTGTGCACTTTCTTCTTTCTCTTCTTGCACAAGTTGTACTCTCTTGTCACTTGTTCTATCATTTCTGGATGATGAACCTTTGTTTTCTGGACATTTGAAAGATGGATGACCAAACTCTCCACAGGTGTAACACTTTCCTGAAAACGTAGTAGAACCTCTACCACCTCCAAATCTTCCTCTATTACCTTTCCATCCACCTCTGAAATCAGACTGTCCCTGTCCTTTACCAGTGTCTTCTTGACCCTCATTGGTTTGCTTTTGTGCAGGGGCTGCTCCTCTTCCCCTATTGTTTCCTCTTCCTCTCATGGACTTATCATGTCCTCTATTCAGCTTTTCTTCAATCCTGATTGCCATTTGATAACAATCCTCCACATTCTTAGGGTTAGCTAACACTAACTCATCCTGTATGTTAAACCTCAAACCAGCCAAGTACCTAGCCACCTTTTCTACCTCATTCTCATGATGACCAGATCTCATACTCAACAGATAAAATTCCTCAGTATATGATTTCACATCCCTGTCTTTCTGCTTTAAAAATTGCAGCTTCTTAAACATCTGGATTTCATAATCCCTTGGCAAGAATTTCCCCTTGATCCTTGCTACCATCTTATCCCATGAAGTGATCTTAGACTTCCCTTGTTTCCTTCTCTCAGATTGTACATAATCCCACCATACCAAAGCATGACCTCCTAACTTGGTCTTTGCAATTTTTACCTTCTGATCCTCAGCAACATCTTCACATTCAAAGTGATTATCCAGTGCAGCAATCCAATCCAACAACTCATCTTCATTCAAGCTTCCAGTATATTTGGAAACATCAACCTTTACCTTAGGTTTTTCACTCTGCACTGCCTTTAACAGTTTTGCCAACCTCTGGTCTTCAGCATCCAGATCTTCAGCTACCTCTTCATACTCTTCAACAGTATCTGCATCTTCTTCAGACTCACTGTCTTCCACTTCCCTCTTTTTGTTCTTTTCCAGGGCTGTCAGCCTGGCTTGAAGTGCTTCAGCAAGCTCCTTCATCTTCCTCATCTCTCTAGCATGTTTCTCCTTCATCTCCTGCAATTCCCTTGCAGTACCACTACCTTTAGGAGGCATTTTGTCAACCTCTCAATCAACACACAACACAATCAACTCTATCTCTACCTCTGCCCTTTCGGTGACAGAATCAACACACAACAGCCCAGACCTTTTGCTGAGCTCTGATACCACTATGATGCAGAGGCATCCACACTATATCATTCGCATATAGCATGAATGTCTGCAGACCAACCTCATCATCATCATATTCCCTAAAACTACCAACATCATCATATTTCGGCTTTACTCTGTCAGCATCATGTTTCTTAAAACCAACAGCATCATCATATTGCGGACGATCGCAAACATCCGCCTGCCGACTACTGTTCACCTCCGCTTTCCTTCTAACATCATCATCATATTCAATATCACCTTCGTCAGCAGGATATCCAAATATTCGGTTGTTCAAATATCCTGATGACGATCACCTTCAACAACTTGCCTTCGACGCTCCACTGCCCGATGATACAAGCAACAGCATCATGATCTACTTTATCCGATTCTCTTCGAAACCTCCTGATGACGCTAATACACTTTCTGCCGATGCCGATACTTAACAACAGCAGGATGAACTTGCATAGGGGGGATATCTCAATATCCTGATGATGATGACGTCATATCCTGATGACGATGACGTCACCCAATATCCTGATGACCTTCTCAACACTTAGTCAAAAATCCAAACTTTCTCTCCCGCATCTACTCGCGATATGCGGATGTTTGGCACTCCCGATATGATGATCCTGATGCCGATACACTCCTCGGCTCCTCCTGCTGATGATCACCCCGACGAACTCGCACTTCATGCACTCGAAAACATCATGCTCTCCTTCACTTATCCGGATGATGATGCCTAACCCGACTGCTGGATATTTGCAGAAATATCCTGATGATGTTGTTTTCGCGAACTTCTTCACTTAGCGAAATCTCCCTTCGCCGATCCTCCAGGGATGACCCGATCCCGTCTCAGGGTGATCTTCCAACTCAAACTTCTTAACTTGACCTAGCACATGAGGATGCTAGGGTCTTCAACATCTCTTGACCGCGATCCTGTACACCTGCATGCAAACAAACAAACTACCTACTAACCTACTGTACATTGCCATTCCACCGATCAGATGAGTCAACCGGTGGAATGGATCAGTATATCCATGAAAACCTCTCAAACCAGCAATCGATCAAGCAATGGAATGCAACAGAGGATGAACACAAACAGGAATACTTTATTCGATTTCAAAAGATGCAACTACAATATGATGTTCCTCTCGATCTGTCTCACTCTCGCAAAGTCTGATCGATGATTTACAATCAACCGATCCCATGCTTATAAAGATTTCCCTATGAGTACTACTGACCCGACTCCAAGCGGCTGGGAACTCTCCAGGCAGCTAGGAGATCCCACCGAACATACATCATGACAGCTGTTATAACTAACTATCTAAAAATAGCAAAAGCCCGGTCAGCATGATCTTATCATGATCAGCATGACATTATTACATGCAATTGGTCTAACAGACCTTCTTGGAAACACAAACAAGACCTAAACTACTAACTGCCTCATCCAGACCAGCTGTCAGGTAGGTGCTCCTGCACCACTTGCCATATCCTATCCTACCATCCTTATCCATTACACCCATATATCTATCATATCGAAACCATTTATCCTCCTTTTCCTCCTTTGATCTTGATAAAGATATAGGGGCAAAAATGTTGAAACATGTGTTGGGTATCTCTTGACATACCTTACCTTGACATACCTGATCCATCCAAACCAATCCATCCTATCATTATCCTATTGCCCTTTCTAATCCAATCCTATCATTATCCTCTTGTCATTACCCATTTATCCATCTTATCCAATCCATCCTATCATCCCATTGTCATAAGCTTTGTCATGTAAAAATCCTAAGCATTCCACCTAGAATGGGGCATGTTATTCTTATGCAACATAGCCTTTGGAGATCACATCCTTGCGCTCTCATGCATACATCCATTGTGAGTTTTTCATCCTATCCACTATCGTATATCCCTTTATCCATCCATTTATCATGAGCCTTTTATCTCCTTACTATCGCCCATCCTTTTACCCATCCAATCCAACCTTCATCCTTGCATCTAGACTTGGTTTTCCCTTGTCATTGGTATCTAGCACAAAGGCTACCCCAAATTTCCATCCAATGCCATTTTCCAAAAAAATAAAAATATTCCCAAAAACTCAAAAAAAAAATCAAAACATTCAAAACATTCAAAACACAAAAAAATAAACAAATTTCAAAATACAAAAAAATCAAAATATTCCCAAATACACAAAATATCAAATATTCAACTAAAATCAAAGCAAACAATTCCAATCAAATCATCAAATCAAATCAATCCAATTGAATCCATCAAATCAAACCATCATTATCAATCCAATGAATAAAAAAAATCCAATCAAATAATCAAATCAAGCCAACCTATCAATCAATCAAAATTGCATCAATCCAATCCATATCATCTCACCAATAATATCGTATATCATCAAACATCCAATCAATCTCAATCAATTCATAACTCGATCAATTCATCCATCCATCATCACCACCAATAAAACACAAAATTAGAACTACATCTCATCTCTATTGTAAATGCCTTGATCCTGTGGATACAGGGTATGTAGGCAATCTAGGATACGAAGGAAGTACCTAGATTCAGGCATAGGTGATAGCCCTCTTTCATCTTTCATCATTCTTCTAATCTTCACCAATCTTCATCATCACTTCTTCACATCAATCTCCTCCATTCAATCATCACTTCATCAATCAAATCAAATCCAATCAATCACATTCATTTCACAAATTCTTCTAATCAATCACTTCAATCATCTTCTTCCAATCAATTCCAAGCCATAGATCCAAATGCAAGTCATCCTTAATCCATACCAATGAAGCTAATCAATCTTGTCAAATTATCCAATCACATCAACGGTCTCGATCCTAATCTTGTCGTAAACCAAATCAATCGTCATCATCATCATCATCATCATCATCATTATCATCATCATCAATGGGATATATCATTCCCACATCTTTGTGTTGATCTAGGGATATATCGTTCCCCACAATGACAACACTATCATCATCAATCAATCAATCAATCATTGGTTTACAGCTTGACAGGGGCAATACCTTGTTTGTTTTTATATGATTTGTGCATGCTTGCTTGCTTGTGTGTGTTATTATTTTATCTTGCATTTATATCACATCGGTATCATTTCTAGCTAATATTCATATCTTGTGTATGTTGGAATAGCTTTTCGCACTATCCTTTGCATCTAAGGTCACATCACACCTTTTGTGCACTAGGACTTCAATGCTCTAAGTCTTCTTCCTCATATGTTAGACAAGGTTGTATTATGTTGGGTGCACGAGACACATCATCACCTTGGTCCTTATGCCTTGGTGCATAACATCTAGTGCTATATCAAATACTATGGTTTCTTACCTTCATTGTAGCATAACACGTCATTCATTTCTTCTATCCATTTTCTTAGCTATCTTCCTTGATCAATCCCTTTTATCTTTTGAGATCCTACCCATGTTTGTCCAACCCGCTTATCCTCTTGAGGGGGCATTGATCATCCCATTTCATCATTATCCTATCTTTTCTTCATCCTATCCATCCATCACCCTATCCTTTTCTTCTATCCATACCATGGCTTCTTCGAAATGATGTTACTCGACATAAATCTTATCATTTCAAACATCATCTCAAAGAGGGGCAAAATGTAGACACCCAAATTTGTCCATGTCTTGCAACACCTAGTCAAATACATCATTAAGACATCATGTAGTATTTTGTCTTAAATCTCACTCCTAAATCCCACTTATCCATTAGCTAATAATTAAATAAATCATATTTATTTAACTAACCCCATCATAATCCCATTTATCTTTCCATAGTCAATTAATTAAATAAATTATGTTTATTTAATTAATTTCCACATTTCCCTCATCTAAATTAATTAAATAAATTAAATATTTATTTAATTAATGTATTCCACATCATTCCTTTCCAAAAATGGAAAATTCCATATTTATCTCTATCTCCACATTTGTCTCCTTGTAAAGTGGAAGACAATTTGACACTTGTCACATGACTACAACTCCATTGAAGAGTGGGATAATTGAATCAATCCTAGCCATCGACATCGTTCAATTAGCCTCTTAATCTAAACCATCCATCGAAATCATCCCTTTCCTATAAATCAACCCTCTCCCAAGGCATTTAGGGCATCTATTCTTCAAATATCCTTATGCTATCAAAAACATTCCACAATATTTCATCCATCTCCATCTAACATCTTCTATCTATCATCTTCATCTTATTGTTATGCTATAGAATTGAGCACCCAACATTCCTCCAACAATCATCCTTCAAAATCTTGCATGCTCATGCAAGGTGGAGAAGAGCAATGGAGATAAATTGAGTTTGACATGGAGATCAGTTTGCATTTGTGTTTATTGTTTTGATTTTCATGTTGTCTTGTGCTTCATTGTGCATTGTTAGGGTTTTATCATTGTTGGTTATTCATTTACCCTATTTGTAATTTTTACCCTAACTACTCTTTGGTGATTGTGAAAGTGTGGCATAATGTGCTTGGATGAATTTCAGTCCAAGCTAAGAAGTGTTGTGGTCCAACTTAATTCCTTTCCACTATAGGAATTTTTAGGTCCTATCACAACACGCCCCATTTTACTTCTTAGCAAAATGAGGACCCCTACTATGGCTATTACGTTTTGCTTGTGTGTTGTTCTGCTTGATGGTAAAAGGGAAAAAAGGAGTGAATGTTACAAACCTTGTTCAAAATAAAGAAAATAGCATGAAGTACCAGGGCAAAGTATGGGTGGATTCCTTGTCAAAAATAAGTAAGGATTGCTTTTTGAACCATTTTAGAATTCCCAATATTTTGCAAGTTATATGTGTTTTTTGGTAAATGCACTATAGGAGGGTTTATATGTTGCTTATACAAAGTCGTTTGTATGTTAGGTCATTTTATAAGTCACATAAGAGAGTTATCAGGTTTACTACATCCTTGTACTTGTATGCATTTCGCTAACGCTGTATTCTTACATACAAGTCGGGCCCGATAGAGTTCGGAATTAAAATGAATAATTGGTTAAGTCCGTCAGGTGTATTTTAAGTTTCTATACTTGGCAAAAAGGGAAGCATACAAGGGGATATACAAAGCTATATACATATCGCGGAATCGAAAGGATTATGAAATGAAGTTTTATTGTTGTATGTTTTGGGCTTTGTAAGTATATGTTTTGGGACATACATTGTAGTATACATACAACATGGAACTCAGGAAATATTAAAATCTAGTTAAAGTGATGCATCATATTTTAACATATGTCAAAAGATACATTTCACTTTATATACATTGTGGAGCCGAAAAGTAAGCAAACTATGGTTTATAGAAAGGAGAGGTCTGAAAAGGAGATACAAGAGAGTTTGTATGTATCAGGCCTTGTATCTAAGGGTAAAACTATTATTGTATCTTAGAGATATAATTGGAAAGGTAAGGAGGGTCCCACTGCTTGTATATTGGGCTTGTATAATAATGATGTATATCTTCAATATACAAGTTGACGTACAAAGAAATGATGGATATGGGAAATGCAAGTTGGATGCGAAAGGGAAGTCAAATACTGAAAAGTCTTTGTATGTTCGGGATGTTTGTATGTTTATAATATACATACCCAATATACAAAGGAATAAAACACATTGTGAGAGATAAAAGGCAAAGAGAAGGTTTGTATAGGTTGCTGTATATGTGCTTGTATATAATGAGACATGCAAAGAGCGATATACAAGGAGAAAGATACAGGTACAGAAAAAGGAAAAGGGGAGGTAACGAGTCATGGTTGTTTGCATATATGCTTGTATGTTAAAAAAGATACAAAAAATGACATACAAAAACAACATACAATTTAAGATACAATGAAATATGCAATAGGATATATAAAGGTAAATATACAAGGCGGAATTAGGGGTTTTTTCAATTTATTGAATTAACTAATGATCTCCATTTTTTTGTGTGTTTTATCAGGAAAGCGACATAATTGTAAAGGCAAGGTGAGAGAGCGAGGATCGCACCAAGAGGGGATTTCGCGGGTCGTGGTGCTAAAAATAAGTCTAAGGCAGAGAGTGGTAATAGAAAGATATTTTGAAGTTGTTGGAAGATTCCAAAGGCATCCTTTGCGTTGGGGAATATTCTTTTATATATTTTGGTGGGCTTCTCTCTACACCATTGATGCTGTATTTGAATTTTGGACCATTGATTGACAAATTGTGTAACCATATTGGGGGAATTAAAATCTATTTAATGAACCTTGTTATTTGTATTTTACACACAATAATACATGGAGGTCTCAAAAGTGAACAGAGTATGCAAGAGAGGTGACTGAAGAGCAGTGCCTTGAGCAAAATTAACATTAGGAATTCACCCGTTCTCTATAGTTAAGAGTATGCAAAAGTGTCTAGTCTCTTTGCTACATCTATGAAAGTGTCTGTAGGTGTTTATTGCTGGTAATTCAAAGGATTGAAGTCATAAAACATTGTAAATTTGAAATGGCTGTCATATGTTAGTAAATACAAACATCAATTTTATGTGTCTATCTTCTGAGTGAATATATTTAGGTATTCTCAAACATTTTTTTTTTCCTTGAAGATTGCAATTCTATATGCAAATTCATGAAAATGCTCAGGATTTATGTATGAGGATTTATTTTCTTTGAATTGATTAGCATAAACAGATTTATATGCATGAGTAACAAAAAACTGTATGTGTATGAAATCCAGTTTTTCTAACTTTTTCCTTTCTAACTTTTCCAAAAACAATCTTTAAATAATTAGTTGAAACACAGTTATCCAAAGGGAAGTTGTTAAAAATCCTGTTAAACACATGGAAATACTAAATATTTTGATGATTTTTCATAAAGTTTGAATAATCAAGTCCATTTCAGTAAAGTTCATGTAATGTTTGACTTGAAAGTTATAAATAGTTGTAAAGGATCATTAAATTAAGAGCTATTTTGAGATATTTGCACATGGGAAATGACAATTGTCAGTAACATCACCTTAAATTGAGTAAAGCCCCTTGCATATTACAACTTCATATTAACCTACTGAACTATCCACAAGGTCAAGACCTAACGATACAGAAACTTGGGATTAAGTAATCTTAATTGATTTCTTCATATCTTTCAAGATAGTTAGGTTCATTTTGTGAATTTTAACTTTTGTTGTGAATGTGTAAAAATAATCATCAACAGGTCCATACCTAATTTGAATCTTCTAGGTTGAGGTGATTTGCCAACCTTGGAGAATTCTCTCAAGGTTGAAGACACTATAAATAAGTGTCAAGGGATTATGATCAGGGGTGCGCGCAATGAATATGATGTGAATAATAGATTGCTTGATTATGTGATGCAGTACAAGCTTTCATGTGTTAGACTACTTGACGCAGTGAGCAGAAGGTGTCTACTATTCTTTAGTGATGCTACGAAGGTGATGTTGATGTTTGATGAATATTGAGCTTCATTGGAACTATACTCCATGCATATGTTAAATGCAATTATAATAGTTCAATTCTTGGTAGTGAGCCACTTCTTCTATCTCTTTCTTTCTGGGTAGTGAGCCCTTTGGCAGTGAGCCTTTTATAATTTGGTGTTGATACTACTTTATATTGTAAGCTAATCCTCACCGTGGTTTTTCTCTTCTTAGGTTTTCCACATAAATTTGGTGTTCTCTTGTGTTTAATGTTGGTTTGAGTTAGTTTCTATTATTTTCTTTTCATTCTTAATCATCATAATAGTCTAACAGTTAATTGTGAGGGTTTTAAAATTTTAAGATACAACTAATTCATTGCCCCTCTTAGTTCTCTTGTGCATTCAACAATTGGTATTAGAGCAAGGTTCCTTGGAAGAGAGCTTAACCGCTTGAGGTAGATCCAGGATGGTACACAAGAAGAATGTTCCCCTATTTGATGGTTATAACTATGCTTTCTTGAAAATAAGGATGGAACATTATTTGATTTGTCTTCGATATGACATCTTGAAGTCTACAATGACTCAATATACAATGCCTAAAAATGGTCTAAGTACTACATATGAGGTCAGGGCCTATGAAATCAATGTTAAAGAAAGGTATGCTCTTTTAAGTGGTCTTTCTAATTCTGAATTGGTGAAATTCATGGATCTGAAAATTGCTAATGAAATCTAAAAAAAATTAGAAAGTATTCATGAAGGAGATGATAAGGTCAAGCAAGCTAAAATACAGAATTTAAAGCTCATGTTGAGACCATGTGAATGTCTAGAGATGAAAACATTACAAGCTACTTACAGAGGGTGGATGAAGCTGTCAATGGTATCAATGGTCTTGGTAGAAAAATGGATGAAAAAGAAGTGATATTGAAGGTATTCAGAACTCTTCCCAAAGCTTACATTCATAAGGTTTCTGCTATAGAAGAATTACAAAATCTGAATCAATTTACCTAAGATCAGTTGCTTGGTACCTTAACTACTTTTGAAATAAGAGAATTTAGTACAAGTAGTGCAAAAGATGAGACTACTTTCACGGGTGGCAATGTGAGGCCCACCCTTGTGTGGCTAATTTGATTTCACGATGCGGTCCTATTATGGTGTTGGTGTAGTGCCCCTTCGTTCCCACCTTGGATGTACAAGTGAACTGATCAAGGCGCATGAATATGAAGGTAAAATAATGGGAATAATTAAGGTAAGGCTTTGACATTGTTTTGCATTCCTATGATTAAGATGTCGATCTTACTACAATTTCTATATGTTAGAATGGATCTCATGGACTGATTCTGTTAGATTTATTTGTTATGATGGTACTTCTGAGACTTATTCAATTTCATGCACCTATATGTTCAATGTATGTTCTATTCAGATAATGAGGTAGATTTGATTTGGTTATAGTTATGTGTTATCTAATCTAGATTGATATGATGTGGAAAGGACGATGTCGTATCACTCGCTTGCGAGTGCCCTGTGATATTGTGATTCCTTTTTCACCTAGTGTCAGCTTTTGTGTGTCGATATATGCTTGACTATGTCATTTGTTGCAGGATGCAGGTATCGAGCATCGACTCCACCTGAATTAACAGGTCTGAGCGTGCCCTAAACCCAATGGATAAGTTGTTCCAGAGATAAATTAAGGTCCCACATCTCAAGTCATCATCCTCGATCAGGATGCATGACATGTCTAGTTCAACCTATTAGTTCTATCAGTATGTCAGGTCTTGCAACTGATTGATAATTGATGGAGCCTGTTGGTTAAGTGCGTGTTTGGCCCTGGCTTGTGAACATGTTTGATTTGGCTTTTAACGACTGTCCTACTCAGTGGGTTATGTTGTATGCCTATATTTCATTATATAGTCATAGTAATATTTGACCCACTTTAATATTTAATAAGGTCATATAATATTCTTCTTCTTATTATTATTTAATAAGATTAAATTGGTAATTGATAATTACCTAGTTCAAATAATTATTTAAAGTTGTTTGAATATGAATTATTTTATTACTACTATTAAATTGATTTAATTTAGGGAAGTTCGCTGAACACTAGTAAACGCACTAACCAGACCCTAGAGTAGAGAGGAGACAGTCTTATCACCCAATTAACGAAGCCTAACAATTGGATCAAGAGTGTATTGATTCAGCGTTACACTATGGTTACTAATGGATTTGTGATAATATGTTATTTATGATGGATATATTTTGGCTATATATTGTACTAACACTTCTTGTTGAGTGTACATGTAGAATTATTATGTCAATGGATGATGGTGGTCATTTAGCCACTTTATGTCCTTCTGTGTGATGTCTGACCTAGGCATGGGGCCCTAAGGTCTATTGGCCATGATGTTAAGAAATATTATTTTTAGTTTTATGTGATAAAATGATTATGTTCTTGTGTGGGGATTTAACCTTGTAACTTTTAAAATGATTTTTAAGTGTTTTTAAGAGGTCTAAGTTGTATTTTATGTTTAGAAAATTGTCTTATGTCCAAGGTACATAGGTAAGAAGTTTATTTTTGTTATTTATAATATTTTAAAAGGTTTTTAGACCTTCCTTTAAGCCCCACTTACAAAAGTGACGAAAATGGGAAGGTGGTTGGTTGAATTAGTTGGGTGGTTGAGTTAGTTGGGTGGTTGAGTTAGTTTTGGGTAGGAAGTTACTCTTTCCTTCTCTTTAAAAACTCTTCTTGGAGTGGGGGTGACTTGCTCATTTTATGATTTTCATTCAAGGATTCTACCATTAGTGGGATATTGCGATTGAGGTATCATGTTTTCTTTATTAATTAAATATAAATATTATATGTTTTTCTTTATTGATTAAATGTAAATTTTATATGTTTTTCTTTATTGATTAAATATAAATATTATATGTTTTTCTTTATTGGTTAAATGTAAATATTGTATGTTCTAAATATTATATGTATCCTTTATTTATTAAATGTAAAGGTTGTTTTTCTATGGGTTGTTACTTGTGAAATTGGAAAAGAAAACATTTCAATGTAAGAAGCATATTTGTTGCCTTATTTGCATGTCATAAACCTAGATCATCATAGCATGAAGTATATTTTTGATTTTTACATTAGATCTTTCTATAATTATAAGATAGTAATCGCCATATATATTGGCATTACGGTTTGCATATAATCATATGTTATCTATATATTAGTATTAAGATTTCTATATAATCTTATAATTGCTAAATGTTGGTCTTGGATCTTAGAAACAATGGTTTTTATCTATTTTTAAAAGGGGTTACGAAGTCATCTTGCTAAGGATCTATTAGTTTGTTCATATCCTCTAATAGATAAACTAATGATGTTCTTTGTGTACGTAAGTATCTTTGAACCTTGTCAAACAGTTCAAGTACCTTGTCCATTAGAGTATTCCTTACTTCTGCCTTCTATTAGGTCTAGATGGAAATGTTTTTTTCTTATGTGTATTAAGGTCTCAAATAAATATGGACTTTGGATCATATAAAACTGCCCACTTTTGCATAGATTCTTCAGGATCCAATTCTTATAGGAGATTGTATTAAACATCTAATTAGCTCTTCATTTAGTCAATTTATATTTTGGGTGTCTTGTTCTTTGGTTGTTCAAATCTTCACAGTATTCTTGATCGACCATAATCTAAATCTAGATAACCTATTTAATACGGTGTGCATACTCCTTAAGTCTGTCAAACTCCATCGTCTAGGTGAGACTCCAGCCATGTATAACAAAGGTGTTTCAAATTGGGTTTGGTGGTCTATGAAGTTGTCGCTTGAAGAAATGGAAATGGTGTGGCTGCTACTCAAAGGCAGAGTGGTGTGGTTTATAAACAGTCATAAATTTGAAGGTTGATTGACTAAATCTTACCTTGAGAATAGGAATAACCTACACAAGTACATGAACATGTCTATAAACATTTATTTCATATGGATATTTGTATAGGTATCAATTATTAATTATAAATTAAATATGAATCCATGCATAGTTAAGATACATGATTTAGTAGATGAGTTTGTTGGAGTATATATATATGATATAGATATTAACTTATGAAACAAAAGAAACGTAGTTGTTATAGTTTAATACAAATGTTTATTAAACAAATTGATATGATCGCATATTTACTGTAATATGACATTGATTCTATTATAATGGTTTTGTTAGTAGAAATATGACATATGGGTTTGGGTTATAAATGTTGAAATTAGCATTTAAGTTATAAGTATTTGTAATTAATATTATCTATGCATTGTTTAGCTTGACGGTTATATGTAATTGATGAGTGATTAATATAATAGATAGAATTAATATTAGTTAAACTAGACCTAGGTTTTATGAAATTCTTGGTGGAGATATAACTTGAATCTAGTTGCTATTACAATTAAATGTAATTGGATATGGCAATATAATCAGTGTAGATGAAATTTAATCTAGTTTGGTTTGATTTTGCAAAGATGTTTTTCATAATGATTTTGTTAAGTTGAAATTGGATTGAAAGATTGGAATTAGGTGAAATAACAAAGTATTTGAAAATCTGGACTTATAAGTAAAACTTATAGGTAACTAGATAACTAAGGGATTGAATTGCTCTAGTTAGATGAATTTATGTGGTCAATGAGTTGTTTAGTGGAAATCACATATTGCAAGTAAATATTTCATGTGAGTTGGTCTATTTGAAGGGGTTGTGCTTTTAAGAGTAAATGTTAATGTGGGATTATCGTGTTATAGTGGTGTCTAGTGGAAGTTGTTTCTAGAGGCTAGGAAGGGTAGTTGTGGGTTTGACCCTTGTGATATGGCAATCTTGTTATAGGATGAATTTGTTTTGGTTTATGTGATTATGATGACTGTGCAAGAGGGACAATGCCTTGCTTAGTATATCTAGTCCTGTTGTTATGTCTTGAATCCATGTTGTTGAGCTCTTCTTGAAGGCTGTGGTTCCCTATTGTGTTGAGCTTGTTTTAAATTCTATGTTGGTCTGTGTAAAGGATTGAAATTTTTAGAGCAAGAGGACCCATGCCTTGCTCTAGAATACACTTTGTTATGGTTGAAATTTTGGGAGCAAGAGGACCCATGCCTTGCTCTGGATTACACATTGTTATGGTTGAAATATTGGAGCAAGAGGACCCATGCCTTGCTCTGGTGATTTATTATGTTGTGATTGGTTGCAAGATGGTTGATGCCTTGCATTGTTATGTATATTTGTTGTTATGATGATAGTTGTTATGTTTGCTGGATAGGGTTTCCTAGGTGTAGATAGGGGAGTGGCTTCCAATGTGGGGCTGGTGCCCAAAGTGGCTGCCAGGGTAACCCATTGGGAGTTGGTAATTAGTGATAACCTAATAATTAATCTAGGGGTTGGGTAGTTTTCACACTAACAAGATAACTGGATGCCTCACTCACGCCTGTAGTGCTCGTTCAGGCTAAGGATGAGATGAGAAGGCCATGGTTGGCAAAATCAACTTCTTTGTCCTCATGAAAGGAATGTTGATTTCGCATGTGTCACCCTATGGGGCCAGCGTCTAGTGAGAGACTGTCAGGGTAACCATAGATGAGGGCCAACGCCTAGCGAGAGACTGTTAGGGTAACCCATGGATGGGGGCCGACATCTAGCTAGAGGCTGTCAGGGTAACCCATGTTAGGGCCATACGATGACACTCTCCTTACTGTAGCCTAGCATTCCCTAGTTGTACTCTCCCCATTTGTCATGTGTTGCCTCTGGAAGTGATTTTGAGTTGCTTGTGGTGTTGTCATGTGTTGTAATGGAGTCTTGTTCAGTCTTTGTTCCTGTTAGGCAATTGTTTATCTGACTGTATGATGTTTTGGGACCTTATGTTATCTCCTAGCATGGGGGGGTGGACCTTAGGGTTCCACATGGTTGGGTGGATGTGCTTTATCTCTATTGGTTTCTCCTTGCCTTTGTTCATGTGCAAGAAGGTTGTAACTCCTGTAGTAGATTCAGATCATGTACCTATTTATGGAGACAGTTATTATGCTTATGTACTGGCCTATGTATCAGATGATTCATTATGTATGTATTCATATGTATTAAGAAGATGATAATGTAACGACGTAATGTTGTATTCATATGTCGGGAGAAATTGTAACTATGTACTAGATCCTGATGAATACTTATATGATGTTATGTAGATGTAAATGTTTATTGTTTTAGTGCATTAGGTTTACAATGAGTTACTGATGTTAATTCATAATGTGTGTTAGATTATGTCAATTGTTTTGTTAAGTAATGCAACCATGTTATCTTAGAGGACAAGTCATTAGTTTAAATGATGCATTAATATTACTTTGTTACTTTACTATCTCTTTCAATTTAAAAAAAAAAATTATCCTATTACATATAGCATAAATGTGATGTTCTCTGAGGTATTCATGGCGGGACGTTATAGTTGGATATTCCTACAATTTGGACATTATGTATGGACTTTTGATCCTCTTGGATAGGTTATATTAGATGAAGATGACTAGATTAGAGTAGTGGATTTAAATGGCATGTGTTGGATTATGTTGATTAACATAGTTAACTCACTTTGTGTGTTATGATAGTGTATTCACAAGATAGCCAGGTTGTCATTGAACTTTGTGCGGCCCATTCTTATGGAGCATATTTGTTGGCAATATTAAACCTATTATTGTTGATTCACCTAGATGTAAGACTAGTAGATTTTGGAACTTATATTTCTTGTGATAGAATAACATGGACAAAACTTTGATTTGAGTAATTGAGTAATTTGTTTATGAGGATGATGATTTAACTAGGAGGTAGTTATGCTTCATTTGAGCTTTATGTAATGAATGTGTACTTGACTTGGATTAATTATATGTTGACTGGAGATGATTCAATTAATTAGTTGAATTTATTAAAAATTGAATTAAGCTTGGGATTATGCTATTTAAAAAGTTGATGTGAATTGAAATTGAATATGTGAGGGTAGTAGATTAGTGTGATGACGTTAGGAGACATTGTGAAATGAAGATTGAAATTGTGTTGATATGTAATTGATATCTATATGGATTTTGATTATCGTTCAGAGTATATATGGGTATTGAATGTGATTATGAATGGAATTGAATTCAAATTTCTTTGGCTATACACATTTATTGGACATATTGATGCATGTAAATTGAGTTTTACAGGTACCTTGACCAGTGGAAAATTTGGAGGTCAACTAGAAACCCATGTGAATTCGTGATGATGCTTGACCTTAGTCTATATGGGGACTAAAGTCTTTTGTAAATGTGTAATATGTAATGTGATTTAATTATTGTGATTATTTTAGTTTTTATAATTTTATGTAAATGTGAGTTGGCATAGGTGATGAGTTGGTTGCTTGTGTGTCATATTTTGAATTTAAAAATTTGGGGTCACTTTTGAGGAGGTTTGAGAGGTCTTTTCATGAATATTTTATTCATTTTAAGTCCCTAGGTCATATTAATACATACACAAAGATGTCCTTACATTTTCTTGTAAAATGTTTTGCAAATATAGTTTATGAGGTAGTATACATTTGTTTATTTAACTATTGTAATAATGAGTATTCAATAGAAAGAAAGAAATTTTGTGTATGAACAAAAAGAAGTGGAAATACATTGTTATATACTTAAAGTATAGTTGTAATAAATAAATAGATAAATAAAAGAAATGCTTAGATCCCTATCCTATATTTTAAGTGTGTAAAGTTATATATATATATATATATATAATGTGGTTAGGTTTTTTTATGGAAGAAATAAATAGTAGTTTAAATGTCCTCTTGTATACTCAAATATAGTTAAATAAGAAAAATAAATTCTCACCGAAAATACATAAATGTCTTATATTCTTTTAGTTATAGGAAAGAAAGGAAATTAAAAAAATGAAAAGAATGTCATTATTTACTTTTATTGTTGTTATTATCTTCTATTTTACATATAACATGTTATTTACCTTACTTTAAACATAAATGAGAAGTTTTGTAATATTTTATCCCTATTTTAAACAGAGGAATATGGAATCAATATAATATATATTATAACTATTATATATGCAAATATAGAAAATGAATTATTCTTTTGTGTGAAAAGATTTAAAATTGTGGTAAATATGTAAAAAATATATATAAATAAAAATAAAATAAATATACATCTCTGTATTAAAATAGTAATGGTGTTTTATTTATATATAAATGAATATAAATTTATATATAAATTACACATTAAAAAAAATGTTGAGACCAAACTTTAGTGGATTAGTTTTTTTAAATAAATAAATAAATAAAGATAAAAAAAAAAAGTAGATTTGGGGTTTTTTTCTTAGGGCACGGGCCCTACTACTGCCTCCCCGCCGCCATGGCAGAAGGAGGTGAGGGGAACCCTCACACCAGGTCGCAGCCTGTTCACGTCTGTGGACCATTAAATGGGACCGCAGCCTTGCACAGACAAAACAACCAAAAATAAATAAAAATACCTGCATATATCTTCTCAATATTTTAAACGAGCTTCTTCATGTATATGTATATTTGCTGCAGTAGGGTTTAAACTTTGTACATATATGTAAAGTAGAATATGTATTTATACAGTTTTATTTATGTATATTTTATCCTTCTATTTTTCTATAAACAGTAGATATGTTCATTTTGGCTGAAAGCAATATATAGATTATGCACTGTATATGCAACAAAAATATATTTTTGTGTCTATTTGAATGATCTAAAAATAATTATGTACTGTATATGCAACAAAAATATATTTTCATGTCTATTTGGATGATCTAAAAATAATAATACCCATCTTTATTTGTGGCTTTAACCAGATAAACAAATACATACAGAGAAGAGAATAAATAGCTAGAAAAATAAATAAATAATATAGTAGAGAAAATAAACAAAAAAGAAATGAGTAAAAAAAAACCAAAACAACAAAAAAAATGTTTCACCTTACTTCCTTGACATTCTCTCTTCCCATGCTTTTCCAAGTTCAACTCAAATGTGAGATTTGAGAGGGTGAGGACTCCTTTTATAAGAATATTTGGGTTGTAAGGGAGTTTCCCTAAAAGAGTTAGTGGACTAAATTCATTTAAGATTAAATAACTATGTTTAAGTGAACTAATCCTTGTGTGATTTTTGTAATGTAAGTAATCTAAGTTCTAAATGTAATGTTAATGGAGATTATTGTTATTTAGTGAAATTTGGATTATAGTAAAGATGTGTTAGATTTTATTTTGAAAAAAAATAGTTACATTAATTATTTTTATATAACTATGTAGTTTACATTAGTACATTTTATTATATTTATTGCTCTTATTTTTGTTTCTTTTTGGAATCACATGTAAATTAAATTATGGGAAAAGTAGCCATTAGATTTAATTGTGAATTCACACAAAAGTATATTAATGTGAAATATTATAGTCACTAATAGTTGCATGCATTTTATTGAAAATGCCATACTAAATTGTCATGTAACTAGATTACTTGATGTCACTTAGATATTATCTCCTTCATAGAATTATTGCATTTAGATTTAACCATTAACTCATTTGAGTTTAAAACATTGCTAGGATTTGGTGTTGTTTTAAGGCAAGTCTGTAGAGGAAACCTAATGTGTTGTAGACTTAACTAATTCAGGGGAAAACCTATCTGAACAGTCCACTCTATCACTATGCATTCCTACATTAAATTATCGACCGAGGAGTGTAAGATTATGATGGTACTTGCAAAATATATGCCTTCAGGGCTCATGTGGTTCCCAAACTATTCTATCTTAACTCTTAAACAAATAAATCTATCTTGCTGGAATTGACAAAATTACAAAACAATGAAAACAACTATAAATCCTAGTTGCTACGGGTACCTACAACAAGGTTTGTATATAAATATTACAACAGAGAAACTATAGAATTAACTTAATTAAATTGACAAGAATAAAATGACTGACTGTTGGCCTCTGGAAGATTTGTAAAAAAACTAATATGCAATTGTGTATGAATTATATCTAGTTGATCAAAACATAATACTAACTTGAATTCAAATTATGATTAACAAAAAACTAAGAAACCAACATTAACTGAAATGAAGTAAACAAGGAGAGAATTAGTACCTTGAGTGGCTAGCTCAAGAGACTATCTTCGTTAACTGAAACCAAATCTAATCCATATTCTACATATCTTTGTAAGACATACCAAAGCTTAACTTATTCCATACACATAATCAACTCATATCAATTTTGTTCAACAACAAAATCCTTTCTGTCATATCCAGATTGTATTCCATAAATGTAACATGCTTGAGTCTTTGCACATAGAAAAGGAAATGATAACTGAATCAAACTGAACTCCTAACAACTTGACTCTACTACCTTATATATCTCATCTTCCCCTTACTATACAAAATGGAGAGATAGCCTTATTTATTAATTAACTGACTTTGATCATTCACCGCACCTAGATACTAGGTCGTGGAGTCAAGATCACATTCTTATTCTAACTGACTATAAGAAGAAGAATTCAAATCAAATTAGAAGTCTGATGCATGAACAATATCCATAGCTATATTTGAAACAAATCCACTCCTTAATTTATTACTATCCATGATGCTCCATAATTGTCTTCAAATGTCTCTGCATTCTTAGCATTGAAACTTGTACTTCTATTAACTTCTTTGTCTGCAACCTACTACAAATACTCAACCTCATCATGACATGTCCAATTTTGCACATAGAATGAGTTCCCAAAAGCATATACCACAAGCATTCTCCATAACTAACTGTAGAGTGTCAAAACTCTACATTTTGTTTTAGTTTCAGCTTAATATTTGTGGCTCTTTGTGTAGGTCTTATAATTTTTCTCTGTACGGGTCTTTCAAATGTTTCTGTGAGTGGGTTGCGCCAAGTGTCAAAGCCACAGTCAAAGCCACAACAATGTTTCAAGTATCAAGTTTATGCGGGGCATGCCACGTAGCAATTAGCATCAATAGTTTATTTTGTTTCAATGCTACAGGTGTCGCCATGTGTCACTTGTGGAGGCAGTCTCAAAAGCATCCTTTCTTGCTACATTTTGTGTGGAGGGTGCCATGTGTCTTTTGAGTTTTTATGTAGATAATGCCGCGTGTTTCTTTCCGTATTAATATTGATGTCAACATAAAAGATGGTGGGCCATAGTTTATTTGATTTCAAGCTTACAGAGGATGCCACGTGGTGGTTGTGGGGAAGGAGTTGCTTTATTCATAACCCTTTTAGCAAGAAACTTTTTGATTCATAGTTTTGTGGGGGTTGCGCCAAGTGTCAACTTCTGTGAGGATCTTTCAAAGGTTTTATTTATTTTAGTAGTGTTACGGAAGTTGCCACTTGTTAGTTAGCATGCACGAGGGGGCTGCCACCTATCCCAGTTTTCTCCCTTTGAGGGTTGTGAGCACCAAGGTTGTGGGTCCCATCATTATTGTGTCTCAATTTAGAAGGGTTACGGCTTGCGACAGATGTAATAAAAGGAGGGCACCCGAGTATAGAGACACAGGTTTTAAAGAGGCTCTGTGGGGGAGAACATGTATCATATTTTGGAGGCTGTGGAATGAGACAAGTGTCATTTTCTCGTTGTTTTTTGAAAATACAGAGGATTTTATGAGTTTGATGCAGATGTTGCCATTTTTCATATTTCTTTTCAGTTATAAGCACGCGGGTCTCACCATGTGTTTGTGTCTCAATATAGGAGGTGTGCCACATAATATTTTGTTCCAGCCAATGAGCGTGTAGGAGGGACGGCCATTGCAGATTCAGAGGATCATAACTGCCAGGAACTTCCAGTAATCTTCAGTTCTATTGGGCCGTTAAAGATTTGGGTTGTTAGAGACAATCTTGGGTCAAATCTATGATTATAAATATGCAGTATTTGTAATAGATCGATATACATTCATTCATATAGATTCAAGGATCTTTGATAAGTTTTAGTCAGAAATCTAAAAGAGGAGTCAAAGACTTTGTTGTGACCAGTTTATGTCATTTTGCCTTTATTTTTTTGTTCTTGATAAGAAAGTTAATGTATCTGTGCATGTATCTATGACTTTTATGTTGCTGGAAGATTAATAAGAACTCTGTTCTGTGCCTTGGTTGATATCATCTATGTCATTGCAAAGTGTTTGGTTATAAGCCTTTGATAATACTTATTCTATCTGTTTATGTTAATCATGCAATATCTGCTCTTTAATATAATTGTATCTTGACAATAGCTTCGCTATGCTTGAATTGAAGGGGCACTTTTACTTTGGCGCATCGCCATAGTTAGATTTACTTAATTGTATCTATAATCCTGTTAATTTCTTTCCCTTTGCTCAAAACCCAATTGAAATAGAGAAGAGCCAGCTTCTTTAAAATTTGGATGTCATTTCAAGTAGTAAGTTCCACATTCTTGAAACTTCCCATGTTGGTGTTAGAACCTACATAATTTTATACATCAACAGTTTTTGGTATGCCTGGTGGGACCTTTCTTGAAGTTTCTGTCAAGATCGTATGAACTAGAGAGTAATAAGGAACCAGAGTTGTGGACCTACAACAAGAGCTCAGTCTACTACTAATCTGGGCATTCTTTTACCACCATTAGTAACTACTCCAAGGAGAAGAGTGAATTAAGTTGCAGTAGCACAAAGAATAAATATGGGAGCACCTATACCTCCAAGGAACTATGCAAATTGGAATACTGGCATTCCCCTCATTCTCCCAGTACCATCAGCAACTTGGGATCTTATTCCAACCAATGCTTTGAAGGCTCTACCTAAGTTCAGTGGAGAAGATTTCAAGACACCTGGAGAACATCTACAAGATGTATCTAATGTGTGTGTAGTACATGTTATTAGTGAACAGAATGTGGCAATAAGACTACTAGCAGCTTCTTTCAAAGGGAAGGCTCTGGACTGGTATAGATCTCTCACTCCAAATACAATATCTACATGGGATCAGCTTGGTGGTTCTTTCTTTGCAAGATTTGAAGAGAAAGGTGATAAATCTCCCTTGCTGCAACAATTAATCACTATCAAAAGGGCACCACAAGAAGACATGACCAATTTCAACTCAAGATTTCAAAAGACCTGAGATAGAATCCCTACTACAACAAGACCATTATCAGGTATGGCTATTGTGTTCTACCTCAAAGCTTTTAACTCTGATATATTAGTAATGATTCAGTCTCTAGGAGGTCAGACACTACCAGAAGCATATGAGTTAGCAGTCAAGGCTGAAAATAACTTGATAGATGCTGGAAAAATGAGGACCCCTGCTATGGCTTTGCTTTTTCTTTTTGTGTGTGGGTCTGTTTGGTGGTAAAAGGGAAAGGAGAGTGAAAGTTACAAACCTTGTGGAAAATAGAGAAAAAATTGCATTGAGTACCAGAGCTGAATATGGGTGAATTCCTTGTCAAAAATGAGTGAGGGTTGCTTTTTGAACCATTTTAAAATTCCAAGTATTTTGCAAGATATATGTATATTTGGTAAAATGTACATGAGGAGGGTTTGTATGTTGCATATACAAATCTATTTATATATTGGGCCATTGTACAAGTTGCATGTGGGAGTCGTCGCATTTTGGTATACTTTTATACTTGTATGCTTTTTGTAACACTTTATTCTTACATACAAATTGGGCCCGAAAGAATTCAAAGTTTAAGTGAATAATTGTTTAAATCCATTGGATGCACTTTATGTTTGTATGTTTAAACATACATAGCCGATATGCATTTCTTTATACATGCCACAGAACCAAAGGGATTATTAAATCAGGCTTTATTATTGTATGTTTCACGCCTTGTATGTTTTGGGTTATAAAAAGATTTATACATTGCGATATGTATTGTATTTATGCAAGTCACGAACCCAATAGAGTTAAGAATTAAAATGTATATTTGGTTAAATCCACAATTTTTATATCAGGGTTTGTATGTTTGGGTAAAAAGAAATATACAAGGAAACATACATTACGATATACAATAGGCCATATGCAAGCCGTGGAACCAAATAGGTTATTAAAGATGGAAAAGTCATTGTATGCTTTGTGCTTTGTATGTATCTTACATACAAAGTGGATATGCATTGCACTTATACAAGAGGCGGAACCGAAAAGTAAATAAACTATGGTCTATAAGAGCGATAAGTCTGCCAGTTTGTATATTGGGGTTTGTATGTATCTTACATACAAGACAATATACAAAGCATTATATACATGTCCCGGAGATGAAAATAAGTAAAACACAGTTTATAAAAAAAAGTGATAAGTCCAAAAGGATGGTACAAAGGCATTTTGATGCAGCACACAACATACACTCAACAGAATTGTGCCATTAAACATGAGAGACAAAAATTTGGAAGCTAAAACATCACAAAATTTCTATTCCTCAACTCTACTGCTACAATGAGAGAGAACTCTCTTATATCTAAGAAAACAAAAAAAAACAAAAAATTACCTTTTTTGGCAGATTTCGACAATTGTCAGATTTTGCCATTTTAGGTAATTTTACAATCATATCTTGAGAATCCAGTTTTTTCTCAAAAAGCTCATAAAGCTAAGGTAGGACGAAAAACCAACTAACATCCTAAATTCGAAACATGAGTTTTGAGTTATTAAAAAAAGCAACTTTTAAAAAACTAGAAAAAAACACTAATTTGCTATTTTGAGGGCCAAGATGAAAGTTTGAAGCCCCGAAAAAGTGCCAAGACAAGGTCCAACCCACTAGGGCAGGTTGGGAAACCACTGGCCACCTCATAACGCATCCACCTGTAAAATTTCGTAGAAAACCCACATCCGAGTCAAAAGTTATGACCTCCGGAAGTCCCTGCATCACGTTTGTATGTATTGGGCCTTGTATACAAAAGAATATACAAGCCAATATGGAGAGAAATATAAAAGCAATAGATACAGGCCTTGTATGCAAAAGAAAAGATGCAAAGTTAAAAGTGCATTCTCAAACGTGAAAAAGAATTAAAAACATAAGAGTCTTTGTATATTTAAATGCTTGTATGTTCATGACATAGATATCCAATATACAAAAGAATAAAAGGCATCGCAAAGCTGATAAAGAGTTGCATCGGCCAGATATGAGCGATCGATGAAAGAGTTTTAGTTCATACTGACCGAAATGAGTCACGTCGATGACAAGAGATATAACAAAACGATAAAGGTTATATCAGCCAGAAATGTAAGATCGGTGTGAAATTTATTGATCGACCTGACTGCGAGGTTACGCCGATGATAAGGAAGTATGCAGAACAAGAAATACAAGCAAAACCTACAAAAGGGAAGTATGCAGAATTAAACTAACAGTTTAAAACGCAGATACTCAAGCAGAAGGCCAAACTGTTAGGCGCATCAATTATTGTAGTTAGTGCCCATTTAACATTCTAACAAGGTATAAATTGGCAAAAGCAACGTGAATATTTTTTAATCCATTTTTGTGTCTATTGGTAGGTTTGCAGGTATATAGAAGGTGAAACTTAATGGCGATGACATCACAAACGGTGGATCAGATCACTAAAGAAGTGAAAGGAGATAAGGATGGTGATGAGAAGTAATATTGAGGTGAAACATAATGGCGATGACATCACAAAGGGTAGAATGGATCACAACAGAAGCGACGGAAGATATTTTGATGGTTGGTAGGGTTTCCAAAGCAAGATCTTTATGCTTAGTATGAGTATGTTGCTCAGAGATTTTTTGACGGGATTTGTTTTCCACCATTGATGCTGCACTTAAGATATGGACCATTGATTGACTAGAGTTTTGGAAATGTATTGGGGATAATCAGATCTATATACTGAGCCCCTTTACTCTGTAATGACTTACCAGGGATTTTTTTAGAGGATAGCTAGCAATTGTAGTAGAAGGAGTATTTTAGAGTAGAAGGAGGTTGCGTGTGTCTGCAATAAGGAATGCATGGAACATCTAGCTTCCTTCCTGTATTTGTAAAGGATTGTAAGTTTTCTAAAGTTGATTAATGAAGCTAAGAGTCATTCATACATTGTAAATCATATATGACTATGTATTTTGAATATAAATGAATATGGAATTCTATGTCTATATTCAAAGTGTCTTCTGGCTCTTCTTTGCATTTGAAATAATCTCTCTTAAAGATTGCAATCTTTAATGTATGTTCATGAAAATACTCAGGGCATTCACATTCAAAGGTTTAGTTTGTTGATTTAATCAAACTTACTATAGTTCTTACAACGTGCATAACAAAGCATTTAAATCCTATAGCAGAATGAAGTTTAATTTAGATTTCTCTATCTTTTCCCAAACCATTTGAAATACTTAGCTTAAATGCAGAAATTTAAAGGAGTTTGTCTGATATTTGAAAGAAACATGAACAATTGAGTTGATATTTGACAATTTTCATAATACTTGAAAAGAAAAGCTTGTGTTAATATAAATCATATAAAGCTTTGTGATACAGTAACATATTTATGTAAAGGAATGAAGAAAATGTTGATATTTGTAATATTTTGCATAATTTGAGTCCAGTCAGTCATAAAACACCTTAAATCAAGTAAGGCCCCTTGCATATTATAGCTTCACATTAACCTACTGAATTATCCACAAGGTCAAGACCTGACCATACAAAAACTTGGGATTAAGCAATCTTAATTGATTTCTTCATATCTTTCAAGACAGTTAGGTTCATTTTGTGAATTTTAACTTTTGTTATGAATGTGTTAAAATAATCATCTATAGTTTTTGGTGCTAGAAGGAGGGCCTGATGGGATTTAAGGTAGAATTTGTGTAGGCTGGCCAAAAAGGATCATTTTAGTTCTGGGAAGTTTGAGTGTTTGTTTGCAAATATCTTCTGTTTGAAAGAATTTGAATGTTTTTGCAAAGGTACTGCTCAAACTTCAAGGACTATTCTGATTTTCTGAGTTTTAACATTTTATTCTGAGATATGTTAGATCTCATAAAATTTCAAAAATCTAAAAAGTTGAAAGCAGAGTACCATTTTCAATGGACTCATATGAGGACAATTTCTAGGTTAATATCCCTCTCATTTAGGAAACTTTGAATTAGCAGCTTTATCCTCAAAGTTTATCTAACTTTGGTTTATCTAGTTGTTGCAGAATACACAAGTCTGTGGAACACAGTGAAATTAATTGTTTAACTTTCCTCACCAGGATAGATTCATATTTAAAAGGACTAATTCTTTTCTCAGATGTGTTCAGGGCTAAAGTCTGGCAGGAAAATGAAGAAATTCTGGAGCAACAAGCAGATACAACACTAGAAATTATTACTTGGTTAGAAAATATAATAGCTGAATCAGTTCTAGAAGGAAAGGATAGTAAAACATCTTTCCTTAAGTCATTTTATGGTGAGATTGATAGAAGTTCTCTACTTCCTAATATGGGTAAAGGGGATTGTAGGTATAAATCTTTCAAAATTTGTAGAGAAGAAATCACTTGTCAGGATAAAGTCTTTGATTCTGATCCTAATACTTTGATAAGGATAGTGAAACATCTTTTCTTGAGTCATTTTATGGTAAAAAGAAATGTAGACAAGTATTGACAGAATTAAAATGCACTAAAAGTAAAGAGGTTTCTGTATCAACAAATAAAGGAATCATAGGAAAAGAAGTAAATCTTGATTTATTATTTGATGGCTTTAAATTGAATGACCAAATCTAGGATTGTTGCAGGATAATGGAACCAGATATTTTGCTGAATGATAGGACTAAATTATTTGGTGAACAATTCTTGAAAATGGAAGATACAGAGGAATATTCTATTGTTGTGCATAATCAAGCATCACTCCAGCATTATTGTGAAGGTGAAGCAAGGAAGTATTTTCATGAATCAAACATTGTTTCACATTCATAGCCAAGTAATCTAGAAATGATAAATTTAGATACATCAAATTATGATGGTACTCATTTAGATGTTGATGTGCAGAGAATTGAAGAGAACTTTGAAATGTTTCCTAAACTTGAGGATAAACTGAACATACAGAAGGAAGAGATAGATGTGGATAAAGATGAAGAAATAATCCATCAAGAGTCATACATCCTTCAATTCAAAGTGAGACCAGACATTAAGCTAAGCAATGAAGGTACAAAGTTAAATGGAGGACCAACTATCAATGAACAAGCATGTCCAATGGAACCAGAAATACACCAGGCTATTTCTTTCCTTTCCTCAGTAAATAATGTTGAATACTATTTTGATTATGGAAATTTGAGAGATAAGACATGCATATGGATTAGTCATGAACATGATGAGCTTCCTCAATTACTGATTATCAAAAATTATTCTGTTAAACACAATGAATTTAGAATACAAGAGCATTTTTTAGAATACAAAGATAAATTTGCTAAGTTGAGAACCATAACTAGTGCCCTGATACTCCTGCACAATCTAAGGAAGTATGCAAATATAGGTGTCTTTGGGTCTTTTCCTGGGTTTTGTTTGCCTTGTAGAGGCTTGTGTATAGTTTGGTAGAATAGTTGTTTTGTTTCTTTTATTGGTTTTCTTGTCTTGCTTTGTGATTGTTTCCTTTTGTAGTTAGTTGCTTGTATAGTCAGTTGGTTTTGTTTGCTTTGTTGTTTTCCTGTATACTGGGGTCTTTATTTTGATTCAGAGTATGCAGAGGCAGATTGACAACCACTAAAAATAATAGAAAATTTAGAACATTCAGTTTAATTATTTGAAATTTATGCATAACTTGTTGTGACTGTCATGAATGTAGAAAGTTGTTTGACTTACGAAATTTTGTATTCAATAATTGTGGGTTGAATATTTAAGGGAAGTTTCTCACAATGACACACCTAAAATCCTTGGGTTTGTTGAGCATACCAGTGTAGATATTAGGTGAAAAATTAGAGGTCACCCTTGCTACCATTACAATTCTCAGCTTAATTTTAGCAAGTGATCATTCCTTGCATCATGAAGTTACAACTGTAATATCTTATGAAATCTCTATCAAATAAAAAAATATATATAAAATGAATAAACTAGATTTTACTAAAAATCTAGATTAAGTCATCTACGTAACTCTAGCAGGGCTATAGATGCTTTCTGGCAGTGGGGCTCTACTTAGGAGAATTGTAACGATAACCTTGTTGGGGCTATGAACACCTGCTGGTAGCAAGGCTCTATCCGGTTGGCTATGAGGGAATGACATCAACTATGTAGTCTAATGTCAGTCACTGGTTTGTTCAACTGATTTTCAAGATGAGGATTATTAATCACGTGCACCCACTTAAACTGAAAGGAAGATTCATGCACCTTATTGAATACATTAGGTCTCAGGTTAAATGATGATTTGCAAAAAAGATAGTTCGAAGTTATGAATTTATTTCATTTAGTTTTCTTTAATGGTTCTAATTTGATTGTTTTGTTTCGTTGCTAGTTGTTGTGATGCTCATAACACGCCCCATTTTACTCCTTAGCAAAATGAGGACCCCTGTTGTGGCTTTGCTTTTGCTTTTTGTGTGTGGGTCTGTTTAGTGGTAAAAGGGAAAAGAGAGTGAAAGTTACAAACCTTGTGGAAAATAGAGAAAAAAATGCATTGAGTACTAGAGCTAAATATGGGTGAATTCCTTGTCAAAAATGAGTGAGGGTTGCTTTTTGAACCATTTCAAAATTCCAAGTATTTTGCAAGATATATATGTGTTTTTGGTAAAATGTACATGAGGAGGGTTTGTATGTTGCATATACAAATATGTTTGTATATCGGGTTGCATGTTGCGTATACAAGGTCCTTTGTATATCGGGCCATTGTACAAGTTGCATGTGGGATTCATCGGGTTTTGGTATACTTTTATACTTGTATGCTTTTCGTAACACTTTATTCTTACATACAAATCAGGTCCAAAAGAATTCAAAGTTTAAGTGAATAATTTTTTAAATCCATTAGATGCACTTTATGTTTGTATGTTTAAACATACAAAGTCGATATGCATTGCTTTATAAATGTCGTGGAACCAAAGGGATGATTAAATCGGGCTTTATTATTGTATGTTTCACGCGTTGTATGTTTCAGGTTATACAAAGCTTTATACATTGTGATATGCATTGTATTTATGCAAGTTGCGAACCTGACAGAGTTAAGAATTAAAATGTATATTTGGTTAAATCCATAGTTTGTATGTTCGAGTAAAAAGAAATATACAAGAAAACATACATTACGATATACAACAGGCCATATGCAAGCCACGGAACCAAATAGGTTATTAAAGATGGAAAAGTCGTTGTATGCTTTGTGCTTTGTATGTATCTTACATACAAAGTGGATATACATTGCACTTATACAAGAGGCGGAACTGAAAAGTAAATAAAATATGGTCTATAAGAGTGATAAGTCTACCAGTTTGTATATTGGGGTTTGTATGTATCTTACATACAAGCCGATATACAAAGAATTATATACATGTCCTAGAGATGAAAGTAAGTAAAACGTGGTTTATAAAAAGGCGATAAGTCTGAAAGGATGGTACAAAGGCATTTGTATGTATTGGGCCTTGTATATAAAGGAATATACAAGCTGATATGTAGAGAAATATAAAAGCGATAGATACAGGCCTTGTATGCAAAAGAAAAGATGCAAAGTTAAAAGTGCATTCTCGGATGCGAAAAAGAATTAAAAATAGAAGAGTCTTTGTATATTTAAATGCTTGTATGTTCATAACATACATATCCGATATACAAAAGAATAAAAGGCATTGTAAAGCTGATAAAGAGTTGCATCGGCCAGATATCAGCGTTCGGCGGAAGAGTTTTAGATCATACCGACCGAAATGAGTCACACCGATGACAAGAGATATAACAAAATGATAAAGGTTGTACCAGCCAGAAATGTAAGATCGGTGTGAAATTTATTGTTCAACCCAACTGCGAGGTTATGCCGATGATAAGGAAGTATGCAGAATGAGAAATACAAGCAAAACCTACAAAAGGGAAGTATGTAGAATTAAACTAACAGTTTAAAATGCAGATACTGAAGCAAAAGGCCAAACATTTGGGCACATTAATTACTATAGTTAGTGCCCATCTAACATTCTGACAAGGTATAAATTGGCGAAAACAACGTGAATATTTTTTAATCCATTTTTGTGTCTATTGGCAGGTTTGCAGGTATATAGAAGGTGAAACTTAATGGTGATGACATCACAAAGGGCGGATCAGATCACCAAAGAAGCAAAAGGAGATAAAGATGGAGATGAGAAGTAATATGCAGGTGAAACTTAATGGCGATGACATCATAAAGGGTAGAATGGATCACAACAGAAGCGATGGAAGATATTTTGATGGTTATTAGGGTTTTCAAGGCAGGATCTTTACACTCAGTATGAGTATGCTGCTCAAAGATTTTTTGGTGAGATTTGTTTTCCATCGTTGATGTTGCACTTAAGATATGGACTGTTGATTGAGTAGGGTTTTGGAAATGTATTGGGGATAATCAGATCTATATATTGAGCCCCTTTACTTTGTAATGACTTACTAGGGATTTTCTAGAGGATAGCTAGTAGTTGTAGTAGTAGTTTAGAGTAGAAGGAGGTTACATGTGTCTACAATAAGGAATGCGTGGAACATCTAGCTTCCTTACTATATCTGTAAAGTGTTGTAAGTTTTCTAAAGTTGATTAATGAAGCTAAGATTCATTCATACATTGTAAATCATATATGACTGTGTGTTTTCAATACAAATGAATCTAGAATTCTGCGTCTATATTCAAAGTGTCTTCTAGCTCTTCTTTGCATTTGAAATAATATCTCTTAAAGCTTGCAATCTTTAATGTATGTTCGTGAAAATACTCAGGGCATTCACATTCAAAGGTTTAGTCTACTAATTTAATCAAACTTACTGTACTTCTTACAATGTGCATAACAAAGCATTTAGATCCTGTAGTAGAATGAAGTTTAATTTAGATTTCTCTAACTTTTCCCAAACCATTTGAAATACTTAGCTTAAACCCAAAAATTTAAAGGAGATTGTCTAATATTTGAAAGAAACATGAACAATTGAGTTGATATTTGATAGTTTTCATAATACTTGAAAAGAAAAGCTTGTGTTAATATAAATCATATAAAGCTTTGTGATACAGTAACATATTTATGCAAAGGAATGAAGAAAATGTTGATATTTGTAATATTTTGTATAATTTGAGTCCAGTCAGTCATAAAACACCTTAAATCAAGTAAGGCCCCTTGCATATTACAACTTCACATTAACCTATTGAATTATCCATAAGGTCAAGACTTGACCATACATAAACTTGGGTTTAAGCAATCTTAATTGATTTCTTCATAACTTTCAAGACAGTTAGGTTTATTTTGTGAATTTTAACTTTTGTTATGAATGTGTAAAAACAATCATCAACACTTCTCAAATGAGATAATTAATCTAAAGAGACAAAAAAATCCCTATTCAAAGCCTCCTTATCAAGGTTTCCAAGGAAATAGACCTCCCTTTCAGCCAAATCAATATCAAGGCCCTCAAAGGCAAACTAATCCTCAACCATCAAACTAGTTGGTTTCAATCCCTACACCTCTACAAACTGTTCCTCATAATCCCAACAAGGAAATAGTTCTAGGGAAAAATAACTTAGCAGATGACACAAATGCTTGGTGCTTTCCCTGCAACAATGTCCATATGCCCAGAGACTATCCCAGAGGTAATTTGCAGCAAAAGATAGCAGAACAGAGAGTGTTAGAAGGATAGTTCTCAACTTCTAATACTCCACTATATCAGTCCCTTGGTGTTCAAAATGTAGTAATGGTGGCCCAGATGCAATGGATGTCCATACAACAAGAAGAAGAAATAGCCCCTGAACATGCCTTATTTTCATGGATTGAAGAGGAAGATTCAGTGTTGTTGAATGAGGCATCCACTTCAGAAAAACCATTGGTACAGTCAAACTATTATACCAGATCAAAGAGGAGGATGATGGAGCAGCTTGAAGTCACTAATAATGAAATTATCAGAACTCCTCCATTTCAAAATCATCACAATCCAGTTTCTAGGCAAGACATGCCTCAACCTATGCAGAATCAAGTAGCCTCAGGACAGGTTCGAGAAAAGACAAGGTACCCTAATTATTCAAAGACCCAAGCATTAGGACTTGTAAATGTGGTGGACCAGCTGAAAAGAACTCCAGCACATGTATCAATTTGGGATATGTTAGCTATTCCCGAGTAGAAGATACGGTTACAAGAAGCTCTACAGGGTCAAGAAGCCTCTAAACACACTGGTGCTAAGGAGGGGCTATTGATAAAGGGAAACTCCAACATAAAGATAATATACCTCTACAAACAACAGCTATATTGAACAATGCACCTGAGGTAGGTAAATCTAAACCAGATCCCTTTTATCGTACTCTAATTGTTGGGAAAAAACTACTGCATAATGCAATGATAGATTCTGGGGCTAGTACTACAGTAATGCCAAAGCAGATAGCAAATACTTTAAAGATAAAAGTATGAACCACCTACAAGAGGGGTCATGCAGTTTGATGGGAAATCTATTCAAACAATAGGAAAAATCAAACAACATCCATTACAACTATATACCTATCCCAATATAATTGTCAATCAGTATGTGGTAGTCACAGATATTCCCCCTGTATTTGGTTTATGTTTGTCCAGAGATTTCACAGCCAAAATAGGAGGTAACATGTCACTAGATTGGTCACACCTCATCTTGAGAACCAACTATGGGACAAAGATGAAAGTATTGTCTGAGCCATTATCCAAAGACCATATCACAAATGAACCAGTCCCAAAATTAGAAGCATCCCATGCCATGTTGAATAAAGAGGAGAGAGTCTTTGTTGAACAATTAGGTGACTGGACTGAAACTGACCAATAGGAAGAAGAGAACAATCAGCTATTGACCATGATGTAGAGTGATCCCTATGGAAACTATGACTCTACTGGTCTAGGCACTTATGTTATTTTTGAAGAAGACCAAGAAATCCCTAATATTATAAGGAAAGAAATATCAGAAAGTGGAGAATCAAAAAGAGACTCAGAAGTCTAGACCCTAAGTTTTGATGGGGCTAGGAGTAAAAATGGTGCTGGAGTAGGTATTTGCCTTACTGCCCCAAATGGTGAGAAAATTCTAAGAGCCATTCACTTTCAGTTCACCTGTACCAATAATGACGCTGAATATGAATCATCGGTGCATGGACTCATGTTGGCAAAGAAAAAGGAAATAAAGAATCTAATAGTAAAAGGAGACTCAAAACTGGTGCTAAAACAAATCAAAGAAAAAGTAATAACCAAAAATGTAAGAATGAGATCCTATCGGCACAGGATTTGGAACCAGATAGATGGTTTTGAGGCTTTCAATATTGAGGTAGTTCCCCGAGCCCAAAATTCTAAAGCAGATAGAATGGCACAAATTGGTCCATAGCTTGACCCAACAAGTGATCTATTAGTTAACAATGAGTTAGTTAAGGTTATAGTAAGACCAACAATTCCTTACAATGATCAAAATTGGCAAGTTTTTGACAATGACCTTCAAGTACTTGCATTCTTACAACAATCAGGTGAACTTGATGATCAATTACATCCCAAAATTAAGGAAGCATATGGTGATCAAATTATCCAGCTAAAGTCAAATAAACTCCCTAAAGGGCTGATTACTCTAGAAAATTTGTTTGATCCAGAAGATACAAGCCTAGAGAAGAGGAGGTTTCAGACAAATAAGGAAGATTATTTTGAGATTCAAGTCAGCGAAGGAAGAAAGTTGAAAATAGGTAATTCTACAACCTAAGAGGAAAAGGAAAAGTTGATTGATTTATCTGATAAATATGATAGGGTGATTGCTTGGACCTATGAGGACCTCCATGGCTATAATAGAGATATCATCCAACACACCATAGAGCTTATTGAAGGATCTAAACCAGTCTGATAGAAGCAAAGGCTAGTGAATCCTAGAATTGAACCTTTAATGGTGGATGAGCTATAAAAGCTCCTAGAATCAAAGATTATTTTTCCAATTAAGCATTCAACCTAGGTATCAAACCTAGTGCCTATAAGAAAGAAGAATGGTGACATAAGACTTTGTGTAGATTTTAGGGATCGGAATAGAGCATCTTTGAAAGATCATTATCCCCTGCCCTCTATGGAACATATTTTACAGATTGTGGCTAGGTCAGAAAGGTTTTCCTTGCTGGATGATTTCTTAGGATACAATTAGATTTGGTTAGCAGATGAAGATCAGCATAAGACTGTAGTCACTACAAAGTGGGGAACATTTGCATATGCTAAAATGCCTTTTAGCCTTTCAAATGTTGGGGCTACTTTTCAACGTGTAATGGACATAGCATTCAGTGAACTTATAAATAAGATTATTCTGATCTATCTAGATGACCTGACTATTTTTTCTAAGAATGCTAGAGATCATTTTGACCATTTAGAGGTTGTTTTTAAGAAATGTCAAGAGTTTGGAATATCTCTGAATCCCAAGAAATGTATCTTTGTTGTACCTCACGGTAAGCTTCTAGGACACATAGTGTCAAAGGAAGGGGTCTCCATTGATCCGGAAAGAGTCATAGCCATAATGAACCTATCTCTACCAGTCAACAAGAAAGTAGTTCAATCCTTTCTAGGAAAAATTAACTTTGTTAGCTGATTCATAGCTGATTTTGTAGGTCTAATTAGACCAATGACACTGTTGCTTAAAAAAGATCTAGTTTTCAAATGGACCACAGAAGGAAGACAGGATTTTGAAGAAGTCAAGAGAGCCATGTCCATAGCCCCAGTACTCAGAAACCTAGATTTTTCTAAACCTTTTATAATGTATGTGTATGGGGGAAAATTTAGTGTTGCTGCTGTTCTAACTCAGAAAGATGATCAACAGGAAGGAGAGCATCCAATAGATTTTCTCCAGAACTCTCAGGGAATATGAGTCTAGATATAATTTTGTAGAGAAGAAAGCATATGCCATGGTAAAAGCCCTTAAAAAATTTAGACATTTGGTAACAGGAAATAAGATTCTTATATTAGTGGCTCACTCCAGTATAAGAGAATATATTATGGAGGGTGAGATCACTGAGAAAAGAGCCAATTGGATAACAAAGATTCTAGAATATGATGTAGAAGTAAGACCCACCAAGTTAGTTAGAGGCAAAGGATTGTACCAATACATGACCCAAGACATGGAAAGAATAGTGAATGAAGAAACAAAAAGTGAAAATGTATTGAAACTCCAAGAGGTTGACCAAGACTCTTGGGTCAAAAATAGGATACAGTTTATGAAGTATGGGATTTTCCCAAATGAGCTCTCCCATGATAAGAAAAGGTACTATGGGCAGCAAGGAACCCATTTTGTACTAATTGATCATATTTTATTTAGAAGGAATGTTGATGGTATACTCTTAAGATGTATAGAGAAGGATGAAGCTCAAAGAATACTACATGAATTACATCATGGAGCCTCAGGTGGACATTTTTCAGCAAGGACCACTGCAATCAAAGTAACACAAGTAGGATATTTCTGGCACACTCTATTTACAGATTACCATCAGATGGTTAAGGAATGCCAGACTTGCCAGTTTTATACTAGCAAAAGGAGAAATGTAGCGATGCCTCTAAGTCCCATAGTTGTGGATGAACCCTTTGCTCAATGGGGCCTGGATTTTATTGGTATGATCAATCTAGTGTCAAATAAGGGACATAAATGGATTCTCACAGGAATAGATTATTTTACCAAGTGGAGTGAAGCAGTACCACTCAAAGAAGCAACAGAAAAGGTCATACTAGAATTTTTAGAAGGCATAACTTCTCGGTTTGGTCCTCCTCATACCATCATATCAGATAATACTAAAGCATTTTTGGGAACCAAATTATCTGAATTTGCTTTAAGAAATGGGATATATTTGAAGACTTCCTCAAATTATTACCCATAAGGTAATGGTCTGGCAGAGTCCACTAACAAAAACCTTATTAGACTCATAAAAAGGATAGGGACCAATTATCACAGAGAGTGGCATAAGTTACTTAATGTAGCACTGTGGGCTGACAGGATCATGCCAAAGCAAGTGACTAAAATGTCTCCCTATGAGTTGGTTTATGGTAAACCTCTAGTAATGCCACTAAGTCTAGAGATTCCTGCTTTGTAATTGTTGAAATAGATAGAAATTGAAGAGAATGGCCCCATGCAAGTCAGACTTGCTGAACTGTTGGATGTCCAAGAAAAAAGAGAAAAAGCACATGAGTCACTAATGAAACATCAGAAAATGGTTAAGGATTGGTTTGATAAGAAGACTTCTAATCCCATGTTTGAAGTTGGCTCTCTGGTATTGAAATGGGATGAAAGAGCTGCCAAGCCAGGTCGACACAACAAATTTGAATCATTGTGGACGGGCCCTTATAGAGTTTGTTCTTGCAAGCAACAGAATTTATTTGAGCTGGAGACCATGAATGGAGAAATTGAAGAGATTCCAGTAAATGGGATCTTTCTAAAACATTTCAATAAGGAGGGGCTCATCATGTATCATAGCTAGTTAGTTTTGTTTCCTTTTCTTGCTTTTTTATTTTCCTACTTTCTGTTCCCTCGTTCCCTTTCAAATAAGTGTTCGGTGAACACGTGTTAAGTAGCACAAAGCCCCTTCTCTTTTAGCCTAGCATTTATTATGGTTGTTTGGCAATCCCTAATATCCCCCGGAAGTACATGCTATTTCAAAAAGATAGCCACTCTCATAACATAGCTGACACTTCGTTCAATGCGGATTTAAAAAAGATACACTAGTTGTTTCTTAGCATTAATGCCATTAATAAGACGGGACGTGTCATTTATTATTTCCATAAATCCTAATGTGCTAGGTTTTAAGTCTTTCCAAGTGTAACCGTCATTTGTTTCTATCTTTCTTTTCTAAATCACTGTTGCATCCAAACTTTACCCCTAGCAAGTGCCTTTTAGTTAAGTATCACTCTAATAAAACAGTTTCATTCTTTTCTGTGTCAAAGTTTCCTAAATTATTCTCAATAAGATACAGATATGTCTGAGACATAGTCACCACGGGAGGGACTTGGACTTTTTGAGTCAATGGACAAACTATTGAACAACAAATCATATGCTTCAGCACCTGCACAACCAAGGAAGTCCTATCCAAGAACTAGGGTTTCTGAAGCAGGGTTATCTGCTGACCCAGAACAGGTGAAGGACTATGTAGATAATATATATGACACGCCCCTTCAAAAGAACACCAAGAGTCTCTAGGAGGGGGCATATTAGAGGTGCCTCATCTTGGCGAACAACAAGCAGTTTGAGACTTTTGGTATGAGGATATGGACTTCTCAATTGGCATAGTTCCTGGTCCCAAATGTCCACCCTTCTCTCGAGCTAATCGAATTGTGTGCAGAGTTGTTTCATGCACCATCACATTCTATCCAACAAGGCCCTTTCATAGTGCATATTATACCCAAGGCCATAAGGGACATGATTGCCCTGCAGTATGATAGAACGGCCACAATTCCAACTATTGCAAAAATGCAAGGCACATAGGCAAATATACATAACAAACTAAAATTCCTAAATTTAGAGATGCAGTTGGGAGAGGATAATACTCATATGCACACACTACCCACTAGGCGGGCACAATTTAATCAAAATGTTCAGGAGGCACTTTCAATGATAGCTTTTATTTTTGGAATGAAGGAGGACAACACAGTCCATGACTGGCAATTGGTAATCATTTTTAGAATGAAAATTGTGGATAAATCATAGGAGTACCAGCTAGATTTTTTGGAACAAATTGTTGCCGCCATGATTGATTAGCTCACAAATTTCAAAACAAAGTGAGTATTCAGGTATTCCGCTTTCTTGTTCCATCTTATGCTATATCAAAACTTTGGTCTTTTTGCACAACATATGCATTTAAATATGTATGATCCAGATTTTGGTCATGGTAAAGTCATCCCTGTGTCCACATGGACACGTGTTATTTGAAACCTCTGACCCCTATGAGTTTTGGGAGCATTTTGTCACCCTTGCTTTCTACCAGTTAAGCCCTGAGCCTGTAGAATCTAAGATGACATGGAGTATAAGGGGTTTTATAGCCAATTGCCTAATCCCTGTGACTACTTCTTTGGGGCACCTAATACAATAATCAGAGTCCAAGGTTTCAGTGGGGAACCTGTACTATTGCCTAAAGTATTGACCCCTAGGGTCGTATTCTTAGAAGTTACCCGTCAAGTATCTATGGTTGATAATGACTTTGGCCACAAGAAAAGAAAGAAGAAGATGTATGATGTCCCATGGGCCAGAAAAAACATGACACTTGAAGTTAGAAGTGTAGAGAGCCTTTTGTTAAGGAAGTTAGCATCCCTTAGGCTCCTCATCATAGAGGATAAATGGAAATACGACCTAGATAGTTTTCTAGCCTCCTAGATTATAAATAATAAGGTTTGTACCAAGATGGTACATGAAGGTCATCCATTCTGGGAAGACAGGAGGAATCCAAAGGAAGATAACCTAGATCTATATGTGGAATTAACTAATTTGTCCTATGAGGGGTCTAGGCCATGGGAAACCTTCTATGTCAAATAGAAGGAATATGACCCTAAGTTAAAGATGACTACTGGTCTGAGGAAAGCATTGAAAGCAAAAGAATGGAGAATAGAAAAGATTGAAGCCTATTGGAAATATAGGCAAGAGACTTCAGAGATTACACATTCATTTGGGAATGTTGAAAATGATGAAAGATGGGAATCAATCTGGTATGAGTGGCATCCCTCCCTAGTCTCATGTCTAGACACAAGCAGAATTTAGAGGAAGGGTGAGGAGATAGGGGAAGAAATAGAGTCGGCCCAAATAATGCAAGAAACAAGACAAGCATCATCTTCTGCTCCTGCATCTTCATGGCCTCAATCCCTCAGCACCTTAGAGAAGCAAAAAGGTGTTGTGTTATCACCAATTCTAGGGACTCAAACAACTTTAGCATCTGGGGGTTCTAGAATTGTCTATTTGCAACCACCAATGGTGGTAAATATTGAAGATGAAGAAACAGAGGAAACAAGAGAGAGGCCTAAGAAACATAGGAGATTGTTCCTGCAAGAGGAAGAGGAAGAAGAAACAAAACCACAGCAGCAACAAGTGCTAGTCACCTCTTCTATTGCTCAAGTAAGTACTTCTTCTCCCTTCTCTCCTATATCTCTTTCTTCTACTATAGGAGTGGCAATCCCAAGTAGTTAGGCATTCATAACCCCTGCCACTTCTGTTGTCTTACATCAACCCTTACCACTACTGCCAGTACACAGGCCATGTCCTCACAAGCCATTACATTGCCATTATTTTCTCCATCTGTGCCTAAAAGGACCCCTCCTCAGGTTTCTCCTACCCAGCAATTATCTGACATTCCCTATGGCCTGCCTCAAGGTCACCCCTTTGCTGGAGGTTATATTGCATCCTGTCCTACCTTCCAAGCTCAAGTAGACACAGTAAAAAAGGCTAGAGAGACTAGGATGGATAAGAAGAGGAAATAGGAAAACAAAAGCTCTACTGTGGCACACATGAGGTCACTTTATGACCCTATTCAACAATCATTAACAGTTACACATTTGTCTCCAAATGTGGTGAAGCCAAATGAGTAAATGCAACGCCAGGATTATGCTATGAATGCCATCACCATGGATATGTCTCTCTTCAGGCCACAGGACAAGGTTGATTTGCTAAATGAAATTGCAACTGTTGTAGCAACAGACTATTTGAAAGTATCCAAGAAGTTGCAAAAGGCAGAAAATGATTTAGCTCAAGAGAAAGTGAATAGCAACAATCTTGTTGGTGAGATTCAATCTAAGAAAAATGAGATTGATAATCTGAACAAACAATTGCAAAATATTGTTTATTTGTAGATACATCAGGCTGTATAGGCCCAGATTGCTTCTCTTAAGACTGAGCTGGCACAAGAAAAAGCTGCAATAACTATTTTAAGATAGGAAAAAGCCACTTCAGAAAAGAAATATCAGGATAAATTGCAAGAGGCCACACACTTGCAATGAAAATTATTGAATGAGAAAATGTCAATAGTGTAGTTCAGGCACAACTCATAGCTGAGCAACAAAGAACAAAGCAGCTGACAATTGAGCTGGCTAATAGGCCACAAAATGCTAGAGTTCTAAATTTGGTAAAAGAGCTATATGTTTTAGTATGGAAGAGAAACTCGGAAGAGATTATCCAGCTAAAGCCATCTTTAACTTTTCTATTAAATGCTCAGCAGCTGTGTGAGAAAGTAGACACTTCAGTACATGCCACCTTGTCAATTGTTTCATTGAGGGTTTCTGACTCTCAACTTTTATTGAAAAAGTTGTATGACACAATAGATGAGACATTATTAGCAGTAGGTATCAATGAAAGAATGGTTACTGCTAAGAAGGTCAATGAGGTTTTGAGTTGTAACTCTGTGGCCACAAATTGTTAGGAGCTCCTGAATACAGTGAAGGAAGGAGTAAAAAATATGAAGAAACATATAGAGGATTTGGTGCAACTGGGGCTTCCTTCACCGTTCCTAGATAGTAACACAATGTTGATGATTGATGACATCAAGGCCCTTCTTTTGGCTAAGCAAAATGATCAAACAATTTTCTAAGGTTTAAGTGATTCATCAACAGTAAAGGAAGTTGAAACTATGTCGATACCTATGGCCCAGCTAGAATTTCAATTAAAGGTTGTGGTACAAATTTTGCAAACATTTTCCCATAAAGATATAATTAATCTTGATTTTTATTTTCAAGATTTGTAGAGTAGACAGGGGCTCTCAGATTCAGAATGGTCTGTTTATCAGACAACGTTGTAAAATTTATGATTCAAAGTTTTATTTTTCAATATGTATCTTTTTGTCAGTTTTGGGTTCTTTCAGAGCAGGCTCAGAAGTCCTGATGGTCGCCAAGAATTGTAGAGTGTCAAAACTCTACATTTTGTTTTAGTTTTGGCTTAATATCTGTGGTTCTTTGTGTAGGTATTATAATGTTTCTCTGTGTGGGTATTTTAAATGTTTCTATGCGTGGGTTGTGCCAAGTGTTAAAGCCACAGTCAAAGCCACAACAATGTTTCAAGTATCAAGTTTATGCAGGGAGTGCCACATAGCAGGTAGCATCATAGTTTATTTTGTTTCAATGCTGCAGGTGTCGCCATGTATCACTTGCGGAGGCAATCTCAAAAGCTTCCTTTCTTGCTACGTTTTGTGCAGAGGGCGCCGTGTGTCTTTTGAGTTTTTAAGCGGATGATGTCACATGTTTCTTTCCATATTAATATTGATGTCAACATAAAAGATGGTGGGCCACAATTTATTTGGTTTCAAGTTTGTGGAGGATGCCACATCATGGTTGTGGGGAAGGAGTTGCTTTACTCATAACTCTTTTAGCGAGAAACTTTTTGATTCATAGTTTTGTGTGGGTTGAGCCAAGTGTCAACTTTCACGAGGATCTTTCAAAGGTTTTATTTGTTTCAGCAGTGTTGCGGATGTTGCCACGTGTTAGTTAGCATGCGCGTGAGGACTACCATCTATCCCAGTTTTCTCCCTTTCAGGGTAGTGAACACCAAGGTTGTGGGTCCCATCATTATTGTGTCTCAATTTATAAGGGCTGCAGCTTGCGACAGATGTCATAAAAGGAGGGTGCCTGAGTATAGAGACAGGTTTTAAAGAGGCTCTATGGGGGAGGACACGTATCATATTTTGGAGGCTACGAAATGTGACAAGTGTTGTTTTCCTATTGTTTTTTGAAAATACAAAGGAGTTTCTAAGTTTGATGCAGACGCTACCATCTGTCATATTTCTTTTCATTTATAAGCATGCTAGTCTCGCCATGTGTTTGTGCCTCAATATAGGAGGTGTGCCACATAATATTTTGTTCCAGCCAATGAGTGTGTAGGAGGGACAACTGTTGCAGATTCAGAGGATTGTAACCACCAGGAACTTCTAGTAATCTTTAGTTCTGTTGTGCTGTTAAGGATTCAGGTTGTTAGAGACAATCGTGGGTCAAATCTATGATTATAAATATGCAGTATTTGTAATAGATCGATATGCATTTATTCATATAGATTCAAGGATCTTTGATAAGTTTTAGTCAGAAATCTAAAAGAGGAGTTAGAGACTTTGTTGTGGCCAGTTTATGTCATTTTTCCTTTATTTTGTTGTTCTCGATAAGAAAGTTAATGTATTTGTGCCTTTTATGTTGTTGGAAGATTAATAAGAAGAACTCTATTTTGTGCCTAAGTTGATATCATCTGTGTCATTGAAAAGTGTATGGTTATAAGCCTTTGATAATACTTATTCTATCTATTTATGTTAATCATGTAGTATCTGCTCTTTAATATAACTGTATCTTGAAAATAGCTTCACTGTGCTTGAATTGAAGGGACACTTTTACTTAGGTGCATTGCCATAGTTAGATTTGCTTAATTGTATCTGTAATCCTATTAATTTCTTTCCCTTTGCTCAAAACCCAATTGAAATAGAGAAGAGCTAGCTTCTTTAAAATATAGAGGTCATTTCAAGTAGCAAGTTCCACATTCTTGAAACTTCCCATGTTGGTGTTAGAACCTGTGCAATTTTACACATCAACACTAGCCATAAAAACATCTCATTTATACTTTTATACATATCTATATCTAATTCATGCATTAGATAATATGATCATTACATTGCATATTAATATTATAAGTTTAGGTCTTAGAAGTATAAATAAGGTCAACATATCATAGTACAAACATGGATAAATGTCTTAAAGGATGCTATGAACGAAGTCTTTAAAGTATAAAAAGTAGCTTAAAAGAGACTAATTTTGTAGCCCATCATTTCCCCCCAACTAACATTTTGCTTGCCCTTAAGAAAAATTACTCCAATAGATACCTAGGGAAATGAGTTATAATGTAAAACTATTTGTCTCAAGTCCATAACTACCCTAACACCCTCACCCTATTTCAAATAAAACCCATTGTAGCATGAAAGCCTTTGTAGTTTGATGGCCTTTGCAATCTCGCATTCCTCTCCCTTTTCTACTGTCCAGTGTGGAACTGGATATAAGAGTAGAGGTGGATGGTAGGTAAGAGGCAACCATGCCACACCTTTATTCTCTAAAATTTGGATGGACCTATGTAATCTTTCAGACATGTTTATAAAGTTATGTAAGGAATGAGGTTCTTTCCGTTGAAGAGTAGGTGTCAAACTGATCCATCTTCTTTGCACATATCTAACACAATCTTATAACATGAATCCCATCATTCTCTATATCCTTCTATGATCTCTTATTCTTAAGTCCATAATGATTTTTCCTGGGCCCTTATGAGAGAGAAGTCTATACCATTTTATGAGGACATCTTCAGGGTTAAATGCCTCTTGTCTGATTGGTAGTGATACCTTCTTCTCATATTCTTCATACCTATCCATCAATTCTCCTCTCAACTTTTCATTATTTAGGTATGATGCTATGGCTCTCAGCTGTAAATCTCCAACATTTATGGAGGGATTCCATTCTGTATCTTCCTCCACTAGGTAGTTATGCAAACAAAACTCATATAGCTGATCTTGTTGTTCTAGACTGGCCTTTTGAAAATAACTGAGGAAATCATGTCTAGACTGCAGAGTTGGTTGGTCATTAACAAATCTATTGAATTCAAAACTAAGGAATTTCTCCTTTAAAAATAATGCATAAACCCTTGAAGATGGTCTACATTTAATGATTTCCATGGCCCTGTCAATTATACCTACCATCTTTGCTTCTAATTTCTTAATTTCAAGATTCTGATTCTCAATTATTTCATTAAATTTTTTCCTTTCTTTATCACAATTCTTTGTGCCTTGTTTTGACCTACTAGTGACTTTCAACAACTCAAAACCCAATGAAACAGTGGTATGACATGTTGGAGTTCTTACCTTAGGAAATGATAGAAGGGGGTTCCTTGTCCTCATCTAAGATGATATTACTAATAGCCAATTGTGCTAACAAATCCAATTTAGACCCTTGATTTTGTGTCTAAATCCTCTCCTCTAATTCTTGTATCTTCATTTCTTTTTTTGTCTCCTTCTCTTCATACCTCTTTACCTGATCCTTCAGGGTTTTGATTCTATCCAATGCTTCTTGAAGTTCTTTCCAGAGGTCTCTTTCTTCTAACAATTCATTCCTTTGCTCAAAATTTACATTACCACTATCATTGTTATCAGAAGCATAAAAAATTTCTTTAACAGGGCTACCAGGGGTTGCTTTTCTCATCTTTTTGACAATAAATGGATCCTCTGAGTCAGAGGCAGAAGAAGAAACATACCTTTTCTTCTTTGAAGAAACATTCATATTATCCTTATTCGTAGAGATATCATCTTCAAGTATATCAATAGGAACATTCCCAGGAGCATTTCCCTTTTCCTTAGAATCTTGTCTCTATTCTTCAATCTTTTCTTCAACCATCTATTTCCTCAATCTGCCTGATCTCCTCAAGGTAGTGGTTTCTTTCTCAACAACCCTTTTCATCTTCTTTTTACCTTTCACCTTTTGTTTCTCCTTTACTTCCCCTGTATTGACATTTGTCTCTTTCTTTTTCCTTTTTGTCTTTTCCTTGCTGACATATTTTCCTTCCTTCTTCTCCTTTCCTTTCTTCCTTACTAGTTTTGGGGTCACATGTTCAAAAGGAGAGAATGAAGGTTCCCCTGTTTCTTCAAGTCTATTTTCAGGGACATTTTCCTCCTGTAGTTCTTCATGAACAGGTTCATCTTCAGGTTCAACATTGTATGGGGGTTCTTCTTCCTCCTCATGAGGTTACTCCAACAAGGTGGAAATATCAACACAATCCTTAAAGGCCTCCCACTCAATTTATGGGTATTGTATCTGCAAACTCCTCTTAACCAATAGTACAATTAGAACATGATGAGACACCGAAGTATCTGCTAGCTTCCTTTGGTATTCTAAAGCCATTCTTTTTAGGAAGTTATAGAAGTAGTTTGAAACATTCACCAATTTCTCATGACGAAGATGGTTCAGCAATTTAAAATGCACAGTGTACAACACATTATACCTCCCATCACAAGTGAAATACTTGATAATGTAGGTAGCACATTTACCCCAGAAAAATGGCAGAGATAGGCATTTTGTACCTTGAGCTGTTGAGTCTAAATGCTCACATCGCTCACAAAATTCTTCTCTGGTAGTGGCTGCATCAGCTCGAGCTGGATATTCTGACCTAGTGTGTGGTAGTCTAGTCACCTGGGCTATAGCTACCTCAGAAGCATCAACCATTAACCCTTTTACTACTGCTTCATCACTTTGCAATGTAACTGCAAAATTTATGGCCATATCATTGTCATACTCTGTCAATTGTAAGAAGTACTTGAGCCATCCTACTCTAGTGAAGAGTGGTAAAACTAGCACATCTTCAAGAATCTCCTTGTGCATAGATGGCTCTCTTCTTACTAAGTCACCTCCCATCTCTATAATCCTCTGTATAATTCCACTTTGCCACCTTGTTAGACTTAACCCCTATTCTTATCTTCTCTGCAATTCCTCTTACTGCTCAAGGTTAACTCTATTTGACTTAAGCAAATATATTAGGAAGGTAACTCTCACTGGTTATTTACATAGTACATAGGGATGAAAACTCATTTAAAAACCAGTTGAAAAATCAAGAATGACACAAGAATGACAACCCTTCCCCCCGACCTAACATGAAGTGACCTCACTCACGTGGAAAAGGAAGTGGTAGGAAGTTGTAATTAGTAATTGGAATGTTAGGAAATATTATCGCATGCATGAAGTAAATAAGGATAATGATAAATGCATAAAAAAAATTAATGGCAATCATGAAAAGTTACCTTGTGAACAATGTCATGGAAAGAAATGTGGGAGCACTCTTTGAAAGAAGATATTGTGTACAATGCAATTAATCCACTTGAACTGTAAGGTCATGCATGTGGATTAATGGTGAGGTGGCACGTAAACATGTGTGATTTGATGGAATTACTTGAAATTTGGTGCTTGAGGTGCAGGCATGGTGATGAAGCAAGGCGTAGTGTATGGATTGAATGGATTGACGATGCATTGCATGGAATACATCTATAGTTGCTACAGGTACTTGCAACATTGTTCCAAAATGTAGATTTGGAAAGTGATCAGAACAGGTGTAGAAGGAACAGGTCCTAGCTGAAATTTGTAGAAAGGTCCTAGCTGAAATTTGTAGACAGGTCCCAGCTGAAATATGTAAACAGGTCCCAGTTGAAATATGTAAATAGGTCCCAGCTGAAATTTGTAGACAGGTCCCAGCTGAAATATGTAAACATGTCCCAGCTGAAATATGTAAACATCATGGTAAAGGTGCAGTGTGTGCATGTGTTTTGAAAGCAAAAGAGATTATGCCTCAGCTACAGGGGTTGAGTATTCCAACTCAACCTCTGCATCACTAGTCAGGCTATGTGGATCATCCCCTAATGCTACATCAACTGGTGTGATAGTATCCTTATCAAGAGTGCCAGAAGCACCATATGCAGTAGCTAAGGAAACAATGAAGTCTTCCCTCTGTAATGGCCTCTTATACAACTTTAGCCTATGTCCATTGACAAAGAGTGAAAATCTGACCTCATCTATAGTTTGCAACTGAATTCCTCCATTTGGAAAAACTTGCATGATTTCGTATGGTCCAAACCACCTGGATTGGAGCTTGCCCCTGAAGTCTTTATACCTAGAGTCATATAAAAGTGCCCAATCACCGATTGTAAATGATTTGTTCTTGATGTGATTGTCATGCCATTTGACCCTCTATTTCTAGATAATTTCAGTATGGTGGAGTGCCTCTAGCCTTATTTCATCCAGAGCATTAAGATGTTGAATCCTATCTTGCTATATTATAGTCAAATCCATCCCAATCTCAACAACTATTCTTAGTGTTTTATGTTCAAATTCAATTGGGAGGACTGTTGTTTTTCCATAAACCAATTCATATGGGGTAAACCCTGTGGTATTTTTCCAAGTGGTTCTATAGGCCCAAACAACCTCTGGTAGCCTAGTAACCCAGTCTTGCCTATGGATTTGTACCATATTGGTCAGGATCTTTTCCAGTTCTTTGTTTCTTACCTCAACCTATCCATTTGCTTGAGGATGATAAGGGGTAGACTTTTTATGCCTTATTTGATACTCCACTAACTTTGTGATGAGATCAAAGGTAAACTAAGGACCTTGATCTGTTACTATTTCTCTTAGCACACCATATTTGGTGAAGATGTCCTCATATAAGAATTTAGGTACATTACCATCTTTCGAAAACTACAGTGCTTTAACCTCAACCCATTTTTTAAGGTAATCAGTACATACTAGAATATACTCCTTATTGTTAGAGGTTGGAGAAATAGGACCAACAAAATCCAATCCCCACTTGACACCTATCACAGCCTCTTGTATATTTGATAGCATCCTTGTGAAGTGTTGGCCAATAAAACCCTGTTGTCAAGATTTTGAAGGCTATTCTTTTTGTTGCAAAGTGTCCCCCACATGGCTCATCACGACAAGCCTTCATGATATTAAACACTTCATCTTCTCTGATGTATCTTCTCATAATATTGTCTGGTCCAACATAGAAGAGAAAACCTGAAATCCAAGAGTAAGGAAAACATTTGTGAATGAGTTGTCTCTGTTCTCTTGGTGAAAAATATCCTGGAATCTGCCCTATAACCAAGTAATTTGCTATGTCTGCATACCAAGGTATGTGTATAGTGAGAGAAAATAGATGCTCATTAGGAAAGGAATCATCAACCACACCATCTAAGGATTGAGTGGGCCATCTAGATAAAAATTTAGCCACTACAATTGTGATATCAAATTCTTGAAATAATAATAACCGTCTGACTAGCCTGCCACCCACTATTGGTTTGTTCATCAGGTATCTAATGGATATGTGATCATTATGAATGAATACTTTGTAGCTGGTTATGTAGTGTCTAAACTTGTTGATGGCATAAACAAATGCCAACATTTCTTTCTTTATCACTATGTAGTTTAGCTCAGCCCCTTGTAAGTTTTTACTGATGTAGTAAATTGCATATTCCTTGTTGCCTTCTTGTTGGCCTAACACTACCCCAATGTCAAAGTCTGAGGCATCGGTGTGAATATGAAAGGGAAATTTCCAATTCAAACCTCTCAAGACTGGGGCTTGTGTTAGGGCTTCTTTCAATTTTTCAAAAGAATGCTGACATTCAAGTGTCCAAGCAAATTCAATATCCTTAGATAGAAGTGCAAACAATGGAGCAACAATTTTGCTAAAATCTTGAATAAACCTTCTATAATAACCTGCATGCCCAAGGAAACTTCTAACATCTTTCAATTTTTGTGGAATAGGCAATGTAGAGATTATTTCTATCTTCTTTGGGTTGACCTAGATACTTGTAGATGAAATGAAATGTCCCAACACCACTCCTTTAGTCATCATCATAAAACACTTTTCATTACTTAAGGACAAATTATGCTATGTGCATCTTTTCAAAACTTTTTCAAGATTCTGCAAAGCCTCATCAAATGCTTCACCATATGTGGTGAAGTCATCCATATAAATCTCCATGCTATCATGAGCAAAATTAGAAAATATACTAAGGACTGCTCTTTGAAAAGTAGCTAGAGCATTGCACAGTCCAAATGGCAAGATAGAGTATGCATAGGTCCCCTAGGGGCAAGTAAATGTGGTTTTATCCTGATCCTCTCGAGCAATCTTTATCTAATTAAATCCTCTAAAGCCATCAAGAAATGAGAAGTACTTCTTTCCTACCAAGGAATCTAGGACTTGGCTAATAAAGGGAAATGGAAAGTGATCTTTTCTAGTGGCAGTGTTGAGTTCTTTGTAGTCAACACAAACTCTCCACTTGCCACCCTTTTTAGGAACTATCACCAATGGTGAAACCCATCCACTATTTGAAATGAGGTAAATAAAACCTACATCCAGAAGTTTTTGAAGTTCAGCCTTGACTATATCCCTTAGAGTAGGGTTCATACATCTTTGTTATTGTCTAATAGGTCAAAAATTGTCATCAATATAGATCTTGTGCATGCATATATTTGTTTCAATGCCTTTCATATCACTATAATCCAATGTAAAAGATGTTGAATTGGACTGTAAAACATTTTGAAGGGATTGCTCATGTTATTTAGTCAAGGCATTATTGATAGTCAACATCTTTCCAGGCTGTATCTCTAATGGTTTAGTCATTGGTTGAATGGAAGACACATCAAGGCTAGGAAAGACTGGTAGATGCTGCTGGGGTAGTAAGGCATGAAACAATTGAGAAATTTCTTCTATGGAGCTACTAGGTATTATACTGCTTAGTGGATCTTGTAGACAGGACATGCAGTCTTGCTACTATGGGTGCCTCCCACAGTCATTTTGGATAATGTGTGCCAATAACTCATCTTCATCTTGGATATCCAACAAAGGACTATGTTCAATGGTCATCAGGGTTTACAAAGAATAACGATCCTCTTCTTCTAGAGTAGGCCAAATAGTTTGCTCCAGTTCATGATATGGTTGGGCTGGTTGATACAACACCAATTTCTTGGTAATGGTTCCATTAGATATAATCATGTTCTCAGACTGGCAACCTATAAATGCATTAGTTGTAGCAAGCCATGGTCTACCTAGGATAAGAGGGTACCCAGCAAGATGGACTTTAGGTTGCAATACAATGAAGTCAGTAGGATATTCCTAGGAATCTAATGCAATGACTAAGTCTTCAATGATACCTTTAGTTTTTACTGTTGACCTATCAACCAATTGTAGGACAGTCTGAGTAGGTCAAAGATTTGTTAATTGCAACATTTACATTTTGTCCTTAGTCATGATATTGATTGTTGCACCTAAGTCTATTAAGGTATTCTTGATTAGGGCTCCATTGATCTTGACAGCAACCACTAGACTTCCTAGATCGGTATACTTAGGAATAGTGATAATCCCCAACATAATGTCTACAAGGTTACCTAAGACATGGATTGTTTTTGGGTCTACTCTTTTTCTCCCTAGTTTCTTGATACAGAGATCCCTGATTGTTTTAGTGTAGATAGGAATATCTTTGATGGCCTGAATCAAGGGTATCTTTATATTTATATCTTGTAACTGTCCTATAAGGTCATTGGTAGACTATTCTAGCTGTTTCTGGATAACAAAGCTCCCAGGGAAAGGAGGCTAAGGGTTTGATATAGATTGAGGTTCCTAAACTAGTTCAGGTTCTGAGGGGGATTCATCTCAGGCTTCCTCCATGGGTTCTGCATCCTCTAGCCCTATAATTTGGGGAGATGAAGGACCTGCAAGGCGTTTCCCTAATCTAAGGTGAACATTACTTACCTCAACTCCATAGGCAGGGTATTGCGTCACTTCATTAGTATAAGCCTATTGAATAGGCTTGTTGTTAGGGTTAGGTGCAGGTTGGGCAAGAATTTGGGTAGGTCTAGGAGGTTGAGTTGGAGGTGTTGGTGGAGGCATAATGGCTTGCTGTTGTGGATGTGGCAAAGGTGGAAGAAAGGGTTGCTGATATTGGGAATTTGGCTACCATGGTTGGCCCTTGTTCCATTGAGGTTTCCAATGCTATTGTTGGGTAGGCCACTGGGGTTATAGGTAGGGCCATGGGAAGTCTACTGAGGCCATTTCTTCTGTTGGTTCCACCTTTCTTGTGGAGTAGACCATGGTGGGGTTTGCCAAGCATTTGGATTAGTAGGCCAGGGCTGATTATTCCAAGCAGAAAAAATTTGATTGGCAGTAGGAAAATATTAATTATAATTAAGTGGATCATGGGGCATACATTGCCTTTACTTTAAAGAATAGTTTCCCATCATCAACTTCAAATCATTGGAGTTCTGGCCTTTCAATCTTCTCCTATTGGATACTGGCTACCCTTTTGCATTTATAGTTGGCCTTCCTTTGTCTACAGCTTGGGCAGTATTTAGTGAGCATTGCATCTATCTCTTCTTTTTTATTTTTAATGTGGAGGGTGTCCAACTATGTAGCCATATGGCTAATGATATCTTCTCTCATATTGGTTAGTAGGTTACTAATTTCTACTCGAGAAACTCCATTAACTAACTTGCCTACAATAGCTACTCTTTCTCCTCTGGGTTTTCTGGAAAAAGTCCTGGAGTAGTTCCTACAAGATGTACAAATATTTTCAAAGGGTAATTGGGAGATATCCCCTATTCCAATTAGATTTAGGGCATCCATGCAATCATCATTGACCCCTCTTAAAAAGGCCAGCTTGAATGGTTCTTCAAACAACTTATTCTGAGGGTTTTTCTTCAGGGAAAATTGGAATCTTTCCACATAGTCTTCTAATGGCTCTTCCTCCTTTTGTGACATCCTAAAGATGTCATCTCTCATTCTATCATGTCCTCTACAGTAGTCTTTGTATTTTTTTAGGAACTTTGTCTTCATGGTATCCCAGTCTGGGATGGCATCTTTCCGCAGTCCCATAAACCATCTCAGAGCAACATATTTTAGGGTAGTAGGGAACAACTTGAGTCTGTAAGGATCAGTGGTGTAATCATAACTCCTACATAGAATGTCAAACTCAAACAAGAAAGTGTCAGGATCTTCAGTGACCAAACCCTAGAAAACAGGCAAAGCAGATGGTGGTATATTTTTTAGGGTAGCTACCCGTGCTAGGTCTGGTATAGGGAATTCAAATGTAGCTTGTCTTGGAGGATCCTCTACTACTTCTACCATTGTTCTGAAAGTTCCCTCTATGGCAGTAGAGGAAGCTGATGGAGATGTAGGGGGTGTTGATGAAGATGAAAAAGGAAACTCTCCTTCGGCACTTCCTATTGTGTAGTTGTTAAAATTAGTTGTTCCCTCGTTGTTCTGAGAAGTTGACAAGAGAAATCTACCTCAAACGTCTCTCTACCTCTACATATAGTATATTGAGCTTTATGTTTCAGTGGCCCTACACAATGTTAATAGAATGCCTGGTGTTTTCTAAAAGGTGTTTTGATTAGCTCTAATGCTAGAACACATGAAAACATTTAAACTATGAAAACATGTAAAGAAAAACCAAAAATGTGCTTAAGAAGTTAGCACCATCCCTAGTAGTGGTGCCAAAAATGTAGAGGAAACCTAATGTGGTGTAGACTTAACTAATTCAGGGGAAAACCGATCTAAATAGTCCACTCTATCAATATGCATTCCTACATTAAATTATCAACCAAGGAGAGTAAACTTATGATGGTACTTGCAATGTATATGCCTTTAGGGATCATGTGGTTCCCAAACTATTCTATCTTAACTCTTAAACAAACAAATCTATCTTGCTAGAATTGACATAATTACAAAAGAATGAAAACAACTATAAATCCTAGTTGCTACAGGTACCTACAACAAGGTCTGTAGATAACTATTACAACAGAGAAACTATAGAATTAACTTAATTAAATTGACAAGAATGAATGACTGACTGCTAACCTCTAGAGGATTTGTAAAAAAACTAATCTGCAATTGTGCATGAATTATATCTAGTTGATCAAAACATAATACTAACTTGAATTCAAATTATGATTAATAGAAAACAAAGAAACCAACATTAACTAAAATGAAGTAAACAAGGAGAGAATCAGTACCTTGAGTGGCTAGCTCAAGAGACTATCTCCCTTAACTAAAACCAAATCTAATATAGATTCTATGTATCTTTGTAACACATACCAAAGCTTAACTTATTCCATACACAGAATCAACTCATATCAATTTTGTTCCACAATGAAATCTTTTCTGTCATATCCAAATTGTATTCCATAAATGTAACATGCTTGAGTCTTTGCACATAGAAAAGGAAATGATAACTGAATCAAACTAAACTCCTAACAACTTGACTCTGCTACCTTATATATCTCATCTTCCCTTTACTATACAAAATGGAGAGAGAGCCTTATTTATTAATTAACTGACTCTGATCAGTCACCATGCCTAGATACTAGGTTGTGGAGTCAAGATCACATTCTTATTCTAACTAACTATAAGAAGAAGAATTCAAATAAAATTAGAAGTCAAATGCATGAACAACATCCATAACCATATTTGAAACAAATCCACTCCTTAATTTATTACTATCCATGCCCCATAATTGTCTTCAGCTATCTCTGCATTCTTAGCATTGAGAAGCGTACTTCTATTAACTCCTTTGTCTGCAACCTGCTACAAATACTTAATCTCATCATGACACATCCAATTCTGCACATATAATTAGTTCCCAAAAGCACATACCACAAGCATTCTCCATAACTAACCATAAAGACATCTCATTTATACTTTTATACATATCTATATCTAATTCATGCATTAGATAATATGATCATCACATTCCATATTAATATTATAAGTTCAGGTCTTAGAAGTATAAAGAAGGTCAACATATCATAGTGCAAACATTGATAAATTTTTTAAAGGATTCTATGAAAGAAGTCTTTAAAGTATAAAAATTATCTTAAAAGAGACTAATTCTGCAGCCCATCAAAGTCTAACCTCCACTTTCACCTAGGGGACCAAGTAGGGAACCATTCATATGGAATATTCTGTTGTGGCATCATAAGACATGATGCCGAACCCCAGATAGGATTTCCTTCATTTGACAGAAGGTGTGTGAGAGGAACCTCACCACACCCAATTATCGAAATCCCCTTCCCTGCCTTGGGTGAAGTTCTCACCATGATGTTGTATGTACAACGTAGGTGAGAGGGAACATTAAGTCATCACGTGTAGCATGATAGAAGTAGTATGTGTGTAACACCTTTTAAAAAATTTGAATCCCTAGATAAGTTCAAAACATTCAAAGTCATGGTTGAGAATGAAATGGATATGACAAGTAAATGCTTGAGGTCTGACAGAGGTGGAGAGTTAACTTCCAATTAGTTTAACATGTTCTATGAGAATCATGGAATAAAGAGGCACTTATCTACCCCTAGGACTCCTCAACAAAATGGAGTGGTTGAAAGAAAGAATTGGACTATTCAAGAAGATGGAAGGACAATGATAAAAGAAGAAAAACTATTAGAGGTCTACTAGAGAGAAGCAATTAATACTACTTTTTACATACTGAATAGAGTGCATGCAAGAGCAAATAGTATAAAGACACCTTTTGAGTTATGGTATGGAATGTTGGAAAATGTGACTCAAATTTATTGGCTTGATCTTCTCCCTGCAGGTTATGTTTAACTCCTTCATCAGTCTGATATTTACATTTCAATGGGACATAGTTATTGTCTCCTCGATGGTATAATTACCATTTGTCTAGCTGGCAATGGGGACCACAGTGGTGGATACAAACTACATTAGTAAGACATCTTTATATCGGTAAGAGAAATATGAATTCCCCCCAATATGACTGATTTGGTGACAAATCTATGTTGATGTGACAAAGGGAGTTCGGTGGGACATGTTTAAGTGTTTCCCCAACACCTTGACATGGACTTGGCAGTTAAACTGTATTGTGATCAATGGCTATACATAGCATGGAGTTGTTAGTTGATTGCACATCGTTGTTGTGAATCAATGCATTTTTTGGCTCAATGATTTCAACCTGAAGGCAATAGTTGGATCCCCTGATAACCATGTAACTATCTGTGATATCTCTTTGTTTATTGGTCAATGAGGCAATACTACAACAATGTAGGTTAAGCTGACCTGAAGGCGAAGATTAATATATAGAGAAGTCTATAATGTAATGTTGCATGTTGTAGTTGTATTGTATTGTAATAGATGCATTGACCGTGGGTCAAAGTGTAGTTGGTTGAAGATTAGGGTGAATCATTTTGGTGTTTTGATTATGTGAATTGACACCTAAAAGAGCATAGCTCTTTAACTTGTATGTAATTGTCTTTTTACTATAATACACGTGATCTCTGCTTTAGTGTGTGGGTATTTTCTCGAAAGGGTTTTCCCACATAAAATCTAATGTTCATTCTTTATTCTGTTATTCATGTTTGTGCATCTTAAATGAATTATAATTGCAAAGTTTTAAGTGGTTTAGTTGCTTCTCTCTCCTGAAGATTAGCATTAGGAAGGTGTATTTTTCACTTTCCTTTCTTTACATGGAAGGACTCTGACTACCAAGTACTTTAGAGTGTTTGGAAGCCAGTGTTATATCAAAAGGGATGAAGAAAATCTAGGAATGTTTGATAAAAGGTCTGATGAAGGTATCTTCCTTGGGTATTCTAATAAATGAAAATCTTACCAATGATACAACAAGAGGTTGAGAAGGATTGTTGAGAGTGCAAATGTCAAAGTTGATGAAGATCTACACAAGAATTCAGAAGTTGATGGATATGAATCAGATAAGTCATCATGCAGAGAAGAAGAAAATGTTGATGAAAAGGACGTATAGATTGAAGAAGAAGAGGCTCTAGAAAAGACTCTTAAAACCCCTAAGTATGTGCAGAAGCATTAGTCTAAAGATCAAATAATTGGTGACAAGAACAAAGGTGTGCTAACAAGAAGGAAAGCTATTGAAGAATGGGTAAATCTATGTTTTCTCTCTATAGTTAAACCTAAAACAATGATTTAAGCATGCAGGGATGAGTATTAGATCAAATCTATGGAAGAAGAACTAATGCAAATTAAAAAGATTCAAACTTGGGAACTTGTCCCAAGACCAGCAAACAAGAATGTGATTGGAACTAAGTGAGTGTTCTGGAACAAACTAAATTAGAAGGGACAAGTGGTAAGAAACAAGGAAAGGCTTGTGTGTAAAGGTTACTCACAAGTAGAAGGAATAGACTATGGGGAAACTTATGATTTGGTGGAAAGAATGGAGGCCATCAAGATCTTTTTGGCTTTTGGAACACATAAGGATTTCAAAGTATATCAAATGGATGTGAAGTCTACTTTTTTGAATGGTGAGTTGGAAGAAGTATACATAGGACAACCGGATGGATTTCAGTTATCAGATGAACTTGACATGGTCTATAGATTAAAGAAGGCACTATATGGATTGAAGCACACCCCTAAAGCTTGGTATGCAAGGTTAGATAGGTATCTATTACAACAAGGATTCAATAAAGTTTCCACAAATAGCAATTTGTACATCAAAGTAGGAGAAGATCAAATTTTGATTGTTGAAGTATATGTGGATGATATAATATTTAGAAGAAATGAAGGTATGTGTAAGAGATTTGTAGATGAGATGCAGAAAGAGTTTGAGATGTCAATGTGCAAAGAAATGAACTTCTTCCTTGGGCTATAGATCAATTAGACAGATAAAGGTATTTTCATTTTACAATCAAAGTATGTCAAGGAAATGTTAAAGAAGTTTGGAATGGAAGATTCTAAACCAATATGTACCCCTATGATAACTGGTTGCAAGATGAGCAAGAATGATGAATCACCTAAGGTTGATCAGAGTAGATATAGGTCAATGATTGGAGGATTGTTAGAATTAACTGCTACTAGACCAGATATTATGCACATGGTTAGTCTTGTGGCTAGATTTCAAGAAGATCCTAGAAAGTCACATGTTGTAGTAGTGAAGTGGATATTCATGTTGGAAAGAGACACTACTCTGACATGGACTTGTATGTTGTCATTGATGGTAACAAGGCTTAGAGATCTTATCACCATGACAGGAAGGGATAACTCTAGAAGGACACATTGAATTTTAGGTCTAGTTGGCAGAAGTGGCTAAGTATGAGTATGTACAGAATAGAACACAATAAGTGGGTCAGTATGCTTCTGCACATGATGATCTGGTAATGTAGTTCAAGTATGATGTTAGTAATTGTTTGGTGGTGTCATACTCTAGAGATTAAGTCTTGACTTCCTCTGAAATTCACTTAGAAGAAATATCTAAGTTCGAGTGAATAGAGGTATAGCAGATACAATGAACATGGCACATTGTAATGGTCCGCATTCTTCCTCAAATGAGTATTTTGCTATGCAGTTTTGAGGAGTTGTAAACATGTATATGAAGTGTCTAATTCTAGAGTTGGGAGATCTAAAGTCCACCAAAAGGATAGTTACAAGATGTTGAGTATCGGTAGATTGTTTGACAGAGTTTGACCAAGACAAAGTCTAAGTTCTGATGGTCTACATTTCTCCATAAGATGATATCATGCCTTGTAGTTCTGAGGGTAAGTTTGGGAAGGTGTAAAGAGTCATTGATATGGTTTTTGAGGTGTTTGGTGATTCACAGTAAAAGTTGTAAGTCAGCAGATGAACCTGTTAAGCATGCTCTTAAGCAGTGATAACTTTAAGAAATCCCCCCTAAAAAAAGATATGAAATCTTGGTGAATCTTTCATTTTTCTAGAAGAAAATATTAATTTCTATTGTTGAATCTTTCCTATTTTCTGAAAAAAATATTAATTTTGTTGCTAAATTGTTTTAAATTGCTAGAAATTTGTAGAGAATCTTGGCAAATCTTGATGAAAAATAGGTAAATGCATCGATTACCATGGTGATTGTTTCCTTAAAAAAAAAAATCCTATGGAAAAGTAAGTGCCCAAGGGTGGTAGTGATTGACTAGTTTAAGGTGTAGTGCTTGTGTCTATAATTCCATAATTCCTTAATATTTTAAATTAAACATTGAATATTTTAAATCAGCCCTAAGCTATTTTTCACCACCCTTAATTTTATTTATAATCTAATGGTTTGGGTTCTATTCCATGGGCCAAAATGTACTCATGGAGCTCTAATGCCCATGGGACCCAAAATTGCATATAAGTTGTTGATCTCAATGGAGATAAATGACCTAAATGTAATTTCGGGCCCCATAGGCATTGAAGCTCCGTGCATACATTTTGGCCTATGGAATTTAACTCCGGCCATTAGATTATAAATTGAGATCAATGGCCAAAATACAATTTTGGGTGCAATGGGCATTGGAGCTGCATGGGTACATTTTAACTCATGGAATACAACCCTAGTCATTAGATTATAAATAAAATCAATGGTGGTGATTAAAAATTGGTGATATGGCCCTAAAGTAACCAATAATTATATAATTTTATTGGCAAATTAATTTCATTTTCTACTATAACTTATAAAATTTAGGTGAATCTAATCTAATCAGGTATCAAATATTGTGGCAAGTCTTTGAGTTTAAGAGTTTAATAAAATAAATATTCTGGCAATTTAGCTAGGACTAAAATAAACTTTTCTAAAAAATTGGCAATTCACGTCACATTATAGTTTGAACAATTAGCCAAAATTTGAATCCCTAATTTCAACTATTAGCCAATTGGCAAATATTAGCCACTAAAAAAATCACTACTCTTGAGGAACAGGCTGATTAGTATGATAAATCATTGTGTGGAGAAGAGATAATGTTTGAAGGATCTATCTAAGTGATTGAATGATTAGAGCTGACCTATATGAACACGTTTGGGAAATGTTTTGGGTCCACATAATATATAGTGCATTGGATTAAGCCAACAAGCCACATCTTTCTATGTACACGTTTCATTTCTTGGATGCCAACCTGATTGTGGATCAAATCATTGCGGATATATAAAGGTGATGAGTTTTAGTTGTGAGGTGTGTGTGTGTGTGTGTGTGTGTGTGTGTGTGTGTGTGTGTGTGTGTGTGTGTGTGTGATGTAAATAATAGAGCAGAGTTAGAAGATCAGCAATGATGAAGACTTGGGATTCAGAATTTAGTTGATAGATCACTGCACCCTAGCATAGTGATAGATGCTTATGCAGTATTTCATTTTCATCTGTAATTTGCTTTGTACTCAAAAGTGAGCCTTTTTCATCAAGGCAGTGAGCCTGGTAGTGAGCCTCCATTAGGGTTTAACAGCCCTCAGGGTTTAATAGCCCTTATTATAATCTTGCTAGGTTTAGGGTTGAGGTAATGAGCCTGTTAGACCTAGTTGTTCTTCATGGCAGTGAGCCAACATGTTCTAGGCTCGTGGAGTGACCAAGCCTGAACATCAATATTTGTAAAGATTGCAATATATATTTGAGAGCTAATCCTCTCCATGGTTTTTCCCAATTTGTGTTTTCCACGTAAAAACCTTGGTGTCCATGTGTCATGCTTTTATGGTTGCTATTCATATACATATTATGCTTTTGTTTAATTAATTTTGGAAAATTGTTGAAATTTAAAGTGTGTCAAAAGATTTTTAGAGCACCGATTCACCCCCCTCTCAGTGTTCCTGACTCTCAATAATTGGTATTAGAGTGAGGTTCCTTGGAGAAAGTCTAACAGCTTAAGGAAGATTTGGGATAGTGTAATCATGGTAGCAAGAAGATTTGGAAATTATGAAAATAATAAGCAACTAGAAGCATCTCTTATGGATCTTGAGAATTCTAAAGTAGAAGTCAGGGATCTGAAAGAAAATTTACAACAATTTGATGTATGCATCTCAAATCTAAAAGAGTAAGTCAAGAAATTCAAAGACAAATACAAAGAAGTTAATGTCCAATTGATATCAGCAAATGAAGCCCTGAATGAATTGGAAGCAGAAGTTATAGAAAGAACAAGAGAAGAACATAATCTAAATCTAATTATGAAGAATAGATCAGAAGATTGTGCAAAACTTGAATTTAAAGAAATTGTAAGTCTAAAAATAGATCTAGAAAAGGCCAGGAGCTTTGAAGAAAAATTCAAAATAAGTACTGCAAAGCTTGCTGAAATGATTGCTAGCCAGAAGAGTGCCAATGATAAGCAAGGATTGGGATATGAGAAAGGGGAAAGTTCAAAATCTGGTCAAGCAAACACTGGATTAAATCAAAACAAAGGAAACCAATTCAGAAATCAGAGAAGAAGACCTAAAAGACCTCAAGTCAGACAACCAAATGCTCAAAGGTACCCATCTTTCAATGGTTATTGTAATTCATGTAATAAGTTTGATCATAAGGCTACTTAGTGTAGGAGTAGAATAAATCAAAAGGTTCCATCATTCTCTGGTCAGTGTTTTAATCACAAAAAAAATTTCATAGATCAAATGAATATAGAAATCAGATCAAGAAAAATTTCAACAATGGATTCTTCAAAGGTAAATGCTTCACTTGCAATAAAATTGATCATAGGGTAGTTGTGTGCAGAAGTAAAGTGAGTCAGGATTCTATCAAGTGTAATGCATGCTATAAAATGGGACACAAATCAAATGAATGTAGAAGTTTGGTAAGAGATGTTTTTCAAAATATAAGGAATAGTCAATCATTCAATGGAAAGTGTTTTGCATGCAATAGATTTGGACATATGGCTAATCAATGCAGATCAAATCCAATCAATAAAAGGAATCAAGGTCAAAAGAATGTGGTGTACTTTAACTACAACAAATCTAGACATATTGCAAGATTTTGTAGAAGGAAGAATGTGAAGAGAAATTACTATTTTGAAGAAAGAAAAATAGAGCAGAGAAATGATAAGGGAAAAGAGAACTTGATCCAGTTGAAACCAAAAAAGAAATGGACAAGGTATGAATCAAGAAAGAAGTAATTAAAGAAGACGATAGATCCGCACTAGAATCTGATGCAGATACTTCCTACAGGATGTAAATTGGAAGCTCTAGCTCAGGGGGAGGAGTGTTGAAAATTCAAAACCCCCAGCCAAAAAGTGGGTGCTAGAATCTGGCATGAAGGCATATGATGAAATCTAATGTGACACAACTCTTAGAAGAAAAAGTGAAAGAAAAAGGGTCAATGCGGCATATTACGGAATAATCCTAATCGACTATGCTCTACAATGAAGGGTTTTGACAACTTTTTGGGAGTAAGCATTTAATGACAACTAAGACAAGCTGCGTGGAGGATAAAAGGGAACTTGATTGGTTTCAAAATCACTTTGCACTTGGAGCTATCAAAAATTTAGAGAAATCAAAACTAAACTTGAGTAATGACAACTAAGATTTGGAGAGCTTGGAGAATTTTGGATCAAGGTAACCCTATTCCGGTGAAAGAGGTATTTAGAACTTGAAACCCTACTATGAAAATTAAATTGCTCTGGGAAAGAATTGCCTCACCCCAAGTTAAAGAAACAATTCTTCAAATTGTTGGAAAATGATCCATTAAGGGAATTCTCAATTACTCCACCTGGGGTCATGCGTATGGAAGATATCAGGGCATACATTCATATCAGTCTAGAAGAATATGATCATATGAAGTTAGGAAAACTACATTTGGATGAACTAACTACAGTGGACATTGTGCTGAAAGATGATTACAAAGTTCTAGGATAAAAGAAATTTGACACTTGGTTGGACTTTCCCACAATTCTGATTGATGCATGGGTCAAACTTATCCTAAGCAAAATTCATGATGAATCTTTATGGCTTAATGAACCCTATTTGATAACTAAAGAAGCCATTAAAGCTACAACTGGTATGGGCTCTTCTGGAAGGGTTCCAGGCATAAAGAAAATGAAGAACAATGTGGTATTGCAGCTAACAAGAACCAAATTTGAGAAGAATGGCCTTACAGTGAATGATATCAGGGATTTGACTATCAGATTTGTATCAATGATTATTGGATACAAAGTATACTTCTCCACCAAGGAAAATTTTGTGTTTGCATCAGCTATATACACAACATATGACATGATAAAAAATAATATGGATTATTCCCTTTGTGAATTGTTCAGAAGTGAACTTATGGAGAACTTGAAAAGGACAAAAGAGACTAATCATCCTTTCAAATATGGAACATTGATTACATGTTTACTCTTTTACTTCCAAAAAGAGCTACTTGGACTAGGCAATGTTATCTAGCTTGATCACATACCTATAGCTGCTCAAATAAGAAATCATTTAAAGAGTTTGGGTAATGCAGATATGCAAAAATGAAATCACATGGAAATATTTTAGAGATTTTCAATAGAAAATGGTAAGAAGGTTCTCGATACCTGAAAAAGTAGTGATAAAGTATAAAAAGGACATTTTATTCATGGTGGATAAAGACAAATGCTTTATGAAATATGTGGAACCAAGAACTGTATGGGTCCTTGCACTAGGTTATGAAGTTACAGAAGATGTCTTGACTGAATTAGCTGATGCACTACTAAGTAAACCTATTGATCCCAAAGAGGACAGATTTGGGATGTTCTCAGAATTATCTTCCAAAATTTTGATGGAACTTGAGCAGTCAGAGAGAACATCAGATGAACAATTAAGCAAGGTAAAAACCAAATCAAGAGGATCCAAGTTCACAAGTACTCTAGTAGAATGGGCATCAAGCACCCCAAAAAGGAAAGATAAGAGATCTGAAGAGGAAAGACCCGCATCTAGTCCCAAAAAAAGAATAAGGACCTCATCCATTATAGAAGCCACATTTGAAGGAAAGAAGAAGAAGAAAGTCTCACTTTATGAAGAAAAGTGGCAAGAGACACTATTTCAGAAACCTTTGAAAAGTTACAAAATGCACAAATCCTAGATCCACCCAAGTTTCTTCAAGAACCAATAAATCTAAATTCCTTGTCTTCGGTACAAAAATTTGAATTAGCATCGTTTGCCCAAGCAAAAGATTAGGAAGAATTGATGAAAACTCACATGCATAACAATGAGCTCATTACAACAGTATCTGATATACTAGGAGATTTGATGCTTGAATACCATAAAGACACTTTGGCATCATTGACTGATCAACTAAAAGGTATGATAAAATAAATCAGCAGTCATTTTGAATCCTTTGAAAAATCTACAGAAGCAAAGGTCAGGAAAGAATTTGATGAGAAAAGATTAGCTGATTTGAAAACCATGTTGATCAATGATAAAATCTCTTTAGAGCAAGGAATAAGAGGTATACAAAGTGCCATAAAAGAATTTTGTGACTTGTACAAATTTTATTTATCTTGGCCAATGATCACAAAGGAGCTAGAAGATAGAATCAAAGACTTGGAACTCAAACTTCTTAATATATCAGAGACATATAATCCAAAAGTGGAGTCAATAAATGCCAAAGAAACACAAGTTGCAAATATCCATAATGATTTGAACACTCTGATGAAGAAAGGGGGAGAAATCAAAGATAGGTTGTGCCAGCTGAAAGGACTGATAAGTATGAAAATTGATTCCATGACCAATTTGGTAGATGAGGCCTCAAAATCTCAAGCACAAATTGATACACCATCAGATATCCAGAAGGCATAGAAGTTAGTATTTTTGATGAATGGCCACATCCATATTCTAGAAAGCACAAGGAATAGATGGAACAGAGAGATAGCTCTGATAAAGACTATCTATAGTAACATTTTCCCTTCAGTAACAAATTAAGATGAAGATTATACTTGTAAATATATGGTTTGCCATTGATGTCAAAGGGGGAGAAGAAGATCAGTGAAAAATGGATAAACATCTCAGGGGGAGTAGAAAATTGAAGTGTATATAGTAAGGGGGAGTAGTCAAGCATTTTGCACTAAGCATTGCCATCAATACCAAAGGGGGAGATTGTTGGCAAGAGACACTACTCCAGCATGGACTTGTATGTTTTCATTGATGGCAACAAGGCTCAAAGATCTTATCACCATGATAGTAAGAGATAAATTTGGAAGGACACATTGGATTTCAGATCCGGTTGGCAAAAGTGGCTAATTATGAGTATGTACAGAATAGAACATAGTAAGTGGGTCAAAATGCTTCTACAGATGATGATCTGGTAATACGGTTCAGGTATGATGTTAGTAGTTGTTTGGTGGTGTCATACTCTAGAGATTAAGTCTGGGTGAATAGAGCTATAGAAGAGACAATGAACATGGTACATTGTAACGGTCCGCATTCTTCCGCAAATGAGTATTTTTCTATGTGGTTTTGAGGAGTTGTAAACATGTCTATGAAGTGTCTAATTCCAGAGTTGGGAGATCTAAAGTCTACCGGAAGGATAGTTACAAGCTACTGAGTATTAGTACAGTGTTTGACCAAGATAAAGTGAGTTTTGATGGCCCACATTTCTCCGCAAGATGATATCATGCCTTGTGGTACTAAGGGTAAGTTTGGGAAGGAGTAAAGAGTCCTTGATATGGTTTTTGAGGTGTTTGGTGATTCGCAGTAAAATTTGTAAGTCAATAGATGAAATTGTTAAGTATGCTCTTGAGGAATAGGTCGACTAGTATGATAAATCATTAGGCATAGAAGAGATAATGTTTGAAGGATCTATCTAAGTGATTGAATGATTAGATCCAACCTATATGAACACGTTTGGGAAAAGTTTTGGGTCCGCATAATATATAGTGCATTGGATTAAGCTGACAAGCCACATCTTTCTATGTACACATTTCATTTCTTGGATGTCGACCTGATTGTGGATCAAATCATGATGCGGATATATAAAGGCAATGAGTTTCAGTTGTCAGGTGTGTGAAGGTGTGTGTGTGTGATGCAAGGATACAAATAACAAAGAAGAGTTTGAAGATCAGCAACAATGAAGACTTAGGATTCAAAATTTAGTTGATAGATCACTACACCCTGGCATAGGGATAGATGCTTATGCAGTATATAGTTTTCATGTGCAATTTACTTTGTACTCAGAAGTGAGCATTTTTCATCAAGGCAGTGAGCTTGGTCATGAGCTTCCATTAGGGTTTAATAGCCCTTATTGTAATCTTGCTAGGTTTAGGGTTGAGGCAATGACCCTGCTAGACCTAGTTGTTCTTCATGGCAGTGAGCCAGCATGTTCCAGGCCCATGGAGTGACCAAGCTTGAACATCATTATTTGTAAAGATTGCAATGTATATTTGAGAGCTAATCCTCTCCGTGTTTTTTCCCAATTTGGGGTTTCCATGTAAAAACATTGGTGTCCCTTTGTCATGCTTTTATGGTTGTTGTTCATATACATGTTGTGCCTTTGTTTAATTAATTTTGGAAAATGGTTGAAAGTTAAAGTGCATCAAAAGATTTTTAGAACACTGATTCACCCCCCCTCTCAGTGTTCTTGAATCTCAACAATTCAAATATTTAAAGGGAACTCTAGATCATGGCTTGTGGTATCCAGAAGATACTGACTTTACTCTAAGTGCTTACACATATGCAGATTGGGCTAGATGTGTTGATGACAGGAAAAGTACAAGTTGTGGTGCATTCTTTCTTGGGGAAAGAGTGGTGTCATGGCTATGGAAGAAGAAAGATTTAGTAGCTTTATTTACTGCAGAGGTAAAATGCATTACAGTAGCATCTTGTTGCACACAAGTGTTGTGGATGAAGAAAACATTGAAGGATATCAACATTGTATATGATGAGTTGATTTCTATCTTCGATGATAATACCAATGCTATTAACATTTCAAAGAATCCATTGATGCACTCAATGACAAAACATTTCTCAATCTAGTATCACTTTATGAGGGAGAAGGTTGCAGAGAATGAAGTGAATCTTGAGTATATGCCTTCAAAGGATCACGTTGTTGGCATATTCACCAAGGGTCTTCCTAAGGATACATTTGAGTATCTCTAGGAGAAGTTAGGGGTTATTGCCCCTCCTTCTTTGGACTAGATGCATAAGGAGATGCATCAATCCAGTGGAGTTCAAGTTTGATTTCTTATTTTGGACTGATGTTGGAGGCTACCTCTCAAGGGGAGTAGGTAGTGGTTGTGATGGTAGTTGTAGTCAAGGGGAGTAAGTTCTAATGTTGGTTGCTTCTAAGGGGGAGCATGTAGAGAAATAATAAGTAGGTACAAGTTTGAGTAATTGTCTAAAAGTAAGATTTAAAGTGAGATGTGTAGCCCTTTGCGATTGATGTCAAAGGGGGGGAGAGAGAGAAATGTGAAAAAGAAAATAGGTAGTGATCAGAGAAGAGAGTATGAGTTGGAAAAGAAAGAAAGAGAGGGGGAGAGTAAGAAAGAAAATAAGTCTAGTGCATATTTGTGTCTTGATGTTTTCCCACATTATGTGTTTCCATCAATGATAAAGGGGGAGATTGTTGCAAGTATGTACTATCGATGTTGTCATTGATGTCAACAAGCTTGTGTTGTCATTGGTGTCAACTGCGTCAACAGGTTGAGTAGAGATGAGGTTGTTACAATGGTATGAGTTGTTTGATTGAGATGTTTTTCTTACAATGATTTGGTTTCTTTGTAGAGGTGCTGAAGATGTTGAGAATATGTTTCCATTAGTTAATTTTCAAGTGCTTTTGAGAAAATGTGATTAATAAAGGAAATAGTGTAGTGAAGTAGCATTTTGGCTTACATAGTAGTGTTATTTTTTTGCTCCGCATTTCCTCTATGTTGAAGATCTATCTTTGTAGTTTGGATATGTTGTTCAGAAGTGTTAAGAGTTTTTATATTCCAAATTTGGTGCTTCAATTCATTGTGTATATAAAATTGTGTTCAGTAGTGTGTGGATTGTGTTTCTGAGTTGTGCAGAGATCTATAGGACAAATATACTTGCTCTGCATTTCCCCACAAAGTAGTTTTAGATCTTGCTGTTCTAGAATTGTGCTATTAATGTTTATATATTTCTTCTATTGAAGTTGTTCATGGTTTGGTTCTCTGGAAGTTGATTTCTAGAGATACAGTGTATGACAGAGATAGTTAAGCATGTTGTATAAATAGGATAAAGGTGTGCAACAAGTGAAGGTTGTTATGGAGGAATTTGTTGGTTCTTAGGATATTTTAGGATGTTTGTGGAATACTCTAGATTGTGTTGAAGCCTTGCATGTGGACTGAAAGTCATCTTTGGGTTTGAGGAAGTGTGTACTTAAAAGTCCATTGTGTTAACATAGGTTTGGTCGACCTTGGCTATTTACACTAATTGCGGTGTTTCTTTGGTGATTGTAAAAGTGTGGCATAGCATGCTTGGATGAATTTAGGTCCAAGCTAAGATGTGTTTTTGTCCACCTTCATTCCTTTCCACTACAGGAATGTTTAGGTCTAGACCTAATTTAAATCTTCTAGGTTGAGGTGATTTGCCAACGTTGGAGAATGCCCTCAAGGTTGAAGACACTATAAATAAGTGTCAAGGGATCCTGATCAGGGGTACGTGCATTGAATATGATGTAAATAATAGAGTGGTTGAATGTATGGTGTAGTACAAGATTTCATGTGCTAGACTACTAGACTCAATGAGAAAAAGGTGTCTACTATTCTTTAGTGATGTTGTGAAGGTGATGTTGATGTTGTTGTGAATATTGAGCTTCATTGGAACTGTACTCCATGCATATGTGAGATGCAATTATAATAGTTTAATTCTTGGGAGTGAGCCACTTTTTCTATCTCTTTCTTTCTAGGCAGTGAGCGTTTCTTCTAGGCACTGATCCTTTTGTAATTTAGTGTTGATACCTCTTTATATTGTGAGCTAATCCTCACCGTGGTTTTTCCCTTCTTGGGTTTTCCATGTAAATCTGGTGTTCTCTTATGTTTGATGATGATTTGATTTAGTTTCTATTATTTTCTTTTCATGCTTAATCATCATAATAGTATAAGGGTTAATTGAATCTATGTGGATCTAAATATGTGTGAGGGTTTTGAAATTTTAAGCTACAACTAATTCACCCCCCTCTCAATTGTCTTGTGCATTTAACAAAGACTACAAGAGTTGAACAAATCTTGTATTCATGATCCATTCCCAACACAATTCATAGAAGAGATACTAGATTTAGTTGCCAAAAAAAATTATGCATTCACAGTTAGGTTTTTTGGTTACCTTCAAGTATAGATAAGAGAAGAGGATTAACCTAAAACAATATTTGTATTTAAACTAGGATCCTACACGTATACATTAATGCCCTTTGGACTAAAGAATGCATCGACGGTATTAAGTAGAATCATCATAAATGCATTAAAAGAGTTTATACATGATTTCATAGAGGTTTACTTAGATAAATGGGCTATCTATGGATTGTTGAAAGACCACACCTAGACCTTAAGGCTGATGTTGAATAAATGAATAATTTTAAAAATATCATTGAATCTAAAGAAATGCACATTTTGTGGTATATTTTGGGACTTTATTAGGTCACTCTATTTGTAAGGAAGGGTTGATGGTAGATCCTTTGAAGGTAACTCTGATCCTCACACTACCACCACCTAAAAAAGCAACAGAGGTGAAATCTTTCTTAGGTTACTGATGCAGAGCATATAGGTATAGTTGATGAAGTGAAATAATGAACTATACTCCAGATCTTCCTTCAAGAGGTTTGAAAAGGTAATGTGATGTCAAAGCCTACACAAGGCTACTCCAGAGATTGACCTATCCTAGGACCACAACCTAGTGTCCTTCTACACAGGCTACTCACTCTCCTCTTGGGGAGTCACTGCTCAACCCAACCTATATGCACAATCTACCTTCAAGAACTCTCAACCTACTACCAATCTACTCTACCAACATGGATCTTATCACCTAACATAGCATGCACCTACCAAGGACAGGATCAACATGAAATCACTGACCCCACACCTCATCTCTGTACTTGTTTTGACAGAAAATAGTAACCTGTGTTATGATTGTCCTCAAAAAATAGTGTTTAAGGGAGGTTAAACCTTGTAACCCAAGAGAATATCTAACCCAACACTCAATACTCATAACTCCAAATGACCTTCACCTCTAAATGCGTAATCCAAATACCTATATTGAACATATATTATTCCTCAAACATGCAAATTGTACTGTACCACAATGAGCAAGGACAACAGACTATTTTTTTTTTTTCTGATAGCAAACTATTTTTCCATCTAGAAAATAGTCTAGTTTTAGGTTAGGAGAAGGAAATATATCTAGGGCTCTAGCCCTGGACTAGTTGGACTCTTACACAAGTCTATCTTCCCATTAAAACACAGAAATTAACATCCATTTAATCAGATATTTGATTGTTCTGGTTTTCTCACTATCTACTGCCATTGCATAGCTAATTAGTCACTATTTTTGACTAGTTAGAAGCATGCCATACACCTTGAAGAGAGGAGTTTAACCTTCCAACAAAAAAAACACAAACTCTACTCTACCTTCCTCCATCCCACCAAGAAATGGGTGATCACCTTCAGAGGACAGAGGAAGAATGATTCATTTTGTCCAAAACCCTAGCTATGGAGGGTTAAAAAACTAGTTCACACAAAATGGATTGAAACAAACAACATAAGATGTTTCAAAAGTTCAAATTACATGAAAATGGGAGCTACTTCAATGACCTAACACATTTACCAAACCTTACTTCTTGAACAGTCCGTACCAGGCCGTACAGAATGGCTGTCTACAGGAAAAATGTAGAAATCACTATTTTTCTACCAAAAAAACTCCTCCTTCCATTCATCTCGGCATGTTCATACAAATTATTGTTTATAGAAATTTTTGGTAACCTTTCCACTTCCTTTCTACCCATACAACTACCCATGAAAGGTAGTGAATCATTTGAAATATCTTTTTCTTCAAAAAAACAAAGTTTCTAAAGGAGAAAACCTAGAAAATAGGTCTTAACAAACACTTTAGTGGACTAGTCAATCAAAATGGATTAAGTCCTTATTACAAACATGAGAATGGCTTCCCAAAGCCTTAGAGAAAACCAAAATAACAAGACACAAAACATAATATAGTCAAAAAAATCACTAAAACTGAAGCTCCTGCACCAGTTACAGTAGGTATCACCACAAATTTATTAGGGGATATGCACCAATAGTTGCACCTTTGGAGGAATTACTCAAAAAGAAAAGTGGGAAAAATATTGAATGGAATGAACAATGTCAATCTTCCATTGACATAATAAATTAGAAATTTGTTAAAGCTCCTATTTTTATACTTTTGGATTGGAACATTCCCTTTAATGTCCATGTAGATGCCTCAAGAATAGAAGTAGATTCCATACTAGCTCAACCTAAGGGAACTAAAGACCATCCTATAGAATTTTCTAGTAGGCAATTATCTAAGGCTGAGAAAAACTACACAACAATAGAAAGAGAAGCCCTAACAATGGTATGTGCACTACATAAATTTAGACACTACCTATTATCCGCAGCCTTCATTTTCTTTACTAACCATGAACCATTAAAATACTTGTTGAATAAACGAGTCATCAGAGGGAGAAAATGTAGATGGTTATTACTATTGTAAGAATTTGAATTCACCATCAAAGTGAAACCAAGGAAACAAAACCAAGGTCCTAACTTCTTATCTAGGATTGAAATAGGGGATTAAATAGAAAGCCAAGAATAATTCCCTAGCACAAAGCTTTTTAGGGTTAATATGGTACCAGAAGAATTGAAAGATATTGCATATTTACTTGCCACAAGAGAATTCCCATCTGATACATCTTTACAAGATAAACAAATCCTTATGCGGAAGGATTTTCCATATACACTCATTAAAGGAGAACTACATATCAGAGGAAAAGATGATATAATAAGGATAGTAGTATATTAACATGAAAGAGAGGACATACTAAAGGAAGCACATGACAGTGTAGAAGGAGGTCACAACTCTAGAGATCATACAAGAAGAAAGATCAAACTAGCAATCTTGTGGTGACCTACCTTATTTCAAGATGCTAAAAGGTATGTCTAGAATTGTGATATTTGTCAAAGAATGGGTAAACCTATTGCCAAAGATGAAATTCCATTGAGACCGGTACTAGCACAACTCCCATTTGAGAAATGGGCAATTGATTTTATTGGAAAGATAGATCACCAAGCAAAACAATCAAAAGAAAGATACATTATCACAGGAGTAGAATATCTCACCAAATGGGTGGAATCTCAACCCACTAAGGAATTCACAGCAAAAACAACTATAAAAATCTTATATGATAATATCATAACTAGATTTGGATATCCACTAAGAATCACAAGTGACCAAGGAAAACATTTTGTAGATAACATGATTGCGAAACTACTATAGACTTTTATGATAGCGCATAATGAAAGATCATATCATCCAGAGGCAAATGATGCAAGTGAAGCCTTAAACAAAATTGCTGGGAAAACATTGAAATTTTTTTTTGATGGAAATAGAACAAATTGGGACCTAAAAGTACCCATGGTACTTTGGGCCTACCACACAACATATAAAAGAACTACAAACTTCACATTGTATGAATTATTATATGGCTTGGATCCTACTATACCAGTACATTTTATACTACCTAATTTTCATACCACATGGACTCTAAGGCTAAATGCAGAGAAATCACTAACACAAATGATTGAAGAATTGGATAAAATAGATGAAAAATAGGTTATTGGCAGCTTATAACATGAACCTAGAAAGGAAGCACCAGAAAGCTTGGCACCATAGAAACCTACAAATGAAAAATTTCAAAGAAGGAGAGTTGGTTCTTTTATATGATAGTAAGTTTAAGGAACAAGAAAAACTGAAAATAAGATGGTTAGGACCATATTACATAGTGGAAATTGTAAAATTTGGAGTTGTAAGACTAGAAGATATGGAAGGAGAATTAGCACTTGGATATGTCAATAGAGCTCGTCTAAAACATTATCAAAAACCTCTTGGATGAAAAGTTCAAATTTGAAAGAATTCTAACATGTATCATAGCAATTGTGAAAGAAGTTGGGGTCCACTTTTAGTGGAAGCCTCAGGGCAAAATATTTTCAAAAGTAATGGATTTTGGTATTATGGCTGACAATTTCTTTTAGAATTTTTGGATGAAATTAAAACCCATTTCAAATAACAATGTCTAGTTTTAAAATATATAATTTTTTTAGTGTTGAACATATTTTTGTATTTATTATTTATTTTTTAAACAAAAAGCTTCAAATGTTTCAAAGAAATGGACTTTGGCAATATGGCTGACGACTTTTTCTTAAGAATTTTTTTACGAAGTTAAAACCAATTATAGATGAGATTGTGTAGATTCTAAATATGTAATTTTTTTTTACAATTTGATTGATTTTTCTATTTTTCAAATAAGTTTTGATGAAAATAGCCCATAAACTTAAAATATCAGGTTTTCTTATTATTTTAATAACTCTTTATTAAAATATTTTTATGAAAAACAAATTATACATCAACAATCTTTAGACAATTCTTTTCAATTTGAAAATAAAATCAGAAAATGATAAGTTTAGGTCATCTTATGCGTGACATACATGAGGGATTTTCAAAACAACAATTACTACCAATAAAAAAAATAATTTAAAAAAAATATTAAAAAAAAATTACAAAAAAAATAGCATCAACAATCTTCAGTGTGCTACAAATCTTTTCCCAAAAGGATTCATAAAAATACAATTATTTAGGTCAAAATGTGGTTGACGTACATGTGCATGGTATGGTAAAAAAAGTGACCTTTAAATAGCGGTTTTAGACATGCCTATTGAAAATCAGTTTGTATCATCTGGGTATTAAAATAAATTACATATTTGGAAACTAGACTTTGAGTACTACATTTCATTTTACTGACTTTTTTTAAGATTCAATCTTTAAGTGCTTCAAATTGTTAGCTCAAATGTTACAAATTCTGAAAATCAGAGAAAACACTTCCACTTTTTGGCCAAAAAGTGGACTCCACTTCTTGCACACGGTATATCTAACTGTTAGCATCTAAAACACTAAATGACTACAATAACCCACAAAAAGCACAACAAATAAACACCATAAATGCATAAAAGTAACTATTAGGGATATATACCCTAAAACCACCCTCTAAACCTCATTCTCATTTATAAGACTAAGAAATTTTATCTCTAAAGTGAAAGAACTCCAAGGAGAGTAAACCCTACCCAACAAGCTAAGAAAGAAGAGATGGCTACACCAGTGCTCATTTATGTGACAGAGAAGCCAAGGCCCAAATACAAGAGGTGTCCATACAATGTGATGGAGGTTGATAAAGAAGGATCATTCTCTTGGGTATTGAGTCATGTGGTATACATAGAGGATGTGAAAAAATGCATTCATACTATGATCTTTGAGATAGGCCACATGAAGTTTGAAGAATCGAGAGATACAATGCTCAGTGATATAGAGTACTTAGTTGAATATCAAAACATTGCTACCAAGAAACTTGACGTTTGGAAAGATTATCCAGACTTTAGTGATGCTCATTAGTGGGTATGAATCATACTCAACATAATTTATGATGAATTCATATATTTAGACAAACCCTACCGGAGCAGTAAGGATGCAATTAGGGTTGTGACTAGATTCAACTCAATAGTACCAGTATTGGCAATGAAGGCCTTCAAAAATGATAAATTGACTGATCTTATAGGGGCAAAACCCGATGGGCGAAGCCTAAGTGTTAAGGATATAACAGATCCAAGGGTTCAGTATGCAACAATTTGGATAGATTACAAAGTATATTATGCAAACATAGAGGGATCTACTACCACCACTGCAATACATATTGCATATCAAATGGTAAAAGATGGCAAAGATTCATCCTCTATGAAGTGATGAGAGAAAAATTGATGGAGAACTTGAAGTAGACGAAGGATTCCAACTACAACTTTTGGTATGGTACCCTAATCATTTGTCTAGTATTTTATTTCCTAAATGAACTAGTAGGATTGAAAGGAAAAACTATGGCAACAACACCTCACTGTTTTTATTAAAGGGGTAAAATAGGTTTTCAAGGGTCCTTAAAACCCTATTACTAAATGCTACCCAATAGACTAAACAAGATTAACTGGCAGCCAACAAACAACAAGGAAAAAACAAACATGAAACTTGTATCAAAATACCAGCATGATCATAGCTTCTTTAAAGTCTCGTCTCCCTCTAGTTCTTGTATATAAAATTCCTTGTGCAATTTGGCAAAGCCTAGCAGCTCATCATTTCCTACTTCAAATGATTTTTTATTTCTCCCATGAGTACAAGAACTCGGTCCTCCCTGCTCAATATCCTTACCATATGGAAACAACACCTCACTATTGTTACACAAATAAAACACCACATTAGAAGCTTTAATGACACAAAATCCTTTAGCACAATGTAATGGGGTTTGTTTAGATCATTACAATCAAAGATGCAAGCTAGATAAAGAATACCCTACAAAGTGGTAAAACAATATGTGAACCACATAACATTCATGGTAGATAAATACTATACCTATATGGAGGTAGTGGAACCTAGAACATAATAGATTCCTAGGTTACCCTATGAGGTCAAAACAAAAGAAATAAATGCCTATGCAAAAACCTTGCTCAACAAACGTAAGGATTCTACCATAGAAAGGTTTGCAAATATAAGGAGATCATTGATAAAATGTACAAGAAGAATGCGAAGGAGCATTTACAGAGAAATAAAGAAAAATACAAAAACTATGGGAAATCCCACTACAAGCATGTATATTTTTACTGTACAAATTACATCATCAGCCTCAAAAGTCACTACAGAGGCTCTGCAATCTACATCATTAGCTCCACAAATGCAAACTTCACTACAAAATCCTAAGAGGTGAAGGAGAAGTGCATCTATGGAAGTCAGTGCACAAGTTGCACTGCAACCAACATCTTATAGGGGCAAAACATTGGTACAATAAGGTGAGGAGAAGAAAAAGGCACCTAGGCAAAAGCAACAAGCAAAAAGAAAAAAAACAATCTCTGACAGAGGAGACAAAAGAGGAAGAAGGGGAAGAAGAAATATCCAAATTGTAAAAGAAAAGAAAAAAAAAGAGAAGGAACAAAAAATTCCACAAGAACCCCTGAGCTTAGATGCAATATTGAATGGGATAGAATGTCATGGACTACTTCAAGAAACAACAAAGTTATATAGTGAAGTATCTATTGAGAACAAGAAAATAATTGAAAGAGCTATAACAAGGTACATGATAAAATTAAACAAAACACTAGATGAGATTTTGGGAAAGGTACCAGAGAGCCTAGAAGAAGCCTTAATATAAAGAAGAGAAAAAACTCTAAAAATAGATGAATATCTAAGACAATAGGCTATTGATGGAGTTGGTACCTCTATTTTTGTAGAAGAGAAGGAAAAATTAGGCCAATTATAGGCTAAGGAGCTTAGATCAAAGAAAAGGGTGGATACTCTTATAAATATGGAGTAGGAAAATAGAGAAAATGTCCAACCAGAAATAGAGAAGATAACAAAGAAAATCTATGATACTGTAAAGGAGGCAGAGAAAAATGCAGTACAATAGGAGACGAATCCTCTGCAAAATGAAGAACAAAGGGTATCTCCTTTGCATAACACAAATATAGATTAGGAGGACCAAAAACTTGATGAAGAGCCTCTAGATATAGGGAATAATCAACAAGATACTCAAGATGCATCCTCCTTTGCTTCCCCTATTCAATGCATCAAGGATTTTATGGCACAACAAAAACAAATACAACCTATGGTGATACAACAACTTCTACAATTACCAATAATAGGAGGGCAAGTGAACTTGTTAGGTATATCACCTATTCAGAAGTTACAACTTGGTTATATCTTCCACTCCACATCGAGGGAAGAAATTTTGCAACAATACATAGAGGGTAGTGAAATACTAATAGAGGTTGTAAATATAATTCAGAATGAGATGCCAAAGGCTTAGAGGGATACAATTCTACTGTCAACACAACAACTGATGCAAAGCTTCAAAGTACACTCTAAATACTTAGAAAATAAGTCAAAAGAAAGAATAACAGAGAAAATAAACAAGAAAAGGCTAGCTAATGCACGGAACAAAGGTGCCAAGGCACACAATAAACTAGAAGACCAAAAAAAGAGCATCCGACAAGGCATGGAGGAGGCAAAGGTACTATAACATTTTTTTTATAGTGGCCTAAGACCACCAAGAATATAAAGGATCATATAGATGCATTAGAGACACAAATAATACAAGTAGCTAGTACTTGTCATCTAGTATAACATACTAATGGTGTGATAAGGGGACAAGTAGAAACATTGCACTACCAACTCCAACAGTTCTAGGATCAAAAAGAACAAATCAAAGCATATATCAGGAAACTAAGAGAGGCAGTAATCCTAAGGCTAGCATCCCTGATCAGAGTGTTTATAGAAGCTAAACTAACTACACAAAATATTCAAGTACCAAATACATTAGGTGATGCAAAGGATACATATATATAATTGGAGAGACCAATTCAAATTTTGACATCAAAAAAGAAATAATGGGACACAACTCTAGCCTAGCTTAGAGTGATATACACAATCATCCTATCTTCAAATTGAATAGAACATGTCTTGAGGACAAGACATAGTTTTAAAGGGGGGAATTGTTGGTAGGTGGTGACTGATCAGGAAAGTATTGTACACTAGCCATGTATCCTCACCAAGGTTTGGCGGTGGTAGCCCCCAAAAATGTTTTTCCTAAGCCGACATTAAAAAACCCTATTTTTGTAACCGACATAAGGCTTGATAAAAGAAGCTAAGGGTTAGGGTTTTGGTTGATATATTATATTGTAGCATTTGGAACAGTATTGAGTTGTAGGGATTGCTGGTTGTAATCGGTTTGATTTACTAGATAATAATATTGGACTCTCTATTGGTGGATGTAGCCCAAGTTTCGGTGAACCACGTTAAAACTTGTCTCTCGCTATTATTATTTCTATGTATTTCCATTCCTCTATTTAATCTTTATTTGCATTTAATTGATATTTTCTGCTGGCTAACCCTAACAAGTGGTATCAGAGCGGGTTGTGTTCAATTATCATCTGCAGGAAGGTCTCACGGTTGAGTGGGAGACTCATGGTTGAGTGGGAGCAATGGCGGATGAGGGTAAATTGAAGGTCGATAAATTTAATGGGCAGAACTATCAGTTATGGAAGATGCAGATGGAGGATTATCTCTATCAAAAGGATCTATGGATGCCATTGGAAGGAGTAGCCAAGAAACCAACAACAATGACTGATGAGGATTGGAATCTTCTTGATTGAAAGGCACTGGGAACCATTTAGTTCTGCCTATTACCATCAGTGGCATTCAATATAATAGAAGCGAAGACAACAGATGGTCTGATGAAAGATTTGGCTAAATTGTATGAAAAACCCTCAGCCTCAAATAAGGTATTTCTCATGAAGTGTTTGTTTAATCTGAAAAATGATTGAAGGTGGATCTGTGATAGATCATTTAAATGAATTTAATATGATTACCAGTCAATTGACTTCTGTAAATGTAAAATTTGATAAAGAAGTTAGAGCTCTCTTGATATTATGTTCTTTGCCTGAAAGCTGGAATAGTTTGGTAATGGTGGTTAGTAACTCTGTTTCTAGTTCAAATGGTGTTATTCTGAGTGAGGAAATTCATAGGAAAAGCTCAGGTGGGTCCACATCAGGTAGTGTTTTGAATGCAGAAAGTAGGGGCAGATCAAAGGAGAGAGGAAAATGTTCTGGAGGTCATGGGAAGTCATGAGGAAAATCAAAGAAAAAGAGATCCCAAACCAGAGGACAGAAGGATTGCTAGTACTATGAGAAACCATGTCATTTGAAGAAAGATTGTTGGTCTCAAAAAAATAAAAGAGACAAACAAGAAGGCAATAAGGAGGCAAATGTGGTAAGTAATAAATCTAAAGATGATGCTTTGATTCTTTCCCTAGATAATGCTGATGATTCATGGGTTTTAGATTCAAGGGCCTCATTTCATGCTACGCCCCATAGAAGTTATTTTCTTGATTATGTCTAAGGGGATTTTAGGATAGTTTATTTGGGAGATAACGAACACTGTCAGATTCTTGGAAAGGGAAGAATCAAGATTAAGTTGTAGAATGGGAATCATTGGCTACAATAAGAGGTAAAGCACGTTCCAAGGCTCAGTAGGAATTTAATTTTAGCAGGGCAGCTAGCTGAAGAAGGTTGCATTGTTACATTTACTGATAAAAATTGAAAGGTTTCAAAAGGTACCTTAATATTAGCAAAAGGTGTGAAAGTAGGTACCTTATATCTTTGTATACATCATACTAGTCCTTCTACTTTTGCTGTTGTAGAGAAAAAATAAATAGGTTCAGGAACAGTTGCTGCAGGTTCACAGGAAGAGATTGGAAAAGTTACTGTAGGTTCTGAGACAACACTGTGGCATAACAGATTTCGGCATATGAGTGAAAAGGGTATGAAGGTACTTCATTCTAAGAAAGTTTTACCAAGTCTGAAATGTATTAATATGGATTTCTATGAAAGTTGTGTGTATGGAAAGCAAAAGAGAGTCAGTTTTCTCAAGGATGGGAAGCAAAACAAAGATGAAAAGTTGGAGCTTGTGCTTACAAATGTATGGGGACCAGCTCAGGTATCTTCTCTCGGTGGCTCTCTGTATTATGTTACATTCATAGATGATGCAACTAGGAAGGTATGGATTTATTTCCTTACGCAGAAATTTGATATATTTGAAACATTTAATAAACGGAGAAGCTTGGTTGAGAATGAGATAGGTAAAAGATTAAAATATCTCAGATCTAATAATAGTGGTGAGTATTGCAGCAAAAAAATTGAGGATTATTGTTCCTTTAATGGAATTCATAGAAGGAAAATGGTTCCAGGGATTCCACAAGAAAATGGAGTGGCTGAACGCATGAATAGGATAATAATGGAGCGTGGAAGGACCATGAGATTGCATGTTGGGCTGCCTTTAAACATGTGGGCAAAGGCTGTCAACACTACTGTATATTTAATTAACAGAGGTCCTTCAATTCCTTTGGACTCTGGTATTCCAGAGGAAGCATGGACAAGTAAGAAGATGAGTTATTATTTTCTCAAAACTGTCAGATGTGAAGCATTTGCACATGTATATTCTAAAAATAGAACCAAGATGGATGCAAAATCAAAAAAATGTACCTTCATTGGATATGGCATTGATGAATTTGGTTATAGGCTTTGGGATTTTAAAAATTAGAAAATTGTGAGAAGTAGGGATGTTATATTCAATGAGAAGGTGTTGTACAAAGATCAGTTGCAGCAGCATGAAAAGAAAGAAAAGAATTATGTGGTGCTAGATGATACTCCAAATAGTGATGTTCTAGTGGTTCCTCATGCTCTGCAACAACAACCAAAAATACCACAAACTCCAGTGAATGTTATAAGGTCAACAAGGCTAAGTAGACCTCCTCAAAGATTTTCTCCCTCTATGTATTCTATTTTGTTAACAGATGCTGGTGAACCAGAAGGGTATGATGAAGCTATGCAGGTGGATACACAGGTTTAGTGGGAGTTTGCAATGAAAGAAGAAATAGACTCCTTGCTAAAAAATCAGACTTGGGAATTATGTAAGTTACCTGCAAGTAAAAAAGCTTTACCAAACAAATGGTTTTATAGGATGAAAGAGGAAGATGGAGGTAAGAAAAGATTTAAAGCTAGGTTAGTTGTAAAAGGATTTGCATAGAAAAAGGGCATTGATTTTGATGAGATATTTTCTCCAGTTGTCAAGATGACTTCTATTAGTATTGTTTTAAGTATTGTGGCTACTGAAGATTTGCATTTGGAACAACTAGATATGAAAACTGTGTTTCTCCATGGTGATTTGGAGGAGGAGATATACATGGAATAGACCCAAGGATTTGAGGTCAAAGATAAGGAGAAATTGGTGTGCAAATTGAAGAAGAGTTTGTATGGCCTAAAACAAGTGCCTCAACAATGGTACTTGAAATTTGATAGTTTTATGGCTGAACAAGGCTACAGCCTGTGTAATTCTGACCATTGTGTTTATTTTAAGAGGTTGGATAATGACAGCTACATTATTTTATGTTTATATGTTGATGACATGCTTGTAGCTGGGTCTAACATGGATCACATAAGAGAATTAAAATAGAAACTAGCACAATCATTTTCTATGAAGGATTTGGGGGCAGCAAAACAAATCCTTGGTATGAAAATTTGCAAAGATAGGAAGAACAGAAAATTGACTCTATCTCAGGTTGATTATGTTGAAAAGGTGTTGTAGAGATTCCATATGGAGAATACAAAAGCTGTAAGCACACCTTTGCCTAGTCATTTGAAATTGACTAAGGAAATGTGTCCAAAGACACAAGAGGAGGAAAAAAAAAGGTCCAAGGTACCATATGCTTCAGTTGTAGGAAGTTTAATGTATGCCATGGTATGCACGAGACCAGATATTGCACATGCTGTAGGAGTCGTAAGTAGGTATATGAGTCATCCTAGATTAGAGCATTGGAATGCGGTAAAATGGATTCTTAGATATTTGAGAGGTACATCCAATAAACACTTATGTTTTGGGGGCTCTAATACTGATTTAGCAAGCTATGTAGACTTAGATTTGGCAGATGATATTGATACCAAGCAGAGTACTATAGGTTATGTCTTTACTGCAGGTGGGACAGTGGTGAGTTGGATTTCCAGGTTGTGAAAGGTGGTTGCTTTATCCACCACGAAGGCAGAGTATGTAGCTATAACAAAGGCAAGCAAGGAGATGATATGGCTACAATATTTCATGGAAGAATTGGGCAAACAACAAGTTAATAGTTATTTGTGTATAGATAGTCAGAGTGCCATACATCTTGTAAATAATTATGCCTTGCATTCAAAGACCAAACACATACAATTGAGGTTTCACTTTATTCGGTCAGTGTTGGATGATGGACAGTTAAGGATGGAAAAGATACATATAGATGAAAATCCAGCAGATATGTTTACAAAGGCAGTGACAAGGGAGAATATGAGCTCCTCTTCAGCTTTGGTTGGTCTTCAAGACTGAAACAATAAAATCAGAACAACAGAGTCCAAGGTGCTTATTTCCAGTGGGAGTTGAACACGCAACGATGTTGTCTAGGATTAGTCTCCAAGTGGGAGATTCTTGGTAGGTGGCGACTAATCAGGAAAGTACTATACACTATCCATGTATCCTCACCGACATTAAAAAAACCCTATTTTTGTAACCGACATAAGGCTTGATAAAAGCAGCTAAGGGTTAGGGTTTTGGTTGATATATTGTATTGTAGCATTTGCAATGTTATTGAGTTGTAGGGATTGTTGGTTGTAATCGGTTTGATTTATTGGATAATAATATTGGACTCTCTGTTGGTGGATGTAGCCCAAGTTTGCATGAACCATGTTAAAACTTGTCTCTCGCTATTATTATTTCTGTGTATTTCCATTCCTCTGTTTAATCTTTATTTGCATTTAATTGATATCTTCTACCGGGTAACCCAAACAGGAGTGATGTTGGCAGAGTATAGGGCACCTAGCAAAACATATCAGAGGCTACTACAAGGGGCATGTGAAGGATAGAGCTGACACACAAAGAGGTATTTTCAGAAAGGCCACACCTCTATGTGGATATATAGGATATACATGTACATAATGAAAAGTAAGAGTGTAAGAGAGAATGAGAGTGAGATAGATATGTATAAGGCAGCGACACAAACTTGCTGGTATGAATATATATGTACCCATTGATTATGAATATATAAAGGAGATATAAGCGTTTTGATATATGTATGTGTATCTTATAATGCTTTATATGACTTACATAGTACCACATAACTTATTTCCTTAATGTTTATATACGATTCTCTCACTATATGACTATGGTATTGTTGGCCTCGTTTTCAAATCGCCAAAATTTAAACTTTTGCATTGAGACCTTTGGCAAATTAATCCTTTGTTCTAGGTCATCCATTTGGTTGCAATTTGTCAGTGTCGTATTTCACGTGTCAGATCATGTTGATAATTTGTTATCATGGCATTTTCCCTCATCTTATTTTCTCTCCATTTAAAGCTTCAAGAAATTTTCATGCCAAGGAAAAACTCACCACTTAGTCATATTTTACTTTGAGTCTATTTTCCGTTTTGACTAAGTCCATGTTAATTTTTGCTTCCCACCAAGTCCATTTGCATCTGCTTTTGATCTGCACCAAACTTGCACCAATTTCTTCTTTTCGCTAAGTGTGCGCAACTTGTGAGTTTGCCTAAGTTAAACACTTTCACTTTTTACCGATGGCTTAAATTTGGAGAGATGAAGAAGTTTTCATCCACTTGTGGTAGCCGACAGTTAGATATTGGTTTTTATTGTTTAAACCACAAAATCACATGTTGTTCTCCTTTGAAACAAGTGCAAGAAAAACCAAAAGAGATGAATTTCCAGTTTTAAGGGAAAATTTACTTTAGGCAAAGTAAATTAATGGTATTCCTCCACAATTATTGGACAGTTGTAAAACCACTTTCTTTGGCCATCACTTATTGATTATCTAAAGTTTAAAAGTTGTTCTGTCATTCAAAGAGTGATGTTATCCTCCTAAATTCATGCCATACATGACATATGGGAAGAGACGTGGACTTCAAAACACTCATGGATGGTTATAAATGACAACAAAGCATGCACAAGTCGTTATGGAATATCTTCATCATCTTATGGTTTATTTACATGCAGAGAAAGATGGTTTCAGAGAATGCAGTGAATACCAACTTTTTGCTGTGTAAAATCCTCATAGAAACCATTAAACAAGGCTTCATAGAGGGATTTTCCCTCATATTTTGCAATAACGATAGGATTGGTATCAAACGTATTCAAAGGAAGGCTTAATGGCATATGAAAAACTTAAAGAATGGATAGAAACAACATGCGTCTCAAGGAAATGTAGTCTTATGCACTGCCATAACTACAGGATGGGCACTAAAATATGTTTGTTGGAAATATTTTAAAGAATTTCAATGTAAATACTTCTGGCAGTTTAAAACTAAACACTCCACGCCTGTTTCCGGCATCTTCCCAGTCCATGCCATATAGCGGAGGAGAGTATGGACATTCATCAAAATGCAATGTAAGGAGAAAGCTTTTGTTAGAAATCATGTGCAAGTTTTCTGGTAGACATCATATGCGTAGATGCCGAAGCATAGACAATATCTGTGAACTGTTTGAGAAACAACCTCAAAGATTATGTCTAGGCATGCTAAGTTCTGCATACGGCGCTCGAGCTTGGTCCCAGCAAAGCAGAAATGGAAGATGCTTTTCAATAGTCCAAGGCTGCTTGTGTTCGAAACCGCCAAGGGGAGTATGACATTTCAAATTTCTTTCTTGGAATGAAGCCACCTAAGGAGGTCAGTGACTTCGTTGGGGATGTGGAAATCAAGATGACCAGCGGTGGTAGGGGTCGTGGGCTCTACGCAACAAAAACCATTAACCTCGGTGAACAGTTTTTAGTGAGCAACGCCATCGCCATAGATAACCATACCAGGAAACCTTTCAAGTTTGTTCACAGCGACAAAAGAGACTTTTCTTCTTCATAGGAGGATCTTATAGCTGCTATTGTCAGTGCTACCAACAAATCTTAGAAACTGTTTCAGCAGCTTTACGCGCTGGATGACGGTTCTGAGCAAGTTTGTGCTTCAATCCCGACCATGGGCCTATTTTATGCAAACAACTGCCACCAAGAAACAACAAAAATGGGATTGGGGCTGATATAGCTTGACATCCAATGCATCCGAGACATCGTTTCCCAAAACTCCTTTGGCGGGGAGGTCAAAACAGAGGCAGAGGCAGAAAAGTTGGGTTCAAATAAGGGTTTTAGCGGGCTATGGCTGCTACCATCATTTATCAATCACTCATGCCTTCCCAATGTAACTAGACTGAATGTAGGAAGAGTAATGTTTTTGCATGCAGTAAAACCCATCAAGAGGGGAGAAGAAATCACCATCTCTTACTTCGATGCCCTACTTCCCCTTCCACAATGAGAAGCCATGTGTGAGGCCTGGGGTTTCAAGACCAACTGCAAACGTTGCATTCTGGAGAAGTCTCTCAACACTACCCTCAAAGAAATATGACCTCATACAATATGCAGATGGCAAGATACATACAACATGAGTTTGGTGAAAAGACTTTAAAAATCTTTCAAAACAAATGTCATTTGCAGGTATAAAGCAAAACTCCGCAACCCTTGTTAACATTCTTCCAGTTTAATTGCCAAAATGGGAGCTTTGGAAGAGGGTATGGATCTCCATCAAAGAATAATGGAAGCAGTTTTGGTCAGATATTATTAGATACATACGCTCTAGTAGATATATCTTGTGGTCTTGTGGAATGCAATGAAACTTTGAAGAAAAAAAATAACCGTTTTACAGAAGTGTGCATGCAAAATGTCAGAATCAGATAAAGCACATCAACCGTTTGATAGAATGCCTTAAAGAATTCTAGTTTCATGGATTGCAATGGATGCAAGATATGCATTAAATGGATTTCATTACATTTAGAAGCTACGAATCCAAACTTCACAACCATTGTGAAATGTCCAACCATAACCTAGACGGTATGAGCATCTATCAAGTCATAATGAAAAGGGGATTTTTGTATGATATTGCATTTAGAAATGCTTGGTTAGATATGTATGAAAAGTGTGGATGCCCTGACAAGGTGGTGAAACTCTTGGGCAGAATACCTCTAAAAAATGCGGTCTCGTAAACTACATTGTACTATAAGTGCATGAACTATTTTACGGAATACCTCCAAGATATATTGAATGTCAGGGAATGCAGTGATTGTAGGATGCGTAATGCAATGGATGTAGCAAGGAAACCATTGAGCTCTTTTGAACTAATCAAAACCTTTAGAACTAATCCTAATTGTATAAGTCTTGTTTATGTTAATTCACATGCAGCCATGCAGATCTAGTGGAAGAAGGTCGTTAATACCTCAATGCTTTGAAGGACTTTTATGATGTCATGCTTACAATCGATCATCACAACTGTGTAGGTGGGTTAGCCATCTCAATCATCATAAAAATCATTGTGGAGTGCAATTTATATGGCCTCTCAATCGTGTCAAAGACTGGAAGCTTAAAAATATTAGCTGGATGGAAGTAATTTTCACCTTCATCAAGTTTAACTTACAAGACAATAGAGACCCGAAGACAATGGGCTACTATGCAAGAACTATGTTCCATGATCTTCTTCCAACCTTGTACTCACAATAAAACATGAGTGATGGTGCCTACTCAAGTAGATGGTTCTCAAGCTTATAGAACATAATCCATACGATCGAGAGTTGTGTGGTTGAAACTTTAGAACTTTGCAAAGAAATTGAGTATGTACAAAGTGAAGTTACTTCTGTATCAATGATGATCTCTAACACCTAGGAACATATTCATAAAATATCAAAGATATGTGCAAAAATGAGTCTAAGATTCAGCTATTTAATCTTGGGATGGAGAGAGATGATCTTCTCAAGACAGTTGTAGGAAAAGAAATTCAAGTAATCATGGGGATAGTCATCATATTGTGTCTAGAATGGAGTCAAAATAAACACATCTTGTTGTTGTTGTTTTAGAGGAGTTGTCAAGATTTGTCAAGGTTGATTGCTTGAATGAAGCAGACAGAGAAGTTAAGTAACTTAATGAAATCCACAACCCAAAACTTGCAAGTTTTATTTACCTTTTTGTAAAAGTGACTTTTGTCACTTATTGTAATTCACAAGTTACAAAATGAACTTTATTTTCAAAAATGTGATGTAAAATATAACCAAAATAAGGTTCATTATATTTTTGTATTTCAAAAGGGTAGTTACTAGATGGTTGGGAAGTAGTTACAAGTTAGAAGTTGGTTATAAAGTAGTTATCGGGTGGTTACAAGTTGGTTACCAGGTGGTTATGAGGAAAAGTCTATATATATAGTGGCCTTCACATTGTAGTGGGGGGGGGACTCTTTTAAGAGAACTCAGGTATCTCGAAAAGCTTTTGTGTTTACACTATGTACAAAAAAGATTTTGGAATTGTATATTTCAAAGATAATGAAAAATGCAGTTTAGTTCGTATGCTCTAAATGTGTTCTTATGTTATCATTACTAATTTCTTGTATGTTGAATTGGTAATCCTTCATGCACATGTGTAATGCATTGATTATTTGTGTGATTGAAGTGATGAAACACACCCATCTCCTGGTATCTTGATTTGGATGTGCTTGTATGACCTATCTCTTCTTATGTTGAGGTTTATTGTACTCCTTTAATCATTGTTGCACGTTTCAACCCATTTGGTAATAACCCTTTTTAGTTGTGGAACCTCAATTGGTTTTCGTATGTCTACTGTTGGGGTTTTTGTTAGTCATCTGTTCCCAGTTTTGTATTTTATCTGTTATGTACTTTTAGGATAAAAGTACACAAAAACCACAAATACCCCTATCATACGAGGGAGCTGCCCCTCTCAAACGCAGAGGAAAGTTGTTAGTCTAGTAACAACTTCTCCAACTATTGGGACTATTTAGTCACCGCTCTAAGGGCAACGAGTCATTTTCAAAGGTTATTTCACGGTGACAAATTTGTTTACCAACAGATTTTTGGCGACTCTACCGGGGAAATAGAAATTGAAGTCCTAGTGCATATTTATTCCCCACAAATTTGAAGGTACCTCATTGAAGAAGGAAGTTGGCAATTCTACAAAAATTTGAATATGGTTTGGTATCAAGGAAGGGATGATAGCGATGATAGTGATGATGAAGACTTTTCTTCTTCTACATATCCATTATAGAATAATTAGGTATTGGATGATCCTAAACAAGTGAGCTTCTTGAAAAAATTTTATGGTAATATGCAGTTTCAACCCAATATGGTGCATCCATCTTTGCTTCAAACCTTGGAAGAGGTTGAACAAAGGGATGGGAAAGATACACATTTTCTTTCTTGCAACCATGAAGATACCCATGTTCGTGAAGAAGTTACATCTAGTGAGGAATCTCATGCTACAATGCACCCTTTGCAAAGAAAGGACAGTAGTTTAGAGATAGAAAATTTCCTTGCAGAAGTGTCTTCTCATGGAGCAGTTGATAGATGTGAGAGTAAATCAGAAATTTCAGCTGAAGTGCACATACAATCAAGACTTGAGGATGAAGATTCCAGAACTATTTCCCCTCCTCAAGATTCTTCTTCTCCTGGGTGTTGTACTTCAATCAATAATCCTTTTTGGGTAGATTCATTAAAGAATTTGCAAAGCTATGTTCAAGAAGGAGAAATTATTATTATGCAGGATCAAAAGGAAGAAGTTCAAGACATCAACCACTTCGATATTGATGACAAGGTTCATACAAAATGTATGCAAGATGTAGTTGATGAGAAAGTAGCCTCAGATTTAAACTACTTATTGGAATACCCAGTGGAGATTATGGAAATCAAAGAAAAAGAATTTGGATCATTGAAGGAGCATGAAGACATTGATAAGCAACCAAGCAAATTCCAAAATGTTTCAGCCTACTATCCAGAGGTACCCAAATCAGATTTTCTTTATTTTGAAAATCCTTCATTTGCTGCTCCATCTAAATTTAAAGAAGATTTGCGTCATCAAAATTGTATTCATAGGCTTGAGATTGCAATACTTCAAATAGTTCAGGAAGAAGTGATTCACAGCATGCAAGAGGATGTTATAGGTTTTCTTGATTTAGACATCTTCTACGAGGAGCAGTTGTTCCAATTCAGCATCTTATTTGGAGGAGTTGCATATGCCAAAGATTGCAGAGTTGCTATTCAAAGCATCAAGCTGCAACTAAGTATAATAACGCTCCATTGGCATAGTCTTTTCTTCCATTTAGGCATCTATTTCTCCCTACCGATAAATAGTTTTGCATGATCATCCTGGAGTAAATTAAGGTAGGATCCACCTACCATGTACATAGGTTAGCTAGGTGTTTTGGTTATGTCTATCTTGTTTTGTTTCCTGTGTGTCTTTTGTTGTTTGCCTCGTCTCTATTGTTTCTCTCATTTTTGTCTTACTTCAGCCTCCTTGTTCTCCCTTGTACATCCTATTATCTCTTAACTCTACCTACCCAATGGATAAGGAACTATTCATTACCAGAGATTCTAGGTTCATCCTACGTCTGCAAGGTCCTTGTCCCCAATTAGAGCCAGCTATTGGCCTCATTTTCAAATCACCAAAATTTAAACTTTTGCATTGAGACCTTTGGCAAATTAATCCTTTGTTCTAGGTCATCCATTTGGTTGCAATTTATCAGCGTCGTATTTCACATGTCAGATCATGTTGATAATTTGTTATCATGGCATTTTCCCTCATCTTATTTTCTCTCCATTTAAAGCTTCGAGCAATTTTCATGCCAAGGCAAAACTCACCACTTAGTCATATTTTACTTTGCGTCTATTTTCCATTTTGACTAAATCTGTGTTAATTTTTGCTTCCCACCAAGTCCATTTGCATCTGCTTTTGATCCGCATCAAACTTGCACCAATTTCTTCTTTTTGCTAAGTGTGCGCAACTTGTGAGTTTGCCTAAGTTGAACACTTACAGTTTTTACCGATGGCTTAAATTTGGAGAGATGAAGAAGTTTTCATCCACTTGTGGCAGCCGACAGTTAGATATTGGTTTTTATTGTTTAAACCACAAAATCGCATGTTGTTCTCCTTTGAAACAAGTGCAAGAAAAACCAAAAGAGATGAATTTCCAGTTTTAAGGGAAAATTTACTTTAGGCAAAGTAAATTAATGGTATTCCTCCACAATTATTGGATAGTTGTAAAACCACTTTCTTTGGCCGTCACTTGCTGATTATCTAAAGTTTAAAACTTGTTTTGTCATTCAAAGAGTAATGTTATCCTCCTAAATTCATGCCATACATGACATATGGGAAGAGACATGGACTTCAAAACACTCATGGATGGTTAGAAATGACAACAAAGCATGCACAAGTCATTATGGAATATCTTCGTCATCTTATGGTTTATTTACATGCAGAGAAAGATAGTTTCAGAGAATGCAGCGAATACCAACTTTTTGCTATGTAAAATCCTCATAGAAACCATTAAACAAGGCTTCATAAAGAGATTTTCCCTCATATTTTGCAATAACGACAGGATTGGTATCAAACGTATTCAAAGGAAGGCTTTATGGCGTATGAAAAACTTAAAGAATGGAAAGAAACAACATGCGTCTCAAGGAAATGTAGTCTTATGCGCTGCCATAACTACAGGATGGGCGCTAAAATATGTTTGTTGGAAATATTTTAAAGAATTTCAATGTAAATACTTCTGGCAGTTTAAAACCAAACACTCCACGTCTGTTGCCGGCATCTTCCCAGTCCATGGCATATAGTGGAGGAGAGTATGGACATTCATCAAAATGTGATGTAAGGAGAAAGCTTTTGTTAGAAATCATGTGCAAGTTTTCTGGTAGACATCATATGCGTAGATGCCGAAGCATAGAGAAGATCCATGAACTGTTTGAGAAATGGCCTCAAAGATTATGTCCAGGCATGCCAAGTTCTACATACGGTGCTCAAGCTTGGTCCTGGCAAAGTAGAAATGGAAGATGCTTTTCGACAGTCCAAGGCTGCTTGTGCTTGAAACCGCCAAGGGGAGTACGACATTTCAGATTTCTTGCTCGGAGTGAAGCTGCCTGAGGAGGTCGGTGACTTCATTGGGGATGTGGAAATCAAGATGACCAGCGGCGGCAGGGGTCATGGGCTCTATGCAACAAAAACCATTAACCCCGGTGAACTATTTTTATTGAGCAACGTGTCATGCCCGCAACTCCCGTGAGGTCATGACACACATACATGCGTTTCATGCCCACATTTGACATGTGGTCATGACACGAACCACAAAAAAAAATTTCTCCCTACCCTAAGAACCACCTCTCACGCGCATGCATGCTCGATGGCATTACGACTGAGGCATAAACATGACAACATAATCGATACGGTGGAGGCTGTCTAAGGGGGGTATGTGACACTAAGTGTGCCACCTCTAGGGTTAGACCGAATTCAAGCAGCACCCTAAGATACTAGGTGATGTGGTCTCACTTACCACAAACCTTAATCTAATTCATATCGAAATTGTGATTAGAACTATGGCACGATGGCAAGCATTTGAAGTGGAAAGATGGATTAAAATTATATGAAAAGATGCATGGATATAACCCTAGAAACTGGCAAAACCTTGGTAGCATAACATGTTTTTGATAATGCAAGGTAAAATTTAGAGTAAAATAATAAAATAGTAGTGAATGACCAAATAGGTTTCCATTTTGAGTCTGTTAACGAATATCATTTCGGCAATTACATTTATTAATGAGCAACACAAAAAAAATGAGGAGGTAGTAGGTTAAAACACTCCTTCCCTAAATAAATAAATAAATAAAATTGATAGGAGCAAAAAGGATAACATCCCACTAGGAAAGATTAAAATAAATACTCCATCTGACAATAATGTAATTTCCAAAGGAAAAACCCTTTCCAATGTAATCAAGGAAATTATGAGAGCCTTCCGTGATTAAAGGATTAAAATTAAACTCCCCCAGGAACAATATAATATCTCAAGTGGATTAAATGGATTACACTATAAATAAACTCGTTACAAATTAAAATCCAAATTAGTGGGGGGTAAAAGAATATATATATATATATATATATATATATATATATATGATTACAACAACTTTTTTTTTTTTGAACGTCGAGGTAGGATTAAAATTAATAATTAGTGTTACAACATATGTCGCAACCTAAACAAGGACTTATCTTTATTTTTTAATTTTTTATCATTATTATATTTTTTTTTCTTATTTAAGATAATTAAGAAATCATCTTTCCCTGAGGATCATTATGAGAATTACCCCTAGGAGGAGTGAAGATTAAAATCAATAAATAAAATTATTAAATCTTGACTTTCCCGAAATAAAAAAAAGACTTCGAATAAATACCATTTCAACAATTAATATTTATTCCATTAGTTCAAGCAAAGTTTAGAATTAGAATTTAACGCTATAAATTATGCTCTTCAATAATATTCCATTGAATAAAAATTAAAATAAAAAGGAAACGACAACATTTAACCTAATAGAAAAGAAACGACAACATTTAACCTAATAGTCTCCTCCCCTAACACCCCTAGAGGTAATCCCCAAGCCCTAGTACTAATATCTAATTAACATAGCATCTCTATCAAATTAGAACATTGTAACCTCCCGAAATCGTAACTCTGAGAGGGTTCCTACATTCCTCACCCTCCTTTATGCTGCCCTAATCACATCCTTCACACTGCAATCCTCAGTCGTTGTGTAGAATGAAGAGCATGACCGGCGGCCATGAGTAAGACATTGAGCAAACTTATTTTCGCAGGGTTGGATGGGGCATGGAAAGGGTTGTCAGCGGTGGCAGAGCCTGTAGGGAGTGGTCAAGGCAGAGCGCAGCCAACAAGTAACGATGGCGGCTATGGCAGTAAGGGTAGCGTTGGACCAGCAGAGGGGGGAAGCAGAGTGAGAGGTGAGGGATTTGTTATAAGTGCCGCGCGGAAAGGGGAGTGCAGTTGCACTCGATGAGCTTGGTGGGGAGGGCAGTCTCCCCTCTGCCACCGTCGCATATACAACAGAGGTATTGGTAGGGTGGCGGCCAGTCCGTCGGTCCCCCTCCAACCCACCTTCCGTCTCCTTCCACATCGTGGGTCAACAACGTCGACAACATGGTTTTTGGCCCACCCGAAAGGTTTAAACATAGCCTTAATGCAATTTTTGGTTAATAAAGATGTTTTAGTATAGGGAGGCTGCATAAAAAGTGAGCCCAATTTGCTCTAATGTAGATGTACATGTATATCGAATATGAGGGGTGGAGGTCTGCCATTTTGTCTTCTAAATTGCATTCCAATATGTTTCCTAGAATGTGAGTGTGTGATAGAGAGGCTACCACTTTATTATTAGAGCTATATTTAGAGATGTGTGTGTGTATTATATCTAAGATGTAGAACCGTTGTTATTTTATTATCTGATCTGCAATGCAATCTCCTTCCTCGTATATGTGTTGTGGTGGAGGGAGTGTATTTTTATTATTTGGACTATCACCTAATATTTTTCCCACTTGCAAGATTCGACAGTCCGATAGTTTATCCTTGGCTAATGAAAATATTTTAGTACAGGGAGGCTTCATTAATAGCTTGCCCAGAGTTATGTTGCCATCATAAAATTTACCCAATCTGTTCTATTTGCAGCGGGAGACAGTTGGACACACTTAAATGTTTTGCTTACACAATTCACAGCCAACTTAGGGGGGGGGGGGGCAACTATTACTTATGCCGAAGGTTTAACAAGTATCACAGTTAGCAATTATAAATCATTCAAAGAATAAAAATTACGTATTGATATTTTACAGTCTAAGCTAGGGGTAAAAGAAAAAGAATTAAAAGGATAGTATTTACTATCACTACATCAATTTTCTAGCAAATGCCATGACTCTCAGTAATAGTATTGAAAATTTTATTTACAAAACCAATATTTGAACATTTTATTTAAAGTCATTAGATTAAAAGTAAAAAAAAATAACATAGCCATTCGAGATATACTGTATATATATAACAATTGCAGAGATTGTCGAATGAAATGGGAGGTGACTTGTGAATGGGAAAAATAGCCAGGACGATGGCAAAGCTGGGGCACCTATATTTCTTAAGGCATTTTTGTTTAATATAAAACTAAAAGTTAGATATTAATGTCCAGTAGTTACAAGAAATATAATTTAATCAGACATTATTATTCTGAAAATCAAATGCATACATAGAATGCAAATCCTCATTGCAGTTATGTGATGTATTGATATATGAATTATGAGACACATGAATAATGAGTGGGAAAGTGGATGAATTTGTTATACACGCTGAACAAGCTTCATAGTCTAAGCAAGAAGAAACAATCAGCATCCCAATAGATTAAATACATTGTCCTCTTTGCACAGATTTGTTTGTTAACTATCTTCATAACAGAATATACACAACCTTAATAGAATTAACATAGTGTTTTCATCTCACTACACAAGACTATTTTCTTATAAAAGGGAATAAACTAATTTTAACTCATTAACAGAAGTTACGTAAAACAACTGAAAGTTATATATTCCATCAACTAACACAGAGATCTCCATAAAACAAGGAACAACAACAATATAAAAAAAATTAACGTAGTGTGTATTTTCCTCTACATATCTCAGCCAACTATATGTCAGAAAACTTAGCAACAGATACAGGACCTTGCCAAGCAACAAAGCCACTAAGGCCATGGCTAAATCAGCCTCTACAATTCTACAAGGGGAACCATTTGAACACCAGAATGAGCTCTCAAACTTCTTCATCTCACCTCTCAAAAACCTGCAAGCTACGTAACAGTAAGACAATAGGTACACAACCACTATGAAAGGAAAGCTCTCCTCCCTACCGTAGACCCACAAGTGGGTCACCCCCAAGCTAGGGAGGTAGGGGATTTCACACAGGTGTATCAATCCACAATAGAAATCAAACACATCCAAACAAAACAACCCAAAGGCATAACACAATACTCAACTCATGTAAATGAGTTTGGTGAGGGTAGGGAATAGACCTCTCAACTTAAAGGGGCTACCAAATGATAAAGGAAATCTCAACACATGGCCTCAAGACAAAATCTCCCAGAACACCACAATCCACAAGAATCAAAACAAATTGCATGGCACTCTTGCCTTTCAGATAATGATAAGCCCTCAAGGCATAACACATAATATGTGAGAGCCCCCAAGGATTGTTCCTCTCCCCTACCCATACAGGTTGAGCATTACCCCCATTGGAGGTTCTCTCACCATAACACCCAACCCAACAACAATGCAAAACATCACAATGCAACAAACTATCAACCAGAATCCAAACATAAACATTATTTAAGCAAAGCAAGAAGCAAGATAAGAGGCCTACCTTTAAGGCCTTGACAATGGAAGTAGAAATTGGTGAAAAGCTCCAAGCCTTCCCAAGCCTTCCAACTTTCAAAAAATTCTCCAACCTTCCCTAACTCCTCCAAACTAGAAAGGAAAATTCCAATTTTTGTAAGAGGTCCAATTACAAGGAAAAATAATAGAAGAGAAGAACCCCCACTCCTCTACAAGAGGAGCTATTATAGGCCATCCACTTGGCCTTGAGGGAATGAGAAGGTGACATTTGTCACCATCTCTTCCCTCCTCCAAAGCCTCCAAAGCCACTTGTAAGAGTGAGAAGGTAGGAGGATGAGAAATGTACTCCTCGCACTCCACCTCCCTCTCCACCTCATCCACTTGTGCTTCCACACAAGTGGGAGGGGGACTAGTGGTGAGTTGGATTCCCACTCACAACTTAAGAAGACAATGGCCTTGAGTGGTGCTCCCACTCACTTGGGAGTTTGGGAGGACTCTTGAAGACCTCCCTAGTCTTCCTTGGGAATGCTTCCCAAAACATAGGGATGGGAGATGGGTTCTTCCCAAGGCAAGGCCCATCCCTCATCTTCCCTCTTTCCAATTTCGTCATTCTTACTCAACCATGGTTTAGGGTGACCTAAGGTGAGTCAAAACTAGGGTTAGGTGGTCCAAGTTGACCCTAGACTCATGGTTGACCACCTAGGGTAACTTTTGGGACCCTAGGGGTCATGAAAAGGGTTAAAAATCCACATATAAATGGCCCAAAAAAAATAATAAAAATACCCGGTGGCATAAGTCAAATAAAATATTACAACACTTAATATTAATCAAAAATTATAAAAAGAAAGGGTACTAAGGCTAAAATTAATTAAAATTAAACCCAACACAATAAATCATCATTTAATTACACATGTGATCCTTATCACTCTTGGGAATGGATCGGCTTAATAGGGAATGACATGGTGTGAATCCTACCTCCGATTTCCTATGGCTAGGGAAAGTAAAACCTGCACATCTTGATCAAGTGTCAGTTCTATCATGAAAAGTGATAGCCAAAGCAACTGATATTAACTCCATGCAATTGAAATAAACATCAATACATAACTACAAATCAAACTGCATTTTCCATCACATGTCAAATAGTTCATATCACATAAACAACTAGAATCTCATACAAAATAACATCTAATATAAATTCCATATATCGAACCACAACATAACATCTAATATGACCGAATCAAATCACATGTATCAAATCAGTGATATAAAACATCAAGTCTGCATAATGAACATAGTCACTAAGGTCTGATAGTGTCATCTATAGATTAGCATAATGATCAAAATATGGGAGGTAAAATAGTCAGCCTCACATCCTCCCCCCCTAAGATTGAACTTCCTCCTGGAAGTCGTCAAAAAGGTGAGGATAGAGTGCCTTCAAATTAGCTGCATCCTCCCAAGTCACCGAGACCTCGTCATATTGATCCCACTGAACCCTAACCTGGTCCAGCTCTCGACCTCGAAGGCCCAGCATCTAACAAGCCAATATGCGAATTGGCTCCAGCACCAATTGCCTGCTTGCCTCTACCTGTAAAGCACTCTAGTCTAGTACGTGAGAAACATCAGATATATATCGTCTCAAAATAGAAACATGGAAGACATTGTGGATACGTGATAGGCTAGGTGGCAAAGCTAGATGATAGGCAACTAGTCCTATCTGCTCCAAAATCTCAAAGGGTCCTACGAACCGTGGTGCAAGCTTAGAGCCCTTTCCATAACGGATTGGACTCTTGTGTGGCCGCACTCTAAGGAATACCCTGTCTCCCATTGAAAAGCTCTGATCTATCCTCTTAGTAGTGGCATACTTCTTCTGCCTATCTTGAGCCTCCTGCAACCTCTATCTAATCACTGTGACTTGCTGTTCCATATCCTGAACTAGCTCTGGACCAATGGTGACTCTATCCTCAATCTGATCCCAACTCAATGGTGTCCTGCATGGCCTGCCGTATAAAGCCTGAAAGAGAGGCATACCTAACAAGCTGTTATGCCCATTATTATAGGTAAACTCAACTAGATAAATATACTCCTCCCATCTAGACTGATGGTCCATAACATACATCCGAAGCATGTCCTCCAATACCTGATTCACCTGCTCTATATGTCCATCTATCTCGGGATGATAAGCGGAGCTAAAATTGAGCTGTGTACCCAATGCCTACTGTAAGGCTCTCTAGAATGCTAACATGAACACTGGATCTCTATCTAAGATGATGCGATTGGGTACCCCATGGAGTCTCACAATGTCATCCAAGAATACCCTCGCCACAGCTGACGCATTGTACGTCGTGCGCACAGGAGAAAAATGAGCCACCTTGGTCAACCTGTCGACTGTCACCATGATGGCATCATGGCATCACGAAGACATAGGGAGACCAACAATAAAATCTATGGAAATGGTGTCCCATTTCCACTCAAGTATATCATGTGGGTATAGGAGACCTACTGGATGCTGATGCTCGACCTTGACCCTCTGGCACTCAAGGCATTGAGCAACAAACTTGGCTATATCTCATCTCATACCTGCCTAATAGTACAACTGTCGAAGATTGGCATGCATCTTCTTCACCCCCAGATGTGCCGCATATGGTGCCCTATGAGCCTTTGATAGAACTACAGTACGCAGGTCACCTGCATGAGGTACATAGATGCGCTGTCAATGATGAAGTAAACCATCTGTGTCAAGTGTATACCCTGCAAACTTGCCCACAAGGGCCCTCTGTGAACTGATCTCCTACTACACCTCAAGAAACCATCCATCCTCTGGCAGATGCTGTAAAATGCGATCCCTCAAGTCCACTTGCAAAGTCAAGGTCAAGAGCTCAGGGTGCCTCTGACTAAAGGCGTCAACAACCACGTTCTCCTTCCCTTTGATGTAATGGACATCAAAGTCATACTTGCATAGGAATTCCATCCAACGCCGCTAATGGGCATTCAGATTCGACTGTATAAAGATATACTAGAGGCTATGATGATCGGAATGAAGCTCAAAGCGACGACCCAATAAGAAATGTCTCCAACAGACTAGAGCATGAACCACTGCTGCTAACTCCAAGTCATGCGTGGGGTAGTTCAGCTCATGAGTCTTGAGCTTTCGCGACTCATACACGATTGCTCTACCACCCTGCATAAGTACAACTCCCAATCCCTCAAGTGATGCATCCGTGCAAACCATGAAATCTGCTGTAGGATCAGGAATTGCTAGAATAGGAGCACTAGTAAGACGCTCCTTGAGGACCCTGAAGGCCCTCTCACACTTCTCAGTCCAAAGAAAGCTCTTGCCTTTTCGCTAGAGGGAAGTGATGGGGTACACAATCTGAGAAAAGCCCTCAACAAAATGATGGTAATAACCAGCTAACCCCATGAAACTCCTGACCTTTGTCACATTAGTGGGTGCTAGCCAATCCCTGATAGCCCTAATCTTTGATGGATCTACTAAGATTCTATCACTGGAAAGGATATGCCCCAGGTACTGAACCTCTATCCTAAAAAATACACACTTCACCAAATTCCCATAAAGCTTCTGCTCTCGCAAACACTGTAGAACCTGACAAAGGTTCTCCTCATGCTCCTCCTCAGTTCATGAGTAGATCAAAATGTCATTGACGAAAATGATCATGAACCGATCTAGATAGGTATAGAACACTCCATTCATGAGACTCATGAACACTGCAGGGGCATTCGTCAAGCCGAAGGGAACCACTGTGAACTCATAATGCCCATAATGAGTCCGGAAGGCGGTCTTATCGATATCTACCTCTGCGATGCATAACTGATGATACTTGGACTTCAGGTCTATCCTAGAGAACACCTTGGCTCCCTGCATCTGGTCAAAAAGATTATCAATCCTGGGTAGAGGATAACGGTTCTTCACCGTCACCTTATTCAACTGCCTGTAGTCCATACACAAATGAAGAGACCCATCCTTCTTCTTCACAAAGATGACAAGAGCACCCCAAGATGAAACACTCGGTCGGATGTGCCCCTTCTCTAGCAAGTCCTCCAACTGTAGCTTGAGCTCAGTGAGCTCATGTGTGGTCATCCTGTAAGGTGCACGAGACACTGGCTCGGCACCAGGCACTAAGTCTATGTGAAAGTCTACCTCTAGTCTGGGAGGCATCCCTGGTAACTCTGCTGGGAAAACATCAGAAAACTCTCTAAGATGGGATGATCATCCAAAGATGCCTCTGGCTCGTCATCTGATCTATCACTCACTGTGATGGCGAACATCTGACATCCCTTCCGCATGCAGCACTTAAGCTGCTGAGCGGATATCATATGCACTGCAGTGGGTTTCTACAAGCCCACAATCTCAACTGATGTGTTGCGATCGTCTAAACAGCTGATCACCTTTCGGCGACAATCTAGCTTGGCTCGATGAGCCGCGAGCCAATCCATACTCAACACCACATCATAGGATCCTAATGTCATGACTCTAAGGTCGCATACTGTAGTGAAGGATCCCAAAGCAATCTCACAATCATGGACTAAGGTATCTACTGTTAGTTTGGCTCCTGAAGCCAACTCAACTACCCACCTATCACCCTGCCTAGAGGCCACCAGCTTGCAACGCTCCACTAATGATGGAGATTTAAATGAATCAGTAGCACCAGAGTCAAAGAGAATAGAAATGGGGTTACCCCCAATCATACTTGATGTCTCAATCACTGATGCCTGAAAAGCTACCTGGCGGTTATCAACTGCTGCAAACATACGGTGGGATCTACCCACATCACCCACTGTCTGCTCAGAACCTCCTACATGAGGCTGTCCCCCTACTATGTAACAATGTGGACACTTTCTAGCTAGGTGTCCTGCACCACCACAAACATAACAAGGGCCCCTAACCTGTACTTGTACAGTCTAGGTCATACTCGACTGCTATTGTCCTAGTCTACCAATAGACCCTTGTGAACCCCTATAAAACTGATGTGACCTCGCGGGTCCCGTAGGTGGTCCCTGTTGTCTCTGATCCCTGCATGGGCCTACTGTTACCAACCCCTATTATGTCCCCCCTGTGACCTTTGCTGTGTCCTAACTCTCTGCTGCTACTATGATTGTTGCTGTTGTACAGGCCTAGGAGGTAATGATGCTGAACTGAATCCTCCTCTGTGAGGTGGCTGCAATGGTCTATGGAAACTTTGCTGATGCTGCTGCTATCCCTGATCCTGAAACTGAGGGCATGAACTCTGCCCTCATCCTTGAATCTTCTTAGCAATATATGCGTTCTCGGCAACATCACTCAAAGTCTGGGGGTTTGCCATCTGTACAGGCTCTGCTATACTGTGATTAAGCCCTCTGATAAACCTGTACACTAGGAGTTTCTTGTCATGGAGATACTCTGCATACCTAGATAGCTCTATAAATCTAGCCTCATACTGAGCCACTATAAGTCCTCTCTGCTGGAGGTCATGGAACTCGTCTAGATGACGTTCCCTATAGTGGTCTGATAAATAGTGCGCATTGAAGCGCTCAATGAAGGTCTCCCATGTGAGAGTGTCTAAAGAAAGGTGGCGCTTGCACTCTTCAGTGTGCCACTAGGTAGCTACTACGTCTCACAACAAGTGAACTACCACACGGGCCTTCGTATTGCCCTTGTAAGGACGCAATGCGAAGTACCTATCTAAACTGATCAGCTAGGCCTCTGCCTCAGCTACCTCTGTAGTCCCGATGAATGTAGGAGGGTTCAACCTCAGTATGTTCATGATGGGATCTCCTCTATCTCTGTGGCCTTGGGTAGTCTCATCTGCATGATACTTATAAGGCCTGTGACCCAAGTGCTCTATACGCACTGTCTCATCCTGTCTAGCCTGATGTGGGGGCCTCCTGCTACAGGCCCTATTGGCCGAACCAACCTCCTCTGTCTCTGGTAGCTCAATGTAAGGCTCCTCACATGGTGCCTCTCGTGGCTCTATGCGGGGCTCCTCTTGCAGATCCTCACAGGGCTCGACACGTGGCTCTGCTACTGTTGGTGGGAGCTTATCTAAAATAGCCTGTAAGGCCTGTAATATCTGCGGTCCCATATCCGGTGGGGCCGGTGGTGCCTGTGGTGCCTGAGGAACTGGCTGTGGCTGTAGGAGTGGCTGACCCTGTGGATCTGGCTGGCCCTGTGGATCTGGCTAACCCGGTCCCACAGCTGATGAATCAGTGCGTACCTCTGTGGGTGGAGTGTGGCGGGTCTGCGCTCACCAAACTCGTCTAGGAGGCATCCTACAAAATGAGGTAGCCACAAGTCAAACATAGTTGTGGAAACAAAAATGTGCCTAAAATAAGCCCAGTGTTTTAAAAACCTAGGCTCTGATACCAAATGTCATGCCCGCAACTCCTGTAAGGTCACGACACACATACACATGTGTCATGCCCACATTTGACATGTGGTCATGACACGAACCACGAAAAACTTTTTCTCCCTACCCTAAGAACCACCTCGCATGTGCATGCATGCTTGATGGCATTATGACTGAGGCGTAAACATGACAACATAATCGATACGGTGGAGGCTATCTAAGGGGGGTATGTGACACTAAGTGTGCTGCCTCTAGGGTTAGACCGAATTCAAGCAGCACCCTAAGATAGTAGGTGATGCAGTCTCGCTTACCACAAACCTTAATCTAACTCAGATCAAAATTGTGATTAGAACTATGGCACGATGGCAAGCATTTGAAGTGGAAAGATGGATTAAAATTATATGAAAAGATGCATGGATATAACCCTAGAAACTGGCAAAACCTTGGTAGGATAACGCGTTTTTGATAATGCAAGGTAAAATTTAGAGTAAAATAATAAAATAGTAGTGAACGACCAAATAGGTTTCCATTTTGAGTCCGTTAATGAATATCATTTCGGCAATTACATTTATTAATGAGAAACACAAAAGAAATGAGGAGGTAGTAGGTTAAAACACTCCTTCCCTAAATAAATAAATAAATAAAACCGATAGGAGCAAAAAGGATAACATCCCACTAGGAAAGATTAAAATAAAAACCCCATCTGACAATAATGTAATTTCCAAAGGAAATACCCTTTCCAACGTAATCAAGGAAATTATGAGAGCCTTCCGTGATTAAAGGATTAGAATTAAACTCCCCCAGGAACAATATAATATCTCCACCAGATTAAATGGATTACACTATAAATAAACTCGTTACAAATTAAAATCCAAATTAGTGGGGGGTAAAAGAAAATATATATATATATATACAACAATTAATTTTTTTTTTTTGAACGTCGAGGTAGGATTAAAATTAATAATTAGGGTTACAACATATGGCACCACCTAAACAAGGACTTATCTTTATTTTTTCATTTTTTATTATTATTATATTTTTTTTTCGTATTTAAGATAATTAAGAAATCATCTTTCCCTGAGGATCATTATGAGAATTACCCCTAGGAGGACTGAAGATTAAAATCAATAAATAAAATTATTAAATCTTGACTTTCCCAAAATAAAAAAAAGACTTCGAATAAATACCATTTCAGCAATTAATATTTATTCCATTAGTCCAAGCAAAGTTTAGAATTAGAATTTAATGTTATAAATTATGCTCTTCAATAATATTCCATTGAATAAAAATTAAAATAAAAAGGAAATGACAGCATTTAACCTAATAGCCTCCTCCCCTAACACCCCTAGAGGTAATCCCCAAGCCCTAGTACTAATATCTAATTAACATAGCATCTCTATCAAATTAGAACATTGTAACCTCCCAAAACCCTAACTTTGAGAGGGTTCCTACATTTCTCACCCTCCTTTATGCTGCCCTAATCATATCCTTCACACTGCAATCCTTAGTCGTTTTGTAGAATGAAGAGCATGACCGGCAGCCATGAGTAAGACACTGAGCGAACTTATTTTCACAGGGTTGGATGGGGCATGGAAAGGGTCATCGACGGTGACAGAGCCTGTAGGGAGCAGTCAAGGCAGAGCGCAGCCAACAAGTAATGGTGGCGGCTATGGCAGTAAGGGCAGCATTGGATCAGCAGAGGGGGGAAGCAGAGTGAGAGGTGAGGGATTTGTTCTAAGCACCACGTGGAAAGGGGAGTGCAGTTGCACTTGATGAGCTTGCTGGGGAGGGTAGTCTCCCCTCTGCCACCGTCGCATATCATACAGAGGTATTGGGAGGGCAACGGCCAGTCCATCGTTCCCCCTCCAACCAACCTTCTGTCTCCTTCCATGCCATGGGTCAACGACGTCGACAGTATGGTTTTCAGCCCACCCCAAAGGTTTAAACACAGGCTTAATGCAATTTTTGGTTAATAAAGATGTTTTAGTACAGGGAGGTTGCATAAAAAGCGAGCCCAATTTGCTCTAATGTAGATGTGCATGTATATCAAATATGAGGGGTGGAGGGCTACCATTTTGTCTTTTGAACTGCATTCCAATATGTTTCCTAGAATGTGAGTGTGTGATAGAGAGGCTACAACTTTATTATTAGAGATATATTTAGAGATGTGTGTGTGTATTATATCTAAGATGTGGAACCACTATTATTTTATTATCTAATCTGCAATGCAATCTTCTTTCTAGTATATGTGTTTGTGGTGGAGGGAGTGTATTTTTATTATTTGGACTATCACCTAATATTTTTTCCACTTGCAAGATTCGACAGTCTGATAGTTTATCCTTGGCTAATGAAAATATTTTAGTACAGGGAGGCTTCATTAACAGCTTTCCCAGAGTTATGTTGCCATCATAAAATTTACCCAATCTGTTCTATTTGCAGTGGGAGACAGTTGGACACACTTAAACGTTTCACTTACACACTTCACAGCCAACTTAGGGGGGGGCAACTATTACTTATGCCAAAGGTTTAACAAGTATCACAGTTAGCAATTATAAATCATTCAAAGAATAAAAATTGCGTATTGATATTTTATAGTCTAAGCCAGGGGTAAAAGAAAAAGAATTAAAAGGACAGTATTTACTATCACTTCATCAATTTTCTAACAAATGCCATGATTCTCAGTAATAGTATTGAAAATTTTATTTACAAAACTAATATTTGAACATTTTATTTGAAGTCATTAGATTAAAAGTAAAAATAAAATAACATAGCCATTTGAGATATACTGTATATATATAACAATTGCAGAGATTGTTGAATGAAATGGGAGGTGACTGGTGAATGGGAAAAATAGCCAGGACGATGGCAAAGCTGGGGCACCTATATTTATTAAGGCATTTTTGTTTAATTTAAAACTAAAATTTAGATATTAATGTCCAGTAGTTACAAGAAATATAATTTAATCAGACATTATTATTCTGAAAATCAAATGCATACATAGAATGCAAATCCTCATTGCAGTTCTATGATGTATTGATATATGAATTATGAGACACATGAATAATGAGTGGGAAAGTGGATGAATTTGTTATACACGCTGAACAAGCTTCATAGTCTAAGCAAGAAGAAACAATCAGCATCCCAATAGATTAAATACATTGTCCTCTTTGCACAGATTTGTTTGTTAACTATCTTCATAACAGAATATACACAACCTTAATAGAATTAACATAGTGTTTTCATCTCACTACACAAGACTGTTTTCTTATAAAAGGGAATAAACTAATTTTAACTCATTAATAGAAGTTACGTAAAACAACTGAAAGTTATATATTCCATCAACTAACACAGCCATCTCCATAAAACAAGGAACAACAACAATATAAAAAAAAATAACATAGTGTGTATTTTCCTCTACATATCTCAGCCAACTATATGGCAAAAAACTTAGCAACAAAGCCACCAAGGCCATGGCTAAATCAGCCTCTACAATTCTACAAGGGGAACCATTTGAACACCATAATGAGCTCTCAAATTTCTTCATCTCACCACTCAAAAACCTGCAAGCTACACAACAGTAAGACAATAGGTACACAACCACTATGAAAGGAAAGCTCTCCTCCCTACCATAGACCTGCAAGTGGGTCACCCCCAAGCTAGGGAGGTAGGGGATTTCACACAGGTGTATCAATCCACAATAGAAACCAAACACATCCAAACAAAACAACCCAAAGGCTTAACACAATACTCAACTCATGTAAATGAGTTTGGTGAGGGTAGGGAATAGACCTCTCAACTTAAAGGGGCTCCCAAATGATAAAGGAAATCTCAACACATGGCCTCAAGCCAAAATCTCCCAGAAAACCACAATCCACAAGAATCACAACAAATTGCGTGGCACTCTTGCCTTTCAGATAATGATAAGCCCTCAAGGCATAACACATAATATGGGAGAGCCCCCAAGGATTGTTCCTCTCCCCTACCCATACAGGTTGAGCATTATCCCCATTGGAGGTGCTCTCACCATAACACCCAACCCAACAACAATGCAAAACATCACAATGCAACAAACTAACAACTAGAATCCAAACATAAACATTATTTAAGCAAAGCAAGAAGCAAGCTAAGAGGCCTATCTTCAAAGCCTTGACAATGGAAGTAGAAATTGGCGAAGAGCTCCAAGCCTTCCCAAGCCTTCCAACTTTCAAAAAATTCTCCAACCTTCCCTAACTCCTCCAAACTAGAAAGCAAAATTCCAATTTTTGCAAGAAGTCCAATTAGAAGGAAAAAGAATAGAAGAGAAGAACCCCCACTCCTCTACAAGAGGAGCTATTGTAGGCCATCCACTTGGCCTTGAGGGAATGAGAAGGTGACATTTGTCACCATCTCTTCCCTCCTCCAAAGCCACTTGTAAGAGTGAGAAGGTAGGAGGATGACAAATGTCCTCCTCTCACTCCACCTCCCTCTCCACCTCATCCACTTGTGCTTCCACACAAGTGGGAGGGGGACTAGTGGTGAGTTGGATTCCCACTCACAACTCAAGAAGACAATGGCCTTGAGTGGTGCTCCCACTCACTTGGGAGTTTGGGAGGTCTCTTGGAGACCTCCCTAGTCTTCCTTGGGAATGCTTCCCAAAACATAGGGATGGGAGATGGGTTCTTCCCAAGGCAAGGCCCATCCCTCATCTTCCCTCTTTCCAATTTCGTCATTCTTACTCAACCATGGTTTAGGGTGACCTAAGGTGAGTCAAAACTAGGGTTAGGTGGTCCAAGTTGACCCTAGACTCATGGTTGACCACCTAGGGTAACTTTTGGGACCCTAGGGGTCATGAAAAGGGTTAAAAATCAACATATAAATGGACCAAAAAAAATAATAAAAATACCCAGTGGCATAAGTCAAATAAAATATTACAACACTTAATATTAATGAAAAATAAGAAAAAGAAAGGGTACTAAGGCTAAAATTAATTAAAATTAAACCAAACACAATAAATCATCATTCAATTGCAAGTGATCCTTATGCCTCTTGGGAATGGATCAGCTTAACAGGGAATGACATGGTGTGAATCCTACCTCTGATTTCCCATGGCTAGGGAAAGTAAAACCTGCACATCTCGATCAAGTGTCAGTTCTGTCATGAGAAATGATAGCCGAAGCAACTAAAATTAACTCCACGCAATCGAAATAAACATCAATACATAACTACAAATTAAACTGCATTTTCCATCACATGTCAAATAGTTCATATCACATAAACAACTAGAATCTCATACAAAATAACATCTAATATAAATCCCATATATCAAACCACAACATAACATCCAATATGACCACATCAAATCACATGTATCAAATCAGTGAGATAAAACATCAAGTCTGCATAATGAACATAGTCACTAAGGTCTGATAGTGTCATCTACAGATTAGCATAATGATCAAAATATGGGAGGTAAAATAGTCAGCCTCACACAACACCATCGCCATAGATAACCGTACCAGGAAGCCTTTCAAGTTTGCTCATAGCAACAAAAGGGATTTTTCTTCTTCATAGGAGGATCTTGTAGGCGCTATTGTCAGTGCTACCGACAAATCTTAGAAATTGTTTTGGTAGCTTTACGCGTTGGATGACTATTTTGAGCAAGTCCGTGCTTCAATCTTGACCATGGGCCTGTTTGACGCAAACAGCTGCCACCAAGAAACAACAAAAGTGGGACTGGGGCTGCTACAGCTTGACGTCCAACACATCCAAGACATCTTTTCCCAAAACTCCTTTGGTGGGGAGGTCAAAACAGAGGTAGAGGCAAAGAAGTTGGGTTTGAATAAGGGTTATAGCAGGGTATGGCTGCTGCCGTTGTCTATCAATCACTCATGCCTTCCCAATGCAACCAGACTGAATGTAGGAAGAGCAATGTTTTTGCATGCAGCAAAACCCATCAAGAAGGGAGAAGAAATCACCATCTCTTACTTCAATGCCCTGCTTCCCCTTCCACAACGAGAAGCCATGTGTGAGGCCTGGGGTTTCAAGTGCAACTGCAAATGTTGCATTCTAGAGAAGTCTCTCAACACTATGCTCAAAGAAATGCGGCCTCATGGAATGCGCAGATGGTAAGATACATACAACATGAGTTTGGTGAAAAGACTTTAAAGATCTCTCAAAAAAAATGTCATTTGCGGGTATAAAGCAAAACTCCGCAACCCTTGTTAACATTCTTCAGATTTAATTGCCAAAATGGGAGCTTTGGAAGAGGTTATGGATCTCCATCAAAGAATAACAGAAGCAATTTTGGTCAGATATTATTAGATACATATGCTCTAGTAGATATATCTTGTGGTCTCATGGAATGCAATGAAACTTTGAAGAAAAAAAAATAACCATTTTACAGAAGTGTGCATGCAAAACATTGGAATCAGATAAAGCACATCAACTGTTTGTTAGAATGCCTTAAAGAATTCTAGTTTCATGGATTGCAATGGATGCAAGATATGCATTAAATGGATTTCATTACATTTTGAAGCTATGAATCCAAACTTCACAACCATTGTGAAATGTCCAACCATAACCTAAACGGTATGAGCATCTATCAAGTTATAATGAAAAGGGGATTTTTTAATGATATTGCATTTGCAAATGCTTGGTTAGATATGTATGAAAAGTGTGGATGCCTTGACAAGGTGGTGAAACTCTTGGGCAGAATACCTCTAGGAAATGCGATCTCGTAAGCTACAAACATTGTACTATAAGTGCATGAACTATTTTACGGAATACCTCCAAGATATATCATGTTAGGGAATGCAGTGATTGTAGGATGCGTAATGCAATGGATGTAGCAAGGACACCATCGAGCTCTTTTAAACTAATCAAAACGTCTAGAACTGATCCTGATTGTATAAGTCTTGTTTGTGTTAATTCACATGCAGCTATCTAGATCTAGTGGATGAAGGCCGTTAATACGTCAATGCTTTGAAGGACTTTTATGATGTCATGCTTACAATCGATCATCACAAGTACGTAGGTGGGTTAGCCATCTCAATCATCATAAAAATCATTATGGAGTGCAATTTATATGGCATCTCAATCATGTCGAAGACTGGAAGCTTTAAAATATTAGCTGGATGGAAGTAATTTTCACCTTCATCAAGCTTAATTTACAAGACAATAGAGACCCAAAGACAATGGGCTACTATGCAAGAACTATGTTCCATGATCTTCTTCCAACCTTGTACTCACAATAAAACATGAGTGATGGTGCCTACTCAAGTAGATGGCTCTCAAGCTTATAGAACATAATCCATATGATAGAGAGTTGTGTGGTTGAAACTTTAGAACTTTGCAAAGAAATTGAGTATGTACAAAGTGAAGTTACTTCTGTATCAATGATGATCTCTAACACCTAGGAACATATTCATAAAATATCAAAGATATGTGCAAAAATGAGTCCAAGGTTTAGCTATTTGATCTTGGGATGGAGAGAGATGATCTTCTCAAGACAGTTCCAAGAAAAGAAATTCAAGTAATCATGGGGATAGTCGTCATATTGTGTCTACAATGGAGTCAAAATAAACACATCCTGTTGTTGTTGTTTCAAAGGAGTTGTCAAGATTTGTCAAGGTTGATTGCTTGAATGAAGTAGACAGAGAAGTGGAGTAACTTAGCGAAATCCACAAACCAAAACTTGCAAGTTTTATTTACCTTTTTGTAAAAGTGACTTTTGTCACTTATTGTAATTCACAAGTTACAAAATGAACTTTATTTTCGAAAACATGATGTAAAATATAACCAAAACAAGGTTCATTATATTTTTGTATTTCAAAAGGGTAGTTACTAGATGGTTGGGAAGTAGTTACAAGTTAGAAGTTGGTTATAAAGTAGTTATCGGGTGGTTACAAGTTGGTTACCAGGTGGTTATGAGGAAAATTCTATATATATAGTGGCCTTCACATTGTAGTGGGGGGGGGGACTCTTTTGAGAGAACTCAGGTATCTCAAAAATCTTTTGTGTTTACACTATGTACAAAAAGGATTTTGGAATTGTATATTTCAAAGATAATGAAAAATGCAGTTTAGTTCGTATGCTCTAAATGTGTTCTTATGTTATCATTACTAATTTCTAGTATGTTGAATTGTTAATCCTTTATGCACATGTGTACTATATTGATTATCTATGTGATTGAAGTGATGAAACACACCCATCTCCTGGTATCTTGATTTGGATGTGCTTGTATGACCTATCTCTTCTTATGTTGAGGTTAATTGTACTCCTTTCATCATCATTGCACGTTTCAACCCGTTTGGTAATAACCCCTTTTTAGTTATGGAATCTCAATTGGTTTTTGTATGTCTACTGTTGGGGTTTCTGTTAGTCATCTGTTCCCAATTTTGTATTTTATCCTTTGTGTACTTTCAGGATAAAAGTACACAAAAACCACAAATACCCCTATCATACGAGGGAGCTGCCCCTCTCAAACGCAGAGGAAAGTTGTTAGTCCAGTAACAACTTCTCCAACTGTTGGGACTATTTAGTCATCGCTCTAAGGACAATGAGTCATTTTCAAAGGTTATTTCGCGGTGACAAATCTATTTACCAATAGGTATAAACTTGACTTTACAGACTTGACTGAGGAAAAAAGCTCTGGACGAGTTTCCTTCCCATTTCTTGCCAACATCAATCAACTAAATCTTTATTTTATTCAAGGGACTTACAATCACCATGCAATGATGCACATAGTCACACACTAGAAAACATCTAACCAACCACAATTACACTAGGACAATTTAGGCTCACAATCCAAGCTAACTCATCACGTCACTCTCAGAACAAGGAGTGATTAGAATTTCAGACCATACAAGGATTAATCACACTAAAATGATTTAGAGGGAAATAAAAAGAAGTTGGGAGTTCTATTCCACACCAACCCAAATGCACCATTCCTTTTACAAGTCAAATGCATACAATGCAAAATGGGAGATAAAAAATCAAGGTTACAAGATGTAGGGTTTACTCATGCCCTTATTATTCTTACACCACAACATCATAATTTTCCATGCATAAGACCCATTTACAACCCTTTTTATCATCAAAATTTTAATCATTGCAATGGACAAACACACCCAGGCTCCCACATGAATCTTAGGGAAGAATACAAATTGGGAACATAATTCATCACCCAAATGATCTATTCCAACAATTCAACATTTCCTTTCAAATTTAGGCATATGAACAAACATCACCTCTTTCATAAACAAATGCTTAAAAGAGTATACTAGGTTCAATCAAACATCCAAGAACACCATCGTGACCTCCAACACAGAGGTTTATATATACACACTTTCAAAAATAGTCACAATAGCTCTGAAATGACCCACAATGGTCACTCAAACACTCACACACACTGCAAGGATTCTTTCCTGAGGTTATAACTAATCCCATCATACTATTTAACTCAACCACACATAAGAAGTATACAATACTTTTTTTTGTTGCTTCAGTGGTTGAGGCTCATAAATGGAAGAGATTGTTGAATGAGTGTGTTGTTGTCTCAAGCCAATGTATCAACTACGAGAAAAGTCAAATTTACTTCATCAACACAAGGACTGGTCTACAACATAAAATCAAGAGCATCTTGGGTTGTACTAGAGCTGAGCTACCTGGAACCTATCTAGGTCTCCCTTTATCTATTAAAGAGGTTTCTCCCATGTATTGGAACTCTATTCTTAAATAGATCCAAAGTTGGTTGGATGGAAGGGTAAATTGCTGGGCCAAGCCAGTAAGTTTTGACTACTAAAAGCTTCTCGCCAGAGGATGCCCATCTACTTCCTATATTTTTTTAAAATCCCCAAATACATTGCTGAATTTTTTTGAAAAAATCTAGAGAGATTTTCTCTTGAAGGGGGTGGAAGAGAAGAAAAGGATAGCTCTCATAAGTTTGGATAAAGTCTGTCTACCTGAACACAAAGGAGGACTAGGGTTAAAGAAAGTTCACTTGACTAATAAATCTCTTATGGTGAAGGTTGGCTGGAACTTTTTGAACAATACTAAGGACTAGTGTGGTATTATTAGAGATACATATATTTCTAATGAGGATCCCTATCAGTTTCTTTCTACCACTGGAATCCCCAAAGGATCTATGATATGGAACAATGTCCTTAAAACTAGATCCCTCCTCCAAAAGGGGATAAAGTGGAAAATAGGAAATGGGAGAGTTATTGGAATCTAGGAAGATAACTAGTTGAAGGAACAACCTCATTCTAGCAGTCAGAATTTTAAGAGAGTTGCTAATTTGGCCACAAACATTTTTGGGGCTTTATCTTCTGACTACATGCTACAAGAGGGTGGAGTTCTCTAATGGAAACAACTGTCAGACTACTGTCAGAGTAACAGTGACCTCTACCAAATTGTTGATGAGCTGCAACAAGACATCTAAAGGTGCAAAATCCCTTTATTCCCTTCTAAACATGAACTTATTTGGACCAAAGATAAAATAAGTACCTTTTTTGTTAAATCATCTTGTAGTCTACTATTAGAATCAGATGAGGGTAATAGCTTCTAGAGAAAGGTGTTGAACAATAATATTATTCCTAAGTGTTGATCATGATATTAGTCACAATAAACATAGATAAAGAATTCACAAACTTGAACATTTATCATCTTGAAAAGTATGATCAATTCATAATGAATTGATAGTTCTCTAAGGATCCATTAGTTAGGTCTTGACCTTCTGATTATCTCTTAGTTAGTTTGATGTGAGTTGTTTTCCATTCAGGGGCCTTATGTTTCTGCTTTGAAGTTCTTTGGATCTAGATATGCTCTGTTTCACCTATTTTTCTATGAATTCTCAACAAACAAGGTTAAATCCTACTATATTTAACTTGATCATGTAGATATTTATGTAAGTTTGATCAATTGTTCTGCATATCATTCTTCTTAACTTGATTTATGATGATTTGTGTTTAATTCTTCTAAAATTATGTTCAATTCACTTATCATGAACTAATTTCTACTTGATTTCACTTCTACACTATAAATATGTTCAAATAATGTGCCTATAAGCATATATTTCCATGATTCCTACCATTATTTATGTTTGTTTGCATGATATTTTCTATTTTGTATGCACTCTATTTAAAATATGCTACAAATCTTCACTTGTAAATGGATATCTACATATTTTTGTATTCTACTTTCCATTTATCTATAAATTTGTAGTTATGGTGATGATTGAATCAAATTAAACAAATTTAAACTAATGCTTTTCCAATTTTACTAAAATGATTGAGTTTAAACCATTGAGGTATATGTACAATTCAATACTTCATTAAATAATAATGAAAACCAAACCATGCTATGCTAGGACATTCCACAACTTCACACAATTGGTGCTAATCTTCAAAGGAATAGGAAATCAACAAGCGCTAGTTGATATGCACTCCAAGGGATGCAACACATCACAATAACAAGTCCAAATGATATCCAAAAGATTACTCAAGATTTACAATGTAGCTGTAATTTGTATCTCTATTGCATCCAGTATTCAAAATGTGAACATATTTATAATTGGTCTTGAAAAAGTACCATGACATTCAATAGTCCTATCTCAATTAATCTCTTAATGAATTTAGAAAGTGCAATCCACCTCCTTTTATATTGTAAGGAAGGGATGTGGTTACAAAGATCTTGAGGATAAGGTTCATCCATTACAATGAATGGTCCATATTGCTTTGACCAGGTCAAAAGACCAAAACATGTGGCACAGGTTGCCAGTTGGCAAACATATGGTGGAATACAACTATCATTCTAGAATATTCTACTAGTAATCATGTTGCCTTAGTCAACATATCCATGCACCCTACATCTTTACTCACTCCTCCCCATCTGTGGATGGTTCATCTTCTATATGCACATTAATAGTCCCCCTAATGGGTTCATATGCTTGGACTATTCTTTTGATCTCCCCTCCATCCTATACCTTAGTCTTTTTGAATGAGTGCCCCTAAGTATTGAATTGAGTCTGCAAGGATATTGACTTATTCCTCCAGCTATTTAGTAGGTCATTGTACTTCTCTATCTTGGTTTTCATTCTCATAACCTTGTTAATTGTATCCTCAGAGAAATAGTTGAGGGGATCATGTGATGCAGGCTTGAAGTTATTCTGGAAGGCTTGGGTGGAAAAGTCCACATCTTGGTTTTCTATCTTTCCTTCAATCTTATCCTCAAGAGTCTCCAAAATTTATATCTCTTATAATAAGAGCCCATGTAATTTAACACTTCAATATCCTGGGATTTAGCATTGCATTTCTTTAGGATATCTGCCTCAAACTTTGTATCTTCGTACCATATATCTAATAGTTGTGAAGTCCAACATGTTAGGATATTGTTAGATATTAGGACATTGACATCTATTTTCTTCATCTCAGAAAGAGCAATCAAATATTTATCATCTTTCATTGAACTTTGTGCAATCTCTTTCTACATCTTATCAACCTTTCTCTTCAAAGTATTGAACAAGTCCCAATTAGCAAGTGAGGTATTGATCACCTGTTCCCCTTTAGATATGAATCCAATAAACCATTTGTATAGCACATGTGATCAGTGCTTCATGACATCCAACCCCATGATCTCATCATGGGACACTATTGCTAGTGGGGTGTATGTTGAAATGGGGATATTAGTGGGTGCCACTAATCCCTTTATAATTGTTTTAATTTCAGCAATGTGCTCCTTATGCTCCTTATTCTTTGCTTTGTCTTTTTCTATCCTTGCCAATAGGGTATATATGATATCCTTGGCTTCTTGGCCTTCTTGTTGTTCAATAGCAAAGCCTAGGTCTACATTGGTTATCTAAAATTCACCTACACTTATTTCAACTTTAGCATTATTTACAACAGGTAAAACTATTTGGGCTGTCCTTTTGACTATTGTAGGATCTCTCTTTATTGAAGAGGTAGCCCTGGCTCTCTTTGGTTTGGCCACTTTAGCCAAAAATAATGAAGATATATCAAAATTTGAAGAATCAAAGAATGTAGGTGGATTCACCTCATGTTGAATCTAATATGGTACATCATCTTTGGACCCTTCTTGGTCTATATGCTCAATGTGAGCATCATGTGATTCTATGTTTTGCTCTTCTGGGGTATCCTCATCATCTCCTTATTTTTGTTCTTCTTCTTGCCCAATCTGAACTCTTACATCTACATTTTATTATTCATTATTTGTGGGACTCTCCTTTGGTATCTTTTCACTTTGATCAAGTAGCATTTTTTCATCATGTGGTGGTGGTGGATTCATATCAAGTCTCTGATGACCCTGATCCTGAATATCTTGATGACCTATCTGGTTATCTTCACCCACCCTTTCTTGTTTCTTGTGATCATATTCCTTCATTGGACCTTCTTTTCTAGATTCTGGCATGTTTGTATCCTTATTATCCTGAGTTTAAGAGGTGACATTAGGACTTGATTGTCCAGATGCATCAGTTATCTTTTCTTCTTTAGCATTCCCTTATTCAACATCTTGGGCATACTGTTGACTAGGTATCTCTGTATCTTTGTATCATCATTGCCCTAATATGCTAAATCAATAAATATTGGGCTTGTCACATGACCAATTAATCCCTCTAGGCCAATTTGTTGTGCTACGACCTCTGGATTATTTTCTTCTATATCTTCCTCCCTCTCTTACTATACTATGGGAGTATTTTGAGGTGTAACCATTGTATTCTTTACCAATGATTCCATGGGGCTAGAAGACACCTCATCTACTACCTCATCATCAGAAAGGTCTATTATTTTATCTAGAGGTAAAGGTTGATCGACATCTCTTTTCTCATTCTCCTCCCTCTCTTCCTCTTCTAATTTAGTCATAAATTTAACAATGGTGGGGATACGAACAACATGTTGTAAGTTATGTTGATTCCCTTCACCTCCTTGGCCTTTAAGCACAATCTTTGGGTGCTTGTCTATAGATCCTATCATTGTTGATGCTTGGCCTTTTTGTTTGGGAACATTTCCACCTATTGGTGCATCTTCAGCTTTCTTTCTCCTCTTTATTACCAAGGGCTTCTTATGTGATGCCCTGTTCTATTATTTGTTCAGGTTGCTTATCAAGCTTCTTGGAAGTTGTAGCAGTAGAGGTGGAAGCTTGCCCTTTCTGAGGTGAAGACTTTGGGGTGATCTTGATACCAATGTTCATCCCTCCCCTCTTGGTAACCTTAGATGATCCTTCCTATTCTCTCTTCTCCAGAAATTGTCTCTTATCTTTAAGGAAGTCATTATATTCTTGTTTTGCCAATTCTTGTCTCTTTCTTTTATTTTAAATTGTCACAGCCACCCCCTTGGCCTTGAGCGCAGAAACCTCCTTCTCTACCTAGGATTTGGTCAATTGCATGACCCTTTGAGTTATTATCTCCAGTGAGGTTTCTTCCACCTAGCTCTAGTCAAGTAGGGAGATTGTATCATTGTATATCTTCTTGTCTTCATACTCTTGAGACATGATCACTTCATCATCCTCATGCAATTATGGGGGAACATGAATAAAATCCAAGGTGCAGATTTGTTTAAGTGTGAGCCTTTGGTATCTCCTCCTTCTAACTTCAACCTCATCAAAGAAATCAACACAATAATCTTCTATGTGCACTTGGTGCACTAGATTATTATATAATGCTTCCATCCTATGATAGGGATCGTATTGCCTTGATAAGGGGAAAGCATGCAAACACATCAACTGTAGTCCTCTTATGGCCTCTTTAGTTGTTTCTGCATCAGGGCACATATACTAGCCAATCATAAGTGGAAACATGACCTTGGGTGTTTTATTCTTCTAGACAAATGTCTCATGTGAAGGCAATATTTTCTTGGCCATGTCCATTACTATGACCTTATCCATTGGATATCTTGGAAACATCATGGGTCACCCATCAAATCCCTCCATTCTTATATATGTAAATGCAGGAAACTGGATAAACCAATATCCATTCCTGCTCACTATTGCTTGAGCTTCCATACTCATTCTTTTTTCTATGTCATCCTCCATGGTTCAGACCAGATGCGTGATGAAGCAATCATTAACTCTCTTATAATGTTGGAGGGATGCCCTCCTTCCTAATTGTGGATAATGTCCCAGATATTTACGTCTCTAGGATTATAGCCAACCCTGCCAATTGTTGCAGATTATTAAATGTACCTTTGGCTACACATGAATATACTACATAGGAGGTCATATGGAACATGTTTGTTTTCCCTCCCATCTTCTTTATGATTTCATCAATACTATCACTGATTAATTTTGCCCACTGTGGTTTTTGATCTGTATATTCTATCATCCTCATGAAGCCATACATCTAGTCCTCAAAACAACTTGCATTTGGTCTCCCCTCATCCGGTTAAGCATAATGATCATGTATTGATATTTCAGGGTGAAGTCAAATTTGTACAAGTGTAAAGGCAATTGAGCCAATGCCTTGTATGTGTTGTTAATAGCTCTCCAGGAGAACACAAATTTCCTACACTCCTTGAAACTATTCTAATATTGCTTCTCTAGGGCTCCCAGATTGATCTTATACACATTAGATGATGGTAAATTGAAAGTGGAGGTGATGCCTACAACCGAAAAATTTACATATATCCTACCATGTTTTTGAACCCTTTTGGTGTGGACATTGTAATTATTGGCACATTCTGCCACTAGCTAAATGGCCTCTATTGCATATGTGAACCCACTGGCATGCCACATGCTCGAACTATATATACTCATGAGTAAGGGATCTTCACTGCCTCTTTCTAATTTAGCTATCCATTCATCAAGATCAGTGTTCCCTAGGTGTGTATCACCTATTTTCCTATATTTAAATGCTGACCCTCTAGGTTGTATACACAAGTGTCAAAAAAATTATATTTGACCTATTCCTATGAATATCCATTGTATCCTACAATGACAAGTATAGATGTCTCAACCTAACATACATTTTAGGGTTTTAGACTTAAACATTTTTTGTATATCAGGGTGTTTAACTTTCACAATGCATATTCAAATGTCACCTTATGAATTTACCATAGTAAAAACTATTTACCTGTTTGCTTATTCAAAAATGAAAAAAATGAGGGTTTCATCATTACATACCTGATTTTTGCTCTTAATTTACTTAATCAAAATTAGGATATGTGTGTTTACTTTTCAATCACCCTCCTCCATTTGTTGTTTAAGGTGCACATTGGTCTGTTGAGGTTGCAAGTTATTGTAATGGCTCTCTTAATCGTAGAGGAGCTCTGTAATCTCTTGTTGAATGATTTGATAAATGTAAAATGAGCATAAATCCCCTATTTCAATCATTAACATCTATGGATTAGGGCATACTTAATGTTATATGATTCGTGTCCATGGATACACATGCAGTGTTCTCAAGATCACAATAGGTGGCACCATGTGATTTAAAATTTTGAATATCCACCTATCGTTAGACGGTATTTATTATGAGGTCTGCATATTTAAAAATGTCCAGGTACTTAAACAATATGCATCCTCTTTCAGAATATACAACTGGCATCATCATGACGTAGGTCATAGTTGACCGGTGTAAGAAGCGGGCATGAAAAAGACTGAATGTATTTCCTTTTGTTCAGATATTAGGGTATTATGATATGTCCATATGGACAAGTCAACATGCCATGTGGTATCTTCTTATTAGTTCTTGTAAGTCTATGCATTATGGATCCTGAGGGTAGATATGCAGACATTAAAAAATATCTGGGTGGTTAGTTGTGCGAAATATTCCTCCTCTTAAGATAAAGATGAGGATGATGTCACCATGTCAAATGATGTTTCTAGACTAGTTATAATGTGACATCATCATCATCTTAGAAAATGTCAGGGTGCTAAGTTAATGTCTGGATATGAATTTTATTGTTATATTGCACTAGGTTAGGATATTAACTAATATCTAGGATCTTAAGGAATGTGACAACCCAGTGATGTTGAATGTCTGGGTGATGTCATCATATTATTGGGGTTTCTTTTAAATAGCTTGGGATGATGTCACTGTCACATTAGTGAATATCTGCACATTAAGTTAATGTACGAGTGCTCACTATTTATAGTAATGTTCAGTCTCAGGGTGTCTGGGTGACATCATTGTTGGATTGTTACTTCCTTACGATGATATTGAATGACGTCACTATGATGTTACTAATATGCAAGATATTTAGAAATATCTAGGTGCTTAGGATTTTCATTGTATTTTTGTAAGTTAGCATATTAGTGAATATCAGGGATATTAAGTAATGTGATGACCCTCCTTTTGTAACTGTTTGACCAAACATTAACTAGTCATAACTTCTTATTCTTAGGGAATTTTAGGGTGATCCAAAAGGCAAACCTTCTTAAAATTTTGTATTCTTTCACTAGATGAGGTTTGTGATAACAAAATCTAACTTTGAAAATTAACCTCTCCTTTTTGAGGTCCTGATATGCACATGATGGTATCCTAACATGCATATGATACTAACTCTTTTTACCATACTGCCCAAAGCAAGGGAACAAACAAGAAAGCAAAAAGTTGGGTCCCTGTTTTGCTGGGGGCAAAATGGGGTATGTTGTGTAACTGCACAACAACTTCCCACCAAAAAAAGCAATGAAATTCAAACAATTCAAAGGATGAGAACAAATTGAAACATAATGTTCTAGCTCCTATCAAGTAAGCATCTCGATCTTTCTAAATGATATCATGTTCATCAATATAACAATGCTGAGAAGGGATCAGGTGTGTGCATGTGGTTCATATCTTTCATCTTGAAGATAAGTTGAAAACACTAGTGACTGGTGTTAAGCTACATAGTTTTGTTTATCCCTCATAGCCAATGTGGATAGAGCCTTGCTGCCAGTAGACGTCTATAGCCCCAAGAAGGTTATCATTGTAATTCCCCTAAGTAGATCCCTACTAGCAGTAGGTGTCTATAGCCCTGGTAGAGTTACTTAGATGGCCTAATTATCTCTTTTATATATTCAATATATTTCTTCCTTTTCATATCAGTATTCATAAGATGTTATCATGTAAGCACATTTTGCAAGGTGTGGTCACTTGCTGGTTAGGTTGAGAATTGCAATGGTAGCAAGGGTAACCTTTAGATTTTTCACTTAACACTACTCTAGCATGTTCAACAAACCCTAGGTTGTTAGGTGTGTCATGTGAAGATCTCCTTGAACAAGAAAAGGTATCACTGATGAACAGGATATCATAGACCTGATCAAAAACATCTACCTAACATGAGTTACAACCTATATAAGAATTTGTCTTCATTTCTTGAATTCTGATAATTTTAGTAATTGTCTAAGAGTGATAAGGTGCCTTATCTTGTCCAAACAAAACAAGGTCTCAACAACACACAAAGAAAAGGAACACACAAAAATAAACTGTACAGAAAACTATACAAAATGTACATTATGATACAATATCATGGCATGACTTCTCTAGGCCTGAAAATAGTGTTTGAGGAACTGTCCATTGACTAGCAATGGGACATCCTCCCTTGTTAAAGCTTTAAGCCTATAGGTGCTATCACCTAGGATTTCTAAGATCTGGAAGGGAACTATCCAAAGTTTGTTGAATTTTCCATGGTCACCTTTCCTTTCATGTGCTTTGTTCCATGATAGGACTAAATCTGATATTTTGAAAGCTTTTACTTTAGCTCTTTTATCAAACCAATGTTTGACAGTAGCTTAATGTTTGGTGAATCAGTCAATCGCTCTATCTCTCTTCTCTTCTAGGTGCATGAGTTGAAGTAATCTGACTTCTTGTTTGTTATTGATACCTAGATATTCATGTGCAAACTATAGGGTAGGTATTTTGAGGTTAATAGGGAGGATGGGATCCACCCCATAAACTAACTGATAGGGAGAATTTCTGAGTGTAGTCTTCACTCTGGTTCTATCTACCCATAGGGCATATTTAAGTAGAGTATTCCATTCTCTAGGATTCTTTTCAATCAATTTCTTTATGAATTTCATTAAATTCTTATTTGTTGATTCAGCTAAGCCATTACCTTGGGGATAACAATTTGAAGAAAACTTTAAGATCACCCCATGGTCAAAAGCCCAACTAGATAGTTTTAAATATGCAAAAGCTGGTCCATTATCACACACAAAGGCATAAGGAACTCCATACCTGGTTATGATGTTACTCTCTAGGAACCTGATCACATCCTCTGAGGTGCATGTCTTACTGTTGATCACTTCAGTCCACCTAGTACAATAATCTGTGATTGTTAGTACATACCCGTGTCTTAATGATGATGGAGGATTGATGGGACCGATGAAATCCATGACCCATTGTGCAAATGGGCACATCTCCATAACCAGTTGCATAGGTTATGATGCATATCTTTCCTTACTTGACAAGTGTGACAACATCTGATGTGATTGGCTGTGTCTTTGAAAATTATTAGCCAATACTATCTTGCTCTCAGGATGGCATGAGTTGTAGCTAGGTGGGATCCATGTGTTGTTCCAAATTTATCATGTAACTCTATGAGAACTTTATCAGCTTCTAGTCTGTCTAAGCACCTAAGGTGTATTCCTTCATAATTTTTCTTGAAGAGGATTCCTTCTTTAATCATGTGCTTCTATGATTTGATTTTCAAGGCTCTCCTTTGAGAGGCCTACATCTTTGGTGGGCTTCTCCCGGTGATTAGGATGTGCCTGATATCAGAATACCAATCTTCATGCTCTTTTGAATTTACTGCATACTGTTGGCTTATCAGTTTTGGATCAATTTCAGCAATCATGTGGCTAAGTGCTTGTCACCTAACCAGCTTCATCAAAGTTATGTCCATATCATATTCTTGGAGCACAATTATCCATTTCGTTCTCTTCTCTCTAGGTTCACTCTGTATCAAGAGCATTTTCACAGTTGCATCAGGTACAATAGCCATTACCTTGCTTCTCAAGATATAGTGTCTAAACTTTTTCACTACTCTGACTAGAGTGAGGGCTTGCCTTTTAACATCCATGTACCTGAGCTCAATATCTCTAAATGGAGAACTCATAAAAGTGATGGGCATCTCTTCCTTTTCTTCACTCCTCTACATCAGGACTAATGCGCATGTATGCCTGAAGGAAACGAGTAGATGTAAAAATCTCTTGTGTAATCTGGGTTGATCAAGATGGGTGCATCTGCTATGGCCTTCTTGATATCCTCAAATGCATCCTTTGCCTCAAGTGTCCATTCATATTTAGCATCTTTCTTGAGCATGGCATTGAGTGGCCTAACAATTTTTACAAATCCTATGATGAACTTCCTCACAAAATTAATTTTACCAAAGTAGGATTTTAGCTCCTTTTTACTCTCTAGAAGTTGCATCTTCATTACAGAATCAACCCTAGCAGGATCAATGGTGATCCCATTTTCTGATATGATGTGACCAAGTAACTTACAAGTGGTTACTCTAAATATGTACTTTATGGGTTCAGTGAGATACCATACTGCTCACACTTATTAAGCACCTTTCTAAGGTCTTCAATATGGTCTCATCTCTTCTTTGAGAATACAGTCAAGCCATTCATGTATATGACTATGCATTGGCCAAATAGGCCTCTGAATGCTATGTCAATTGCACATTGAAATCTGGCTCCAACATTGATAAGGTAGAATGGCATGAGTCTGTAAGGAAATATCCCTCACTTGGTGGTGAATGTTGTCTTTAATCTATATATCTTGTTCACCATCAACTGATTGTATCCTGAGAAACCATCCAAGAAGGACATCATTTGAGCTCCATTCACTATCTATAGAACTTCATCTAGTGAGTGTAAAGGATAATTATCCTTCTCCGATGCTCTATTTAGATTTTTGAAGTACACACATAGATGTATGTATCTATTCTTTTTCCTGACTGGGACTAGATTGGCTACCCATGTTGAGTTCCTAATAGGGAATATGATCCTTGTATTTAGTAACATCTTGACCTCTTCAAAGATAAGGGGCTCTAGCAATGCATTGACTAACCTCTGCTTTTGCCTGAATGGCTTGGCATCTGACTTCAGTGGTATTGTATGGGTGATAGTAGAAGTGTCATATGTTTTTAATTCATCATAGGTCCAAGAAATAACGTGGATATAATCTTTCAATGCCTGAGTTATTCCTTCCTTTTCTTCCTCTATACAAACATTAGCGATCAGGACATTCCTTATGTTCTCACCCTGTCCTATGTTGACAGGTGAATACTCTCCTCCATTTGTCTTGGGGAAGTCTTTTTGTTTTATCATGTTATCCAAGTCAAAAGCTCTTTCCAACTTAATCATGCCTTTAGGAATTTTGTTGCTTGGAAAGTCCATGATTTCCTCTTCCTCCCACACACAATCTTCTAAATTCCTCTTATCTAAGATCTGTGCTTAGATTATATCCCTATTTGTATGTCAATTGCACGTTGAAATGTGGCTCCAGCATTGATCAGGCAGAATGGCATGCGTCTGTAAGGAAATATGCCTCACTTGGTGGTGAATGTTGTCTTTAATCTATCTATCTTGTTCACCATTAACTGATTGTATCCTAAGAAACCATCCAAGAAGGACATCATTTGAGCTCCATTCACTATCTGTAGAACTTCATCTAGTGAGTGTAAAGGATAATTATCCTTCTCTGATGCTCTATTCAGATTTTTGAAGTACACACATAAATGTATGTATCTATTCTTTTTCCTGACTGGGACCAGATTGGCTACCCATGTTGAGTGCCTAATAGGGAATATGATCCTTTCATTTAGTAACTTCTTAACCTCTTTAAAGATAAGGGGCTCTAGCAATACATTGACTGGCCTCTACTTTTGCCTGAATGGATTGGCATCTGACTTCAGTGGTATTGTATGGGTGATAGTAGAAGTGTCATATGTTTTAAATTCATCATAGGTCCAAGAAATAATGTGGATATAATCTTTCAGTGCCTAAGTTATTCCTTCCTTTTCTTCCTTTATGCAAACATTACCGATTAGGACATTCCTTGTGTCTTCACTCTGTCCTATGTTGACAGGTGAATACTCTCCTCCATTTGTCTTGGGGAAATCTTTTTGTTTTATCATGTTATCCAAGTCAAAAGCTCTTTCTAGCTTAATCATGCCTTTAGGAATTTTGTTTCTTGGCAAGTCCATGATTTCCTCTTCCTCCCACACACAATCTTCTAAATTCTTCTCATCTAAGATCTGTGCTTCATGTATATCCCTATTTGTAATGAAATCTAGGATATGTTGGTAATCATCAAACACTTGGAAATTTGTTACATTATCAAGTATGGACGAAACTGACACCAATTCTACTAAGAATCTTTTCATCCTAGAAATGGATAGAGGTTCCAATGTGCTGGCAGCTTGTGCTAGTGTATAAGCTCTTTGATTTTGTTCTCTAGGGACATGCATGATATTGAATGCATCAAATCCTTCTATTAAATTCCAAACTCTATGTCTGTAATTTGACAACTATTTATAGTTGCATGCATAGATGCTCGTAACTTGTTATACCACTAATTTTGAGTCTCCATAGACATGCAAAATCTTGACTCAATTCTTGAGAGTAAACAACAAGCCATGGATCAAGGCTTCGTACTCAGCCACATTATTAGTGCAGGGAAATTGCAATTGGTATGCTGCTAAAAATGACCTCCCTGATGGGTCAATGAGGTCAATGCCTACTCCAGCTCCTTGTTTCAATTTAGAGCCATCAAACCTTAGAATTTGTGGCTTATCTTTTGTTAAAGGCTTATCAGGACCTTCTATTTTCCTTTTGGCTCTTGTAGCTGCACATGAAGATATCCATTTCAACTTTTGTGGTTCTCTTTCTACCAGATCTGAGTGTCTCTTTTGGGCATCATCATGTTGAACATCTTTTCTTTTTATTTATTTGATGTTATCATCTTTATCCCCAAGGTATGTTACAATTTCTTCTTTTTCCTCTTTAGGATATCCCTGATATCATGTAGTTTATCTCTGGAGCACAGCTCCTCTCCCTTATTCAATATATGTAGGCATAAGGCACATGTTGTTTCTGAATGTGGTGCCTCATGAAGTCTGCACCACACTTCAATCAATGCATGATGTGAAGGAACTCCTTGTAGAATATGTCTTTGAATTTGTGTAGATAAGAATTCTCCAAATTTGGTCAAACGACTCCCTCTATCCTCATCTAATAGCTCATAGTCCGACTCAATGAGGTAGTTAGTCCCTGGGGTGATAATATTTTTCTGCTCCTGGGGATGGATTTGATCACATATCACAATCTCTTCTAAATTATGCATACAGACATTATCCTGATGTGTTGTATGATCATGCTCCCCTACATCTGAAGGAAACAAACCTGAATCAACATCATCATCATCATCAAATATTTCACTAGCATTGTTTGGTGATGATCTAATTTCACTACACATTCTTTGTAATTCAATCATATCCAGACATGCTTCACAACTCTTTTCTGAATGTGCTTCATCATGTAAACTGCATCATCTAGATATCGAGATATCTTCCCTAGATGTCCCATTTAGTTGGAACCTCTGCATTTCTCTAGATAGGTATTTTTCAAACTCAGTGAAGTGATCTACTTCCTCTTCATCAATTGAACAATAATCAGACTCAATGATCACCCAACCTTCTTCATTATTATCTTCATGTATGTGCATGTTGCACATCAGGACTTCTTCAATTCTAATAGTTTGTGGCCTTAAAGCATAAACTCCTAGTTCAACATCTACATACAATACCTCATTGGTATTATTGTATTTGGTGATCATGTGTTTCATCCTACGTTCAACTTCTATCCTTATCTGATTGGGGATTCCTTACTGGGGTAACCACATATGGCTGAAATCTATGGCCATGTATCTATTTAATGTCTTGGACCAATCTCTACTAAGTAACATTCCATAAGTATTAGAGATATCTACTACTTGGATGTCAATGTTATATTGTACCCTTGGGTTTGATGCAAGCTGCATGTGAATATGAGTTAACTCTCCCACCACACTTACTTCTGTTTTGTCAAGTTGTGTGACTTTCTTGAGGGATTTGGCTAGATGTAAACCTAAATCATTGCAAATGGACAAGGGTATTACATTCATTGATGCACTGGAATCTACTAGACAATTGTGTAAATTCTTGCCAAATATCCTCAATGTAAGTAATAATGGGGGTGATTCAGACTTATCTCTATATAAAGTCAGTTGTGATGTTTTAGTAGCATGAATAGTAGCTTGTACTTTAGCTTTGACATTGTTGTCTTTAGGTGCAGGGTCTCTAGTCATGATGTGACTAGGATTATGACTAGGATTGTCATCTTTGGGCGTGGGTTCATCTAAATACTTCAAGAAAGCCTTCTTGATGACTAGGGTCTAGCAATTCTTATAATGATGGGCTAATTTTTATCTTTTTCATTTCTTCTGCTAGGTATGTAACTAGTTTATCTAACTTAGGTAGTTGGTTGATGCCTTTTGACACTGTATTTTGCGGTGTGAAATACTGAGTATTCACCTTAGGAGGACTAAGATTATTACTAGCCTTAGGGTCAGGAGGAGTATTGAAGTTCTTAGGAGGGATTGAGGTGGTCAATGGACCAACTGGTCTATTCGCATTATTCCTTAGGTAGGTCTACCCTGATATTGTTGTTGATAAGTGTGAACCTCTTCAGGTTCTAGCTCAGGTTCATTTTCATCCTCAAAAGGGAACACATAGTCTAACTCAAAGGTTAAGGTAGACTCCTCACATGCCAAAGTATAATTTTCATGAGTTGAGGTCATCTGATGATGCTGATGACCATTAGTACTTTCAAGTACTAAGGCAAACTCATATCCTACAAGGACAATTTCATTTCCTTCAGGACAAGGTGGATCTCCTACAGTATTAGACACTTCAACCTGGAAAATACTAGCTGCTATTTTAAATTGAGAGCAGTCAAGATTAGCATGTGCATTGGTATTGTGCATTCTACACCAATTTGTGAGTGTACATTCTGCTAGATTTACCCTAGTAGTCTATTTAGGTTGAGCAAGAGGTTGATTATCTAGTGGTGAAGGTAATGAGCCATTGTTAGGCTAGGTGTTCCACACTCTAGGCGGCCTAGGGGAAACAATGTTATTGCTATTGTTATTGAAATTTCTATCATTATTGTACCGCTTGTCAGGATATCTAGACCTATCATTATTGTTTCCATATCCTCTATCAAGATATCCTCTATTCTGATTTAATTGAGAATAAAAGTTTTGATTCCTCATGTGTGTGATCTTGGTAGTTAATTTTCTCAATTGTGCAGATATTTCTTTGATATCATCCTTCTCTTCCTAGGCTTTGGCAACTACATTATCTTGTTGAGGTTTGAAGAAAGAACTACCATTACTATTATTTTGTGTAACATCTTGAGGGGCATGTCCAAAATGAGGTATCATCAAGCCATTTCCATTTGGAGGGATCATGATACTAAGTGGACGTATCTGTAATAAGTTAGGCATTATCGTTGGAGGTATCATGGTTCCGTTAACTTGCGACTGACTAGGATATGCAGGATATCCCATGTTAGGTGTGAAACCAGGCATTAATTACTAATTGAGTTTAATGGCTTCTTCATAAGCACCTGCCAGAGTAGTAATTGCAAGATGTGTTCTTCTGATGAACATGGATGTTTTTGATTATATAAGTCGGTAAAAACCAAGGGCCAAACCCTTACAATAAGACAAAAAGAGACCGCAGAGGCTGAAGCACAAAAAGAGCCACAAGACCACTACAAGATAAACAACATAAATAACATAAACAACCTATAGACAACAGATAGTAAGTAGCAGAAGATAGACATCATACAAAGAAACAGAACTAAGGAGATACATTCTACCAGCCTTTAGCCTAAAATTCAACAAATTCATCAAGTTTTTTGAATTTTTCCTCCTCTTCATTAGCACGAGTCCCAAGATCTTGTAACAGAGAGAAGTTAAGCATCGTCGTATGATTGAGCATGCTGCTTATGATCTCTCCCATAGAAGAAACCTTCTCATCCAGATCCTCCACATGACCCCTCAGGACAACAAGATCATGCCTGTGGTCATCCACTTCCTCAGTCTTGTCACCAACCTCCTCCATGATCATCCTCTCCCCTTTGCCAGCATTGTCCACAGGATCACCTTCAGTACCTCCTGAATAATCAACATGTTTCCTTCCATTCTAACCCACATCATCTTTAGAGATCTCTTGAACATCAAAATCTTTAGAATTCAGTTGATCATCCCAGAAGCACTTTCAGAGTAGTTAATCAATTTAACTTGCATCGCAGGTTTACTAGCAATCCTACCTGACCTCCTTACCCCAAAAGAGAATCCCTCCTTATCTTTAGTAGACAAATTAGCTTTATGTTTATTGCCAGGTCCCACAGGGTCACTGCTCAGATTCTTATGGGTCCCCACAGAATCCCCCACAATATCCTCATCCAACTCCCTAATTTTTCTCTTCTTTCTTTTCACACTCCCTTTACAAGCCAAAGTATGAGTAACCTTCATTGTGGTGGTCTCCTTAGTGGTCATAGAGAAAGAAACCCCTTTCATTTTGTGTGAAATAGGGGAAGGGCAAGGTTCCTTAAAAACGGCAAGATCAAGGGGGTCGGGGTTGGCAAAAACCTCACCACTAGGAGTCTAAATTGGCTTAGGCAGCTCCAAAGCAAGATGAAAATTATATAAACAAAGGATAAGACTTTGGTGCAAAGGGATAGGCTTTTTAGAGGGTTTCTTATCCATCTTAGCTTTAGATCTAAAAACAGAGTGTTTAAGGGACGACAATAAATAGAAAGGGAAACTGATAAGAGCATTATGCCTAAAATGATTAAGCAAAGGGAGGTAGTAATTATAAAACCTGCTAAACTTACCCTCCAATATGAATTATTTCATGAGAAGGAAGAACATGTCATCCCATGGATCTAGCAGCTTGGCCCATTCAAACCCTCCTTGGTAGGGAACTAGTTCCTCTCCTTCCCCCAGAAATAGCTTCTGGTTCTAATGATCAACCACTTTCTCCTTCCTTTGCAATGTAGTCCTCTTAGTAGACATACCAGTTGCCATGGCAATGACTTGCTTAAAGATCTCAAAACTAATTCTTCCTACAGTAACTCTGTGATTTTGCTAGGACCGGGCAAATTGTACAGACAAATTTTCATCAAACCCATTAAGGTGTTCCAGAAAAGGGTTGATTCCACCTTCCTTGCAATAATGCCAAACCACAATGTTGTCCTTGAATTCATAGTAGGAAATTGGCTCTATGTGAATCCTTTCTCCCCCCATTCTCTCCTTTCTCTCAAAGACATAGAAAACACAAACCCAAAAATTCATAGAGTGTTTTCGAAAGGTAATTGTAATAGCTTGGGAAGGAATAATGAAAATGAGGCCACACAGGTCATCATTATTCAGGAGTGCCTTCCTAAAAACCAAATGATGCCTGCCCTTCCCATGCTCAAGAATGATAATCATAAATTTCCTATGATTACCATATAACCAACTCGCCTTAATGCGAGTGATAAATAATGCCGAAATGACATTAAACAAAGAAGTACAGTAGAGCCTGTACTTCAAAATACACATCAGTAACACCCAAAAAAGTTGATTGAACAGGCTAGTACCCTCTGTATGATGAGTCATCCTTGACAAGTCATCTCTTTTTGAATCAGCTCCCTTATATTAGTAGGAATATTTTTAAATTGGTGCCAACATCGCCAGTTCAAAAATTATTGACCATAATTAGCAAGGGCATCAGCAACCTCATTTCCCTCTCTATAAATATGAGAGAGTTCCACTCTAGAGATCCTCTGCACAAGGATTTGAATATCCACAATAATGTCCTTGAGTTTCCACCCACATGTCGATGCCTTAGTAACTACATCAATGATCGGTTTTGAATCCCCCTGGATATGCAAATATGGAATGTCAAGTGAAATAGCCAATTTCACACCCCATAACAGAGTAGAGGCTTTAGCATAATTATTACTTTGAATACCTATCCCACAAGGATAGGTAGCAACCAGCTTTCCCTTGTCATCCCTGATAATCCCACCACCACTAGCCTTACCATTAGACTTAGAAATTCCATCAAAGTTAAGTTTGAACCAATGGGACCTCGGAGGGGTCCATCTAGTATTTAATCTCTAAATCTGTTTAGAGTTATCATATGATAGAATTTGGTTTAAAATTCTCTAATTGACTACAATTTGTTCTTCCTCTTGAGTAAGTGGTTTGTCAATAGTTTTCATGTGGGAGCTAACAACACTTTCAATGATGATCTTAGAAAAAGATTGGAAGAGTTGAAAGGAATCCCTGACAGCTTCCCTAAATATTTTGTTATTCCGTTCCTTCCATAAAGTCCAACCAAGGAAGGGAAGAGTTTGGTTCCAAACTCCACAAGCCAAGGATGTGAGAAAGTAGGACACCAATTAGCAATTACTTCCCTAATATCAGGATACAAACCCATTGAATGTCAAAGTTCTTTAAAATTGTACTCCAAACTTCCATGGCAAAATCATAGTGAAGAATTAAATGAGAAACAATTTCTTCCTTCTCAAGGCACATGAAACACCTATTCACCAGAGTGAATCCCCTCCTCTACAAATTATCTTGGGTTAAAATTTTATTATGAGCAGTAGCCCACCAAAACATATTAACTTTAGGAATAAGCTTATGATTCCAAACTTTCCTCCAAAGCTCATTTTTATGAATATCAAGGATCAACAAATGGTAAGCAGAGTTAACTGAAAAATGACCTCTCTTATCAGGCCACCAATACAACTCATCTTCCCTAGGAAAGAGGGATTTTGACACCCAACAACATTTGTTGAATAGAACTCATCCTAGGGATAAACTCAGGGCAATGAGCACAACATTCAAGAAGATTTTTCTAGAGTCTGATACCATTCTCACTATGGATATAATGGCAAACTTTTGACACAAAAAACTATTTATCAATACTAGAAACAATTCCATAATCCCCCTGAGTATCAAGGCCTTGTCATCAACCCAAGTGTCCTAAAAATTTATAGAATTACCATTCCCCAATTTCTACCTAAGCCCTTGTTTGAGTAAGCTTCTAGACTTTAGCATTTTGTTCTGAATAACAGAGCCCTGAGGAAGCCCCTCCTGATAAAGGAAACTAAGATTGTCAGTTCCAAGTAAATACTTAGCTTGCATAATGGCCACCCATTCTTTATGGTTATTGACCAAATTTTAGTTAATTTTGGTAAGGAGGGATTTATTCATATTTCTTATAGATCTAATATTAAGACCCCCATGGGATTTGGGAAGGCAGACTTTCTCCCAACTAACCAAAGACATTCTCTTTTAATCTTCCACACCTGTCCATAGAAAATTTATTTGGATCTGTTCTAATTTGTCAGCAATAAACCTAGGCATTTTAAAAAGAGATAGAAAATAAGTAGGAATACCTTGAAGAAAAGCTCGTAAGAGCTGTAATTTACCAACACTACTCAGGAGCTTCCCCTTCCAGCCAATCAACTTCTTTTGAGTTCATTCCAAAATCCCTGAGAGACCTCTTTAATAGTGAAAGGAAGGCCAAGATAGACAGTAGGAAGATCAGCCTCAGCATAGGCAATGATATTAATAATTTTTCTCTAAGATCACCCTGAGTGTTGAAAAAATACACATTGCTTTTCTAAAAATTTATGTATTGACCAGAAGATTTGGTATAGTCATTAAGAGTATTCTTCCAACTTCTAGCTTCAACCATAAATGAGATACCAAAGAGGATGGTATCATCCACAAATTGTTGCATAGACATAGGAGGTATAGAAGAAGCAGGTTTAATGCCCACAATTTCCTTAGAGGTAATCTTAGAGTGAACATATCTCCCAAGGACCTTAACCATCATGATAAACAAATATGGGGAAAGAGGATCTCTTTGTCTAATCCCCCTCATGGAAGAGAAAAAGCCTCTGGGTACCCCATTAACCAAGACTAAGAATTTAGTAGTTAGCTTCTTGAATGAGAAGGGAGAGTTTATCATTAAAACCAAAATTTTGAATAACCTTAAAAAGAAACTTCCATGAAACTCTATCATAAGCCTTAGAGATGTCTAGCTATAGAACCATACTAGGGATCCTGCTCTTTTCCATAGAATGGATAGTTTCATGAGTGGATATAACAACATCTAAAATTTGATGACCAGGGACAAAGCCTTTCTAAGAAGGGGAAATAATTTTATCCAGATAAGGTTGGAATCTTAGAACAAGCAATTTAGTACACATCTTATAGATGGTATTGCACAAGCTAATAGGTCTGAAATCAGTAAGGTGCATAGGGTTTGGCTTCTTAGGAACAAGAACAATAAAAGTATCGTTGATCTGCTTTAGAAGTTTACCAATTCTGAAGAAATCCCTAACAGCAGTAGTTACATCAAAGCCCATAATATCCCAATATTCTTGAAAAAATATCAAGGGAAAGCCATCAGGGCCTAGATCTTTGAAAGGACCTAGGGAGAATAAGACACCATGAACCTCTTCATTAGAAATCAGTTTTAACATTTTGGTGTTGTCCTCTTCCGTAATCAACGAGGGGATTTTATCAAGGAACTAATCCATAATCTACCCATTGATAGCATTATCAGTTTGTTCTGACAACAAATTCTAAAAAAACAAAGTAGCTTGATTCCCAATCTCATTGTCCTCTTTGATAGTATTGCCATCCTACACACATAATTTAGAAATAGAATTATCTTTCCTATGCTTCATAGCTGAAAGATGAAAAAACTAGTATTCTAATCCCCTTCTTTTAGCCACTAAACTCTGGACTTCTGTTTCCAGAAAATTTCTTCTTTACTCATAAGGTTCTTCCAGTCAGAAATCATATTACTTTCCTCCTGGGCAATGTCTTCTGTAATAACTCCTTGAGCCATTAAATTTTGAAGGTCAGCTAATTTACTAGAGATAGTTTTCTTCTAAACAAACACATTACCAAAACTATTTTTGTTCCAGCCATGAACCTCTTGTTTAATATGTAGGAGCTTCTTGACCAGCCTAAACATAGGAGTACCCTGAACCAGAATTTGCCACCAATGAGTCAGAAGACTCCTAAAATCTTTTTTAATCTACATAGCTTCAAATCTGAAAGGGAAGGGACCACGCTTGTGCTGCGCCATCCAATTAAAGAGAATAAGATTATGATCAGAAATAGTTCTTGGTAAAGCCACCAAACTTAGATTAGGGTGATTATCCCAGTTGTTTGATATAAGGAATTTGTCCAACTTAACTTGTATCATTTGATCCCCTCTTCTTCTGTTAGACCAAGTAAAATTCTGATTCTAAAGCTTAACATCCAACAACCCAAAGGTATTGATAAACTTAGCAAAATCAAACATACTATAAGAATAGTCAAGAATACCCCCAATTTTCTTTGAAGGATATAAAGGAGTATTAAAGTCTCTAGCCAACATCCAAAGAGAATGAAGGGAAGTGGAAAGGAGATTAGACAAAACTATCCACAAGGTTTTCCATAGGGCCCTTGTGTTTGGGGCATAAATATTGATTAGGGACCAATTAAAAGAAGGCAAAAAGAAGTTGACAATCAGAAAATACTTACTGGAAATAGTAAGAGTACCATGAATTTTAGCATCATTCCACATGGTAACTGTGAAGGGAAAATTGGAGTAAACATTAATAATCAATATATCAATATCAATAATACCTAAAACTCAACAAAAAGGGAAATAATCAAAATCAAACAAACAAATATAAAAACCTTTGCAAACCCCAATACTTCATAGTTTCCATTGGTTACCTATCTCAATCAATTTTGCATGTATGAATAAGGCCCTCAGAGAGTGCACTTCCTTGCTATTCCAAGATTATCAATGGAGAATGGCTATGATAGTGCTTTGTAATGAAGATGAGCTTCACAACAATGATAGTAATAAGCTAATGAGTGTGACCACAAGCAATGAAGGAATTTCTGCCAAAGGCACACTATAATTCCTACAGAGTAACAATACTTAAAGCTTGGATGAATGAAATGGAAGAAGAGGGTTCAATTTATAGACTTGTGAGAGAGAAGATCAACGGTATAGAAAGAATGAGAAGATCAACGGTATAGAATGGTTGAGGAACGTGCACGAATAGAAAGAAGACACGTGTCTTGCTATATTTTGCATGAGAGGAATTAATAAATTAGAAGAATGAATTAACTGAAGAGATTAATCAATTAAAAGAATAGATCAATCAGTTAAGAGAATAGAACTAGAGAATAGAAATTCCATGAGGGTGAGAAGATAATTTAACTAAATTAAATATTTGGAATATTCAATTGCATGTGCACAAGGATTGAATTATATTTAGAGATAACTCAATTTAGAAGAAATGGACAACTTAAATAAATATTTGATTTATTTAAATTTAGAGAAGATATTATTGGAAGAGACAATTAAATAATTGGTATTATTTAATTTAGAATGATTTTGGAAGAATAAATAAAATATTTGATTATATTTTATTTTTAGAGATTGAGAGGATTTAAATAAATTTGATTTCATTTATTTAAATTTGGAAGAATGATTTTGATTTAATTAAATAATTAAGATTTATTTAATTGTTTGGAAGAATTTAATTAAATAAAGGATTTTATTTAATTTTGACTTTAGAAGAGATAATTAAATATTTTTATATTTAATTAACTTAGAGGAATATGAATCAAATAAATAAATTTGTTTATTTATTTATTGATAGAAGAATTAGAAGGGAATAAATATTAAGAATATTTATTTGGACCAAGTCGTGTCATTTTTAGGCGTATACATTTTGTCCCTCTTTGATGTAATGTAGTTTATGGCGTTGCTTCAAAGAATAAATTGTCTGACAATGATACTTGCCCTAGTTTGCCCCTGGTATAGGTTGTGACGATAGGATGCCCCCTCAGGAGATTGGATGGGAAGAAGGCAGGAAGCGTAAGACAGACAATCTCAAGAAGACGAAGGGAAAACTTGGTTAGGGTTGAAGAAATTTGTTGAAGAAAGAGCTAAATGATATGCGGTGCAAGAATTGAATGATAACACACACAATCAAGTAAGCAAGTATGCACAAATGACACAAGAACAAGCAAGGTATTACCCCTATCAAGCGGTAAACCAACAATATACTGATAACAATATACAATAGTGTTGTCATGGTGGGGAACGATATATCCCTAGACCAACATGGCAGGCGTATTGTCATGGCAGGGAATGATAGATCCCTAGAGAAAACACGAAGGATAATGTTTGGTTTCAAGAAATGAAACATGTCATGTAAGATGAGTGTTTTGGTCTGATTTCGATAATGTTACATCCTATATAAGACAATTGATTGATTAACTAATCGATTTGGTTTATAACCAGACAAGGATCAAGACCACTAATTGTGATTGAATCATTTGTTCAAGATTGACTTGACTTGATTGGTATGGATTAAGGATGGACTTGCATTTGGAACATTGCTCAGATTGATAGTTAGAACTATTGAGGAGAGATACAAAGAGAGATAGAAAGTTGATCGATAGAAGAATGACTCGACAGAAGGAATCACAAGATTTTGTAAACATTGATACTCTGCATAGAATTTTTACTGCATGGGATATGGATGTGAAATGCAACTAGATACGGCAAGGGTATGGATATGGAATGCAAATGGATTTTTACCATCTTGATATTGCAAGTATTTTGAAATGCTTATTTCATCATTGGGCTTTTAAAATGTTGTAAGAAAATATAAGCATTGAGGTATAATTGAACCGAGATGACCTAAGCATCGCTTACATAGATTTTGATTTAGCAAGTTAATACAAGCATCTAGGTATAATTGAATCGAGATGACCTAAGTATTTCTTGTGTATCAACAAGCAAGGATTGCATCTTTTCATGTTAGACCTTTGATGTCCTCGATGATCTTTTGCCAATCATGTCATTAGACAAGGCATCGCATTACTCAAGTTTAATCCACAAACAGCAAACAAAGAAAATAATCATGCCCCCATCATAGAATCTCTATCTTTTGTCATCCTTGAGTATCATAGAAAGACATGATAACAAAAATCAAGATGCTATAACCTAACCTGATCACAACCACAAAACATTTTTGAATTTTAGATGTGTTTGTTTCTTTCCATAATTTAGCTAAAATAATTTAGAGTGTCTTATGTACTTGCTTGCTTTACTTTGGATAGGTTGAGGTGTTGCATCAAAATTTCTTCTTTGAAAGCAGGTTTTGCTTGTGCTTGCTTGTCTTGTGAAAGGTTCCACAATCCTCATTAGTGAGACGAATCATAAGGGACTGACCTAGTGCCTCGGGGGCTCATTGCTAAATGGCCTTGCCTACATGATGACGTAGAGGCAATGTAGTTTAGGGTGAACCCTAATGGACCTAAGCCCTAGGTGATAGAAAGTGGTGCGGACCCATATAGATAGAAGGACTAAATATGGGATGGATGGGAAAGTGGAGCCTTAGGGGCATATTGAAATAATGGCCTTGCCTACGTGATGACGCAGAGGCAACATAGTTCATGGTGACTTTGATGGGCCTAAGATATGGTTTGGATGAGACATGATATAGAACAAATATGGATCAGATAAGACATAATATGGAATAGATATAGGATGGATATGGATCAGATATGGATTAGATAAGATGTGATATGGAACATATATGGATCAGATAAGACACAATATGGAACATATATGGATCAGATATGGAATAGATATGGATCAGATGACACTGATGACAAGGAAACACCATAGATAGGTAGATGGATGGGCAATAGTAGATAGGGATGGTCAGGTAGAAGGAATTTAAGGATGTGATCTCCAAGGACTATGTCGCATAGGAATAACATGCCCCATTGTAGGTAGAGTACTTACGATTTTTCATGGCAATGCTTTGATGATAGGAGGATGAGAGGATTGCTGAAGGATTTGCATGGTTTGGAGGGATAAGGTATGTCAAGAGACATCTAAAACATTTGTCAAAATTGTGCCCCCAATCTTTATCAAGACCAAAGAAATAGAGGAAAGGAAGATTAGGATGGATAGACTGGATAGTATAGGTATGTAAAGGATAGGATAGGAAATGGTACAGAAGGAAACTGATATGGAGAAGAGTGATATGCTGATGACACAAGGTACCCCCAAGTGTAGGTGATGTAGAAGATCAACTTACACACGACGCCTATTTTGCTAGGTTTTCATCATGGTACTTATCTAAGGCACCTGTTTGCCAGATTTTCACCATTGGACGAAGGGATTTTTTCTTGACAATTTTTTTTCTTGAATATTTGGATAGGTAGAAGGTGGAAGGGAGAGACTCAAGTATCTAGTTCCCTGAAAGGTGATAGTCCTGCTAAATGGATGTTGTCACATGGACTATGTCAAGTGTTCTCATAGATGTTGGTAGGATATTGAATGAAAGGAGGATGGAGTAGGTAGATAGCAAATTATGGAAGTTGTGATAGTGGATTATGATGCAGAATATGGAGGGAAGGCTTATGCAAAAACATAGACCATAGGAATAGGATGAGGAAGACATGTAGGATAATAGCGGAAGGAAGGGGAGGTACACAGAAATGTTGTGGAATGGAATGGAATCATCACCAATGATTGGACATACCATGATAAACATTGAAGATGGTGATGGGAAAGTAGTGTAGGAAGCAACGGAGACTTTTGCTTGTGGATGAATGACTTAGGCATGTCGGGATCCACATAGACTGAGTATTTTTTTTAATTTTGCTTGCTATGTGGGATGGAAGAATTGGAGACTTTTGGATGGAAAGGGAGAAAGCAGATGTTTGAGATTCTTGAGAGGTGGATGCCTCATGTGACTTGAGGGTTTTTTGCTTAGGTACCCAAGCCATTTTGCTTTTAGATAGTCCCTGTGAAGGTATGGGCCTGGGTGTATGTATCTTTTGTGTAGCTTCAGAGGTAATTATTTGTTGGATGCGAACCTACACCTTTTTCAGTTTGGCATATAGGTGTGTGGGTGTATGATTCTCTTGAGAAAGATATTTCTTTGATTCTTGGCTTTTGCATTCTAGGTCATGAGGACTCTAAGGATTTTTGACTTGATAGGTAGAGGTATCTAGATTTTTGCTAGTGAATTCTCTTGAGATGGTGGAAGTGGAGTGGGTGGAAGCTCTTTGTTTAGACAACATGTGCATCTGTTGGTCATGATTGGGATTGTTAGAAGATTTATAGATGGATGAATAAGGTGTTAGAAGAAGTGGTGGTAAAATGCATGGAGGGATGTTAGGAGTTGGAAGTAGTGGAGGTAGGTTGGATGGTGGAAGGTGTATGGTCACATGCTTTTGACAATTGTAGGATGATGGAGGTGGAATGGTAACATATGTTTTGGGGATATGATAGGGTTTGCGATGAAAAATGGGGGATTTAGGAGGAGTGGAGGAAGTACCAACATCTTGAGTTTGTTCACCTTGGGGTATGTATCCAAAGCCATATAAAGGAGGAGGAACATTGACATGGACGGGCTCTAAAATTCCTTGTTCATGAAGGCCTAAGCCTTTACCTTGATAGTTCATATGTTGGAGTATGTGATGGACAACGGGATTATGTGTAGGTGGAACACTAGACAAAAGTTCTTTATTGGATGGAGAAGGTGTGATAGAGGATAATGGTGGCTAGTGTTCTAAGGAGGAACACTCATGAATGAAGGCGGTAAGACCAAGGATATACGGTGGGGGATTTGCAGCATGGTCAATAATGGATGGTGGAGGAATATTTTTGGTTTGATCTTCTATGCTTGCTTAGGAGGCAAGTGTCTCATCAAGGGAAGTGGAATTTGTTGAATCTTGGATAGGACTAGATGGGGTTATAAGCTCAGGACCATGGAATGCATAAAGTGGGCTAAAAGGATCATCGTGGTCTTCTTGATCATAGATAGGCTCATGATCATAGATGGGATCTTGATCATAGATAAGATTTAGTGTGAGGGAATTAAGGTGCTCTTTTATAGGTTCATAATCAATGATAATATCCTAATCACAGAAAAGATAAAGGTTATGGAGTGGTTGGAATTTGATCTCTTGTTCAAGTATAGGATCAAGTTGCTCATGGATAGCTTCTTCATCAAAGGTAGTAGCTTGATCATAAAAGAGATATAGGTTATGAATGGTTTGAAATTGGATTTCTTGCTCATGTATAGGTATAGGATCATTGAAAAGATAAAGGTTATGTAAGGGTCGGATGGGAATGCTTTGATCTTGATTTAGATAGGGGGTTGATGTTTCCACATGTTCTAAAGTGTGCTCTTGACATAACTCTTGATGTGCTTGAATTGAAGTTGAGGTAGAAGACTCTTGGATAGGCTCTTGGTCAACAACATGAAGGTGTGACGGACCTTGACTTTGGTGCATGGTAGGAGGTTTTTCAATATGCTTAAGGGGTTGCAGGTGACATGATGAGGTTAGAGTAATGGAAATGCTTGAAGGTTCTTTGATAAGGTCAAGGACCAGAATTTGGGGATATGGTTGACTTTTTGCTAGTAGCCCTTGGATCACATCATTGGTAGGTGCATAGGTAGAGGAGGTAATGGATGAGTGGATTTGGAGTTCTCCATGGTAGGATTAGTATGCTTTGGGCCATGTGTTCTAGGATATGGTGAAGGAGGACTAGTAGATGGAGTGATATATGTTTTTCAACTTGAGGTGTTTCTTTCCTTGTCAACAGTATCATGAAGATGAGAAAATGATGCATGCTTTTGGGGTGAGGTGTAGCTAGTACTAGCCTGTTCATCTTGTAAGATTGTCATTTCTTGTTGTATCACTTGGAGTTCTTGGGCAATTGCTATACAATCTTGGGGTGGAATATCGAAGTTTAAATGTTCTTGCATGTACTAGATTTCTTAAGAAATTACTTCTAATTGGTTTGTCATTTCAATAGAAATTGACACAAGACTGAAATGGGTACCTAGAAAACCTAAATTTTTTCTCTAAAAAGATGTGGAAATGCTCACTGTCACGGATGCGCAGAACCAAATGCGCAGTAGCAGAGGATATAAGCACAAAAAGTTGACACAAATACACAGTACTGGTAAAAAATAGATGCACAGTAATAGGTGATATAAGTACAGAAAGATACAAATGCGCAGCAAGTTAGGACAGATGCGCAGCTTTAGATAACAAATGCGCAGTTCTAGTTTTTTCAATGCTTTTACAAAGTTTTAGTAATTTTTATGATGTTTTTGGTATCTTTGGCTGCAAGATGGTCTCTTTGATCTGATTTTCTGTAATTATGGCAAGAAGACACAACAAACATAAAGAATGTTTTTATGGTTTTCTTATTTTTTGTTATTTTTTTACTATTTTTGGACTAAAAGAAAGCAAGTACAAACCTAGGTTTCAAAGGACAGTATAAAACCAAATTCTCACTATCTCTAGTGAAGCATCTTCGGGAGGTGATAATCTCCCTTTCTTGCACCAGATTATAGGGGTTTTTGGTCTACTAAAACAAAGGATGAGTAATAAAGGCAACCGTTTGAGTGGTTATACATGCGGCAGCACTACTCTCCGTTATGGAGTCTCCCAGCCTACAAGGGTTATGCTTTGGAGGGTTTTAGGGGAGGTTAGCTATCGGTATAACACAACTACACTTGTTGTTTGAAGCTTTCACTCCAAACACAATTTATTTATAGTGGCTTGGAAGGGCTTGGCATCTAGCCTGTTACCACTTAGGGTCGTTCCTACTTGGATGAATGGTATCCAAGAGAAGGACCCTCTAAAGGAAAAACACATGCGAAAATGATATGTCTAGTATTTTGGTCACCCAAGATAGGGGAGAGCAGAGGCCTAGTATCATTCCCAAAACACTGAATATAGTGGTTCTTTTCCCATAGTTAAAATGAGAAAAACTAGATGAGCTATCTACTTGGACAAGCATAGAATTTTGTTAACATTGAAGTGATAACAAGATAGCAATGGTTCAGTTTTACCCAGATAGAAATGATGTGTTCAATTTTATCCTAATAGCATGAATTTGTTAACTTTGAAGTGATAATCGAGATAGCAATGGTTTATTTTTACCTAGATAGCAATGATGTGTTCAATTTTATCCCGATAACACAAATTTTTTAACTTTGAAGTGATAACCAAGATGGCAATGGTTCAGTTTTACCAGATAGCAATGATGTGTTTAATTTTATCTTGATAGCAATGTGTCTAACTATGAAAGATAGCAATAGCAATGATTCAATGATATGCAAGATAGCAATAATTCAATTACTGCCTTCCTAGTTAAAACTATGTGAGATTTGCGTGAGCATCCATTTACTTTCCTGTTAGAAATTGAAGTGTGAGTTAACAAGTGCAACTATATGATTCTAAACCAGTACCTAGCCTACAAAATAGATCAAGAGTGTTCCTGCAAAAAGACGTCAATGTTAGCAAAAACTTCAAGGAAACCCTAAAAATCACTGCCTAGATTAGATGTGCAGCTTCAGAGACTGAATGCGCAGAAACAGGTCTCAAAAGTGCCACAGTGCATATGCGCTAAGACAAAGGTAAAAAAGTCTATGAAAATAGTGTATATGCATCGAACTGATGGATGTACCATATCAGAGGGTATATGTGCTATAACAAAGTCTGTATGTGCCAAAAGGATGTATACACTGGAATAGACAGTATATGCGTCAAGTCAGCTGTATGCACCGAAGGAACATATGTACCATAACAAATGTCAGATGCATGTTAGGATGTGTCAGATGTGCTATTTCCTCCTATGTACGGCTTTCTCAAACACAAAAACTCATTTTTTGGGTTAAATTTGGGGCTAGGCCCCATGGTGGGTGCCAAAAATGTGAAGGGAAAATTGGAGTAAACATGAATAATCAATATATCAATATCAATAATACCCAAAACTCAATGAAAAGGGAAATAATCAAGATCAAACAAACAAAGATAAAAACCTTTGTAAACCTCAATACTTCATAGCTTCCATTGGTTGCCTATCTTAATCGATCTTGCATGTATGAATAAGGCCCTCAGAGAGTGCACTTCCTTTCTATTCAAAGATTGTCAATGGAGAATGGCTATGATAGTGCTTTGTAATGAAGATGAGCTTCACAACAATGATAGTAGTATTGTAACGGTGTGATCACAAGCAATGAAGAAATTGGTGCCAAAGGTGCGCTGTAATTTCTGTAGAGTAACAATACTTAAAACTTGGATGAATGAAATGGAAGAAGAGGGTTCAATTTATAGACTTGTGAGAGAGAAGATCAATGGTATAGAAAGAATGAGAAGATCAACAGTATAGAATGGTTGAGGAACGTGCGCGAATAGAAAGAAAACATGTGTCTTGCTATATTTTGCATGAGAGGAATTAATAAAATAGAAGAATGAGTTAACTGAAGAGATTAATCAATTAAAAGAATAGATCAATCAGTTAAAAAAATAGAACTAGAGAATAGAAATTGCATGAGGATGAAAAGATAATTTAACTCAATTAAATATTTGGAATATTCAATTGCATGTGCACAAGGATTGAATTTTATTTAGAGATAACTCAATTTAGAAGAAATGGACAACTTAAATAAATATTTGATTTATTTAAATTTAGAAAAGATATTATTGGAAGAGACAATTAAATAATTGGTATTATTTAATTTAGAATGATTTTGGAAGAATAAATAAAATATTTGATTATATTTTATTTTTAGAGATTGAGAGGATTTAAATAAATTTGATTTCATTTATTTAAATTTGGAAAAATGATTTTGATTTAATTAAATAATTAAGATTTATTTAATTGTTTGGAAGAATTTAATTAAATAAAAGATTTTATTTAATTTTGACTTTAGAAGAGATAATTAAATATTTTGATATTTAATTAACTTAGAGGAATATGAATCAAATAAATAAATTTGTTTATTTATTTATTGATACAAGAATTAGAAGGGAATAAATATTAAGAATATTTATTTAGACCGAGTCGTGTAATTTTTAGGCATATACAGTAATGATCCCTCCAGAAGCAGCCAGAGCAGGGATGATGCAAAAAGCAACATTGGGCCAGATTCTATCAGCTATTATCTTAAAGTTCTCCTCAGTCATTTTAACTTCTCGGAGTAAAAGAATATCTATTTTATGATCCAGAATATAGTTTTTAATTTCAAACTGTTTGGTGGGGCTATTAAAACCCCTCATATTCCAAGAAATAATTCTCATTTAAGAAGTTTTTGAGATTGAAACACCAATGTTTTTTGTTTACCACTGGTAATCTCTCATTGCCTTGTTTCTCTAAGGGTTGATCTTCCTTTCCTAGAGTCTGTTCCAACATCAACAAACTTTTTAGTCCTATGCTTCTTTTTCTTAGGGGTAATCCACTCCTCTTGGTCATTACAATTACCACTATGTTCGATTCCAGTGGTCAGGGAAGGAATAGTAGACTGATTCTCAGAAAACCCCTCCTTCAGGGTCCTAACAATGGTCCTATCTATGGCAAGAGAAGACCTCTGCTTGGAAGAAGGTTGAACAGTCTCAACACTATTATTGCAATTAGATTATGGGATTTGGACATTCAGCACATTACTTATAGGGGACCCTTTGCCATCATCAGCAGCCTTAGCCGACTGGGATTGAATCTCACCATCTTCGAGCACCATGGGATTCTCTGTATCCTGTTGATCAAGGTTCTGGCAGTCAACATGGTCAGCCTTCTAAGCACCCAACTCCATATTCCTCTTAGTAGTCTCTTCTGCAAGATAGGTTACATTTTCCTCATTACCCTCCATTCCCTAATTGTTAGAGATGTCTTCTTTAGATGAGTTATCATCTCTCTCTTTATTGAGATCAACATTTTCCCCCACTTTCTTAAGCTTATAATGGGTCATAAAATGACCCTTCTTATAGATCTAACAAAATTAACATGGATGTTAAGGGATCTAATGCTGAATAATATATTGATCTTGCTGCCTCATCACCTACATTGTCAGTAGCAACAAGCTTGGAATACATTTTCTCAAACCTAGCATTGAAATTAGAGATTAGTTCCCCTTCAACTCTCTTGATTGTGGCAAGCATTGTTAAAATCCGTAAAACATATTATAACCCAGAATCAATTGAAAGAGTTAGAAACATAAACTGTAAATGCAAAAAATAATAACAGTGATACCATGAGATTGATGTGAAATGCTCGAATGGCAAAATAGCATCAGATAACTATCTCCAATATCCAATGAAAATACAAGCTAGGTAGCATGCTTATATAGACCAGAGAGAGGGAGGAGGTGGCAACACCGACCAATGAGGAGCAACCATCTATTAGACTAAAGACAGCAAAGTATCTTCCCAAGATAGCTAATGGATGCTCACATGTAGGAAGGTGACACCTCGCAACCACTCACATAATAAGACATGCTTTATTAACCTAAGCAAGCTTAAATAAATGTGTAGGAAAAACCTTATAATAAGGAATAAAAAACCTACACTAACACCCCCCTTAAGCGTAGCTTAGGTGGGTAAAGAGATGGGTCCCGGCAAATCAAGCCTGATGAGGTACCCATGTACAATGAATTACCCCCCAAAAGAGAAGTAGCCCCCCCCACAAAAGAGAGTACACCCCCCTAAATAAAGAGAGAAAGAAGGAGCTAAGAAGCCCCCTAAAAGGAGGACACCTGTCGCACCCCAAGCAAATCTTGCAAATGAATGAACTTACTCTCAGTGAAGGGTTTGGTGAAGATGTTAGCTGTCTGATCTGATGTCAGACAGTACTGAAGATCAAGAACCTGCTCATGAATCAACTCCCGAATGTAGTGCATGTGAATCTCAATGTGTTTGGTCCACTAATGATGGACCAGATTGCGAGAGATCTGAATAGCACTCTGGTTGTCACAAAAGATGACCGTAGGCTTCCTAAAGGAAATACCAAACTTAGTGAGAATGTGTTGAAGCCAAATGGCTTCAGTAGTATCATTAACTGCTCCTTGATACTCAGCCTCTGTAGATGAAAGAGCAATAGCAGACTACTTCTTGCTCAACCAAGAAATTAGACCAAAACCAAGAGAGAAGCAATACCCTGAAGTAGACTTGCGATCCTAAGAATCATCTGCCCAATCTAAATCTATGTATCCCACCAAGTCAATATCCACGCCTGCTACATAATGAATCCCATAACTGTGAGTGCCCTATACATAGTGAAGAATCCTCTTAGCTGCTTTCCAATACAGCTCATGTGGCTCTTGCATGAACCTGGAGACCAGACCCATGGCATATGAAATATCAAGTATGAGACCAGGCCCATGGCATATGAAATATTAGGTATGTGGCTCTTGCATGTGAGTCAAGTATATGAGACTCCCAACCAATTGGCGATGCAAGGTAGCATCTACCAAAGGTGAAGAACAAGAAGCCTCAAGTTTGATTCCTGACAGAAAGGGAGTCGGCGCAGGCTTACAGTCAGTCATGCTAAATTTGGAGAGCATATCAAGAGCATACTTGGGCTGAGAAAGCAAGATACCAGCCAAAAACTGTGTAATCTCAATGCCCAAGAAATAGTGAAGAAGACCCAAGTCAGACATCAGAAAATGATCGTGAAGGGCAGTTTTCACTACCTTGATGGTGGATGAGGAACTCCCTATAATCAGCAAGTCATCAATATAGAGAACAAGGAAAGTGAGAGTATCATCCTACTACAAAATGTAGATGTTCAGATCAGAATGGCACTGAGTGAACCCAACTGATAGAAGAAAGGAGTCCATCTTGGCATACCAGGCTCGAGGGGCTACTCCATATATATCTCCTCCTAAAGGTCACTGTGAAGAAAAGCACTCTTCACATCCATCTGATGAACTTCCCAGCGATGGGCTACAGTAATGGCAAGGACAAGTCAGATTGAATTCATCTTGGCAACTAGCATAAAAGTCTCAAAGTAGTCAATCCCAAGAACTTGGGAGAATCCTTTTGCGACCAAGCGAGCCTTATGTTTATCAACCGACCCATCTGTAGCAAATTTTGTTCGATAGACCCACTTGCATCGAACAAGTTTTCTTCCCTTAGGAAGTGGGACTAAATCCCATGTATGGTTCCTTTCCAAGGAACTAAACTCTTCCTGCATAGAAGCATCCCACTCGGGGACACCAGAAGCTTCCCTGAAGGACTGTGGATTAGAAGCTGAAGCAAAGAAGAGATGAGGAGCCTACTCGAACTGTGACCTTGTTCTTCTCGCATCTGAAGGATCACCAACCCAATCACCTGCTGACTCAAAAGTCTGACAAGCCCAAAGAGGCCCAGTGGCAGGAGAATCTGGAGGAGAATCAGCATCCTCAGAATGATGACTAAGAGAGGACGAAGATGAACCCTCATCATTGCCATCTGAAGTGCAGGAAGAAGACTCCTTAGGAGGATTAACGTCCTCAGAAGAACTATCATCATGAAGTCACAATGTCTCCATGGGAATGAAAGATGGAGAAGTGGTAGAAGAAGTATCCTCCTCAAACCGAACACTCCTCTCAATAAAGAGCTCATGTGTGGTAGGGTGGAGTAGCCTATAGCCTTTGACACCATCTGGATAGCCAACAAATATGTAAGGCCTACTTTGCGGATCCATAGCCTTGCATTTCTCTATTGGAATGTGGGCCCATGCAGGAGACCCAAATACTCGAAAGTGCTTGACTATGGGTTTCTGACTGGTCCAAGCTTGAAAAGGAGTTACCCCCTTCATAGCTCGGTGAGGAACCCGGTTCTAGATATAACACACACAGTTGATGGGCTCTGCCCAATACTCAAGTGCCAATGATTTGGAGTGAATCATGCAATTGGCCATTTCCTTTAATGACCGATTCTTTTGTTCTGCAACTCCGTTTTGCTGTTGACTGTAGGGAACTGTGTGCTGAAGATCAATGCCCTCTGAGGCACAAAACTACTCAAACCTTTGGTTGACATATTCCCTGCCATTATCGGTGCGCAGAATCTTGACAACCTCCCCAGATTGTTTCTCTACAAAAGCTTTAAAGTCCTAAAAAGACTCAAAGACTTCAGATTTTTGTTTGAGAAAGTATACAAAGGTGTATCGGGAAAGATCATGAATGAAGGTCAATACATATCTAGCTCTGCTGAATGAAGGATGTTGAAATGGACCAGCCAAATCACTGTGTACTAACTCCAAGAGCTGTGTGGCTCTCTATGCTTTGCCTTTGTCAAATTTTTCTTCAGGATGCTTGCCAAGAATGCAACCTTGACAAACTCCATCAGAGAATTGAATAGAAGGCAACCTTGTAACCATGTCATGCTAATTGAGCTGCTGCAAGTAGTGATAGTTCAAGTGGCCAAACCACTGATGCCACAAACGGCTCACCTCATCTGAGTGAGTGAGCAATGCAAGTGAAGGAGAATCAGGAACAAAATGAGAAAAGTGATAGAGCCGAGAATGGTTATCAACTTTTCCTATAGCAACTATAGACCCACTATGCAGATCACTGATAACCACTGAATCAGGTGTAAATTCAACTCTCTTGCTAGAACCTATATGGGTGATCTGGTAGATAGATAGGAGATTAATTGACAAAGAAGGCACACAAAGAACATCATGGAATGTCCCATCACCAACATCAACAGACCCTCTCCCAAGAACTTCCTCTGGTGTATCATTACCCATAAGAATATCAGGCATAGAACATGACTCCAAGGACGAGAAACTTTCCTTTGTATTGGCCATGTGGTGAGAAGCACTTGAGTCAATTACCCAACTATCTAGTAGTGTAGCAACTACAACAAGGGCCTTGCCCTTCCCCTTACTCTTTTTCATGTCCTTTGAAGATTGTGAAGAATCTTCTTTAGCTGAATCTGGCACTTTGATATTATTCTTCTCAAGAAGACAAGTCAGATGAGCTATTTACTTTTTCAAACACTTATGCTCATCGTGACCAAGTTTCTTACAAAAGGCACACTTTGTCTTCTCCTTTTTAGACATGTTGTCTTTAGAGGAAGACTTGGGAGCTGCATTGTTTGCAGCTTGTTTTGGATCTTGTTTCTTCTCTCCTTCATCCTTTTGTTTCTTATTTTGTTTTCCATTGCTTTTTTGATCTTTAGTGCCCTGATTTGCAGCCAAGGCATGAGACTTAGAAGGCTTAATAGTGCCCATGTGAACTAATTTATCCTATTCTTTAGTGAGTTCAGCAGCAAATTCATCTAAGGAAGGCATTTTGTGCATAGTCCCAAGAGCACTTTTGGTGGCATAAAATGTAGAAACAAACACTGAGTAGTTAGGACCAAGCTTAGAAAGAATACTTAAGATCAATTGTGGATCTTTCTTTTCAATCCCACATTACTTCAACTGTAATCTAATGGCCTTTAGCTTTGTGAAGAAGTTTTGTATTGTATCAAAATTACATGGATTTAACCCTATTAGCTCATTCTCCAATTGATGTCCCCTTAATTCATCTTGTTTACCAAAGAGATTTTCTAAAGTAGTCCATACATCATTTGGTGTTGTAGCAGATTCAACATGAAAAAGAAGATCAAGAGATATAGACATGCATAGAGTTCTAAAATCTTCATCTAGCCTGTTATGAAATTTAGGCCTTTCTGCAATTAAGGTTGGTTCAATTTCTAGACCCATTGTTACTCTATATAGTCCTAACTTCTTAAGTTGGATAGTCATCTTGGACTTCCACTCATAGTAGTTGTAGGGTCTTAGAACAGGCACTGTTAATTGATCCATCTTAATGTAGAATTAGATTGTTGTTGTTGTTGTTGTGAGGAAAGAAAAGATACAAGAATACACAAGACACCCCCCCTTTTCCACTCAATCAAAGAACCCCCCCAAGAAAATTTGATTTGGCACTTTATATTTAGTGCATTTACAATTTCCACCAGCAAGAAATACTGAGTGGACTTGATCTCAATGCTATTACAGATCCTCAAAAAGAGCATATGCCGAAACTAATACTTAGGGCCAATGCCTAGTAAAATAAACAAAACCAATGCAAACTACAAAAAAAAACATCCACTTTCAAAAAAAGAATCACCTCGATCCGAGGTTTTATACAAAAGTTATGCCTCTTCGGAGTTCCCAAAACGAGGACTGCGCAGTGTCCTGACTGAGAATCTACAATTTCTAAAAACATCTCTGCACTATAATCAAAAAATGACTGTACTAGTGCATAGAGCACAAAAAAATAGCCAAGATCAAGAATTTTTTTGGGAGAAATAGAGTCCGTATGAGAAAGAATGGAGCATTTGAAAACTGCATTCAAATCTGCAACTGCCAACGGAGAGGGGGTCTTCTGTAGCTTTTTGAGTTCATTTCTACAAAATATATAGTTTGCATGCAAACAATAAAAGATACCCAGATGGTTTTTCTGTGCTGCAAACAAAACCCAGAAGGCATTTTTCTTGCTGATGTACAGAAGATGTAGATCTAGTGTAAAATAGATGCCTTTAGCCGCAAAAAAAGACCCCATCAACCAAAAAATGGCATGCAAAGGTAGAATCAGCTACCTAAGTCAAGCAAAGGCATGCTGCAACCTACAATATTGATTAAAACACCCAATATGCCAGCCGATTGACAGATTTGAGCAAATCAAGATTTATCGGATCTTCATAAATCCTTTCTGATTCTCTAGATCGTTCAAAAAATGCAAGGGAAGAGCATACGAGATTTTACAACATCTCTACAAAGAATCTAACCTTACAAAACTTGCTCTGATACCATGTTAAAATCTGTAAAATAGATTATAACCCAGAATCAATTGAAAGAGTTAGAAACATAAACTATAAATGCAAAAAACAATAACAACGATACCATGAGATTGATGTGAAATGCTCGAATGGCAAAATAGCATCAGATAACTATCTCCAATATCCAATGAAAATACAAGGTAGGTAGCATGCTTATATAGACTAGAGAGAGGGAGGAGGTGGCAACACTGACCAATGAGGAGCAACCATCTATTGGACTAAAGATAGCAAAGTATCTTCCCAAGATAGCAAATGGATGCTCACATGTAGGAAGGTGACACCTCGTAACCACTCACATAATAAGACATGCTTTATTAACCTAAGAAAGCTTAAATAAATGTGTAGGAAAAACCTTATAATAAGGAATAAAAAACCTACACTAACAAACATGTGATATACAATAGCTAGATCTACTGGCATTTTAAACCTTCCTAAGAAATATTTCTCTAATGCATCCCAAGTAGCTATGGAAGACCGAGTGAGACTAATTTACCAACCGTATGCTTCTTCTCCTAATGAGTAAGGGAATAACCTACACACCACATCCTCATGGTCTATTCTAGCTCTAAAGCAAGCTCATTTATAAGTTCAGATGTGATTCTCTACACCCTGATAAGGATGATACTTTGGACAAATCTTGTCTGGATTCTTTGGCAAGGGGTGATATGCTGTAAAGATAAGTGGTGATTCCACTATAAAGAATGACATTGTAGGATGTACCTGAGGTATTTGGGGCACTACTGGAGATCTGGAGGTGTTACAATAGGTATAATTAGAGATGCTGGTGAACTAGGACCTAGACTGTGGTGAATATTTGTCATACGAGGTCTAAGTCCATGAATTAGCAATTCTTCCAAAAGTCTAGTGGATCTAGACCTAGTATTGGGTTTGTGAGCTAGAGCTTCACAACTTACGACTAGATAGGATATTTGCACCGTATTTGCAAAAAATACAAATATTGACTTGAATTATGGAAATCCAAATCACTGACTATAAATATCAGGTCAACTGACCACAAAGATGGGATATTTGCAAACAAATTTTTCAAATGACTAACAACGGATGAAAACTTTCCACAAATGAATGAGAATATCACATCACTTTGAATGTGTGTAACGATATCCAAGAAATGAATTTCCAAATTAGAATGCCTTGGCTCTCCTTTTAGCACCAATTTATGTTGATCATGATATTAGTCACAATAAACATAGATAAAGAATTCACAAACAAACCTTATCATCCTAAAAAGTATTATCAATTGAGAATGAATTGATAACTCCAAGGCCCTGTTAGTTAGGTCTTGACCTTCTGATAATTTCTCAGTTAGTTTGATGTGAGTTGTTGTTTTCCATTCAGGGGCCTTATGTTTCTTCTTTGAAGTTCTTTGGGTCCGAATATGCTTTGTTTCACCTATTTTCTATGAATTCTAAACAAAGAAGGTTAAATCCTACTATATTTAACTTGATCATGTAGATATTTATGTAAGTTTGATCAATTCTTCTGCATATCATTCTTGTTAACCTGATTCATGATGATTTGTGTTTAATTCTTCTGAAACTATCTTCAATTCACTTATCATGAACTAATTTCTACTTGATTTCACTTCCGTACTATAAATTTGGTCAAATAATGTGCCTATAAGCATATATTTCAATGATTCCTACCATTATTTATGTTTGTTTGCATGATATTTTGCTATTTTGTATGCACTCTATTTAAAATATGCTAGAGATCTTCACTTGTATAAGGATATCTGTATATTTTTGTATTCTGTTTTCCATTTATCTATGAATTTGCAGTTATGGTGAGGATTGAATGAAAATAAACAAATTTAAACTAATGCTTTGCTAATTTTACTAAAATTAGTGAGTTTCAACCATTTTTGTATATGTGCAATTCAATACTTCATGAAATAAAGATGAAAAACAAACAATGTTATGCCAGGATATTCCACAACTTCACATAGTCGGTGCTAATCTTCAAAGGAATAGGAAATCAACAACAAGCGCTAGTTGATATACACTCCAAGGGATACAACACATCACAATACAACAAGTCCAGAAGATTACTAAAGATTTGTAATGTAGTTTTAATTTGTATCTCGATTGCATTTAGTATTCAAAATGTGAACATATTTACAATTGGTCTTGAGAAAGTACCATGACATTCAATAGTCCTATCTCAATTAAGCTCTTAATGAATTTACAAAGTGCAATCCACCTCTTTTATAGAGTAAGGAAGGGATGTGGTTACAAAAGATCATGTGGACAAGATTCATCCATTACAATCAATAGTCCATATTGCTTTGACCAGATTAAAAGACCAAAAGACATGCCATAGGTTGCCAGTTGGCAACCATCTGGTGGAATACAACTATTATTATGGAATATTCTTCTAGGAATCATGTTGCCTTAGTCAGCATATCCATGTGCCCTACATCTTTACTCACTCCTCATCTATGGATGGGTCATCTTCTATATGAACATTAATAGTCCCCCTGATGGGTTCATATGCTTGGACTATTCTTTCTATCTCCCCTCCATCTTGTAACTTAGCCTTTTTGAATGGGTGCCACTGACTATTGAATTGAGTCTGCAAGGATATCCACTTATTCCTCCAGCTATTCAAGACCTCATTATACTTCTCTATCTTGGCTTTCATTCTCATAGCCTTGTTAATTGTATCCTCAAAGAAATGGTTGAGGGGATCATTTGATGTAGGCCTGAAGTAATTCTAGAAGGCTTGGGTGGCAAAGTCCACATCTTGGTTTTCTATTTTTCCTTTAATCTTATCCTCAAGAGCATCCAAAATTTCTATCTCTTTTGATAAGAGCCCATGTAATTTGACATTGGTATCCTTTGATTTAGCATTGCATTTCTTCAGGATATCTACCTCAAAATTTGTATCTTCATACCATATATCTTATAGTTGTGAAGTCTGACCTGTCAGGATATTGTTAGATATCTGGACATTGACATCTATTTTCTTCATCTCAGAAAGAGCAGTCAAATGTTTATTAGCTTTCATTGACCTTTGTGCAATCTCTTTCTACATCTTATCAAACTTACTCTTCAAAGTGCTGAACAAGTCCCAATTGGAAAGTGAGGTCTTGATCACATGTTCCCCTTCAGATAGGAACCTGATAAACCATTTGTCTAGCACATGTGATCGGTACTTCATGACATCCAACCCTATGATCTCATCCTGGGACACTATTGCTCGTGGGGTAGATGTTGAAATGGGGATATTAGTGGGTGCCACTCATCCCTTTATAAATGTTTGCATTTGAGCAATGTGCTCCTTATACTCCTTATTCTTCACTTTTTCTTTTTCTATCCTTACCAATATGGTATCTATGATATCCTTGGCTTCTTGGCCTTCTTGTTGTTTAGTAGCAAAGCCTAGGTCTATGATGGTTATCCAAAATTCAACTACACTTATTGTTGATAGTAAGGAATATTGAGAGGGGGGGTAAATCAGTATTCCACAAATCCTCTTCTTAACAATTTTATTAATCCAATCTCCAAAATTAATAATATGAAAGCAGAATAAACATAGCAACAACAACCATAAAGACATAACACATGAACACCAATATTTTTACGTAGAAAACCCAAAAAAGGAAAAACCACGGTGAGTGTTAGCTCACAATATATTAATATAGCACAATATCAGATTACAAGAAGGTTCACTACCTTAGGGTTCACTGCCCAGAGGAATGCTCATTGCAAGTAAGGCTCACATCCTAGAGAAAGAAAGAAGAAGGAAGAATGGCTCATAGCCAATTTGAATTGCTTAGATTGCATCTACACATGCATGATTGCAGCTCCAATGAAGTACATAAATACTGTCTCAAAACTCTTCATCTCTGACTGCTATATTTTACTACTCTGCTTTTACATAGGAGTAGGATCTATCTTCTTCTACTCTTACGCAATCAATTTACTTCATATGTCACACATTCACATTTGTACATCTCACACTAAACACTGAATTCGATCCCATATATATATCCGCAACACTTAGAATCTTCACATTGAGTCGGCCTATTTAGACGAAGCGTATAGTTAATAAACTTGTAGCTGTCAGCCAAATCCACTCACCAAAATACGTAGTGGACCTGAATAACATTTGAAATACCTTCTCATACGTCAGCTCCAATTACAATACCCCTTGGGATAATGTTTTAATCAATACAACTTACCGCACACAAATCAAACTTATCATGTCGGCCTCTAACTCAGACTATTACTAATTCAGTTCATCTGTCAGACTAAATCTTTTACTGTGGACCATAGGACTTGCTCAAAATCATGTCAAAAACTCCTCAGACATCACAAACCATACCTTCAAAACTGCAAGGCAAAATATCCTTTAGTGGGAAAATGCTGACCATCAAAACTAAGACTCTGTCACAGTCAAACTCTGTCAAACAGTGTAGCGATACTCAACATCTTGTAACAACTTTCTGGTGGACTTCAAAACCTACAACTCTGGATTTAGACACTTCATACAAGTGTTTACAACACCTCAAAACCACATATCAAAATATGCAACACCGGAGGAATGTGGAGCAAATCAACTAAGTGTTCTGCTCTTAAATAGTATCGTATTCTATTATACTAGACATAGGCCATTTGAAGATATACTTCTGGAACTGATCAAAATATGAAACCTTTGATATAAGATCATCTGAGAGTTAGGAACATCATACCAAAACCACAAAACTTGGTCTTCAACTACGGACCAATACCAATCTAAACATTGTTATTCTGTCGCTGCTTATGTACATTACCAATATGACTAAGTCTTCTTTACCAGACCAAAATCTTTGTTCCAACCTTGTTCCTTTTCTTGTTGCCATCAATGACAAAACTTAATTATTCAACATAGCAGTGTCTTTTGCCAACAATCTCCCCCTTTGGCATTGATGGCAACACTCAGTGAAAAATTCTTATGTTGCTCCCCCTTACTCTGTACACTCTATTTTTCTATTCTCCTTTAGATGTATGTTTATTTTTCACTATTTTTCCTCCCCCCTTTGTCATCAATGGCAAAGGTGTAGGTGTACAAGAAAAATTGTGTCAAAAATTCTTCAAGACTGTCATATTCTACCGTATATCTATATATACAGATACACATTTCTACTTCAATCTATGGTTGAAGGTAGAATATCATTATAGATAGTCTTTATTAGAGATATCTCTCCATTCCATCTATTCTTTGTGCTTTCCAAAATTTGGATGTGGCCATTTATCAAAAAGACTAACTTTCGTACCTTCTACACATCTAATGGTGTGTCAATTGATGCTTGTGATTTCAAGGCTTCTTCTACCAGATTGGTCATGGAATCAATTTTTGGACTTATCAACCTTCTTAGCTGGCACAACCTATCTTTGACTTCTTCCCTTTTCTTCATCAAAGTGTTCAAATCATTATGAATATTTGCAACCTATATTTCTTTGGTACTTATTGACTCAAGTGCTATATTATATGTCTCAGATATATTTAGCAGTTTGAGTTCCATGTCCTTGATTTTCTCTTCTAATTCTTTTATGACTTTTGGCCAACATAAACAATTTTGTTCAAGTCACAGGCTTCCTTTATGGCACTCTATATACCTCTTATTTCATGGACTAAAGAGATTTTATCATTGATCAACATGATTTTTAACTCAGTTAATCTTTTCTCATCAAACTCTTTTCTAACCTTTGTTTATGTAGATTTTTCAAAGGATTCAAAATGATTGCTAATTGATTTTATCATACCTTTTAGATGATCAATTGATGATAACAATGTATCTTTTTGGTAATCTGGCATCAACTTACCTAGTACATTAGATACTGTTGTAATGAGCTTATTGTCTTCCATGTCTGTTTTCATCATTTCTTCCTGTGCCTTTTCTTGGACAACTGATACTAAATTAAATTTATGTTCTAGAGACAAGGTATTTAGGTTTATTAGTTCTTGTAGAAACTTGGGTAGATCTAGGATTTGTGTACTTTGTTGCATTTCCAAGGATTTTGCAATAGTGTCTCTTGCCACCTTTTCTTCACCAATTGTAACTTTCTTCCTTTTCTTCTCTTCTACTTCCTTTTCTTTCTCTTCTTCAATTGTGGCTTCTATAATGGATGGGCTCCTTATTCTTTTTCTGGGGCTAGATGCTAGTTTCTCCACTTCAGATCTCTTATCTTTCCTTTTAGGAGTGCTTGATGTCCATTCTACCAGAGCATCTATGGACTTTGATCCTCCTGAATTGATTTTTTCCTTGATTGTTCAACTGATGTTTTCTCTGACTCCTTGAGTTCCATAAACATTCTAGAAGATAATTCTGAGAATGCCCCAAATCTTCCCTTTCTGGGATCATTAGTTTTGCTCAGTAGTGCATCAGCTAATTCAGTTAAGACATCATCTGCAACTTCATATCCTAGTGTAGGGAGGTCCATAAATATCTTGGTTCCATAGCTTCCATGAAGCATTTGTCTTTGTCCATGATGAATACAATATCCTTCTCATACTTTATCACTACATTTTCAGGTATTCGAAACCTACATGACAATTTCTTTTGAAAGTCTATGAAGTATTTCCAAAATATTTCGTTCTGCTTATCTGAATTACCCAAACTCTATAAGTGATTTTTTATTTGAGTGGATATAGGTATGTGATCAAGCCAAACAATATTTCCTAAACCGGGTAGCTCTCTCAGGAAGTAAAAGAGTAAACATGTAGTCAATGTTCTGTATTTTAAAGGATTATTAGTTTCTTTTGTTCTTTTCAAGTTCTCCATTAGTTCACTCCGGAACAATTCACAGAGGTCATAGTCTATATTGTTTTTTATCATGTCATATTATTCTGTGTATATAGTTGATGCAAACACAGAATTTTCCTTGTTGGAGAAGTATACTTTGTATCCAACAATCATTGATGCAAATCTGAAAGTCAGATCCTTGATATCATTTACTGTAAGGACATTCTTATCAAACATGGCTCCTGTTAGCTCCATTACCACATTGTTCTTCATTTTCTTTATGCCTGGAACCTCTCCAGAGGAGCTCATGTTGGTTGTAGCTTTGATGGCTTCTTTAGTTATCATATAGGGTTCATCAAGCCATAGAGATTCATCATGAATTTTGCTTAGAATAAGCTTGACCTATGCATCATTCAGAATTGCAGGAAATCCAGCTAGGTGTCAAATTTCGTTTCTCCTAGAACTTTATATTCATCTTTCAACACAATATCCACAATAGTTAGTTCATCCAAATATAGTTTTCCTAACTTCATTTGATCATATTCTTCTAGACTGATATGAATGTATGCTTTGATATCTTCCATATGCATAACCCCATGTGGAGTAATTGAGAATGCCCCTAACAAATCATTTTCTAGTGATTTAAAGAATTGTTTCTTAAACTTGGGGTGGGGCATTTTCCCTATCTCAATTATGTGAGGAGTAGACATTTTCCCAGAGTAATTTAATTTTCATAGTAGGGTTTCAATTTGTAAATACCTCTTTCACCAGATTAGGGTTTCTTTTATCTTGATATGAAATCCTTTGGAGAATACTGTAGTCACTTTGAATCTTGCTTTGGTTCACCTTAGTCACCTAAGTGCATGGAGTGTAGAACAATTTTTCCTTCAGATACCACTCCTTTTAACCTTCGCATGCCAAAACCTAAATGACATTAATGTCATCTTACAAAAATTTGTTAAGCACCTTCGTAACAACCACAGACACTTTAGATTACTCCACAAATCTTCGTAATTGGTCCTTTTCTTCTAAAATTTGCTTCAAAGGATTTGTCATATGATTCTTTTTATCATATCTTTGTGCCGGATTCTAGCACTAACTATCTAGCTGGGGTTTTGGATTTTCAACATTGCACCCCTCGAGCTAGAGCACCCAAATTACTTCCTAGAGGAAGTATCTGCACTAGATGCTGGTGCGGATCCATCCTTAACTTCAATTAATTCTTTCTTGATCTAGATCTTGTCCATTTCTTTATGAGTTTCAATTGGATCAACCTTTTCTTTTCCTTTATCATTCCTTTGCTTTATTTTCATGTTTTCAGTATGGTAGTTTCTTTTCACATTCTTGCTTTTACAAACTCTTGCAATTTGTCCATATTTGTTGCAATTGTAGCACACCGCATTCATTTGTCTTTCATACCTTCTATTTATTAGATTTGATATGCATTGATTAGCCATATGTCCAAATCTATTACATGCAAAACACTTTCCATTGAATGATTGACTATTTCTTGCTTTGTAAGAACCATTCCTTGCCATATTTCTGCATTCATTTGTTTTATGACCAATTTTCTTGCAATTGAAACATTGACTAGAAAATGATGGAACATTCTGATTTACTCTACTTCTGCATTGAGTAGCTTTATGACCAAATTTATTACAATTAAAATAGTGGCCATTAAAAGATGGATACCTTTGACCATTTGGTTGTCTGACTGAAGGTTCTCTAGGTCTTCTTCTTTGATTTATGAACTAGTTCCCTCTATTTTTATTTAACTTAATATTTGTTTGACCAAATTTTGAACTTTCCCCTTTCTCAAATCCCAAACCTTGCTTATCATCGACACTCTTTTGACTAGTAATCATTTCATCAAGCTTTGCACAACTTATCTTGAACTTTTCTTCATAGCTCTTGGCTTTTTCCAAGTCTACTTCTAGACTCAATTTCTTTTTCAAGTTTGGCACAATCTTCTATTTTGATTTTCACCATTATATTTGTAGACATCCAAAATTGACTCATTATCATTAATATCAAACATTGCATTACACATCATCTACATTTGTCTAACACACTTGAACAATATCCCTAACACATCTATTTCTTCTATTAATTAATTAAATTTATATTTATTTAATTAATTCATTAGCTATTTCATCTAATCTATAAATAAACAATCTTTAATTATTTAATTATCTTCTTTCTATCTATTTTTAATTAAATAAATTTTATTTATTTAATTAAAAATTTCTTTCATAAACCCACTTTCCAATTAATTAAAATAAAATTTATTTATTTAATTAATTTCTTTTATCATTTATCTCATGAGCCGACATGTGTGCCTCTTTCATTTAAAAAAGATAAGTGGTACTACATCTTTTATTTAATATCTTTCACATGTAGTAATTTTTATGTACACGGTCACACATAAGCCCTATCATCCCTCCACTTGTCATCTACACATTCACCTATGTCTATCCTTTAATCTTATCCATTCACATAGCCACCGAATCTCCACCATTGATTGATTTTGGTTGAGTTCTGTATACACTTAAAAATGAAATGACTCTACCTAAATAAATATTTTAAATATTTATTTCATCTTCATATTCCTCTATCAATAAATAAATAAATCAATTTATTTATTTGATTCATTTCCTCCCATTTAATTAAATAAATTACATTTATTTAATTAATTTCATCTATACCAACTTTTTTTCTTCTAAATAATTAAATAATTTTAATTATTTAATTAAATCTTTCAATATTCCAAATTTAAATAAAATGCAAATTTATTTAAATTAAATTTCTAAAAAATAAAAAATATTTAAATATTTTATTTATTCTTCCAAATTATCCACAAGTAATTAAATAAATTTATTTATTTAATTATGCTTTCTTATCTTCTAAAAATAAATTCTTCTTGTCACACAAAAGTAAAAGCTGAGTTAACTGATTTAAAGCTATTAACAAAGCTCTTAAATTAGAAAAATATATTCTAATGAAAACTCATCCTCATCAAGAAAGTAGTTAACTCAACAAAGCTTCTTTTTGAATGACACATGTCCTTCTTCTATTTTGCGCACATTCTCTCAAACATTCTCCTCCGTTGATCTTCTTATTTCTTTTTCACCATTGATCTTCTCTTGCACAACTCTATAAATACAACCCTCTTCTTCTTCACTTGATAATATCCATCTTTCAAGTAAACTTATGCTGCAAGAACTATAGCGTGCCATTGGCACCCCCTTTTCATATCATTCATCATCCATCTATTTCATAGTGTGTTGCAGTTCATCTTTAACACACCTAGTATTAGAGCCATTTCTCCTTGTCATCTTGAGGAATCAAAGAAAGGAAGCAAGCTTCCTGAGGGCCATCTTCATCACCGAAAGATCAAGAAAGAATAGGTGAGCAATGGAAGTCGCAAGGTAAAAGGTTGTGAGTATCATCTCTTCTTTATTTTAAATCCTTTTTATCTTCATATTCCATTGATGTTTGGGTTGTTATTATTCATTTGATTATCCCATTTTTACCCTTACATTTCTGGCACCCACTGTGGGACCCTTGCCCCTAATCTAACCAAAAATTTGAGTTTTAAGTGACAGGTTCCATACAGGTTTTCGTACAGGTTTCTGACAGGTTCAATCGGTGCATCTGAGCAATCCTGTGGCATATCTACAACCTGTTTTGGTGCACATAGTCTTCTGGTGCATATATCTTCCAAGCCGATGCATCTAATCACTATTCGGACACTTTTATAGTTGATGCACATACATATTATTAATCGGTGCTTTCACCTCCTGTTCCAGTGCCTGTAAACTTCTAGTGCATCTACCCTCCATCATGGTGCTTTTATACAGTTTTATGATGCATTTGTTAATTTAACATATTTATCTCTTCTTCCAGTGCTTTTGACACCTGTCTTAGCACATTTGTAAATCGCCACTTTCAATCTCTATTTCTGCACATTCAGGCTGTCAAGCGGCGCTTCTGATTTCTCACTGTGGTTTTAGGATTTCTTTTTATTTTTTGATTAACGCTAACGTTTATTTTGCAGGAGTAAGAGCTGGATAGAATCATTTAGCTACATTGATTAATTCACTTAGATTAATTAAGGGAAAAAGTAAAAAAAATGCATGCATACAAATCTCACGTAGTCTTTAACTAGGAGGATAGTAACTGAACCACTACTATCTTTGCATATTTCTATCTTTCTTAGTTAAGATATTGCTATCTCACAAACAGAATGAACATTGCTATCTTTTAAACACTTCAAAGTTAACAAATGCGTGAGTGCACAAGTAGATAGCACATTTAGTTTTTTTCCTTTTAACTAGGATTAGATTAACCACTGTCTTCTGTGTCTATTGAATGACAATAGGTTTATGCTCTCCCCTTTACTGGGTGACCAGAATGCCAGACTTGTTATTCATTGTGTTTAACCTTTAGAGGGGCCTACCCTTGGATGCCCACCTATCCAAGTGGGAATGACCCTGAGTGGTAATAGGCTAAAGCCAAGCCCTACCAATCCACTTTAAATAAATTGTTCTTGAGGCGAAAGCTTCCTACAACGAGTGCCACTATGTTACACCGACAACCAACCTCCCCCCAAACCCTCCAAGGCATAACCCTTGGAGGTTGGGAGACTCCATAATAGAGAGTAGCATTGTCACACGTGTAACCACTCGAATGGTTGCCTTGACTACTTAGCCACTTGTTTAGTATACCAAAATCCTCTATTTGTTGACGCAAAAGGTGGAACCTTTGAAGCGGCCCCAATTCATGTGATTCTTAGTAGAGGTAGCAGGGACAATCCTCTGGTTCGGTGGAGGTACAAGCCTAAGGAAACCTAGATCTGGTATGCGTGAAAAGTGAGTGTCGTGGAGGGGAGCCAGTGCTACCAGATCTTGGAGCTACATGCTTTGAATATGTACAACTAGGGGACTCAACAAATAATGTCCTTTCTAGCCTAGGTTGTAATTGTTATTGTGTCAAAAAGTCCACAAAATAGAAAAAAATAAGAAAAGATAAAAATCATGAAAACTTCTATACGCTTGTTGTGTCTTTATCTGCCATAATTGAAAATCTAAACTCAAAAAGACCAAGTTTTCAACCAAAAACAATTTTTTTTGAAAAACATGCCAAAAACTTTGCAAAAACAAACTTTGCTAGATCTACACATATGCTTTGACATGCTGCACTTTTATCCTCTATTTCCATGCATTTGTAGCTGCGCATCTATCACGGTTAACTTTTCCGGTCTTGTGTCAATTTCTGTAGAGATGGCCAACCAATTAGAATGTATTGCTCAAACACTCCAATATCTATAATTGCAAATAAACTTAGGTCCCTCACCCCAAGATTGTATAGCAATTGCTCAACAAATCCAAGTCTTACAATAATAAATGGCAATCTTGCAAGCTGAACGTGCCAGTACTAGCTACTCCTCGCCCCAAAATCGTATATCCTTTTCCCATACTCATGACAAGGCAAGCACCACCTCAAGCTGGAAATCATATACCAATTTGTCTACTAGTCCTCCTTCGCCACCTGCTAAGATGCCTATCCCAAAACATACTAGTCCTACACCAACACCACCATCTAGTTCCTCAAACTCTAAATGGACAACCAAAAAAGAATCAAATGAGTTCTGGGAAAAATATTTTCCAAATTTATATAGCAAAAGAAAAGCTATGGAGAAAGGCAAATCCACTCATGCATTACCCCATACACCTACAAAGGACGTGATCCAAGGACTACCAACAAAGAGCCAAACATGTCCTCAAATTCCTGTCCTTGACCTTACCAAAGATTCTTCCAATGCCATGTCAAATCTTACAACCCCTTCATGTCATCCACAAGACCTTGAGCTTATCGAAGAACCTCCTACCATGAACCAAAGTCAAGGTCCATCAAACATCCATATTGTCAACCAAGAAGCTATCCAAGATCTATCCTCTTCCATTCAAGAAGACCAAGAGTTATGTCAAGAGCACACCTTAGAACACGTAGAAACATCTACCCTTTGTCTAAATCAAGATCAAAGCACCCCCGTCCAATTTCAAACCATTCATAACCTTTATCTTTTCCATGATCAAGATAATACCTATGAAGAAGATATCCATGAGCAACTTGATCCTGTACATGAGAAAGAAATCCCCATTCAACCCATTCATAACCTTTATCTTTTCTATGATCAAGATATTCCTTGTGAAGAAGATGTTCATGAACAACTTGATCCGATACCCATCTGTGAGCAAGAAACCTCCATTACTCCTATCCATCCTCCCTCTAGTCCTATCCATGATCCCACAACTTCCACTTCCCTTGATGAGACACTTGCCTCCCAAGTGCACATGGATGATCAACCCAATAACTTGGACCCTAAAGAGCATAATGATGATCAAGATCCAAATGATCCTTCGCCATCCATTATCAACCATGCTGCAAATCCATTATTGTATCTCCTTGGTCTCACTACCTTCATGCATGAATCTTCTTCCTTAGAACACCAACAACCATTATCATTTATCTAACCTTCTCTGTCCAATAAAGAATTTGTGTCTAGTGTTCCACCTATACAGAATCTCGCTATCCACCGCATACTCCAACATATGAACTATCAGGGTAAAGGCTTAGGCATTCATGAACAAGGTATTTTGGAGCCCGTCCATGTCAATGTTCCTCCTTGCTCATACGGCCTTGGATACACACTCCAAAGTGAACAATCTCAATATGTTGGTACTTCCTCCATGTCTTTTAAATCTACCACTGTCCATCACAAATCCTATCATATTCCCAAAATATATGTCACCATTCCACCTCCCTTATCATAAATGTCCCAAAAGCATGTGACCATACACCTTCCACCATCCAATCTACCTCCACTAATTCCAACTCGTAATATCCCTCCATGCATTTTACCACCAATTCTTCCAACACCTTATCCATCCATCTATAAATCCTCTAAATATCCCAATCATGGCCAGCAGATGCACATGTTGTCTAAACAACAAGCTTCCACCAACCCCACTTCCCCCATTCCACAAGAATTCAATAACAAAAATTTGGATGCCTCTACCTATAAAGTCCAAAATCCTAATGGTCCTCATGACCTAGGATACAAAAGCCAAGATTCAAAGAATTATCCATATCAAAAGTTGCATACACCCATACACCTCAATGCTAAACGAAAAAAGGTGTGGGTCCCCAACCAACAACTAATTACGTCTGAAGCTACACAAATGCCGCATATACCCAAGCCCATACCTTCACAAGTAAAATCTAAAAGGAAAATAGTTTGGGTACCCAAGCAAAAAGCCCTAAAGTTACATGAGGCATCCACCTCTCAAGAGTCCCGACCATCCCCTTTCTCCCATGCCATCCCACATGACAAACAAAAATTAGAAGTATACTAAGTCTATGTGGGTCCCTAAAGGCCTACATCACTCATCCACTAGGAAAAAATCTCCATTGCTTCCTGCACCACACTCCTATCATCAGCTTCAATGTTTATCACAGTATGTACAACCATTGGTCATGGTTCCCTTCCATTCCATGACACTTCTGTATAAATCCATCTCCCCTCCCTCCCACTACTATCCTACATATCTTCCTCGTCCTATGGTCCATGCTTTTACATAAGCCTTCCTTCCATCCTTGCATAAGTCCTTCTGTATTCTGCATTATCATCCACTACCGCACCTTCCATTATCCAATATCTACTTTCTCCATATCTCACTTTCATGCAATCCCCTACCCTAGCCAAGAAACTCATATGCATGGGATACTACTGGCCAACTATGGAACAAGATTCCTATCATTTTGTAAATAAGTGCAAGAAGTGCCAAATCCATGGGAACCTGATACATGCACCAACACAGGAGCTATAGCCATTAACGACTCCTTGGCCTTTTCATCAGTGGGGACTTGACTTAGTGGGCAAAATTCACCCTTCTTCATCCAATGGCCATAAATTCACAATCACTACCACTGAGTACTTTACGAAGTGGATTGAAGCCGTGCCCTTAGCCAATATCACAGGCAAGCAGATTGCCTCTTTTATCTTGAACTATATCATTTGTCGCTATGGTGTCCCTTTGTCCATTGTCACGGATAATGGACAACCCTTCAAAAATCAAGATATCAAGGAGCTATGTGATAAATTCCATATCCAGCACCATTTTTCAACCCCCTATTACCCCCAAGGCAATGGCTAGGCAGAGGCATCAAATAAAACTATGTTGAAAATCATAAAGAAGACTGTCAATGATGCCAGCCATGATTGGCATGTCCACTTAAATCCCGCACTGTGGGCCTATCATACAAGCATCCGCACACCCACCGATGCAACACCATACTCCTTGGTCTATGGATCTGAAGCCTTCTTGCCCATTGAAGTCGAGATCCCATCCTTGCAAGTTTCGCTAAAAGGACTCATATCTGATGAAGAGTACAGAGTGTCCAAACTTCAAGAGTTAGAGCTGCTCTAAGAGAGAAGGCAACAAGCCTTTAACCACCTAAAAGCTTATCAACAATGGATGTCCATAAGCTATAACCACAGGGTCAAACCCTGAGTTTTTCAAGTTGGTGATCTAGTCCTCAGAGAAAATCCTAGAAATCAGTAAGATCGAGAAAAGAAAGGCAAGTTTGAACCTAACTGGCTGGGTCCCTATGTCATCATTACAACTTATGGGTAAGGAGCATATCAATTGGCTACATCTGAAGGTGAACTGTTCGATGATCCTATCAATAGCATGCATCTTCACAAGTTCTATACCTAAACCCCAATGCAAAGGAGCCATTAAAAATTCAAAAAAATTGGAAAAATGATCAAAAACAAAGCAAAAAAATGAGAAAATAACAAAAAAATTGTCCTCTGGTGAAAACCTGGCAATCAGGCACTTGGGATAGGTACCATGATGAAAACCTGGCAAACAGGCATCATGTGTACTTTTAGCTTTTGTGCAAATAAAAAGCAAGTGGTGAAAACCTGGTAAGCAGGCGCTATTTGTGACAAACCACTTCCCCCATCTGTTGTAACCCCATATCTCTTGTGTCCATAAAGTTCATCTTGAACCAGTCCTTTAAACCATTGTCAAACTACGTCACCTCTAAGCTATCACATAGGCAAGGCCATTCTCAATGCACCCCAGAGGCTGCACTCTGCCCCCTTCCTTTCTGTCCATTCCGTAAAGTGTCGTTTGTCCTGTTGTCCATACCATTTCTACATCTTTGCCACCTCCTAGGTCTTAGGTCCATCAGGGTCACCCCAAACTACATTGCCTCTGCATCGTCACGTAGGCAAGGCCATTTAGCAATGAGCCTGCAAGGCACTAGGTTAGTCCCTTAGGGTCCGTCTCTCCATACCTGTCTGTCATATCACCCATAATAAGTCAATCCTTGTCTAAACTAGGGGCAACTCCTCAACCTTGTTGTGGATTTGGATTCTTGAATGCGACATGTTCTAAGAGGATACCAATAAAGGATTGTGATACCTTTCACTAGACAAGCCCACGCAGCAAAACAGAGCTTCCAGAACAAGAATCTTGGCACAAAAACATTAACTTGTCCAAAGTAAAACACCATACCGAAACACTCCTACTGACTCTATATCAATTATGGTGAAAGGAGACATCTAATGCAAGAATGTTTTGTGAACATGTTAACTTACAAAGTCTTGATTTTTTGTCATTATGTCTTTCTATGCTACTCGAGGATGCCAAAAGCTAGAGATGCTATGATGGGGGCATAATCATTTTCTTTGTCTGCTATTTGTGGTTCAAACTTTTGTAATGTGATGACTTTTGTCTAACGACATGATCAGTAAAGATCATCGAGGACTTTCGAAGGTCTAAGCATGAAAAGGGGCAATCTTTGTCTGTTGAAATGCAAGAAATACTCAGGTCATCTAGATTCAATTTTGACTAGATGCTTGCATTAACTTGCTATATCAAAATCCATGTAAGTAATACTCAGGTCATATCAGTTTAATTATACCTAGATGCTTGAATTTTCTTACAACATAATAAATGCCTGATGATGAAACAAAGCACTTCAAAATACTTGCAATATCAAGATGACAAATATCCATATCCATAACATATCCAATTGCATTTCATATCCATATCCGTACCCATATCCATATCCATATCCCATGCAATAAAAATTCTATGCAGAGAATCGATGTTTACAAATAAAAGCTTGTGATTTCTTCTATCGAGTCATTCTTCTATCGATCAAATTTCTATCTATCTTCATATCTCTTGTCAACAGTTCTAGCTGTCAATTTGAGCAGTGATCAAGATGCAAGTCTATCATTAAATCCATAACAATCAAGTCAAGTCAATATTGTCAAATGATCCAATCACACTCAATGGTCTTGATCCTTGTCTGGTTGTAAACCATATCAATCAATCATAACTATCAGTGGGATATATCTTTCCCACGCCTATCGTGTTGCTCTAGGGACATATCGTTCCCCGCCATGACAACACTATCTATCATGTTGCTCTAGGGATCTATCGTTCCCCACCATGACAACACTATCGTCAATCCATATCGATTAATCTTTGGTTTACAGCTTGACAGAGGCAATACCTTGTTTGTTCTTGTATAATTTGTGCATACTTTCTTACTTGCTTGTGTGTGTTATCATTTTATCTTGCATCACGTATCATTCGGCTCTTTCTTCAACCTATTTTTCTTCATCCTAACCTATTCTTCCACCTTCTTCATCGTGAGATTGTCCGTCTCATGTCCTTCTACCTTCTTTCCGTCCAATCTCCTGAGGGGGCATCATGTCGTTAAACTTGTACCAAGGGCAAACTAGGGCATGTATCATTGTCTAATATTCTTATTATTTGAAACAACGTGATAAAACACATTGTATCAGAGAGGGGCAAAATGTATACACCTAAAAATGACATGACTCTACCTAAATAAATATTTTAAATATTTATTTCATCTTCATATTCCTCTATCAATAAATAAATAAATCAATTTATTTATTTGATTCATTTCCTCCCATGTAATTAAATAAATTACATTTATTTAATTAATTTCATCTATATCAACTTTTTTTCTTCTAAATAATTAAATAATTTTGATTATTTAATTAAATCATTCATTCTTCCAAATTTAAATAAAATGCAAATTTATTTAAATTAAATCTCCAAAAAATAAAATATATTTAAATATTTTATTTATTCTTCCAAATTATCCACAAGTAATTAAATAAATTTATTTATTTAATTATGCTTTCTTATCTTCTAAAAAATCTTCAATATCTTCTAAAAATAAATTCTTCTTGTCACACAAAAGTAAAAGCTGAGTTCACTGATTTAAAGCTATCAACAAAGCTCTTAAATTAGAAAAATATATTCTAATGAAAACTCATCCTCATCAAGAAAGCAGTTAACTCAACAAAGCTTCTTTTTGAATGACACATGTCCTTCTATTTCATGCACATTCTCTCAAACATTCTCCTCTGTTGATCTTCTTATTTCTTTTTCACCATTGATCTTCTCTTGCACAACTCTATAAATACAACCCTCTTCTTCTTCATTTGATAATATCCATCTTTCGAGTAAAATTATGCTGCAGGAACTATAGTGCGCCATTGGCAACCCCTTTTCATATCATTCATCATCAATCCATTTCATAGTGTGTTGAAGTTCATCTTTAACACACCTAGTATCAGAGCTATTTCTCCTTGTCATCTTGAGGAATCGAAGAAAGGAAGCAAGCTTCCTGAGGGCCATCTTCATCACCGAAAGATGAAGAAAGAATAGGCGAGCAATGGAAGTCGCAAGGTAAAAGGTTGTGAGTATCATCTCTTCTTTATTTTAAATCCTTTTTATCTTTATATTCCATTGATGTTTGGGTTGTTATTATTCATTTGATTATCCCATTTTTACCCTTACAAGTTCTATATTAACAGCCTTTCATTCCATACAAACAATCCATCATTCATAAGGCATCTACATTATCATCCTAAGCATATTGAGCACTTGAGTATTCATAGCATCCATTGAGCTTGTCATCATTATTATCCATCCATCATGGTATCTTTTATCTTCATAATTGTTCATTGTTGAAAAAGCAATCCACATCATAAACAAGAAATCACACAATCTAGGTGATATTGTGCTTGAATTGCATGCTTTTGATTTCATTTGGATTAGATTCTTTGATGATGGTAGGGTTAGGTTTTCATGGCTATGCTTGATCTTCTTAACCTAATTTTTTACTTATCACATTTTGGCACACCCAGTGGGACTCACTTCACTTGATCATTTTTGCATGCTTTTGAAGTAAAAATTTGCATTCATCTAACCCCCATTGTCGAGTTTCGCAAGTTTAATTAACTTTTTGTTATAGATCCGCTATTTTTTGGACAAAACCCTAGGTTTTAAAGATTTAATCATATTCCAAATGGCTGTGAATTTTTCTACACGATTTTTACAGAAGTTTGTCCATGATAGAAGGAAGCTACAGCAGGAAAATTGCGAGTTTATCACCATTTTTGTGGGAGCTATCATGTTTTTATGTTTTTTCATAAAATCACAAATCGATGAATTTTTCAAAAAATTTTACATTTCTAGAAAGCTCTTGAAATTATAAGGGGGGTCTATGTTTTACAAATTTAATTTAGAGGTCATATACAGTGTGGAAAAATCAGATCTTTGCCAACTATAGCTTTTCCATAAATCCACATTTTTGGGTGTAAAACTGAGAATTTTTTTGATTTTTTTACATTTTTGGAAATCTCTCAGAAAATTTATAGGGGTCTCTTCTTTAATTTTTTAATTTTCAAACCAAATATGTCTTGAAATAATCAAATCTAATTTGGCTATGTATCTAAAATTACAATTTTCCTTGCCTGCCTTATTTTTTATGCCTACATTATAATATTATTTTTTGATGTTGTAGGTGATCATAAGGAGCTTTAGTAGTAGAAATATCAATCATATACAACATCTTGGAAAGTGAAAATAATTTAGGTGCATTCATTTATAGTTTTCATCTTTTCATTTCAATCAATCTTGTTTGCAAACACATTTCGATTTGGGCATAAAATGAACAACTTGTCTGCTATCACATCAAAAATTAGGCTAAAACAAACTATTGTCTTTCATCACATTTATATTTGGGTTTAAAACAAACAAGTGCTTGCATTGTCTTCAACACATTAGATTTCTAAGGTTAATGAACCTCGTGCGAGTGTGACCAAGTAAATGTGTATGCTCTCTCCTCACGTCCTAACACAAACTTGGAGATCAAAAACATTTACTTGTGTTGCTTTTGTTTAGCCCTAGAGAGGCCTGCCTTGGTGGGAAAAGAGGTATTCACCCCAAGGGAATGACCTCAAGCGGTACTTTCATCCGGTCCGCTATAAAAATCAAAGGATAAGGTGAAAGCCAACTCTAACCGGTATTAGCACTCACTATATAGTGCTAACTTGAAAGGAGGTGTACCTTTGTGTATATTAAAACTCCTAGTAGGGTTAGGTAAAGTCTTAAGTGGCTTTCTGGATGCTTGTGGGGTGTCGGTCCCCCAGATTTTCACTAGAACCTCCTTGTGATAGTGGCCTTACCTTGACTAGGACTTGTTGAAGTGTCTTCACGTGCTTGCTTAACCATCATCACATTCTTCCAAACTAAAACTTGCTTATGTGTTTTGTGTGAGTGATTCATGTGTCTATATGCATAATCATTTATTCAAATATTGCGACATCAAGCTCTAACCACCCAAACACATAAAGACAAGTCATCCTACACATTCCTCCAATAACATTCGAACGCAATCACTTTCATCCTAAACATAGCCTAGTCATCATCCAACCCTTCATAGCCAAGTCATTCAAACCATCCTAAACTTATCCTAGTCACATCCCTATCCTAGCCAAATCACTTCCACCACATCATCAAAATCCCTAAATGAGTACTTGCTAAAAGGACTTAAGAGAAACACTTGGGTGACAACATGTTTACACCAGAGGACCCAGAAATCAAATTCCAAAGATTCCTCCAAAATCTTCATCAAGGATCACAAGCCCTAAACCAAGACAACATTGAAACATTACAATTCTTCATCCAGAAAGCTCAACCCCACGCAAGCTAATCACCTCAACTGCAACACTTCATAGCCCATGTCCAACACCTTTTAGCCACTAGTCAAGCTTGACAAGTACATCAATCCTTAGCCACTCCATACCAACCTAATCCACCTCATAGGCACATGTCATATCCATCCACTTCCTATTAACTTAATCCACCTATCCACTAAGTCAATGCCACATCAACCTATGAACAGCCACCTCAAGCTTATCTAATCCCTCATGCCACCATTCCAATGCACTACCAAGCCCATCCACAAAGCAATCAAGTGATATTACAAGAACAACATCCAAGTCCCAATAGCCCTTTGTACATAAATCAAGTGAGCACAAGTCAACCTTGCTAACAAGATCAAATGCCCGCATTTTTTAGTCTACCTCAAGATCTTTTGTCTACATATCCTACCATTACACCTGGCTTCCAAGACTATCAATGGCCTCCCCAACAAGCACAAGTGAGCCCAAATCCACCTTTGCAACAAGAAGTATATACAACTCCAAGTGGCCCTTTATATATAAACCATGCAAGCCTAATACAAAAAGACTTAATTACCTTTGACAAGGGAGATATGAATCTAGCCAATGCAGCCTATGAGTGCCCTTCATCATCCAATCACCCACCAACACATGAGCCTACTAGCCCTATCATAACACCACCATATGATCCTACCCCTAGTCCATTGGTCCACCAACCTTCATCACCTTCATCCTCATGTTTGACCAATCTTCTACCACAAGATCCCTTGGACATAACTTTACAACAATTGGTTCAAGCAAATTTGATTGAGCTGCCACCGATAGAACCTTTTGAACCAATCTTTAAACCCCCTTGGTATAATGAAAACCATTATTGTGCATACCATAGGTATAAGTGCCATACAACAACCAATTGTGTCAAACTTAAGAGATTGATCACAAACCTCATAAATTATGGTAAGATTATCCCTTCATCCAATCTAAATCCTAATCCACCAAATCCAATTAGCCCCCAACCTAATCCTAGTCCTAAGCCTACAACATCATCTGCTATTATTGCTCATCCATTATATTCCCATCCACTCATACCCTTGCAAAGGATGTGATCCATTGGCTATTAGCAAGGAATAAACTACCTCCATGTCAAACACCCATTCATGAGCCTACCAAAGAACTTCCAAAGGTCATGTCCAATCCTATAATCCCATCATGTGGTCCACCTATCCTTGAGCCTATCCAAGAGCCCTCGATTAACATTCTTATCTCTTCAAGCCCATCATGTGAACTAGAAGCCATCAAGCCTATTCAAGAGTCTCCTATTATGAATCCAAGTCAAGAGTCATCATGTTCTCATGTTGTTGACCAAGAGCCTTCCACTTCCATTCAAGCAACCCAAGAGGTATGTCAAAGGTCTAATCCTAAGCATGTGGAAACATTAAGTCCTAGTCCAACTCAAGATCAAAACACATTCATTCAACCCATCCATAACATTTACCTTCTTTATGATCAAGATGATACCTATGAAGAAGCTATCCATGAGCACCTTGATCCTATCCATAATCTTATATCCATCCATGAGTGAGATATCCAAATTGCTCCTAGTCATCCACCATCTAGCCCTTCGATAATGAGCAAACATCCACTTGTCATGATGAGACATGTGCCTCCCAAGAACACATAAGCATAGAAGATCAAATCAATAAATTGGATCTACATGAACATAATGCTAATCAAGATCCTAATGATCCTCCTTCCACATCCACCATTGATTCCACTTCAAGTCCACCATCATATCCACTTGGTCTTACCACCTTTGTCCATGAATGTTCTTCCTTAGGACAGCAACGACCTTTATCCACTTCACTTTCTCCATCCAATAATGAACTCAAGTCTAGTGTTCAAACCACACCTAGTCCCATTGTCCATAGTATCCTTCGAAACATGAACTACCAAGGTAAAGGCCTAGGCCTTTATGAACAAGGTATTTTGGAGCCAAACCATGTCAAGATTCCTCCATGCTCATATGGCCTTGGATATACACCACAAGGTAAACAATCTAAAGATGTTGGTAATCCCTCCATCCCTCCTAAGTTCACTCCTTTCCATCACAAACCACATCATATGCCCAAAACCTATGTAGCCATTCCCCCTCCATTAACCTACAAATGTCAAAAGCATGTGACCATACACCTCCCACCATCCACTTTACCTCCATTACTTCCAACTCCTAACATCCCATTATCCACTTTACCTCCACTCCTTCCAACTCCTAATATCCCTCCATCCACTTTGCCTCCATTGTTACCAACACCTAATTATCCACTTATCCATAAGTACCCTTACATTCCTAATTATGACCAACAAATTCACACATTGCCTAAACATGAAGATTCCACTCATTCCACCAACCCCGCTTCCACCAAACCCATGGGATTCCAAAATAAACATTTGGATGCCTTTATCTATAAAGCTAAAAAAATAACTAAAACTCCTAAGGACCCTCATGCCTTAGGGCATCAATGTAAAAAGTCTCTAAATCATCCATCTTCTAAGCAAAGTACATTCACAAAGCTATCCAAGCCCATACCTCTAAAAGTAAAGAACAAAAGCAAAATGGTTTGGGGTCCATAAGAAAATAGCTAGAAATTCAAATGAGGCATCCTCATCCACATCTTAAGAATCCCAACCACCTATATCCATCCAAAAGCCTACTTCCATCCAAAACATCCATTCCCTTCAAAAATCCCACAAGAAAGCAAAAGTAGTAAAAATACTAAATCTATGTGGGTTCGTAAATCACTTCAACAACCATATCCTAAGTAAACATCTCCATTGCTTCCTACACCACCATCCCATCAAAAGCTTCAATGTTTAACACGGTGTGTGCAACTGTTGGTCATGATTCCCTTCCATTCCAAAACATTCCCACATACCTCCATCTCCCCAACCTTCATCCATTACCCTACATATCTTCCCCATCACCTTCCTATGGTCCATTCTTTTGCATAAGTCTTACATAAATCCACACCATAAGCTACTAGCCTACCCTACCATAATTCCACATCATAATCCACTATCCCCCATCCTTACACAAACCTTTCATCCTAATCCACTATCTACCTACTCCATCTCCCTTTCATGAAGTCCCTTACCAACATCTATGAGCACACATGACATGGTCTATGCAATAGCATTCATCTCTAGTGGCACTATCACCTCTCATAGCACTAAACACTTGAGTCCATCCTATCCATTACCATGGTGAAAACCTTACAAACAGGCGCCATGTGTAATTGCTATCCCATCAAAAACAAAAAGCACAAGAAGAAGAAAAAAAATCAAAAAAGTAAAGAGAAATCCCTTCATCCAACAGTGAAAACTTGGTAAACAGGCACCTTGGATAAGTACCATGATGAAAACCTGGAAAACAGGCATCATGTGTAGGTTGATCTTCTATGTCACTCACACTTGGGGGCACATGGTCTCATCCATCTTATCATTTTCAACTTATCATTTTCTATTATATCATGCTACATCCTACCATCCTTATCCATTACATAAACATGCCTATCCTATTGAACCCATTTACCCATCCTTCTACCTTTTTATTTTGAAGAAGACATAGGGGAAAAATGTTGAAACATGTTTGGATGTTTCTTAGCATACCTTCTTTCCAAACCAAGTCCTATCCATTGACCATTCATCCATCTCATTCAAACCAATCCATCATGTCCTCTTATTATCATAAGCATCATGTAAAATCCAATCATGTCATCCCTTGGTCATGAACTTTGTCATGTAAAAATCCTAAGCACTACCACCTAGAATGGGGCAAGTTATTCTTCCTATGCAACATAGCCTTTTGGAGATCACATCCTTGCTCCCTTATAATCCATCCATCTTATAGCTTATCCCCATCTATTTATCATGAGATTTCCACTATAGCCTACCTATCTATTTATCATGAGGCATGCATCCATCCCTTATATGGCCTATCCTCTTATCTATCCATCCAACTCTCATGAACCTTCCATCCCATCCAACTCTCATGATCTTGTCGTCACATTCACTATGAGCCCATCCTTTTCTCCATCCTTTTATCCATCCTCCTACATGTTTGCACCTAGACGTGGTTTTCCCTTGTCATTGGTATCTAGCACAAAGGCTACTTTAATTGTAAATCCATTGGCGTTTTCTAAAACATTTCAAAAAACTCCAAAAAAATCAAAAAATCCCAAAAAAATCAAAATATGTCAACAAATCCAAAAAATTAAATATCCAACAAAAAATCCAAGTAATAAAACCAATCACATCATCCAAATAATAAAACCAATCACATCATCCAAAACAATCCACTCCATCAACATTCAATCAAAATCAAATCATCATCATCATCAATTCTTCTTATTAATAACATTCATTCATCCATTTCAATCAATCACTTCTTCCAATCCTATCAATCCAAAGAATCAAAGCAATGATCCAAATCCAAGTCATCATTAAGCTATACCAATCAAGTTAATCAATCAAGCCAAATTATCCGAACGCAATCCATGGTCTTGATCCTAGCCTTGTTGTAAGCCAAATTAATCAGCCAACTAGTCAACCAACTCAGCAAACATTCTTGTGTTGATCTAGGGATATAGCGTTCCCTGCAATGACAACACTATCATCAAAACAATTAAATAATTAATCATTGGTTTACAGCTTGACAGGGGCAATACCTTGTTTGTTTTTGAATCATTTGTGCATGCTTGCTTGTGTGTGTCACCATTTTTATCTCGCATTTGTATCAAATCGGTATCATTCCAACTAATATTCACATCTTGTGTATGTTGGAATAGATTTTTGCACTATCCTTTGCATCTAAGGTCATATCATACCTTTTGTGCATTAGGACTTTAATGCTCTAAGTTTACTTCCTCATACATTAGACAAGGTTGTATTATGCTAGGGCACAAGACATATTGTCACCCTGGTCTTTATACCTTGGTGTATAACGTCTAGTGCTATATCAAACATCATGGTTGCTCACTTTCATTGCAGCATAATGCATCATCATTTCTTCTATCCATTTCCTTATCTTTCCTCCTTGATCAATCCATTTCATTTCGAGAGCCTACCTGTGTTTGTCCAACCCACCTATCCTCTTGAGGGGGCATCATTCCATCATCATCCTATCTTTTTCTCATCCTATCCTACATCATCATCATCCCTATCAATTATCCATATCTTAGGTTCTTTGAAATGATGTTACTCAAAATAAATCTTATCATCTCAAAGAGGGACAAAATGTAGACACCCAAATTTGTCCATGTCTTGCAATACCTAGTCAAAAACATTATCCTAGACATCATGTAGCATTTTGTCCTTATCCCACTCTTAATCCATCCCACTTATCCCATTAATCCAATTAATTAAATAAATTTTATTTATTTAATTAAAATCCCATCTTAATCCCATCCTTATCCCACTCAGTTAATTAATTAAATAAATATTATTTATTTAATTAATTTCACATTCATAATCCCACTTTCCAAATAATTAAATAAATTTTATTTATTTAAATAATTTCTCATTCATATCCCAGTCCTATCCTAATCATCTTCCCAATTAATTAAATATTTTTTATTTAATTAATTAATTTCCCTCACATATCCTAACTAATTCAAATATTTTATTTGAATTAAGTCCTCACCTTTCATCACATTCCAACACTTGTCCACCTCTTGATTGAATCATATGTGGTAGTACAACTTTCATTTAAATCCTTCACATGTACAACTAATGGGACCTAATTTTAGTATTTGTGTACACCATCACATATAAACTTATTAAATCAAAGTATTTGTGTACACAATCACACATGAGACCTATTCTCCTCCCTCCACTTGTCACATGACTACAACTCCCTTGAAGAGTTGGAATAACTAATCAATCCTAGCTGTCCACATCAATCATTTAGCTTTTTAATCTCAACCATCAATTTGAACCAAGCTTTTCCTATAAATCAACCCCCTCACAAGCCATTTGGAAGATGCATTAAGTTGGATTATCCTTATGCTACTGAAACATCTTTAGAGCTTTTGCATCTATCATCATCATCTTCCATCTATCAATCTTCCATCTATCATCTCAATCCTATGCAAATGTTATGTTGTTGAATTGTGAGCAACCAACATATGAAATCAATCAAAAAATTCATCTTGCATCTTTGAGGTATTGAAGGATTTGTGTTTAGCTTATGCATTTCATTGTTGGATCATTTCCATTTGCAAATCCAAATTTTTTGATATACAATATTTAGATCTTCTTCTACTTTTGTTCTTTCTATAAATTCTGCTTCCAAATCATTCAAGGTTTCATTTGCTTATATCAATTGATCACTAACTTCTTTGTATTTTTATTTGAATTTATTGACTTGTTCTTTTAATTGTGAGATGCATTCATCAGCTTCTTGTAAGTTATCCTTTAGATCCCTAACTTCTACTTCAGACTTTTCAAGATCAATAAGAGTTGCTTCTAGTTCAACATAGCTGAGAAATTTCCAAATCTCCTAGCTACCATGAGTGAATTCTCCCAAATCTCCCTCAAGCTATTAGGCTTCTCTCAAGGAACCTTGCTCTGATACCAATTGTTGATAGTAAGGAATATTGAGAGTGGGGGGTGAATCAGTATTCCACAAAACCTCTTAACAATTTTATTAATCCAGTCTCCAAATGAAAGCAGAATAAATAGGAAAAGCATAAAGATAATGAAAGAATACATAGGAACAATAACCATAAAGACATAACACATGGAACACAAGTATTTTTAACATGGAGAAAAGCTAACAATACAGATTATAAGAGGGCTCATTGCCTTAGGGCTCACTGGACAGAGGAATGCTCACTGCAAGTAAGGCTCACTACCAAAATAGACTCACTACCTAAAGAAGGAAAGAAGGAAGAATGGCTCACTACCAATTTGAACTACTCAGATTACATCTACACATGCATGATTATAGCTCTAATGAAGCATAGAAATATTGTCTCAAAACTCTTCATCTCTGACTCCTTTGTTTTACTACTCTGCTTTTACATATGAACATGATCTCTCTTCTTCTTCTCTTACACAATCACTTTACTTCACATGTCACACATTCACATTCACATATCTCACACTAAACATTGAATTTGAGCCCATATATATATCCGCAACACTTAGAATCTTCATATTGAGTCGGCCTACTTAGATGAAGCCTATAGTTAATAAACTTGTAGTTGTCGGCCAAATCTACTCACCAAAATACATAGCGGACCCAAATAACATTTGAAACACCTTCTCATATGTCGCCTCCAATTATAGAACCACTTAGGATAGATTTCTAATCAATAGAACTTACCACACATGTCAAATCAAACTTATCATGTCGGCCTCTAACTCAAACTGTTACTGATTCAGTTCATTTGTTAGACTACATCTTTCAATGCAGACCACAAGACTTGCTCAAAATCATGTCGAAGACTCCTTAGACATCACAAACCATACCTTTAGAACTGAAAGGAAAAATATCCTTTAGCGGAAAAATGCAGACCATCAGAACTAAGACTCTGTCATAGTCAAACTCTGTCAAACAATGTAGCAATACTCAGTAGCTTGTAACAAACTTTCCGGTGGACTTTAGAACCTACAAGTCTAGATTTAGACACTTTGTACAAGTGTTTGTAACACCTCAAATATGCATATCAATATATGCAACACTTGAGGAATGTGGACCAAATCAACTGAGTGTTCTGCTCTTGAATAGTACTCTATTTTGTTCTGCCGGACTTAGGCCATTTGAAGATATACTTCCGGAACTGATCAAAAGATGAAACCTTGGATATAAGATTATCTAAGAGTTAGGAAAATCATACTGGAACTACAAAACTTGGTCTTCAACTGCAGATCAATGCCAATCCAAACACTCTTATTCTGTCGCTACTTCTATACATTGCCAATATGACAGTCTTCTTTACTAGACCAAAATCTATGTTCCAACCTTGTTCTAATGACAACACTTAATTACTAAACATAGCAGTGTCTCTTGCCAACACGTATTTCACCTTTAGCATTATTTACAATAGGTACAACTATTTGGATTGTCCTTTTGCCTATTGTAGGACCTCTCTTTATTGCAGAGGTAGCCCTGGCTCTCCTCTTTGGTTTGGCTGCTTCAGCCAAAAATAATGAAGATATATCAAAATTTGAAGGATCAAAGAATGTAGGCAGATTCACGTCATGTTGAAGCCAATATGGTACATCATCTTTGGACCCTTCCTGGTCTGTATGCTCAATGTGAGAAGCATGTGATTCTATGTTTTACTCTTCTAGGGTATCCTCATCATCTCCCTACTATTATTCTTCTTCTTCCCCAATGTGAATCCTTACATCTACCTTTTGTTGTTCATAATTTGTGGGGGTCTCCTTTGGTATCTTCTCACTCTGATCAAGTAGTATTTGTTCATCTTGTGGTGGTGGTGGATTCATATCAGGTCCTTGATGACTGTGATCCTCAATATCCTGATGTTATATCTGGTTATCTTCACCCACCCTTTCTTGTTTCTTGTTATCATCTTCCTTCATTGGACCTTCTTGTCCAGATTTTGACATGTTTATATCCTTATTATCTTGAGTTTTAAAGGTGACATTAAAACTTGATTGTCTAGATGCATCAATTATGATTTCTTCTTCAACATGCCCTTGTTCATCATCTTAGACATGCTACTAACTAGTTATCTCTATATGCTCTAGGACTACATCCTTATCTTTTCCTACATCATCATTGCCTTGATATGCTAAATCAATAACTGTTGGGATAGTCACATGACCAATTAATCCTTCTAGGCCAATTTGTTGTGCTACAGTCTCTAGATTATCTTCTTCTATATCTTCCTCCCTGTCTTGTTGTACTATGGGAGTATTTTGAGGCGTTACCATTGTATTCTTTACCAATGATTCCATGGGGCTAGTACACATCTGATCTACTACCTCATCATTATAAATTTCTATTGTTTTATCTAGAGGTAGAGGTTGATCACCCTCTCTTTTCTCGTTCTCCTCCCTCTCATTCTCTGCTAATTCAGTCTTAAATTTAACAATGGCGTGGATAGGAACATCATGTTAGAAGTTATGTTGAATCCCTTCACCTCCTTGGACTTGAAGCACAATGTTTGGGTGCTTCGAGCTATAGATCCTCTCATTGTTGATGCTTGGCATTTTTGTTTGGGAACCTTTGCTCCCACTAGTGCATCTTTAGCTTTCTTTCTCCTCTTTATTACCAAGGGTCTCTCATCATCATCACTTTCCTCCAAGTCTTCATATGTGATGCCCCATTCTACTGTTTGTTTAGGTTGCCTTTCAGGGTTCTTGGAAGTTGTAGTAGCAGAGGTGGAAGCTTGTCCTTTCTAAGGTGAAGGCTTTGGGGTTATCTTGACAACAATGTTCAACCCTCCCCTCTTGGTAACCTTAGATGATCCTTCATGTTGTCTCTTGTCCATAGATTGTCTCTTATCTTTCAAGAAGTCATCATATTCTTCTTTTGCCAATTCTTGTCTCTTTCTTTTATTATCAATTGTCACAACCAGCCCCTTGGCCTTGAGCATAGAAACCTCCTTCTCTACCTAGGATTTGGTCAATTGCATGACCCTCTGAGTTATTATCTCTAGTGAGGTTTCTTTCGGCTGGCTCTAATCAGGTGGAGAGATTGTCTCATTGTATATCTTCTTGTCTTCATATGCTTGAGACATGATCACTTCATCATCCTTAGATAATTATGGGGGAACAAGAATACAATCCAAGGTGTGGATTTGTTTTAGTGTGAGCCTTTGGTTGCTCCTCCTTCTGACTTCAACATCATCAGAGCAATCAGCCCAATAATCATCTATGTGCACCTGGTGCACTGGCTTCTTATATAATGCTTCCATCCTATGATAGGGATCATATTGCCTTGATAAGGGGAAATGTTTCAAAAACATCAACTGCAATCCTCCTATGGCCTCTTTAGTTGTTTATGCATTAGGGCACATATACCTGCCAATCATAAGTGGAAACATGACCTTAGGTATTTTATTCTTCTAGACAAATGCCTCATGTGAAGGAAATATTTGTTGGGCCATCTCCATTACTATGACCTTATCCATTGGATATCTTGGAAACATCATGGGTTGCCCATCAAAGCCCTCCATTCTTATGTATGTAAATATAGGAAACTAGATAAACCATGATCCATTCCTACTCACTACTGTTTGAGCTTCCATAGTCATTCTTTTTTCTCTGTCATCTTCCATGGTTCAAACTGGACGCATGATGAAGCAATCATTAACTCTCGTATAATGTTGGGGGGATTCCCTCCTACCTAATTGTGGATAATTGTCCCAGATATTTACATCTTCAGGATTACGGCCAACCCTGCCAACTATTTATAGATTATTAAATGTGCCTTTGGCTCCACATGAATATACTACATAGGAGGTCATATGGAACATGTTTGTTTTCCCTCCCAACCTCTTTATTCTTTCATCAATACTATCGCTGATTAATTTTTCCCACTGCAATTTTTAATCCATAGATTCTATCATCCTCATGAGGCCATTCATCTAGTCCTCAAAACAACTTGCATTTGGTCTCCTCCTCATCCGGCTGAGAATAACCATCATGTATTGATATTTGAGGGCAAAGTTAAATTTGTACAAGTGTACAGGAAATTTAGCCAATGCCTTATATGTGTTGTTACTAGCTCTCCAGGAGATCAAACATTTCCTACACTCCTTGAAACTATTCTAATATTTCTTCTCTAGGGCTCCCATATTGATCTTATACACATTAGATGATGGTAAATTGAAAGTGGAGGTGATGCGTGTGACCGAAAAATCTGCATATATCCTACCATGTTTCTCAACCCTTCTGGTGTGGACATTGTAATTATTGGCACATTATGCCACTAGCTCAAAGGCCTCTATTGCGTATGGGAACCCACTAGCATGCCGCATGCTGAAACTATATATACTCATGAGTAAGGGATCTCGATTGCCTCTTTCTGATTCAACTTTCCATTCATCAAGATCAGTGTTCCCTAGGTGTGTATCACCTATTTTCCCATATTTAAATGTTGACCCTCTGGGTTGTATACACAAAGGTGTTAAAAACTTTGTATCTGACGTATTCCTACAAATATCCATTGTATCCTATAATGACAAGTATACATGTCTCAACCTAACATGTGTTTTAGGGTTTTAGACTTAAACATTTTGTGTATATCAAGGTGTTTTACTTTCACAAAGCATATTCAAATGTCACCTTATGAATTTACGATAGTAAAAACCATTTACTTGTTTACTTATTCAGAAATGACAAAATGATGGTTTTATCATTACATACCTGATTTCTGCGCTTTTCATCTACTTAATCAAGATTAGGATATGCATGTTCACTTTTCAATCACCCTCCTCTGTGCGTCGTTCAAGGTGTACACCATTCTGTTGAGGTAGCAAGTTAGTATATTGGTGGTATTAATCACAGAGGAGCTCTACAATCTCTTGTTGAATGATTTGATAAATGAAAAATGATCATAAATCACTATTTCATTTGTTAACATCTATGGATTAGGGAGTAATTAATGTTATATCATTCCTATCCATGGATATGCATGTAGTGTTCTTAAAATCACAATAGGTGGCTCCATGTGATTTGAAATTTTGAATATCCACCTACCGTTAGATGGTATTTATTATAGGGTCTGTATATTTTAAAATGTCTAAGTACTTAAATAATATGCATGCTCATTCAGAATATGCACTTGAAGTCATCATGATGTAGGTCAACGTTGACCAGGTGTAAGAAGTGGGCATGAAAAAGATCGAATGTATTTCCTTTTGTTTAGATATCAGGGCATTATGATATGTCCATATAGACCAGTCAACTTGCCACGTGGCATCTTCTTATTGGTTCTTGGAAGTCTATGTGTTATGGATCCTGAGGGTAGATATGTAGATATTAAGAAATATCCAGGTGGTTAGTTTTGCGAAATATCACTCCTCTTAATTTAAAGATGAGGATGATGTCACCATGTCAAATGATGTTTCTAGACTAGTTATAATGTGACATCATTGTCATCTTAGCAAATGTCAGTGTGCTAAGTTAATATCTGGATATTGAATTTTATCATTATATTGAACTAGGTCAGGATATTAACTAATATCCAAGATCTTAAGGAATGTGACGACCTAGTGATGTCGAATGTCTGGGTGACGTCATCGTATTATTAGGGTTTCTTCTATAAAGTTTGGGATGATGTCACCATCACATTAGTGAATATTCACACATTAAGTTAATATGTGGGTGCTCACTAATTATAGTAATATTCGGTCTTGAGGTGTCTGGGTGATGTCATCGTTGCATTGTTACTTCCTTACGATGATATTGAATGATGTCACCAAGATGTTAACTAATATGCAGGATATCAAGAAATATCTGCGCACTTAAAATTTTCATTGTATTTGGGTAAGTCCGCATATTAGTGAATATTAGGGATATTAAGTAATGTGATGACCCCCCTTCTTTTGTGACTATTTGACCAAATTTTGACCAGACATAACTTCTTATTCTTATGGAATTTTGGGGTGATCCAAAAGGCAAACCTGCTTAAAATTTTGTATTCTTTCACTTGATGAGGTTTGTGATAACAAAATTAGACTTTGAAATTTAACCTCTTATTTTGAGTTCCTGATATGCATAGCATGGCATCCTGATATGCATCTGATACTAACTCCTTTTACCATACTACCCAAAGCAAGGGAACATACAAGAAAGCAAAATGTTGGGTCCCTATTTTGTGGGGGCAAAATGGGGCGTGTTGTGTAACTACAAAACACTAAGGTGAACTTCTTTTGGTGGCTTACTATCCATAAAAAGATCCTAACCCTTGATAACCTAAAAATCAGGGGGTTCCAAATCCCTAATAGGTGTGTTCTTTGTCAGAAGGAGGAGGAATCTGTCTCTCACCTCCTTCTCCACTATGAGTTCTCTAGGGAGGTATGGAGTTTGACCTACCAAAAACTTGGTATCTATTGGAGTATGAATCATGATTTGACTTCTTTCATAAATAATTGGAGTACACCTTTCTCGCAACCTATCTATAGAAAGTTGTGGTATCAAATCCCCCCTCTTCTTGCTTGGGGTCTATGGAAGGACTACAATAATAGGATCTTTAGGGACAGCTCCAAGTCTACTTAGGAAGTTTTTTGTATCTACACCAAGTTACTGGATGAAAATGTTTCCAACAACACTCTGAAAGCTACAGAGAGCTATCCTAGAAATGAAGAAATTAGTATCCTTAGAAAGTGGAATGTTCCACTGACATCTACAAGGTGGATAATACTAAAAACCTTGCCTACAAAAATACTAAATGGACCACCCACTAAAGGATGGATAAAACTTAACTTTGATGGGGCTTTTAAGGGAAACCATGGGGTTATCTGTGAGGGGGTCTTGAGATCATATAAGGGGGAGTTAGTGGTTGCTTATTCTAGGGGGCTGGGAGAGAACTCCAACAATGTGGCTGAAGTGATGGCTCTCCTATGGGGTTTGAAAGTTTCCCTATCCATCAATATAAAAAACCTTCTGATAGGAGGAGACTTGAAGCTCATTATTGATGTTGTTCAAGAGAAAGCTAGATTAGGATAGCAGGTTGTTGATATCATTCAAGACATTAAATGCCTCCTCTTGGGATTAGATGAATTTGAATTAAGGCATATACATGTATGGTAATGGTATTGCTAATGCAATGACCAACTTGGGGATTAACCTGAAAGCAAAGAGATGTTGGAGAAATATTAATAATCTCCCCAAAAACATTAAGCATTGCCTATGCTTGGAGTCTGAAATTATACCCACTTAATGGATAACATAAATTGGACTTCTCCTATTGTGGAATATATTTCAACATATATTCTCTATATCCATTAGAAGCTTAGCCTAAAAAAAAACTTATCATATGATAAGAGGGGAATAATATCCGAACATGGGACAGTTGGTCTCATGAGTAAGAAGTTGACATCTACTAGGACGAGTTGGAAAGAAGAGAACCACATCATCTCTTGCCAGCTCATCTAGTTCACATGGCCTTTGATGAATTAGACTATTGTTGGTTACCAATTTTGTAATTGTAGAAATAACCCAATACGCCCAAGAAGGTAGTGACAAAACGACACCAACAAATGGAGTAATTGTTGTGAGCGCAATGATTATCCTCTGCGTTTGAGAGGGGCAGCTCCTCGTAGGATGTGTGTTTTAAATCTTAGGTACCTCTAACTAGAAAGTATGAAAAGGAAAGAGAAAGGGAAAAAGAGAAAAAGAAAAGGAATCTGCGTGTGAACATAAGAAACACAATACAAATCCCAAAGAGAAAGAAAGGAAAACACAATAGTAGAAGCACAAAGTCCTCTGAAAATACCTATATATCAGAGGAAAGAATGAAGAAATAAATGCAAAGAAACTAATTAGATGTAGGAATAACTAGCTTCACAAGGAATACAAACATAAGAACAACAACCTTATATTGAAAATGAACTTAGAACACAAAGTTTCTAGTTTTTCCCCTTCACAAAGCTCCCATACCCAGGCAGCCAAAGATATAGAAAATTGGAATCTTTTACAATGAATAGCCCTTGAGTTTTTAAGGACTTGCATGGATGGGAAATCCAAAAGCCCTCTGCCATTGAACATAACTCATAGAAGAAAGTAAAAATCCAAGAGACATCTCTTCGACTTCCACCACCTATAGAAATTAAAAAAATGAAAGAAACTCGAAAGCCAACGACAACTCTTGGTATTTACTTTCTACACTTCTCCCTCAAGCACTTTCTTGTCTTACACTACATTTTCACCCTTACATCTGGACACCTATCTTTGTCACTTATAATCTCATAAATTCTTTTCCAATCAGAGCAAACATGTTGCATTTGCTGGGTCATGGAAAGACTAAGTTGTCTAATGGAGATTTTCATACCAGAACCCTAACAACCACATCGCTTGAATCGGGGCACCTGACTTTCATCCCTGTGATCTTCACAATCTTGTTATCACCAGCCGTAACCTCTTCAACCAAGACAGCATGCCCTAGTTTTGCCCCCACTAGATATCCCTCTGTATTTTGATTAACAATTGAAGATGTGTTTGAGCCAAACTTTATGATATCACCAACCCATTTGTTTTAGCAGTAGTGGAAAATTGAGATGGTACTAAACTAATGGCAGTTGCAGCTGTGAGGGTGAAATGTCAAATCAATCAAATGAATTAAATAAGACCCAAACATCAACAGAATAGAGAAACAAAGAAGATTCAAATGAACAAAGCAATGAACAAACACAACAAACCTCTTCTGTTTCGAAACTTCTGTTGTTTGCCTATCACAAATCGTCCTTTCGCAGATGAGATGAGCCCTCAGAGAGTGCAATCTTTTAAAGCTGTTTGAGGAAGTCGATGGTGAACGACTATGGTGTGATATGCAATGAAGGTGAGCTCCAATGCAACAATGGTGATCTCAAGCTTGTGGATGACAAATGGGTGCCAAAGGCACGCTGGTGATATTTCTGTAGAGTAACGATGTCAAAATCCTAGATGACTAGAAGGGAGGGATGAAGCTTCATTTATAGACTTGGAGGAATAGGAATCAACGGTTGAGAGAAGATATGAAGATCAACAGCTGAGGATGGTTGAGGAATGTGCAACCAGTAGAAATGTGACAAGTGTCCCAGCTCCATCATGAAAGGTGGGATGTGACAAAACTGATTGGAGAGTTAACTCCATTGACTGGTCTATTAACAGAATTGATTGACCAGTTAGAAGAGTGGATTGTGGAACTGAATGGATTGATTGAGGATTTGACTCAACTGACAGGTTAGTTAACAGATTTGATTGATTGGTTAACTAACCTCTGATTGGAGAAGAAATAGGCCATGTGGGTGAGGGAAAATAAGGCAATTAAATATTAAATATATTTAATTACATGTGCAACCTGATGAGGTGGACAAGGTGAGGTGGAAAAGGTGAGGTGGAATTTTGAACTTAGAACTTTAGGATAGAGGAATTGGGCTTAATTAAATAATTTATGATTATTTAATTGTGAGGGACAAATAGAAGAATTTTAATTAAATAAATGGAATTTATTTAATTATGGAACAGTGAATCGATTAAATAAATTTAGAATATTTATTTAATTAATAGAAGAATGGAATAAATATTTAGAATATTTATTTAGGATGATTTGTGTCATTTTTAGGCGTATACATTTTGCCCCTCTTTGATGCAATGCAGTTTACAGCGTTGCTTCAAAGAAGTTGATAGTCCGAATGATGATACATGCCCCAGTTTGCCCCTGGTACAGGTTTAATGATGATAGGATGCCCCCTCGGGAGATTGGACGGGAAAAAAAATGGCGAAAGTTTTGGAGACGGACAATCTCACGACGAAGAAGGGGTGAGGATAGGTTGGAGGAAAAGGGATGCGGTCGGGGATGCAGGAAGAAAACGGGAGGAAAAACAGACACGGGAAGTAGTCACAGTCATCACCTAGCCAGAATTAGGGTTTGGAGGCTATAAATAGGAGCTGGGTCCACAAGAATAGTCATTTGCACACTTGGTTGATCTGGATTGGAGGAAGAGAGCTCAGAGCAAACTTAGAGCAGCATGGCGGCCAGAGCAGCAGACATTCCATGCGAGGAGCACCGATTCGAGCGAGTCCGACGATTCGGGCGGCCACCAGAGGCAGGACCCCCGGTATGTGCTTCGAAAAATTTCTCCTAGGGTCGAGTTTAGGCGTCATAAATGCATGTAGAAAATAGGTGAAATAGATGCGCCGAAACGCAGAACGGCGCATATGCCTCGTGAAGCTACGCTTTTGTATTTTCGCGGCGCATATGTCGGTTTCAGCGGCGCATGCGTTAAAGCTGCGCTTTTGTGCATTCTAGCTGCGCATGCATAATTTGGCGGCGCTTTTGTAATTTCGTCACGCCTACGTGAAATGCAGCAGCGCATTTGTTAAAGTTGCGCATATATGGATTCTTGCGGTGCATGCGTAATTTCGCGGTGCATGCGTGGATTTCTGCGGCGCATGTGTTAGAATGGCGCACACGTGCACTGTAGTGGCGCATATGCATTTTTGCGGCGCATATGTTGATTATTGCGGCACATATACCAGAAATGACGCTTTTACCACATGTAGTGGCACATTTGCTTGGGATGGCAAATTACTTAGCCAAATTGATTCGATTAGCGTCCTGTTTGACGCGGGAATCGATGAGCGATCTCCAAGATTGCAGGAATCTAGTCAAGAGATGTAGTGTGCTATTTTGATCAATTTGAAATGCTAAGTTTAGTTGATATAGTTCAGTAGATATGTTGAGTATGGTATATGCAGCTTGAGACTGACGCCTTGCTTTGTGTGCTTGCAGGAGGAGATACGAGAGACTCTGCAGTCGAGGGAGACGTTCCCTATGCCATTATTGCAGAGATACATGCTGACGGAGGCTGACAGAGTGGCGCTTGGTGCCATGGGTTTGGATTACGTTTGCTTCATGCCCGAGGTGCGGGCGAACTGAGGACTATTGACAGCGGCCGTAGAGAGATTCCACAGCGAGGATGGGACCTTCCACTTCCCTACTGGAGAGATGATGGTGACCTTGGAGGACGTCTACAGGATATTGCACTTGCCCGTAGTAGGCGAGTTAGTGGAGTACGATGCACAGCGGGACGCGGGACTCGCCGAGTGTCAGCGGGTATTTGATGACCCCGAGCTAGTGGGACAGGTCATCCCGTGGCAGGATATCTATGACTGTTACGACTACTTCCGTGGGATAGTTGCTGGACTGATGGGGGGCGTTGTATGCCCAGACAGGAGATCACACGGGTTCCCCATTGGATGGGGCAGGATCATGGAGCGGATGCTGACTGAGGGCACCTGATATGCGTGGGGACCCTGCGTGCTGGCCCACCTTTATCATGACATGCATCAGGTGGTGTACCACCGCAGCACGAGTCTATCGGCTGGGGTGTTACTGTTACAGTTCTAGCTGTGGGAGCACATAGCGGTGACCAGGCCGATGTGCGTCTTTGCTAGGCAGCGAGGAGAGCCATACAGCTATGGCTACGCAGGAGTGATTTCCCAGCACAGGCTGGGGAAGCTAGAGTACTGGCGGCATACTTTGGATGGGGTAGATGTGGTCGTCTGGTGGCCATATCTAGATTGCGAGCCCTGGGATGACGAGGGAGATGAGCTACCCTACTGCTTCCAGACCAGGTGGTTGATAGGTCAGACACGGCACATACTGGAGAGGCAGATGGTGGGCCGAGTGCTGAGACAGTTCGGCAGGAGACAGGGCATGCCACAGGGACAGGCCATGTTTGCCCGGACACATGCAGAGAGGGTCAGATGGGGGCCGATGGCTTCTTACGAGGAGGCCCTGGCAGAGTTCTAGCAGTTGCCGTACGTGGCATGGGACATGCGGCGAGAGATAGCAGATGCGGGGGTCACACAGGAGTACGAGGACTGGATCACAGCACATCCTTTCCTGAGATATTCAGGACCCGATATGCTGGTGCCTCGTATTGATGAGGCAGACTCAGAGGATGAGGAGGGAGAGGCTGGCCCAGGGCGGAGGGGCGCTAGAGGAGGATGAGGACGACGGGGTGGCCGAGCTGTAGAGAGGCCGAGGCAGCGGAGGAGGATAGATCAGGCTGGACAGGCAGTACCAGGACAGGGAGAGGCACAGCAGTAGGTACAGATGCCACCACCCCAGCAGGTACTACAGCAGCAGGTGCCACAGCAGCAGGTGCCCCAACAGCAGGGGCTAGGACAGGCAGAGGCAGCACAGGGGCCAGTGCAGGGTGAGGCCCATGAGAGGACCATAGCCAGCCTGAGGGGATAGGTACGAGAGCTGCAGGCACAGCTGAGGAGAGTGGAGAGGAGGCGAGACACAGATGCAGCGGTGATCGCTGGTTTGACTCGCGAGCGAGACATGGCGGATGCACAAGTACATCTTATCCGTGTAGAGCGGGATACTGCTGTGGCTGCTATGGGGATAGATGCAGCGAGTTTATTTTTGGTTAGGCAGGTGCAGCAGGCACAGGCACAGGTAGGCCAGTTGCAGACGCAGTTGGCATAGGCACAGACAGACCTAGCCAGAGCGTAGTCACAGGCTCAGTACTACCGAGGTTTGTACCATGGTGCCGTGGCGTCGAGCCAGAGGGCAGGGAGTTTCTGGAGTCAGTCCGGGGTGGCTCACAGAGCGGGTCCATCCCAGTCAGGGGCATCCGTGATGGGACCTCAGCAGTCAGGAGCTGGCAGTGGTGGCCCACAGCAGCAGGGGTAGACACAGACCAGATTTTGGGCATTTTTGGGATATGTATCATCGTCTATTTAGACGTATATTGTATATGACACTTTGATTTTGAGAGAGATGGTGATATTTGTACATTTGGACCTCCTTTATATGATAGTATGGATGATGATACAACTTTGTGTATCTATTGCATGCATTATGAGATGATGATTTTACTTCTATTGTATGATGTGATTCTATTGCATAGTTAGATGGTCTATCTGATGCTAGATGAGATACATTTTGATATGCTGCTATATGATTTCTATATGACTTGACAAATGAATGCAAAATGTAATATGATGTCTATGTGATGATGCAAATGTATGTATATGAAACATGATTTCTATGTTATGATGCTGCATAGATATATGAGATGCTACTGGATGTTTATATGATGTAATGCTTTGAATGTATGCAGTTGTAACATGAGTAGTATGTGGTGATGTAGTATAGATATATGATGCACGTGGATATGTTTTTGTTTTTGATTTTCTGTGCTTTTAAGATTAAGATGTGATGCAAATGTATTGGTGACCTAATGCATTGGATGGTGCATTCTACTAACCTAATCATGTGCATGACTAGTTTCTACAAATGATATGATATGCTCCTATATGCTTTGCTTTTGTGAAGTCCAAATGTACTCTATCGACACAAGAATGACATGATGGATAGAAGAATGGTTGCGAAAGAATGACTTAGGAACTTTTCTTGATATCGTTACTCTGCATAGTTGGGATAATGAGGATTGTATGGGATATGGATGCATGGATGTGTATATGGATATAGGACGGATGCTTTGCTTTTAGATTATTTTATTTCATCATTGGGCATTTTATTTTTTGGTACTTTTCTGAAATGTTGTAAGTGAATACAAGCATCGGGGTATAATTGAACCGAGATGACTTGAGTACCGCTTACATGGATTGTGATTTAGCAAGTTAATACAAGTATCTAGTCAAAATTGAATCTAGATGACCTGAGTACTTCTTACGCTTCAACAAGCAAGGATTGCCCCCGTTCCTGTAAGACCTTTGATGTCCTCGATGATCTTTTGCCGATCATGTCCTTAGACAAGGCTTCACATTACTAAAGTTTAATCCACAAACAACAAACAAAGAAAGTAAGCATGCCCCCCATCATAGCATCTCTAGCTTTTGGCATCCTTGAGTAGCATAGGAAGGTATGATAGCAAAAATCAAGACGCGGTAACTTAACGCTAGGTTCCAATCTACAAAGCATATTTGCGTTGATATGTGTTTATTTCTTGCCTTAATTTGCATAAAATCATTTAGAAGACCGTGGGTATTTGCTTTGCATTGGATAGGTTAAGATGCTCATAGTCAAGATTTTTGCGTAAAGCGTGGGTGTTTGCTTGAATTTGCTTACTTGATGAGAAGGTTGCACAATCCTTATTGAGAAGACTGACCCTAAGGGACTGACCTAGTGCCTCGGGGGCTCATTGCTAAATGGCCTTGCCTACGTGACGACGCAGAGGCAACGTAGTTCAGGGTAAACCCTAATGGACCATGGATGGACTAGAAGAAAGATGACAAGAATGAAGACAAGAAAGGAGACGAATGGGACCTTGGGAGAGATGGAAGCCTCGGGGGCGCATTAGAATAATGACCTTGCCTATGTGACGACGCAGAGGCAACGTAGTTCACAGACTTGGACCACAGACACTGACGAGGGACACTACACTAGGCTTACATTGAGGAGACGGTATGGGACAAAACCTTGGTTGACAAGGCCACAAGGTGAGTATCAAGCCATGATAGGTAACTGTCAAGCGTTTATTTGTGGGATGGATATGGGTCGAATTAGGAAAATAGAGGGAGAATGGGCTCAAGGTGATTGGAGTCCCAAAGATGGAGAATGCGGTTTGTCACAAGTAACACCTGTTTACCAGGTTTTCATCACTTGCTTTTATTTGCACGAGAAGCCAGAAAGTAACATGACGCCTGATTTCCAAGTTTTCCTCATGGTACCTATCCAAGGCGCCTGTTTGCCAGGTTTTCACCAAAGGACGATTTTTTTGTATGCTTTCTATTTTTTTCAATTTTTTTTTTGCATTTTCTCTTTGTAACTTTTTTTTGATTTTTTCTGATTTTACTGTGCCCCCTTGCATTGGGGTTCTCTTAGGTATAGAACCGGCGAAGGTGCATGCTGTTGATTGGATCATCAAACAACTCACCTTCTGATGTGGCCAACTGATATGCCCCCGATCCGTAAGCCGCTACAATTACGTAGGGTCCAAGCCAGTTAGGCTCGAACTTACCTTTCTTTTCTCTGTCCTGCTGATTGCGAGGGTTCTCTCTTAGGATGAGGTCCCCAACCTTGAAGCATCTAGGTCTAACCTTGTGGTTGTAGCTTCTTGACATCATCTGTTGATAGGCTTTGAGATGGTCAAAAGCTTTCTGGTGCCTTTCCTCTAGCAGTTCTAGCTCTTGTAGTCTGGAGACTCTATACTCTTCATCTGATATGAGACCTATTAACGACACCCGAAGGGATGAGAGTTCAACCTCAATGGGAAGGATGGCTTCGGAACCATAGACGAGGGCATAGGGCGTAGCACCTGTGGGAGTGCGTATGCTGGTTCTATAGGCCCACAGAGCGGGATTGAGTTGGACGTGCCAATCGTGACCAGCGTCATTGACAGTCTTCTTTAGGATTTTCAGAATGGTTTTGTTCGATGCCTCAGCTTGGCCGTTACCTTGGGGATAGTATGGAGTGGAGAAACGATGTTGGATTTTAAAACGCTCACAAAGTTATTGGACATCCTGATTTTTGAAGGGTCTCCCGTTATCCGTTATGATGGATGAAGGGATGCCATATCGGTAGATAATGTAATTCAGAATGAAAGAGGAAATTTGCTTTCCTGTGACGGTTGATAGGGGAACGGCTTCAATCCACTTTGTAAAGTACTTAGTGGCAGTTATGATGAATTTATGGCTGTTGGAAGAAGGCGGATGAATCTTTCCCACGAGGTCAAGTCCCCACTAGCAAAAGGGCCAGGGTGTCGTTAGAGGTCTCAACTCTTGAGTAGGTGCATGAATCAGGTTCCCATGTATCTGGCACTGTTTGCACTTTTTGACGAACTGATATGAATCCATTTCCATGTTGGGCCAGTAATAACCCAAACGCATGAGTTTCTTAGCTAAGGAAGGACCGCTGGAGTGTGTTCCGCAGATCCCTTCGTGCATGTCTCGCAAGGCAGTTACAGATTCTTCTTGTTCTAGACAACGGAGTAAAGTACCATCCAAACCATGTCGGTAAAGGGTATTGGCGATAATGGTGTAACGGGAGGCTTGTCGGATGAAAGTTCATTTTTGGTTGGAAGAGAGGTCCAAAGGAAGGATATTGTCCTTGAGGTAAGTGTAGGTCTTACCGTACCAAGGCGAATCAGATCCTACTAGGTGGCAAATGGAATGGGTTTCGAGGAGATCATAAGCCGGTTGTCGAATTGTTTCTACTAAGAACTCATACCGTGACTCATGTTCAGGTATCTCAAGAAGAGAGGCTATGGTCACCATTGCATCGGCTGCTTTGTTCTCTATCCTGGGTATTTGCTCAAACGAGATGGTCCCAAAATGTGCTTTGAGGTCGTCGACCATCCATTTGTATGGGATGAGCTTCTCATCTTTGGTCTGATACTCGTCGTTGACCTGGTTTATGACAAGCTGAGAATCACCGTAGACACATAGTGCTTGGATTTTCCACTCAGTGGCCATCTTGAGACCAATTACCAAAGCTTCATACTCCGCTATATTGTTAGTGCATGGAAATAACAACCTGTAGGACTTTGGAATTGTGTCTCCTTGGGCAGTGATAAACAAGATACCTGCCCCCGATCCATGGTTGGTGTAAGACCCGTCGAAGTAGAGTTTCCAAGGAGGTGCTGACAGAGTGAATAAAGACTCATCAGGAAACTCAAACTGCATTGGTGAAGTGTCCTATCATGGTGCCTCAGCTAGTTGGTCAGCGATGATTTGCCCCTTGATGGCTTTTCTATCCACATACTCTATATCATATTCGCTAAGAAGCATGACCCATTTGGCTAGTCGACCCATGAGAGCTGCTTTGCTGAGAAGATATTTTAGTGGGTCGATCTTGGCAATGAGTTTGACAGGATGTGCCAACATGTAGTGTCAGAGTTTTTGTGAAGCAAAAACCACCACAAGGCATGAACGTTCCACCTGTGAGTATTGCAACTCGTAGCCCACTAAGGTTCGACTGATGTAGTACACAGCTCTTTCCTTGTTCTCATAGTCTTGCTGCGCTAGGAGAGCCCCAAGAGCAGTAGGTGTAGCAGATATGTAGAGAATCAAAGGTTTTCCGTGGATCGGAGGCATGAGTATAGGAGGATTCATGAGGTACTCCTTGAGCTTGTTGAATGCCTCTTTGCACTGCTCATCCCATTTAAATGGAACGTTCTTATGTAGGAGATGGCTGAAAGGATGGCACTTGTCTGCCAGTTGTGAGATGAACCTGCGGATGGCCTGGAGCTTTCCCTGTAAGGATCTCAACTGTGTTAGAATTTTGGGCGGAGGCATGTCCATGATTGCTTTGACCTTGGCCGGGTCTACCTCTATGCCGTTTGCTGACACGATGAAGCCTAGCAGCTTGCCTGATGTGACCCCAAACACACACTTCTTCGGGTTCAGTTTTACTTGGAATTGATCCAACCGTTGGAAGACTTTTTCTAATGTGTCCAGGTGTGAGTCCCTGGTGAGTGATTTTGCCAAGATATCGTCAACATAATCTTCCATGGTCACATGCATCATGTCATGGAATATGGTTGTCATGGCCCGCTGATATGTAGCACCTACGTTTTTCAACCCAAATGGCATGACATTCCAGCAAAAGGTACCCCATGGACAAGTGAAAGCGGGTTTGTGCTGATCCTCTGGTGCTATTTTGATCTGGTTGTACCCTGAGAATCCATCCATGAGTGACAGCATTGTATGTCCTGCCGTGAGGTCGACTATGATATCAATGTTAGGCAAGGGAAAGTCATCCTTGCAGCATGCTTTGTTTAAGTCTCTAAAATCGTTGCATAGTCAAACCCTGCCATCTGGTTTAGACACTGGCACGATGTTTGATATCCATTCGGGATAATCTATGGCCCTGATGAATCCCACGTCTAGCAATTTCTTGAGTTCTTCCTTGACCAGAAGGGCTATATGGGGATGCATCTTTCTCAGTTTTTGCTTTACGGGCTTCACCCCTGGATCCAATGGCAAGTGATGTAGGATCAGGTTTGGGTCCAAACCTGGCATGTCGGCATATGACCAAGCAAAGCTGCCTCTCTTCTTTTTAAAGAATGGTACAAACTTGGTTTTCTCAGGTGGCATGAGAGATTTTGCAAAGTGGATAATCTGAGGCTGCTCTTCGGTTCCAATGTTCACTGGCTCTGTTGGCTCTACCACGATTTGTGACCTTTCTTGATACATATCACTTGGGAGGGTGTCAAGCAATCCATCGTCAAGTGCCACAGTTGGGTTTTCACCTTCAGATACGTCCTTTCTTTTTACTGTTTTATGATCTGACACTGCTGCATGGCAGTTTTCACTGTCAGATCCCTTTTTGATCTTTACATTTTTGTGACTAAAAGGCTTGGCACCCTCCCCGAAGTAAGCTACAGTATTGAGTTCGATAGCGAAACCAGCTTTATGATCTCCTTTTGGTAAGTGATCTCGAAGTCCCATATAGTCAATGTAGGCATCATCGTTCTGGAACATATCTAATTAGGGGGTTCCTTGCAGATCCCAGTCAATAAGCTCAGGATGCAAGAGGGGAAGGGAGTCGGATGAAAGACCTGATTCGTTGATAGTGCGGATGGAAATACTAGGAGCACAGGTGGGGGTAGTGTTCTGGGTGGTACTTTCCTCCAAGTTGTTTATCGCAATGGAATCGAAACTTTCCTCGAAAGCCATACTCTCAGGGAGGGGCAAATCAGACTCCAGTGGTCTGTCCCGTTGCGTTTGTGTCTCATGATATGGGCTAAGAGTTTGGATGGTGTCAACCTCTTTGTCATCGTAGGAATGCTCCGTTAGCTCGTCCCACTCATACTCATTGGAATCATCCGAATCTGTGTCATTGTCCACTTGGAGTGTTTTGATTGTCTCCACAAGACAAGCATTTTCCTTGGCTTTACCCTTGCCTTTGTATCCCAAGCCAGTGGTGTTTCTAGCTGAAGAGGAGGAAGAAGGTTGTATAGGTTCAATGATCCCTTCTTTTCTGAGGCCGATAGGGCCTTGTCCTTCATATCCCATCCTATGCAAGATGGTCTCACCTCGCCCATAGAGCTCTGTAGGAAGTCTGGGTGGATCTTGGGGTGTGTTTTCTTCTTCGGCATAAAGCCATTGCAAGAGATCTCGCTCCTCTGATTCATCGGATAGGGTCCCCCATTTTACAAAGGTGTTTGCGGGAGTTATAGGAGGAGCAGAGGGCTTTGGAAAATTCCTTGGTGGATGCTTGGGCTGGCCAAAGGAGCGAGGAGACAAGGGCATTTTTGCAAGGTTGAGGCTGTGCTCAATCTGGTATTCCCCCACGCCATTTTCTTTTATGGTGATTTTCTTTGGTTTAGGCCGTGAGGAGGAAGCTTCAGCAGAATGGTCCTGTTGTGGGGTAGGGGAAATGTGGGCTCGATTGTTGGGTATGACACATTCAGGTTTTGCTTGGAAAGAATTGCAGTGTTGGTAGGGATCAGGGTCGCCGTGTATGGTGACCTGCTTGCCATCGTGTGGGAACTTTATGCATTGATGGTAGGTGGAGGGGACAGCCTTCATGGCGTGGATCCATGGTCTCCCTAGTAGAATATTGTAAGCAAGCTCCCGATCAAGGACTTGGCACACCACATCTTTAATTACCGGTCCCACTTGAATGGGTAGGGCAACCGTGCCCTTTGTGGTTCGTTCCTCCTCGTCATAGGCTTTGATAGTGATTTTTCGTCTTGGATCTACTGCCTGTTCAGAGAACCCCAATGCAAGGACTAGCTTCAGAGTGCAAATATTCAAACCGGCACCCCCATCAATGAGAACCCTCTTGATGCGGTGCTTGTGTACAAATGCGACAATGTGTAGGGGAGTGTTGTGGGGTTGAGATACGGAAAGGTCATCTTGCTCAGTAAATGATATGGAAGAGGAGGAGGTCAGATTGCCAACCATGGTTTGAAACTTCTCTTGGGCCAGGTTAGTGGGGACAGTAGTTTCCACTAAGGCTTTCTCGAGAATCTCCTTATGAGAAGGAGATAGACGCAAGAGCTCTAATATAGAAATGTGAGCTGGAGTTTTTTGCAATTGGTCGATGACATTATATGGGCGGGAGTTGGACGGAGAGGGTGACGACCTTGGAGGAGTGGTGTTGATCGTGACTCTACCACTACGGGTAATTATACTACAACCAGTTCTATTAGGTCCTGGTTGTTGGTTGGGGGATATGACGTTGACTTGCGGAACATGCTCAGAAATGCAGTTAAAAGTGTACTTAAAGGGAACGCTTGCATAGTTAGCATTACTTGGCTTGTTGCGATTGTTGTCATTATTGTTATGGCTATTGGAGTTGTTGCCATTGTGACCATTGATGTGGTTGTAACCATTGTTGTTGTTGTGACCGCTGTTGTGATTGTTGTTATATGGCCGGTTGTGGTTTAGGAGAGGATCCCGGTAGGCCACATGAGATTCATTGGAGGTATGTTGTTGTGTCCCTCCCTGATTTTGATCCAGTATATCTTGTATGACATTCTTGAGGCAGATACAATTGTTAGTCGTGTGCCCCCTTCCTCGATGATACTCGTAGTAGTCTGTGTCCTTCCAATAGGGAGGTTTGACGATAGGCTCATAGTCACTTGTTGGTGGTAGAGAAATTTCATTGTTAGCCAACAACTTCCTGAGAGCAGACTCTTGAGATTCTCCCAACGGCGTGAATTTTCTCCTTGGATTTGAATTGAACCAAGGTCTAGATTCCCGAGGGGGTGGCTTGTTGAGTGCACCGTTATTTGCTTCTTCCTTAAGACTGAATATGGGTTGTTGTTTAGGGGCTGCCGCCTTGGCATCCACTACTCCATCGTTGACCACATTCTTGTTCTTGGTCCAAAACTTTGACTTGTCAGTTGTGTAATTGGAAGGGGGTGTGTCCTTGTAGAGCTTGAGAGTTCCTTTAGCGATCATAGCTTTCTCAATGAATAGCCCCATTTCAATGACTTTGGTGAATGAGGTAGGGCATTGTATCTGAATCTGATAGCTAAGATCAGGATTCAAATTGTGGACAAACATTTCCAATAGTTGTTTCTCAGGCATGTCGTAAGAACACTTACTAGCTAGCTATCTCCATCGTTGTAAGAAGGTGGTGAATGACTCACCACTCTTTTGTTTGGTGTTGCATAGTTCTAGCATAGATACTTCGTGTTCTATGTTGTAAGAGAAGTGCGTTATGAATTTATTGACAAGTTCATCAAAAGTTTTGATTCCTGGTGGGAGACGCGAGAACCACTCCATAGCTTGACCTCCTAAAGATCTTGGAAACAGTCTCATTAAGTAGGTCTCGTTGTGAGCTACTTCTAAACATGCTGCAGTGAATTCCCTGATATGATCTCTAGGGTCCCCCTTCCCTTTGTATTTGTCAAATTTTGGGATTTCGAACTAAAAGGGGAATGGTTTCATGACCAAACTTCTGTCAAAGGGGTATGGTACTATATCTTCCAAGGAGTAGTTCTTGGAACTTGTGCCGATCTTAAGGTTGGAGATTTCTAGCTTTAGACTCTCAATTTGTTGCCTCACATCTGCCATAGGAGCATTTTGATCTATGGGTTGTTTTCCTCTCTCATTGGCTTGGGGGATCATGTCATTTGTGTCCTTCTCACATTCATTGTCTGCATTTTCCCTGATGGAGCTAATGTCAAAGTCTGCGGGGAGTTTGATTCCGAGACTAGCAAGATGATGGAAATATTTGGTGGGGTCCTCAAGGAGCACTTTCTCCACTAGGTGTTGGAATTTGCTATCTTGCATGTGTGCCACTAATTCTTCACGAGAAATTTCTTCATCATCATCGCGTGGTGGGGTGATGTGATCGGATGAGTCAGCCATTTCGATTAGCTTGTTGTACTGGGATCGAGTAAGAACCATGCAAGGTGGGGTGGGATGAAGTGGACTAGGATTAGAAATTTTGGCAAGGTGCCGACTAAGACTGTAATGAATGGGGTATCTAGGACAAGACTTGGACAAAGGGTTCTCTCGCTCAATGACTTTAGGTAAGATGGTTGACATAAGACTCTAGCCACTAGCAAGGGTAGTCAATACCAGTCTCACTGTGTAGGGCTTAGTCGTTCAACAAGACTACTAGCAAAAGGTACTGTGACCTACTAGGCTTACATGAATTCACTACTGAATCGAAGAAGGACCTATGTCGAATCGGTATGGGACAGAATGACGTTGGGGCAAGAGTGACTAGGACAGAAGGTGACTGGGACGACCGACGAAAGAGAGAGAACTGGGTGAAATGGATGAAAATTGACTGCAAGGTTGATTCTGACCTCGGAAAATGAAACTAGGCTGAAATGGGCACTCTGAATAGCTGACGAAAATTTCTCAAAAATAGGGCAGATGCTCACTGTCACACATGTGTAGAAACAGATGCGCAGCAAGAATGGGTAAATGCGCCGTAAGTCGCTGTAAAAGCGCAACTCTGGTGAAGCACGTATGCGCAGTAACAGTGTGCAAATGCGCAGCAGAAAAGTAAATGCGCAGCAAGTCGGTGTATAAGCGCAGCAAGTCACTGTGAAAGCGCAGCCAAAAAGTGTATATGTGCAGCAGAAAGGTATGTATGCGCAGCAAGTCGGTGCAAAAGCACGGAAAGTCACTGTGTATGCGCAACAGAAAAGGGTATATGCGCAGTTCTGGTATTTTTTGCAAATTTTTTTGAATTTTTTTCTATTTTTGTATTCTTTGGCTGGAAAAAGGTCTTCTTGATCTGATATTATGAATTAATTTAGCAAGAAAACACAGCAAGCACAAAGAGTATTTTGTAGTCTTCCATTGTTTTTGTAGTTTTTCGACTCTATTTTGGATAAAAGCAAGCACAAAATCCTAGGCGAGAAATGGATTATAAGGGATTTGGGCCACTAAAACAAGAGGTATCTAATTCGGGCAACCGTTCAAGTGGTTACACGTGCAGCGGCGCTACTCTCCGTTATGGAGTCTCCCAGCCTCAAAGGGTTACGCCTGAGAGGGTTTTGGGGGAGGTTGGCCGTCGGTGTAACATAACAGCACTCGTTGCAGGAGGTTTTCACCTCCAGCACAATTTATTTTAAGTGGCTCGATAGGGCTTGGCGTTAGCCTGTTACCACTCAGGGTCGTTCCCGCTTGGACAAGCGTGCATCCAAGGGCAGGCCCCTCCTAAAGGTTAAACAAATAGAATGACAAGTCTGACACTCTGATCACCTAGAAGAGGGGAGAGCATAAGCCTATTGCTATTTGCAAGAACAGAATACACTGATTAATCCACCCTAGTTAAAAGATAAAAACTAAATGGGCTAAGCTACTCAAACAGAACTTTGAAGTGATTTCAACAATATTGCAGTGGTTCAATTTTAAATCCCAGAAAGCAGTTGTGAGTTCAATTTTAAATCCACGTTGCACGAGATTGTTAACTTTGAAATTTAGGTCTCACGATATAGCAATGGTTCATTTTAACTTCAGAAAGCAGTTGTGAGTTCAATTTTAAATCCACGTTGCACGAGATTGTTAACTTTGAAATTTAGGTCTCATGATATAGCAATGGTTCATTTTAATTGCAAGATCAGTGATGAGTTCAATTTTAAATCTTAGATAGCAATAACTTGGAAGTTGTTTGCAATGCAAGCATGAAATAAACCAGTTACTTCCTCCCTAATTAAGACTAGATGAAGATTTGTAATGAACAACCATTTTACTCTTTCCCAGAAAATGAAATGTGAGCTAGTTAGATGCAGCTACATGTAACTAAACCTTAGCCTATCCTGCAAAACCGCTCCAGCAAATGCCTGCAAAAGGGTTAGCATTAGCAAAATCCTCTAGAAAAGTACTAAAACCTGAGCCAGTTACAAATGTGCAGCTTCAGTGATCAGATGTGCAGAAGTGATCAACAGAAGCGCAGCATTAACGAATGCGCCGTAGTTTTGAATGTATGCGCCGTTAAAATGAATAAATGCGCAGTTTTAATGTATGCGCAGTAACAATCTTCAGAAGCGCCGTAACAGTCAACAGATGCGCAGTTATAACAGAAGCACCGTAACAGTCTGTAAAAGCGCAGTAAGAATACACAGATGCGCAGGATCTTCAGAAGCGCCGTAACAGTCTGTAAAAGCGCAGTAAAAATGAACAGATGCGCCGAACCAATCTGTGCGTGACTCTGCGGGACCTGTACGGAACCTGCCTTCAAAAAAGCTCAAAAATGGTGAAATAAAGGGGCAACGGCCCCACGGTGGGCGCCAAAAATGTGAGGGTGAAATGTCGAATCAATCAAATGAATTAAATAAGACCCAAACATCAACAGAATAGAGAAACAAAGAAGATTCAAATGAACAAAGCAATGAACAAACACATCAAACCTCTTCCGTTTCGAAACTTCTGTTGTTCGCCTATCATGAATCGTCCTTTCGCAGATGAGATGAGCCCTCAGAGAGTGCAATCTTTTAAAGCTGTTTGAGGAAGTCGATGGTGAACGGCTATGGTGTGATATGCAATGAAGGTGAGCTCCAATGCAACAATGGTGATCTCAAGCTTGTGGATGACAAATGGGTGCCAAAGGCGCACTGGTGATATTTCTGCAGAGTAACGATGTCAAAAGCCTGGATGACTAAAAGGGAGGGATGAAGCTTCATTTATAGACTCGGAGGAATAGGAATCAACGGTTGAGAGAAGATATGAAGATCAACGGCTGAGAATGGTTGAGGAATGTGCAACCAGTAGAAATGTGACAAGTGTCCCAGCTCCATCATGAAAGGTGGGATGTGACAAAACTGATTGGAGAGTTAACTCCATTGACTGGTCTGTTAACAGAATTGATTGACCAGTTAGAAGAGTGGATTGTGGAACTGAATGGATTGATTGAGGATTTGACTCAACTGACAGGTTAGTTAACAGATTTGATTGATTGGTTAACTGACCTCTGATTGGAGAAGAAATAGGCCATGTGGGTGAGGGAAAATAAGGCAATTAAATATTAAATATATTTAATTACATGTGCAACCTGATGAGGTGGACAAGGTGAGGTGGAAAAGGTGAGGTGGAATTTTGAATTTAGAACTTTAGGATAGAGGAATTGGGCTTAATTAAATAATTTATGATTATTTAATTGTGAGGGACAAATAGAAGAATTTTAATTAAATAAATGGAATTTATTTAATTATGAAACAGTGAATCGATTAAATAAATTTAGAATATTTATTTAATTAATAGAAGAATGGAATAAATATTTAGAATATTTATTTAGGATGATTTGTGTCATTTTTAGGCGTATACATCAGCTATCCCAAACATCTGCACGGGTTGTATAGCACCAGCAAGAGCAAGGGTTTGGCAATTAGCTGAATTTAATCGAGATGTAACTTCACCTCCATTGATAAGATCCTCCAAAATAAACCTATGGTGACTCCATAATTAATCAGGTGAAATGTACATTGTGCATCCCTCATGTTGTCATAGTGTATGAGTTCGTCAAGAGAATGCACTATAGCCTGGAAGTCACTGATTTCTCCTGTGGCACCCAATAGAGAATGCTTTCCTATAGGTTTTAATCTCTCAAGACCCTTGTAACGTAGTGCAGATCCATATGATCCTGCCAATTGCATACGCTTGAAATTTTTCAGCCTTTTCAATAAATCTCTTCCGTGTATCTCCTGTGATATTGTCACGTGGATTCGATCTCAAAATCCTTCAATCCATCCAATGCTACAAAAAAGAAAAACCTTCAATGCCACTGCCTAGGAGATAATACAATGCCACATACACTGGCCAACAGACCGAAGGTTCGATTTGCTTTCTCATTTGAAGCTCCCAATTTGACACTGGCATAGAAGCTGCTGCAAAAGTTGTGGATTGGAGACCTGTTCAATACATTCTATTATAGAATGCTATGAGATAATCTATTTCTTTAGTTAGATGATCTTCATCCATTACTAGGTGAGCCGAAATGCTTTTTGGAAAAGAAAGAAATTTGTGTTTTATAGGCAAGAAACAATCCAGTGTTCTGTCCAATTCTGACCCCAGTTAGTTTTTATCAATCGACTGCAAAAGTTTCTATAAGCATTTTCAAGAAATGTGTTTCATGAATCCAATATATATAGCATTTAACATAGATAGAACAGAGGCCACGACTTCTGCCCTAGACTTTCATATTTCTTATGCATGGCACAAGAGTGTTTCCAATATTGGATTTTATTCATGTCATTTCCTTTTGATAAAGACTGGGAGTGCACTGCAAAAAGCATGAGAATTGGAGTTGCACCTGCTAATTAGACTGGTTTGAAATTTTCCAAAACCTTTCAATAGGTCCATTTTGTGCAAATCTTGTAATCATTGCATGAGATAATGCTGCATCTAATTTTAACCAAGTCGTCGGCTTCTTTTTTGTTGCTTTTATATTTTGCATACCTTCTCACAGAACTCCTCCAACTATAATACATTCTAAAATTCCAAGCGTTTCTCACCATAACATTTGTCAATTGCATTTGTTTCGAAAGTTTTTAAAGCCACCTTTTTCAATGAATCCATCTTGTACACATTTCATAATCATTACTTTGCCAATAAATAACGTTTCTTTTCACAACTGTACCATGATTTTTCTTTGATTTTCTCCCTTGTATGCATATCCTGCAATCTGTATTAAAAGGATAACATTTCCTTTTGAATATTTAAGATGCCCTGTCGATTCTAAAAGGCTGTGGCTCCTTTGTCTATGCTTCCAGATTTTGTGTGCATGCAAACAAAAACAACTATAATATTTGGCAAAACATCCTGTAATATCTCTAGATTTTGCACATACCTTGCTATCATGGCATTCACTTGAAAGTTTCTAAATCTTTTTAAATAAATCCATTTGGTGCAAATCCCATAATCATTTCATTCCAATGAGGAAACAAAAAGAACTTAGAAGCTTAGAACAGGTCGCTGCTTCATTCATGCTCCTTTGCATTTACTTGAAATTTTCTAAAGATTTCTCAACGACCATCTCATGCACATTCGGTGATCATTGCACTCCATTCTCTCTGACAACTCACGTTCCTTGACAACTCTTCCACATTTTGCGTGCATGCTGAAGATGATGGGATTCAGATTTACAGTTGTCGATTGCATTTGGCTTGAAAGTTTCAAAAGCCATTTCAATGAATCAATTATGTGAAGATTTTGCTAGTTGCATCTTATTCGAAGGCTTCACCTTGGTGCAGGTAAGAAGACGAGATGGTAGAGGTTGAGGAATCTGGCATTACCATTGCCAATGGCATTTGTTTGATAATTTTGATATCTTATTCAATGAATGTTGAAGATAAAGCATTCCATTGTATTGCTTCTTGACCACAGCTTACGGTTTTACCAAGCCAAAAACTTACTAAAGCTAATTCAAACATCTCCCTTATTTGTTCTTCAACATGTTTTGCAAGTGGGGCTGCTCCAGAGAGGATTATATGCACATAATCTCCTAGACCTTACTTCACAAGTTTATCACAAAGTGGTGCATCTTCTTCACATTTCAAACCCCTTTGAATATTATTTATCTTGTTGTGTATATTCAATCAAAAACATGAGGAACTCCATAGAAAATAGTTGGCTTCAACTCTATGATATCTTCCACCAAGAGCTTTACATTCCCACGCCAGAAGCCAATTGAGGCACCTTTATAAATGCAGTATTCCTCAATTGTTTGATCAAATACATGTGCTAGGGTAAGAAATGAGAAATAGACATATGTTTCTCTCACTTGGGAGATAGATTGTCATGGTTCTAGCATTCCTTCAATATGTGATTGGGTGCGTCCTTGAGAATGAGCAAAAGTAGCTTCTATTCCACTATTTAGAAACTCCGTGATCATTTCACTACAAGTAGTTTCATTGCTTGTCTTCAATGCTAGATAGCACACTTGCATTACTGCTAATGTGTACTTCAAGAATTGCACAAAATTTGATTCCCCGTGTAGCACTAGTTTTGCAATACATATTCAATTATTTCTATGATGAATGTCTCAGTCTCTGTGAGTCTCTTACCATTGTACATTCAATAGGACCATATTTCTTAGAGGCATTTCAGTAGCTTGCATGTCCATGTGAAACTATAAGAATTTATCCAAGATAGTAACAATAGTTCTCATGGCATTAATAGGTCCAACCGTGGTATGGAATATAATTGGAACAACAAATATCATCTTTATTGCATTGCATACATTAACTATTCATGGTGGTACTTTGAAATTGTGAAATGCATGATAGGACATACTTGAGAAACCACTCGTCATACAAAATGTGGACTAATATCCTGGACAACATTATATTTATTAGGAGCTCAAACCTTCAAACCTTCCACAGTAAAATACAAAAGGAGACAAGAAAAGTTTAAAATTGGCCAGTTTAAAAATATGGGTAACAACAAGCTCTAATTGGGGACAAGGATCATGAGGGACGTAGAGAATCTAGAATCTCAAATAAAGACCAGTGCCAATCAATTGGGCAAATAGAGTCAAGGGAAAAATGGGAGACTAAAAACCCAAAACTGAAATAAACACAACAACAATAGGAAATGGAAACAAACTAAGACACCTATGTACCCATACTAGGTACAACACACCACCACTGCCCAAAAGAATATGCAAAGCCATTAACTAGTTAGGAAAAAATATATGCCAGTGTGAAACAAAGGTGTATATTCATGAAGCACTTTCAAACTCAGCAACCTATTTAGAATCATGAACGTAAAACTAAGATTTATGGACAAGAGCTCACCAAAATGTGTACCAAACAACCACCTTTCATAAAAAATTTCCATAATTTCTAGAGAACTCTTGTGCATATCATTTATCTCGTCAGTCAAAATTAGATCTAAATAAAATATTCTTGAAGGAAATTGAAAAGTCATACCATGAACAACAGCCTTGTTGGGCTTGAATGCAATTTCCTTTTTACTTTCAGAATCTGATTCATGTTTTTCTAATGGCAACTCTAAATTTTTGGATTTATCACCCAAACCATTTTTTTCCATAGCCTGCAAACGAGACACAACAACCTTTTCTCCACATAGGAAATCATCTTCTGACATTGCTAAACACCATTTTGGAATGTGAATAACATGGGGCTAAACATCCTCATTCATAAAATCAGGATTACTTTCTCCATACTTATTCATACCATCATTTTTTATTTCATGTTTCACAAATTTAAAATTAGATTCAAAATGAGGTGATTCAAGAGTAAAATCAATGCTAACCTTTGTTTGTAGCCTTGCCTCTTCATGATTGGATGTGGGGACTTCCACAACTTCACATCCCAGCTGTGTTTCAATCATACCTTCATTATCTACACTAGGACTCAGAAAGAAAACATCAGGAATGAAACATTCTTTTGCAAATTGCATAATGAGTCAATCTCTAGAAATGTGGCTTTTGATTGTGATTTTTGAATATCACATTCTACAAGCATGGGATCAAGTTTGATAGAAAGAACTTCTTCTCCTCTTACATAAGGAAAATCATCACTAAGAATATAAGTAGATCAGGAATGTAATTTATTCATTCCTTCACCAAGATCAATCATCAAATTATCAAATTTTGTAGTCTCACTTTTGTATGCATACATTTCATTTATTGAATCAGCATCACAGGTAATAGGAAATTGAAATGAGACCATAAGAGCTTGTGTAATGTCTCCTACCTCTTCTTATGACTTTCCATCTACTTCCTCAAGAAACCTGAACATTGAGTATTTAGGGGAGGTGCAAAGATTTGATTGTTTCACTTCTTCTACATTTACCTTATCAGACCTTAAATTAATGTCATCAAAGACAAAAACTCACATGTCTGGGCTATGCTTTAAAAACCCTTTTTCAGCCTCATAAGAAATACTTTCTATCATTTGGTCTTTTTCATTCATATCAAAGTTAAATATTTCTGATTTAGGAGAAATTGAAGGAATAGATATGGTACCATTCATACCTTCTTTGATATCATTGGAGACACAAGTGGCTGCAGTCATTTCAACTTCAATAATGTGACCATCTTTGTCTAGGACTCCACATAAAAAGTTATCATTTGATTTCTCTAGGCACCGGTTTGGAATGAAAATGACATTGGATTTTTCTGATAGTACCTTTTCATTATTCTCTTCAACAAAAGTAGATGATTGTTCAATCTCATTCCTTTGTATGCATGTTGAGAAAGATTCTGGTCCTTTATTTTTAGCCTGGCTCAAAATTCTTTTTTGTTGCTGATTGTGATTCCATGACACTAACAAATCTCTGGGCTCCACAAATGCTTGCCGAAAATATCATTCACGAAGAACAAAAAAGTTATAAGAAACTTGATCTTCTCTCTTTGGTTCTTCTTTGAGTGCTGACTATAACTAGTGAATCTTTCATTCAGAGTCTTCTAGAAAATAAAACCTGGCATGTAAACTTCTATGTAATGATGTGGATTTGTAATCTTTTGATGGATACAACCTTTTTTTTTCTACTTTAGAGATGCTTGCTTTGAGACTATTCCACAGTAAATGAATTATTTCTTCATTTTCAACTAATATCTCTATAATTGTTGGCATAGGTGGTCTTCTGGCTTTGGGTTGATTTCTTTGATTTGCCTTGCATTGAACCATTTTCTGAGCTCTTCAAATAAAATAGAGTCACTAACCTGCATTCCAGTGGAGGTATGATTAAATTTTTGAGGAAAAAAGACACTGGCACTTTGATTCTTCCCCAGCGGAGTCGCCAAAATTCTGTTGGTTAACAGATTTGTCACCCAACTCTATATACTCATGCCCGGACAAGTGACAAATGTAATCAATAGTTGAGCCTAATATATTGGTGTTTTACATAGGCTCTCTGCTTGTTTTACAAGGCGCATCTACCTTCGGATGATTCACAATGAATGGGAACATGGTATGCTTTTAATTAGAAAGTGAAAAAGGAAAGACTAATGTTACCGACTCATAACCATGAAAGTAGATGCGAAAGATTGATTTGAATGACATGAATATGATCAAATGACACACAGTCCACTTATCCCACACCCACAAATGAGAAACAAGAAAAGAATGAGCAATAGGGCTTCACAATAGATAAATTAATTTGAATTCGAAGATTCAAAAATAAAAATCCACACAATTCGATATAACAAAAATTGTATTGGAAAATGACTACAGAGACACACAAGAATTTGCAATCTAAAGAAATTATCAATTAATTCACATATTCATAAACATCTCCTTATTTCCCCAATAGAAAATGAGCTCATAGACTCATCCCCTGCACAGCAAACTATGGCTGAGAAGAAAAACTCTACTCCTCCTACTTCCCATGTTCCTCCGCTAGAAAAAGATAAAAAAGATCATTTCAAATGGTTACTAACATATTTATATAACTCCCAGGAACCTTTCGGTTACCGTAACTACATCTTAAAAAGAAATCTACAATAAAACTTCTATTTCTTTCCCATAACTGATTATTAGAAGGACCTTTGGTTGTTCTTTCCTTTCTAGTGACACGGGTCCCATTAATTGCCTTGATTTTATACTTTCATTCCATATGGGATAGTAACTTTGCTAAATGCCTAGTCATCACAAATGTATCAAATAAATATCGAACAACTCTTGAAACTACTGTTGGAGATGCCTGTCTACCAACTTCGCAAAGAATTTGACAACCATGACATTACAACAGCAGAAAGTGTCTTAGTATCATCAATTTTATTTGTCATCAATCCTACACAAACACGGCCCAGGCTGGATACGACCCCATACAGTGTGTCAATGATTCAAAACATCATCTGCAGGGTTGTGCAAAGCATGTACTGGTTTTTCAAATGGCAATTTCGCCAAATCATCTTGGCAATCCTTAAGTGGCGCCAACCCTACTTTGAAAACCAATTTTCACACCTTAGAAGAAAAACATTGAAAATCTGAAAGCCAATAAGAAAACAGTTATAACCACTGGCTCGCATACACGCTCAGGTTGATCATTTCCTGATCAAAATGTGCTCCCAGCCTTGGTAATCATTCCACAAGTCGTGTAATGTCATACTCTTTACAGTTTCAGCCATGCTTATTATAGGTTCATCCAGCAATCGTTGCATTCCATCAGGTTCATTTCTTTGAGGTTGCCTCAAAATGAATATTTCCACAATCTCCTTAACAAACTTGACAATTGAGACTCATTGTTTGTGCTAATTTTTATTGAAGAATACCTTATGCCACCTGATGATTGACACCCAACATCTCTACCATTTTTTTTTATTTAATCATACTAACTTCCACTATATACAGACTAAGAATCCAGATTTTGGTAATTAGCTAAAGTGTCACCAAAGGTATCACCACGCTCATTCTCATAATTGTGCCACACACCTATATAAGTCTTTCTTATGGACAACTGCAGCCACGCATAATAGAGCTTATTTAGACACCATCTCCAATTTGCAAGTTTGTTCCTTCTCCAGGCGTCGCTAATAATTTATTCTCCCCTTTGTCTTCTTCTTCGGATTCTTCATTATTTTCATTACTAAAGGGAAGAAGCTCCTTGTTAACATCAAATTTAGCATAAATGTTTGCTTTATCCATCGTCAACATGGTCATGACTTTGTCTTTAATTCTTAATCATGAGTAAATGTTCGATCACAGCCACATATCAATATAATTGACTATTTATGTCATACGAAGATTCACACCTAGAAACAATCCTTTCACGGCTTAGAGGGCTTTGCGGGCATATTTGAAAATCAGTCCCATTACCATAGTAATAACAAGAATTTTTATGTCATAGTAGCAGCAATCCCGGACAAGCATCAATACAGAAATCCCATAATTGCACTCTGCAGTCCATTGATTCTGAAATAAAGCTACAATTCATGGGGGAAATGCACAATTGCTATGTTTCCATCACGAGCCTACCAAGTACTCAGAAAATGTTCGGATTAGCCTGTGCAAGTGCTTTGATGGATGTCCATAACTTCTCTGAGCACTCCCAATTTGGTGCACACTGAGAGGAGGTTGAAAGAGACCATATACCTGCTAGCTGCATTCGTTTAAGAACACAATCCATCGATTGCATCAGCTTTAAAGTACCTAAAGCCTTTCAAAAAATCCATACTGTGATTATCCTGTGATCATGACATCTCTTGAGAGGCATTATGCCATCCACATTCCGTAGTAGTCTCTACCAGAGCACTTCGAACTATAAAATCCGTAGTGCACCTTGAGTTCCCAAGCATGAATTTCATCCCATCTTGGCATAAATGTGATTGGTCTTTCATGAAGGGAACGATCTCCGATTTGTAGAGCACTGAAAATATAATAGCATTATGTTGATCAATGCATAAGAAACGACATGTAAGCCTGAGAAGAAAGAGATTAACAACATCATTCACTCCATATTTTCCGTGTCATTCAATGGCTCATCCAGTAATTTGGTGCTTCATAAATTGGTTTGGGAGAAAGCTGAGCTCATTCCAGAGGAAAAATATCTATGACAAGTCAGGTTCAAAAACCCCACCATTCTCCGACAAAGAAAAGTCGGTTGTCGGCAAATTTTGTGAACCTTGAACCTTTTTAGTGAAGTTCAACTTTTCTACGGTGATGCAAAAGGCCAACAAGGAAGTGTTGGGCTCAACGAGTTCCTGACACTGTACTTTCAATAAAGATTTCCCCAACTTTATATTTATTTTATGAATTTTTCTCCTCTCCTAATTAATTTTTCCAACACTGGCAAACTTATCAAAGAAATATTTGTACTTCTTAACATCCAAAAACCTCCTGGGACTGATCAAATGACACAGAATAATAACTCTTTTAATTATTTTCCTGAAATCATGCTTCGGCAAGAAATACAAAAAGCTTCATACCTTCCACATGGTAGCTTCATTTTACGTGAAATTTGGATAGGATGATGATCAGGTCCCTCCGGACAAAAGCCAGAAGACAATTTTGCTCCAGCATCCAAAATCTCAGATTTTGACTTTATTTGTGAATCATGGACAGGAAAAAGTGAAGCTTAAAATTTTGCAAACGACATTTGGCCATGAAAACTAGCTAGATTGGACAAAATGAGATTATGAACAAACCCACCAAACGATTTCATACCAGCTCTTACATATTTTCAAATTTAATTGTTTTCACGTTTTGGCAGGCTGCAACATACAGGAATATATTGAAATGCACTAAAAATTTGAAATTTCTTAAGTTCAAATTTTGGGGCAACACAGTTGTAATTATATTTCCATTCTATAGTTGTTCACCTTCATTTGTATCAAGAGAGTGAGAGGGTGTTCCTATCGCACACGCAAAAGTCAAAATTAGACTATAGTCCTTTAAATAATATTATTTAAATTGATAATTAATTATTAAAAATAATGGTTGTGACATCCTTTCCCCTTAAGAGAATCATCGTTTTGATGATCAAGTTAACTAAACTCTTAAAATAACAAAAAAAAAGTTGCATACCTCTTTCTATCTGATTTTACCTCTAAGTTACAATCTACTTACCTAACAGGGATGTTGATTACTTTTGAGTACCTGTTTGTTCATAATAGTAAAATCTTTGTGTCTAACATTCTTTCACTCACACACATTGTTAGTACATTATTAGTCAAATTATATAGTTCTTTGATCAAGGTAGTCAATACTCAACTACTTCATAAGCATAATCATGGTTTCATCACTCTATTGTAGTTTTGTCAAATATAATAGAGAATTATTATTCTCGATTTCATATTATTCACTCTATTTTACATATTTCCAGACAAGTTAGTTATATGTGCAATAATCTACTCCCTACTTGGGAAAGTATTCAAACATCTCAATTTGATTGAAAGGAAGTAATGGTATTCCATGTCATTATGCAATGATTCTTTGCAAAGGAATTTACAAATTGATTCATATCTTTTCTAGGATCTTCTATTCTCCTACCTTTTATATCAATGCAATTTTGAACAAGTCTTATCATATTCTAAAACACTTTGCATACAAGTATCTTTAACATATATCCCTATTCAAGAGGTTAAACACATACAAGTACACTCATAATCATACTCGTGAGATAACAAAAACTTCAAGTTCATCTCATCAATAATGCTCTTTTGCATGAAAGACCTAAACATTTTCCAAGAAAGTAATTCCAACACTAAACGAAGGAAAAGAGTTTCATCATTAAACTCAATATCAACACTAAATACCAAGAGTGTTTTTTATTAATAAGTAAGATCATCAAGGATCATAATACTTGTTCAAAGGAGCATTTCAACAATCATCATAAACGATAAGACTTTTAAGTCAAGAAGAGTGAAATCTGAAAATAAATGTAGTCAAATCATTTCAATCGATTGAAAAAGGTCAAGCAATATAAATAATGACCTCAACAATAAGCTATTACATCAGCATAAAAATTCAGCATCAATAAAAAATAGTTAAAAAAGAGATTACAAAACTAGTGTTCAAGATTCAACATCAAAGAATAGAAGTCATCATATCTTCAACACTAAGTTGATGAAGTTTTTCAATAAGGGAAAATAGACCAACACAATCAAGATTAAGGACATAAGGAGATCATCAAAAAATTAAAGCTGATTTTTTTATTTCAACATTCAATAAGAGATCAACAGATCACCCTAGATCATCAAGTTTCATCACCAAACCAAATAAGATGGTCAAAAAGAAAAAACAATCTTGCAACTAAAATCATCAAGAAAGGTTTGTCATATGTTTGTAACATTGAATCGAAGGAATCCACCAATCATTAAAGAAAAGGTGATAAAGATCATCAATAACATAAGGGGATCATTGTGGTCCTGAAAGATCAACAATAAAGTTATGGAGATCATCTTGATTACATCACTAAATCAAAGTCATCATTCTATAAAATAATAGATGATTAAGTTACCAAAGAAGTCTTTTCAAATATTCTTATAGTAAAGCTCAGATTAATTTGTATAAAAGCACATTGCATAGCATTAAATGCTTAATAACTTCCAAATATTACTTCAATAGGAATTGCAATTTATCAAAATATTTTTCAAATATAAAATTTCAAATTAGAAAGTTCCCACTCATATCTAACTCATGAACATCCATTATTCCTAATGCATCACTTGCATACTTAGTCATGAGGTAACATGTTATAAAAAGTACAATACACTCATTACACACACAATGCAATACTCACATAAGGTGTTAATACATGTTTTCTGCAATTTAGAGAACATCACTTGTACAAAATATGGAAACAAGATTCAAAGTGCTTGAATACACAATCACATAGTGTACAAAGAATGAATAAATAACAGTCATGTATACTATTAATACAAGAGCCCTATGTGCATAACCCACATAGGTTAAAAATACAAAAAGTACTCATAGTGCATCACATGCATCATTCACAAAAGTGTATTACTCACACTAAAATTCATTACTTATAGTGCATCATGTTCGCATTAGTGTAATTATAGTCATCATCACTTGATCAAGTATAAATACAATGAATAAAATAAGTGCATCTTACACACAAAGTATGAATGCAATCATTACACAGGTGCATCACTCACACAAAACATGAAAAGTGCATGTCTCACACAAAGGAAACAATTTGCTAAAAATGTGAATACAATCACTTACATAAGTGCATCACTCACACAACACATGAAAAGTGCATCATTCTCTCAAAGTATGAAAACAACATCACACATGTGCATTTCTTGCACAAGATAAGAAAATGTATCATTCACATATATAGTACATATTTATGAGTACTATCACTAATAGCAATCAAACATACAGGGCTCTTCAAGTCTTTTTTAAACACATCATCAATAATTTCTGCCTTGTCTATAAGATAGATTGAGATGACTTAACCTATCAATCCCAAATCATAGGTCATCAACAAAGACCCTTAACGCAGCTTAACTTTGCATCTTCCAAAGATCGCATGGATTCTACCATAGCCATGTTCTCATCCTGTCTAGGAAAAGAAAAAGGTGTTGCTTGAAAATCAACTTGTCCATATAATTAACATTGCAATTCACCTCGCCCTTATAACATTCATCTTAGGTTCCCTTCTTCCTGAGAGGCTGTTCAAAAGTTTTAAACCATCAACAACATCTTTATATATATCTCTGGTGATCATTCTTTTTCTTTGTCAAAATATTCTAAAAATTGAATTGATATCATCTTTGTAGATTGCCTTTCCTTGTAACTTATTCCTTTTGTATTCAACTCATTCAAATTTTACGTTGTCAAAGATATCTCTCTTCCCAAAATATTTCTCTATTTCCACATCATCACTTATGGGTTGTCACCATAACTTAGCCATCTTGGCTCATGTACTTTCATTCGATCTATCTTGTTTTCCGCTTCTTAATTCAAAATGGTCACAAATCCTTATTTTAACCATGACTTCATTCTCACTAGATGAAAATGCAAATAAAGCCAATGGGACTCATGAATCTAGAGTACTTTGATTAAATCAGTCAAATGCCATCTATTCTTCTTCTTTGTTCCAAACTAAACCATTTAAGAATTGACAAGATTCCAACTCACCTAAAGAATCTTCAACCCAAAACTAGGGTCCTCAAACACTCGATGCACCTATAATATCATGTCATTAAATAGGTTCACATTACTAAAATGCAACCTTAAGCATAGAATACTTGAGGCCCGTGTGCTAAACCTAGAATGCTCTGATACCACATGTAGGAACCTGCTCTAATTAGCTAGAATAAAATATAATTATTATATTCAAATAGAGAGGAAAAATGATGAAATAACAAAATTTCCCATAAAATTTCATTATTAAATTCAAATAAGAATCATTACATTAAATAATCGAATAGCTTACAAAAAGGTCTAAGCCTTTACAACATCTAGCCAAACAGGCTTATAACACAAAAATCACACCATATAATGTTTTTGATACCATACCATATCTTACACACTAAATTTGGTAGAGAGAGCATCATCAAGGTGATTTACCACCCAGCCACAAGGTTCACGCCTCCCCAATCTTACTCTTGAATGGAGAAGCCCGACCCTTCATTAGGGGTCTAGCAAACTGAAGGTAACATGCATGAAAGAATCTAGTGCAACATGATATATCTATCATCTCTAGCGTGTTTCAAATGCATATTGGACTAATATCATGATATGGTAGAGAGAGAAATATAATATAAAATAGTAACTACTACTAATTTGATTGATAAGCTTTGGCCAAAACATATTTTTTAGCCATGTTTGATAGATAGGTTACAAATAGAAACCTACCCTTCTCCGTAGCTCCATATTCGGTACCTATCTATTATTTTTCTCATCATATAGAAATGCAAGAATATAAAACATATTCAAAACATACAACATCCAACGATGCATACAAGATCACAAGAAAGGTGTTGGCAAGAGACACTGCTATGAAGGTAAGCAGAGTGTTGTCATCGATGGCAAGAAGATAAGGAGAACACATCAGCATGAAAGGAAGACATAACTCTAGAAGTTCACTTGTGATTGGGAACAAGGTACAAGTCTGGAAGGCAACAATGGCTAACTATGGAAAATGTTCAGGTATGAGATAGAAAACGGATCAGTACAACTCCGCAAGATAAGATGTGAAGATGTGGTTTTAGGTATGATATTCATAGATACTTATTGCTCTTATATTCCAATAATCAAGTCATGACTTTCTTCGGAAGTCATCTGATGAAAAGGCAAAGTCTAGGACAACAGAAGTAAGACAGGGACAGTGAACAGTGTAGAATGAAGTGGTTCGCATTCCTCCACATTTGCATGTTTTGTTTTGCAGAATTGAAGACATGTTAAGAGATCAATAATGTTTGTTGATTATGATTCATGAAGTCCCATTTGGTCCACAGCATAAATTGTGATGTGACAGAGGAACCTATCATATATGTTATGAAGGAACAAGCCGATAGGATGGTTAATTCCTTATGACGAGAAGAAATATGAGTTGGATGATAAATGTAACTGGTTATATGATTAGAGCCGACACACATGAAGACATGTGCATGATGGTTTGGATCCACATTGAAGATTTAACATAAAAACAAGCTGACATGATATAATACTTGGTATACATGTTTCACAGTTTGCTTTCTGACCTGATCATGAGAAATATTTAGTTTCAGATATAAATAGAGGATGGATTTTGGTGTTTGAATTAGTGAAGTATGCAATCTGATGTATATGAATGCGAAATATGTGAAGATAGAATGGCCGCAGCAAATAAAGAGAAGTCATGAGCATATGTAAGAGCAGAGTAGAGAAACATGGGTAGATTGAAATGAAGAGTTCTGAGTCAGTATTTGTGAGCTTAATTGGAACTATCACCATGGATATGTAGATGCAATCACAACAGTTCATTCTTGGCAGTGAGCCACCCTTCTTCTTCTTTCTTCTTCTAATTGGCAAGGAGCCTTTTCTTGAGCAGTGAGCTCCGGGCAGTGAGCCTTTTGTATTTCAGTATTGTGATAAAATAATATATTGTGAGCTAACACTCTTCATGGTTTTTCTCTCATTGGGTTTTCCACATAAAAATCTTGGTGCTCATGTGTTATGTCTTTGTGGTTTCTATTCATTTGTTTAATCTACTTTCACATAATTGAACTTGTAAATGGATAATGCAACAAGTGCATAAATAGTTTTTTATAACACTAATTCACCCCCCCTCTTAGTGTTCATTGTATTCAACAATTGGTATTAGAGCAAGGTTCCTTGGAAGAAGCTTAATAGTTTGAGGAAGATCTGGGAAGGTGTTCTCATGGCAGCAAAAAGGTATCTCACTTATCCTGAAACAAGTCATCCTAGTGGCATTGTGATTGGTCATCATGTTTATGTCAACAATGAACAATTTGAAGCATCTCTAGAAGATCTTGACAACTCCAAAGCTGATATCAAGGGTTTAGAGGACAGTATCAAAGAAGATGATGACTGCATTCTAAAATTAAAAGAACAGATCAATAAATCTCAGGAAAGAAGGAAAGAATTATGTGAGCAACTAAGACAAGAAAATGAATCCACAGAGAGACTTCTCAGGGTGATTGAAGAAAAGACTAAGAGTGAGGAATGTCTGAATCAAATTGTGAAGGACAAGTCAAAAGAATGTGAAAAACTGGGGAAAGAAGTTCTGCTCTTAAAGTTTAATCTAGAAGTAGCCAATAGCTACAAAGCAAAATTCAAAATAAGCTCTACAAAACTTGATGAGTTTCTAGCCAGTCAAAAGTATCTAGATGATAAACAAGGTTTGGGGTTTGAAAAGGGAGAAAGTTCAAAATCAGGGAAAGATAGATCTAAAGAAGGAAGAGGTAGAAACCATTCGGTAAGGAATCAAAGAAGAAGACCTAAATGACCTCCAATCACGCAATCAAATGCACATAGGTACTCATCTTTCAATGGTCATTGCTTCAAATGCAAGAAGTATGGTCACAGGGCTACTCAGTGTATAAGTAGAATACATCAAAATGCTCCATCTTTTTTAGGACAATGTTTCAATTGCAAGAAGATTGGTCATAAAGAAAATGAGTGTAGAAATGTGTCAAGAAATGTGTCAAGAAATGTCCCAAACTATTCAAGGAATGGTCAATCTTTCAAGGGTAAATGTTTTGTAGGCAATAGATTTGGGCATATGGCTAACCAATCCAAATCAAGGACAAATTCAAATATTAGAAGAAATCAAGATCAGAGAAATGTTGTCTGTTACTATTGCAACAAGTTCGGACACATGACTAGATTCTGCAGAAGCATAAATGTGGAAAGAGATTATCCTACACAATAGAGGAAAATAGAGTAGAAAGATGTTAAAGGCAAGAATAAAGTTGATCCTATGGAAACCAAGAAGGAGATGAGTATGATCTGGATCAAAAAGGGTATGAATGAGGTTAAGGATGGATCTGCACCAGCATCTAGTGCAAATACTTCCTCTGGGAATTAAATTGAGAGTTCTAGCTTAGAGGGAGCAGTGTTAAAAATCTAAATCCCCCAACCAGAAAGTTGGTGCTAGAATCTAGCACAGATATATGTGATGGAATCCAACAAGATAAAACTTCTGAAAGAAAAATCGGAAGAGAATAAGTTAATGAGAAATATTGTGGAGCAATTTTAATTGATTGTATCTATCAAAAGGGGGATAGACAGCTTTTTGGAACAAGTAGTAATGACGATTAGGTTAAGTCATACAGAAGATAAAAGGGGAATCATTTTGTCTTCTAACTCACTTTTCATTCATGTTATAGAGTGTCCAATAGAGATTGAGGCAAAAATTGAAGGAATTACATCAGAAGTTCAAAAGAAAGAAGAGATTCAAGCAAAGAAACCCTAGTTCAGTACAACAAGGTAATTATTATGTTAACTTGACTGTGAATTTGTTGTAAGAGAAATGGCAAACCCTTTAGTTGTTGAGATTGTTGAGTGTCCATGGCTCAAATTCAAGAAACACCCTTTTAAGGCAACTGAAGTTGATCCATTGGGTGCATTTTTGGACATCCCATACGGAGTTCTATTCATAGAAGATGTTAGGGCATATGTTCATGTTGCCCTAGATGAGCATGGAGATAGCAGATTCATAGATCTATATCTGAAACAACTCAGTGGTGACCATTATGACCTAAAAGATGAGTAGTTGGTTCTGCGAGAGAAGAAATTCATTCAATATGTAGAATTCCCTACATTCACTGAGGACGAATGGGTCTAGTATGTGCTAAGAAGGATCCAAGACGAGTTCATGTGGTTAGGGAAAGGGCAACCCTTTAAGATAACAAAAGATGCAATTTAGGCAGTCACTGGACTAAACTCCACCAAAGGTGTACCGTTATTGAAGGTGGTCAAGAATCAAATGGTTACAGACACCACCAGAGCCCAATTTGATAAAAAGGCGTTGATAATAAATGATATTACTGATCCTGCAGTAAAGTTTGCCTCAATGGTCATAGGTTACAAAATTTACTTCACAAGCAGGGAAAATTATATCTCCGGTACATCCATTTACATAGTATACCAAATGATTAAGGAGAATGCAGATTATGACTTATGTTAGCTACTGAGAATTCAAATAATGGAAAACCTAAAAAAGATCAAGGAAAGAAAGAACTAGCCATTCAAATTGGGTATGCTTATTATTTGTTTATTCTTCTATTTTTTGAATGAATTCCCAAACCATAAGGGATTGATTTGGTTGAGTGATAAACTAGTAGCTTTTCAAATTAGAATTTGTCTTAACAACTTGGGTAGTTATAATGAGCAAAAAATAACCCTATGGGGATTTTTCAAGAACTTTCAAAGCATGATGCACTCCAGGGAAATAATTCCTAAGGCTATTGTAGAAAAGTATAAGGATACCATATGTTTCATGGTCACAAAAGATCAATGTTTGATGGAGGCTATTGAGCTTAGGACAGTTTGGATCATGCCCATGGGATATGAAGTGGATTGTCAAGTATTGGACAAATATGCTCAACATATGCTTAGCAAACCCCGTGATCCTAAGGAAGAAAGGTTTCGTACATAAGAAGAGCTAACTATAAAATTACATGTTGAATTTAGAAAACCTGAAATAACAAGAAATGTTAGAAAAGAAGTGGAAGACATTGCTGCAAGATATGGCATCACCAAAGAGCAAGTTAAGGAATCAAGGGAAAAAACAGAGAAAGTAGAACAAGAAAGTGAACATGCTAAGGTTCTAGAAAATCATATTAAGAAGCAAAAATGGCTTGAAGTAGTACAAAGGACCACTAGAAGCTCTGCTACTTCCTCCAATACCACACCATCAAAGAAATCCACTGACAAAATCTCTAAGAGGCAAAAGATGAAAGGAAGAAGAATGTATGTTAGTGTGGGAACAAAAGATGAAGAAGACACAAAATCAGATGAAGTGGTAAAGAAATGAAAGTTGAGGCTACTAAAGCCTCCAGAAGGGAGAAACCTAGAAAAAGATAAAAAGTAGGTGAGCCTCAAGCCACATTAACACTTCAAGATGTATTAAAGTCTATCACTGTTGATGGAAATCTAAAACTTGTGGCTAAATTTTATAATGATTACAATGATGTTGATAAAAGGATATTGGAAGAAGCCACCATAAAGTATTTGAACATATACAATAGAGCTCTCATTGAGATTATTGGTGATCTCCCAGATGCCTTGGGTAGTATTTTGTCAGTCAGAAAGGAAGCTGCTATGACTAAGGACATTGAACTCAGAGAACATACATTGATAAAATTATGTCTAGTTATTACTGCAGAAGAAAAGGCAAAAATCTCCAAAGCACTTAACAATGAGTTCAGATCAAAGAAAAGAATGAACGCAATGATGATAGGAGAAATTGATAAAGTGGTCAGGGAAATAGAGGAGATCATTTTGGAAATACTAAAGAAGTACAATATCCCTACATCTATGATAATGAAGTAACAGATGGTGGAAATGATGTATCTATTCTGGAAATGAACCTTGAACAAGAAGTAAGAAAAGATGACCATGAGCCCAAGGAAATGGAAGCACCTATAGTGGAAACTCAAACAACACCTTCTCCAGAAGAACAAAATGACAAGGAGAAACCAGAAGAGGAACACATCAAGGAAACCTCTCCATCAAACCAAAAGGAGGATTCTAATAAAGACATGAATCTATATAATCCAGAACAGTACCAGAAAGAAGAAGCCTCTGCCAAAGCAAGAGACACTGCATATGTCTCAGTTGATTCCAGGAGAAAACAAGATCCAGATGAATTAGAATTTATTCAAGGACCAATTAACTTGGACTCATTGTCACCTGTGTAAAAATTCAAATTAGTGTCTATTGTTCAAGCCAAGGCACAAGAAGAGATGCTAAAATCACATGTCCAAGATAGTAAGTTGATAAGTGATGCCACCAACATTCTAGAGAAGATAATGCCAACATTTCAAAAGGACACCTCATTATTTGGTGCAATCACAACACAGAATGAATTGTCCAGACCGTGCAACAAGAGTAAACACAACAGAAACAACTCAAAGAAATGGAATAAATGCAGATTTAGTCATTTAATATATCAAAGAATTCAAATACAATCTATCTGGCAACATGCGGGCTTACAAATAGGGCTCACAGGCCTGATTACATACATGCACAAGATAAAGTTTTGAGGCTCCTTCGCACAAAATCTAAACTATCAACTAGATCACTATGTTATGAACTTTGCTTAACTTGATAACTTCTTTCCTAAGGATCTATTACATCAATATATATCATTTCAAGACCAATAGATTCATCCACGTTGGCTAATGAAGGTCACAAACTCCAATGAAGAGATGTAAAATGTTCACAGATAGGTCAGACCTAAATGCATAGAACACTTCCTCAAATGAATGGAACAACGTGCATACCCTTGGGGAAGGTTAGCCACAAACTAAAGGACATTGAATTATGTGTCATTGACATCTGCAAGTCAAGGAATGATCCGCAAGTGTTCTCCTTCAGCTGATTATCTGAGACTGTCAGGATGCTCTGCTCTGATAAAAATAGTTGATCTTCTGATAGAGATATCTTTTCAGTAACTAATCCAACTACTCTGAATTCTTGATATGATGTAGATGAATGAATGTAGGTGTTAAGTCCAGATCCACAAGATGTGAAATACCAAAACAAGACCACAAGATGAAACTATTTCTGACTGAACTGCCTGAACTGAACTGGGAAAATGAAAGAAGTGAAATGCAAACAAACTTAAATGTAAATGGTTTTGGTTGATACAAGATTGCTCTTGAACCAGGGATGCTCCTACATCATTATCCTTCGCTGATCAATTCAAGGGCCTTTTGAACTCTATAAGTACACATTTTGAGTCCTATTCTGATGTTCACAACATGCCCCATTTTACTCCTTAGCAAAATGAGGACCCCTGCTGTGGCTTTGCTTTTTTACTTTTGTGTGTTTTGTTTTGGTTGGTGGTAAAGGGAAAAGAGGGTTAAAATTGCAAACTTTGGTAAAAATAGAGAAAAAATGCATTTTCAGTACTAGTGCATGATATGGTTGGATTCCTTGTGAAAAATGAGCTAGGGTTGCTTTTTGAACCATCTTAAAATTCACCATATTTTGCAAGTTATGATCATTTTGGTAAAATGTACATTCAGGTTTGTATATCACTTTGTAGATACATGGTCGTTTGTATATGCAAAGGGTTTTGTTTTTGTACTAAGTCGCATGGGCTATCGAGTTGCATATGCATTATTTGTTTGCATGTTCGGTCATTGTATTACATACATTTCCCTTTATACATCGCTTTCATATACAAAGGCAATTGTATATCTTTTTTCCTTGTATGCATTTTAATCAAGGTTTTGATATATACATACAAGATGGACCCGAAATAAGTTAAGTAGAAATGAATTGATGTTTAAAATCCACTTTGTATATTTTGCGTTTGTATGTTTGGTAGATAGAAGATACAAACATTTTATACATAACGCGGAATCCAAAAGTTATGAACAAGAGAGAATTCATTGTACATTTCGGGCTTGTATATTTATGCATACATTTGGAAAATACAATGTCCATATGCAAGTCATGGACCTGAGGAGTTGTTTAAATAAGGTTGAATGCTTGTATGTTTCAGAATATACAAAGCAAGGGATACAATGCAAATGTACATCACGTGGACGTGAAGAGAGGGTCAAAGAGAGTTAAGTCGTTGTATATTCGGCGCTTGTATGTTCCAATATACAAGGCCCAATATACAACGCAAACCTGAGGGTTTATCAAACGGACTTAAATCCTTGTATGTTTCGATTTGTATAAGCGAGACATACAACATATACATACAACGCATATATACAAACTGGAACTCAAAGGAGGTTGGAATTCAATTAATACTTGGTATCGCATCCGACTTGTATATCGGAGGATGCATACAAACGTTATATACAATGGCGGACTTGAGGTGGGTTTTAGAAATGGAAAATTCATTGTATATCTGCAGATTTAAAAGGGGGGTTTCGTAGTATATAGGGCCCCATATACAACGCAGACTTAAAGGGTTTTTTGAATTATGGTTAATTCATTGTATATTCCGTGGCTTGTATGTTTTGAAACATACAACACATACATACAAGCCGGAACCAAAAAATTATGGAATGAAGCTAAATCCTTGTATATGTTTGCGCTTGTATATATGTTCCAAAACACACAACACACCACATGCAAGCCGGAATCCAAATGATAATAAAGCGGATTTATCCTATGTATCACGTTCGATTTACATATCAAGAGATACATTGTGGATTCGGTGGGTTATAAATTGCCGATTATAACAGTGATAGGTCCAAGGGTTGTATACAATGGTTTGTGCATTGTTTTATATGACGGAATTGAAAAGACATAAAATAGAGTTAAATGCTTGTATATTTTGGCCTTTGTATAATGCGATATACAAACTGATATACGTTGCATACATACAGGCCAGATTCGAAATAAAAGTCCATAATAGAAAAATCGTTGTATGTATCTGACTATTATCAAGCATACATTGCGACATACAAGCCGTGGAATCGAAGGCAGATTTAAATCCAATTAAATGGATGTATAACGTCCGGCTTGTATAATGGGCATGTAGAGATTTAAACAAGAAAATAGGTGGGAAAAGACAGAGTGATAGGAATTTGGAGGTCGATTTTGAGGCCTGAATGCATTTTTTGGTCAATGATGGTTGACTCGACTATTTTGGATGCTGTATATGCTTTTTTTTGGACGTGATTTCCACAGATTTAGGGCCCGATTGATGCATTCACACAGTCACGACTACATTTGGCAGTTGTGTTTCTTCCTGCTGTTTATTAAATGAAATGATACTTATTGCTTATTTGTTTTTCCAGGTTTGTAGTTGAAGGGGAGCTGAAACTTAATGGCGGTGACATCATGGAGGAGGAAATCAGATCTCAGGAGCAGAGGAAGATGAGGATGAAGTGTAAAGAAGTCAAGGGTCTTCACTGATGAAGACAAAATGCAGTTGAAGACATTATTGCAGCAGACCACAGAAGTTATTATTGAGCTGCTAGGGTTTCCAGGATGGCATATTTCACCCAGATTGGACGTATGCTCAGAGATATTTTGGGAGATTTGATCTCTAGCATTTATATTGTAACTAGAGGTTTGAACCAGGGTTTAGACAAGAGGTTTTGAGCTATGTTGAGGACAATTAAAGTCTATATATTGTGCCTCTATGCATTGTAAAACTTTACACAGGGGCTACATAGAGATTTGTAGCAGCAAGAATTTGTAAAAATAGCATTTTAGTTTAGTTTAGAAGTAGAAGAAGGAGGTTGCCTGTGTCTGCAATAAGGAATGCGTGGAACATCTAGCTTCCTTACTATATCTGTAAAGCTTGTAAGTTTTCTGTAGTTTGGTCAATGAAGCTAAGAGTCATTTAGACATTGTAAATCTTATATGACTGGCTGTTTCTAATACAATTGAATCTAGAATTTTGCATCTATCTTCTGAGTGTTTTCCTGCTCTTCTTTGTGTTTGAAACATTTTCTCTTAGAGATTGCAATCTTAGGTGTATGTTTGTGAAAATGCTCAGAACTTACACTTAAGGTTTTGTCTGTGGATTTGATCAAGTTATTGTATGATTTATAAAGTGCATAACAGAACAACTAGATCCTTTGGTAGATTTAAATGAAGTTTAGATTAGATCTCTCTAACTTTTCCCAACCCATTTAAATATTTAAAAATACTTAACCTAAAACGCAGAAATTTAAAGGAAACTATTTCATATTTGAAAGAAGCATGGATAGTTGAGTTTGAAAGTAGATAGTTTTCATAAATATTTAAGAGGAGAAAGCTACAATAATTCAAGAAAACCATTTAAAGCTTTGCAGTATAGTAACATTTTTTTTATGCAAAAGGAATGAACAACATGCTAATATTGATGATCTTTTGCATAGTTTGAGTCCAGTAAACCATCAAGAAACTCTAAACTACGTAAGACCCCTTGAACATTACAGCTTCACATTGACCAACTGAATTTGCCCAACAGGTCAAGACCTGACCATATTAAACTTGGGATTAAGTGAATCTTAACCAATTCCTTCATATCTTTCAAGTCAGTTTTGGTTCATTTTATGTGAATTTTAACTAATTGTTATGATTACATCAAAACAATCATCAACAGTTTTCTGGCGCTAGAAGGAGGGCCGACTTGAGTTAGGGTTTGTTTCAAACTGGCTAATAATAGTGATAGGGTGACCAGATCTCGATCCACTTCAGGGGATATTTTTGTGCAACTACCTGATACAAGGCGAAGTAAGAGCCCTTTGATTTGGAATCCTAAAATATCGCAAGCAGGGAGTTCATCTGGAACACCTCCTGGGTCATCTTTTAACATCCATAACATTGTGAGTCCTGACAGATCTTCATTCAAATCTTTAAATCTTGGTTCAGGTACTCCTAGAAATCCCAATCCCCTAGGAAATTTAGGTATTCCTATAGGTCTAGGTCAAGCTCAAACACCTGCAATGGCTTATTTCAATGTCTAGTCTCCCATACACTTCAATGATTACAATGAGATGCCCAAAAATCTGGAAAAGCTATGTCCCAAATACCAGTTGCACCAAGGCCTGGAAGACCACATTAGAATATTCAAGGAAGCATGCTTTAGGGCTAGATTAGAGCACGAGGACGTTGTGTGTAGATTGTTTCCCTACACCTATAATGAACAAGCCTCTAACTGGTATGTAAACCTACCCAGTGGCTACGTTTCTTCCTGGTCACTTATGGAAGAAGCATTTTTGTCTAGATTTAGAGGACCCATTGATCCTTGCATCCTATATCACAAATTGGCTACCATAAAAAGAGGTGAGGGGGAGCTAATTGATAATTTCAATGACATATTTCAAAAGGCCTACTCTAGGATGGTAGCCCCTTACACAGTAGATGATGATACCTTGTTAGTCATGTACTATGCTACCTTGGATCCTTTAACTGCCATGTTTGTCAAAAGAAAACCTAACATAGATTCAATATCCAAAGCCTATAAAGAGGCAGCCTTAGTAAATCAAGAGATGAGGCATACAACTTGTAGCCCATTTGTTAATGGAGGAAATTTTGGGATGCAGTATCAGGCACAACCATGGAATGGAGTCCCTATGCATCACACTCGATTACTAAATCTGGTTTCTTCTTACACACCAGTGTACAGTCCTACCCCAATCCAAGCCATAACTCCTTACATGAGTAACACTTCTAATAACAGTCAAAATAATGGTCAGCCTTTCTTCCAACCTCCTAGGGATACAACTGTGGCAAAAGCACAAGAGGAAAGGGAAGAAATAAAAGAGATCACTACACATTTGAAAAGATTGACCACTGAAGTAACACAACTAAGAAATGAGAACCTCTATGGGAGAGGTAACCAGGGATACAATCAAAATCAGAATTATAACCAAGGCCAAAATCAAAACTATAGTTCAAATCAAAATCAGCATTACAATCAGAACTATAATCAGAGCCATACCCAAAATAATAGCCAGGGCCAATGTTCAAATCAGAGTCAAAACTATAATCAGCATCAAGGTCATAACCAAGGGCAACCGATGCAAAACAAAGGGCCAGTGATAGACAATAGGGCCTGGGGTAACAATAACAGAAATCAAAATCAGCCTAGGCCATCCAAAACATGGAACACAGGACCAAACAATGGTACTCTAGCTTCTCCTTTTGAGAATGTAGATAATCACGACACAAAACAAGTGGCTGGCATCCAAATGGCCAATACATCACTAAAAAACTGGTGTAGATTCCACAATACCAATGCCCATGCTGAGCTTGACTGTCCACAGTTCCATTTAGCAGCCAGCATATTTAATATAGATGTACAACCTCCTACTTTCGAGTTTCTCATCCCTAAGGGTAATGAGGTAGTACCCTCAGGGTATGATACAGCTTTAGTTTTAGAAACCTTTACCTTTGCAACTACAGAAGAGAAGGAAGATGAATTGTTAGAAGATGAACCATACTTTTGTGAAAGTCTTTTTCCTAAATCAACCTTTGTGTTAAATGCTTTTCAGTTTCCCTTTGAAACTGAAAATGAGGTATTAACTGAAACAGAAGAGGTGCAGGCCTTTCAATAGACAAATAAAAACCACACCTGCAATTTAAGGAACAACACTAGGCCAGGAGAACCTTTCATCACGTCCATCCCTCCTAACAACTTCAATACACCCCCAAATCAGAATGCTAGCAACAACCCTGCCATACTTAAGGCTAATACAAATAGTGGAATAGCGTTACAAAAAACCCAAACAAGTAAAACTGAAACAGTAGAAACAAAAAGATTAATGAGTTACTTGTCGAAAGAAATAAAGAAAATAAAGGTCAGTATACCTCTGAATGAATTATTGAAGACTCCAGGGATCAGGAATGCTTTTATAAAATCTCTGGATGCATCCATAATAGATGGGGTTGCTACTGATATAAGTGTTCCAAATAGAGATTCACTGCCTAAAGAGAAAAGTAAGAAAGTTGAGTAGCCTTCCAATACAAATGTAGTAATGTATGCTAATAAAAAGGATGCTCCCCCTTTCTTGTTAATTGTTAGATTGTGTGGAAAGAACATACACAACTGCATGGTGGACTCTGGTGCATCAGCCAATGTAATGCCCTTAGGAATATGCAAAACTCTCGGGCTGACTCCCACCAGATTTGCTAAGGTTGTCACATAGTTAGATAAGACTAAGGTTAGCGTGATAGGAGAACTAATGAACATTCGGATGCAATTAGCTTCAGACCCCAGGGTAAGCCAATTCATAGACATTCAAATAGTGGACATAACCATGAATTATGGAATGTTGTTAAGTAGGGATTGGTCCAAGACATTAAACGGATATATGGCCACAGACTTTTCACATATGTGGCTACCTTAGAGAGGTGCCCCAAACTAGATTAGAATAGAGGCAGAACCCAGGATGAAACACATGATAATAGAGTATAATCAAACAAAAGAAATATTATATGCTGCTGTTGAACCTGGTGTTTATAGGATTACTAACAATGGGGTGCAAATTGAAGAGATCATTATGTTAAACATTAGAGAAAAACATGTCAGCAAGGAGACAACATTATTCATTGAGTCTGATGGAAATTCTTTGGATGAAGAAAACAATGCAATGGAAAAATTTGGCCATGCCATTAGACAAGAGGTGGAAGAATGCATTAAAAAGAATCTGCCGGTCTAATGTAAATTGTATAAAAACACATGTAGAGTCCATGATAGGCCACATTCTGAGGAGAGTTGTGGAATATGCAAAGACATCATTGAATATGAATACAAAAAATGCACAAAGAGGGTAGAGTTACAGGAGGAAAATGTGAATCCTGATCAAACATAGAAATACGTTCAAGGTGATGTAGTTGCTCTAATTTCAAATTTAGAAGAGGGAATAAAGGACAAGCATAGTTGTCCTTCTGATTTGCAAGCTAAAAATACACATATGCAAGTTAACCAAATAGAAATGCCCATGAATAAATATACCGGCACCTCACAAGTAACAAAAGAGAAAAAGTATGGCAAGATAAGAGGTCAGAAAAGTAAAGATGGCATGTGGACATTAAAATGTGACAGGTCCAAATCAAAACAGGGCGCGGGTGTAGGTGTTGAACTTATAGATCCTCAGGGTAAGTCATACCTAGCCGTATATAGACTGCATTTTTTGTGTACTAACAATATTGCTGAATATGAAGCCTTAATTTTGGGACTTGTCATGGCCGTTAAGAAAAAGGTGAAAACGATCAGGGTATTTTCAGACTTTGAACTAGTAGTCAGACAAGTAAGGAAACTATATGCTTGCAACTACAAGAAAATGATTTGTTACAGACATAGAGTATGGGGTTTAATAGATTCATTTGATGCTTTCAAAATAGAGCACATCCCTATAGAGCTGAACCATAGGCTGGATGCACTAGCAGTTGCAGTTTGCACATTAGAACCCTTGACACTGTCAGGATTGAGACAATTTGCTGTTGAGCTAGTTAATGTTCCCAGTATCCCAAACAATGTTGCACATTTTCAGGTATTTGGAGGGGATCAGCAAATTATTGATTTTATAACTTGTAATGAGGTATTTAAGGCTCAAATCATTGATGAGCAGGAAAGGCCTAAGATAACATGGGACAAAGAGGATATAATCAACTTGAAGAGCAACTTTTTACCCAAAGGGGTAATTGAACTAGAACATATTTTTGACTTTGATGGAATAATAAGACAGAAAGATTTACCCAAAACAGAAGGGGGAAAGTATGATTTACACAACTTAGGGACAAAGCAAAATCCACAAAATGTGCCAATCGGAAAAGCTTGCTCTGAGAAAATTAGAAAAGAAATTTTGGATGCTCCAAAAGATTACAAAAACGTAATAGCATGGACATATGAAGACTTGAAAACCTATGATACGTCCATCATAACTCACGTAATACCTTTGAGACCAGAGATTAAACCATTTAGGCAGAAACAAAGGCCTGTAAATGCCATTCTAGAGCCTTTAATCTTTGAAGAAGTAAAGAAATTGCTGTCTGCTAGAATAATTTTTCCAGTCAGACATTCAATCTCGGTAGCTACCTTAGTACCAGTAAGAAAGAAAAATAGAGACATCAGATTATGTGTAGATTTTAGAAATTTGAATAAAGCATCTGAAAAGGACAATTATCCTCTGCCTCCAATAGACAAAGTGCTACAAGCAGTAAATGGGGCGAAGATGTCTTTCTTAGATGGTTTCTCAGGTTATAACCAAGTTTTAATTGATAGAGATGACATATTAAAAACTACCTTCACTTGTAAATGGGGAAATTACGCATATAGAAGAATGCCTTTTGGTCTGATCAATGCAGGTGCCACTTTTCAGAGAGCAATGGACATTGCGTTCCATGGGTTATCAGGTAAGTGCATTGTTGTGTATATGGATAATTTGATTGTGTATTCCAAGGATGCATCTGGTCACGCTGAAGATCTTAGGGAAATACTCAAGTGATGTGAAAGGTATGGGATTTCCCTTAATCCTAAAAAATGTTCATTTGGAGTTACTGAAGGTCAATTACTAGGGCATGTCATTTCTGAAGATGGAATATCGATTGACCCAGATAGAATAGAATCAATAAAAAAATTGCAAATACCAAACAATAGCAAAGAGTTAAAATCATTTTTTGGTAAAATTAACTTTGTTCAAAAGTTTATCATGGGTTTTGCAGAGATTGTGCAGCTGTTAAATGCCATGTTAAAAAAAGATGCACAGATGGAGTGGACGCCTGTGGCTAGGGCAGCATTCAAAGACATTAAGGAGGCAATTTTTGATGCCCCTGTATTGGCAAGTCCAGACTACACCAAAATGTTTTATATTTATTCCTTTGCATCCTCCCATTTAGCTGCGGCTACCTTAACACAGAAAGGTGAGGACAATGAAGAAAGGCCCATTGCATTCATGAGCGTGCCTCTGAAGGATGCACAGTCAAGATATCTGGATACTGAGAGACAAGCATTTGCATTAATGAGAGTCATGAAAAAATTCAAACATTAAATTCTGTGTAGCCATATCAAAGCCATAGTGCCAGACGCAGCAGTAAAGATGTTGCTGATGCAGAACAAACCTAGAGAAAAGAGAGCCAAGTGGATCACCACGTTGCAAGAATTTGACATGGAAATCATTCCCATGAAGCTGGTCAAAGGGCAGGTGTTGGTACAAACAATAGGAAATACAGATCTAGATTTGATAAAATAGCAGTATGTGTTGAATTCCCAGAACACATCAGACTGGTATGATGATTTAAACACCTTTTTAATAACTAGAAAGTACCCAAATAAGATGAAAGCTTCTCAGAGGAGAGCTTTGAAGATTAAAGTACAAAAATATATGGTGCAAAGAGGTCTTCTATTTAGGAAGAACCATGATGGAATTTATTTGAGATGTCTAAATAGGGCTGAAGCAGACAAAGTGTTGACAGAGCTGCATGATAAGTATGGAACTGGTCATGGTTCCCATTTAGCTACAACACACAAGATATTAAGGGCAGGCTATTACTGGCCCACAATGTTCAAAGATATTGAGAGTCACATCAAAAGTTGCCACACATGTCAGACTATAGCAGATAAGGGAAGAAATTAGGCCAACCCATTACAACCTGTGATTGAAACAAGACCATTTGCACAGTGGGGCCTGGATTTTATTGGAGTCATCAATCCTCCATCTTCTGCAGGACACAAATTCATACTGATGGTGATGGACTACTGTACAAGGTGGACTAAGGCCACATGCTGCAAATTCTCCACAACTGAGGTAGTTATCAAGTTTCTTGAAGAAAACATCATCACCAAGTTTGGAACCCCTTATTCATTGGTATGTGATAATGGCCCTGCTTTCTCTTCTTTAAAGTTTTCTAAATGGGTATTTGAATATGGGATTGTTTTAAGGTTTTCTTCAAATTATTACCCTCAAGGTAATGGATTAGCTGAGTCTACGAACAAAATTTTATTAGATATAATAAAAAATCTAATTGCTAAGAGTCCTAGAGAGTGGAATACCTTGTTAAAATATGCACTATGGGTAGATAGGACCAAGTTCAAAATAGCTTTAGGTAGTACACCTTATCATTTAATTTATGGGACTGATCCCATACTTCCAGTAAATCTGAGAATATCAATCTGGGAGTTTGCCAATGAGTATTTAGGCTTCGATAATCATAGAGAAGCCAGGATAGTACAAATGCTACAATTAGATGAGAAAAGAGGTCGAGCCATCGAGAAATTTGCAAAACACCAGGTAGTAGTTAAGAGTCGGTTTGATAAGAGGGAGAGAGTTAAGACATTCAGGATATCAAACTTAGTACTGTGCTGGGACAAAGCACATGAAAAGAAAGGGAGCCATGGAAAATTTGATAAACTATGGTTAGGCCCATTGCAAGTCTCAGAAATAATAGGAGACAATACATTTAGACTCAAGACCTTGACAGGGGAAGATGTGCCATTACCAGTTAATGGCCAACATTTGAAACACTACTTCTAGGCCTGAGGTAAAGGGTAGTCCATTTTGTGTAAAATAGTGTAGGTACTGTACATTTTTCTTTGCTTTGTTTTTTGTTTTCTTTTTTTAGGTTAGTTGTTTGTACAGTTGTCCTTTTGCTTTGTTTTCTGTTTCTTTTTGTCTTTTTTGTATAGTTTGTTGTTGGTTTGTTGTTTTCTCCTCAGCAGGGATCTTTGTTTTCTTTAGAGTATTAAGGAGCAAACTAACAACCATTGAAAACAGTATAAAATTTAGAATATTCAGGTTAATCATTTGTAATTTATACATAACTTGTTGTGACTGTCATGAATGTAGAGAGTTGTTTAGCTTCTGAAATTTAGTATTCAATAACAGTGATTGAGAATTCAAGAGAGGTTTCTCACGATGACACACCTAAAATCCTTGGGTTTGTTGAACCTACCAGTGTAGATATTAGGTGAAAAATTTGAGGTCACCCTTGCTACCATTACAATTCTTAGCTTAATTTCACCAAGTGCCCACTCCTTGCATCATAAAGTTACAAATTGCTATATCTTGTGAAATCTCTTTCAAGAATCAGAAAATATAAAATATAAAATGAATAAAGAAAATTATACTAAAAATCTAGATTAAGCCATCTAAGTAACTCTACCAGGGCTATGAATGCTGGTTGGCAGTGGGGCTCTACTTAGGAGAATTGTAATGATAACCTTGTCGGGGCTATAAACACTCGCTGGCAGCAAGGCTCTATTCGGTTGGCTATGAGGGAATATCCTCAACTACGTAGGATAATGTCATTCATTGGTTTGTTCAATTGATCTTCAAGATGAGGATAATTAATCACGTGCACATACTTAAACTGAAAATAAAAATTCATGCATCCTTATTGAATACCTTAGGTCTCAAGTTGGATAATAATTTACAGGAAAGATAGTTGGGAGTTATGAATTCATTTCATCTAATTTTCTTGAATGCTTTGAATTTAATTGTTTTGTTTGGTTGCTAGTTGTTGTGATGTTCACAACACGCCCCATTTTACTCCTTAGCAAAATGAGGACCCCTGCAGTGGCTTTGCTTTTTTGCTTTTGTGTGTTTTGTTTTGCTTGGTGGTAAAAGGAAAAGAGGGTTAAAATTGCAAACTTTGGTAAAAAAATAGAGAAAAAAATGCATTTTCAGTACCAGTGCATGATATGGTTGGATTCCTCATGAAAAATGAGCTAGGGTTGCTTTTTGAACCATCTTAAAATTTGCCATATTTTGTAAGCTATGATCATTTTAGTAAAATGTACATTCAGGTTTGTATATCACTTTGCAGATACAGGGTCATTTGTATATGCAAAGGGTTTTGTTTTTGTACTAAGTCGCATGGGCTATCAGGTTGCATATGCATTATTTGTTTGCATGTTCGGTCGTTGTATTACATACATTTCCCATTATACATCACTTTCATATACAAAGGCAATTGTATATCTTTTTTCCTTGTATGCATTTTAATAAAGGTTTTGATATATACATACAAGATGGACCCAAAATAACTTAAGTAGAAATGAATTGATGTTTAAAATCTGCTTTGTATATTTTGCGTTTGTATGTTTGGCAGATAGAAGATACAAACATTTTATACATAACGCGGAATCCAAAAGTTATGAACAAGAGAGAATTCATTGTACATTTTAGGCTTGTATATTTATGCATACATTTGGAACATACAATGTCCATATGCAAGTTGTGGACCCGAGGAGTTGTTTAAATAAGGTTGAATGCTTGTATGTTTCAGCATATACAAAGTAGGAGACACAATACAAATGTACATCACGTGGATGTGAAGAGAAGGTCAAAGAGAGTTAAGTCGTTGTATATTCAGCACTTGTATGTTCCAATATACAAGGCCCAATATACAACGCGGACCCGAGGGTTTATCAAACGGACTTAAATCCTTGTATGTTTTGATTTGTATAAGTGAGACATACAACATATACATACAACGCATATATACAAACCGGAACCCAAAGGAGGTTGGAATTCGATTAATACTTGGTATCGCATCCGACTTGTATATCGAAGGATGCATACAAATGTTATATACAATGGTGGACTTGAGGTGGGTTTTAAAAATGAAAAATTCATTATATATCCGCAGATTTAAAAGGGAGGTTTCATAGTATACAGGGCCCCATATACAATGCGGACTTATAGGGTTTTTTTAATTATGGTTAATTCATTGTATATTCTATGGCTTGTATGTTTCAAAACATACAACACATACAAGCCGGAACCAAAAAATTATGGAATGAAGCTAAATCCTTGTATATGTCTGTGCTTGTATATATGTTCCAAAACATACAAGGCACCACATGCAAGCCATAATCCAAACGAAAATAAAGTAGATTTATCCTATGTATCACGTCCGATTTACATATCAAGAGATACATTGTGGATTCGGTGGGTTATAAATTGCCGATTATAACAGCGATAGGTCTGAGGGTTATATACAACAGTTTGTGCATTGTTTTATATGACAGAATTGAAAAGACATAAAATAGAGTTAAATGTTTGTATATTTTGGCGTTTGTATATTGTGATATACAAACCGATATACGTTGCATACATACAGGCCGGATTTGAAATAAAAGTCCATAATAGAAAAATCGTTGTATGTATCTGACTTGTATATTATCAAGCATATATTGTGACATACAAGCCACGAAATTGAAGGCATATTTAAATCTGATTAAATGGATGTATAACGTCCAGCTTGTATAATGGGCATGCAGAGATTTAAACAAGAAAATAGGCCGGAAAAGATGGAGCGATAGGAATTTGGAGGTCGATTTTGAGGCCCGAATGCATGTTTTTGGTCAACGAGGGTTGACCCAACTATTTTGGACGTTGTATATGCATTTTTTTTTGACGCGATTTCCACAGATTTAGGGTCTGATTGATGCGTTCACACAGTCACGACTAGATTTGGCAGCTATTTTTCTTCCTGTTGTTTATTAAATGAAATGATACATATTGCTTATTCAGTTTTACAGGTTTGCAGTTGAAGGGGAGCTGAAACTTAATGGCGGTGACATCACGGAGGAGGAAATCAGATCTCAGGAGTAGAGGAAGATAAGGATGAAGTACGAAGAAGTCAAGGGTCTTCACTGATGAAAACAAAATGCAGTTGAAGACATTATTGCAGTAGACCACAGAAGTTATTATTGAGCTGCTAGGGTTTCCAGGATGGCATATTTTGCCCAGATTGGATGTATGCTTAGAGATATTTTGTGAGATTTGATCTCCAACATTTATATTGTAACTAGAGGTTTGAACCAGGGTTTAGACTAGAGGTTTTGAGCTGTGTTGAGGACAATCAAAGTCTATATATTGTGCCTCTATGCACTGTAAAACTTTACACAGGGGCTACATAGAGATTTGTAGCAGCAAGAATTTGTAAAAATAGCATTTTAGTTTAGTTTAGAAGTAGAAGAAGGAGGTCACCTATGTTTGCAATAAGGAATGCGTGGAACATCTAGCTTCCTTATTGTATCTGTAAAGCTTGTAAGTTTTCTGTAGTTTGGTCAATCAAGCTAAGAGTCATTCTAACATTGTAAATCTTATATGACTGTCTATTTCTAATACAATTGAATCTTGAATTCTGTATCTATCTTTTGAGTGTTTTCCTGCTCTTCTTTGTGTTTGAAACATTTTCTCTTAGAGCTTGCAATCTTAGGTGTATGTTTGTTAAAATGCTCAGAACTTACACTTAAGGTTTTGTCTATCGATTTGATCAAGTTATTGTATGATTTATAAAGTGCATAACAGAACAACTAGATCCTTTGGATTAGATCTCTCTAACTTTTCCCAACCCATCTGAAAATACTTAACTTAAAACACAGAAATTTAAAGGAAACTGTTTCATATTTGAAAGAAGCATGGATAGTTGAGTTTGAAAGTAGACAGTTTTCATAAATATTTAAGAGGAGAAAGCTGCAATAATTCAAGAAAACCATTTAAAGCTTTGCAGCACAGTAACATTTTTTTTATGCAAAAGGAATGAACAACATGCTAATATTGATGATCTTTTACATAGTTTGAGTCCAGTAAACCATCAAGAAACTCTAAACTACGTAGGGCCTCTTGAACATTACAGCTTCACATTGACCAACTGATTTTGCCCAATAGGTCAAGACCTGATCATATTAAACTTGGGATTAAGTGAATCTTAACCGATTCCTTCATATCTTTCAAGTCAATTTTGGTTCATTTTATGTGAATTTTAACTAATTGTTATGATTACATCAAAATAATCATCAACAAGTCCTTTGAAAAATCTACAGAAGTAAAAGTTAAAAGGGAGTTTGATGAAAAGAGAATTGTCAAGTTGAAAGTTATGATAGCTCAAGATAAAACTCTGTTAGGAAGTGGAATAAAAAGCATACAAAGTGTCATTGAAGAGGCTGATAAAATATACAATTTTTTTTTATCTTGGCCAAAAGTTACAAAGGATTTAGAAGACAAAATCAGAGACTTGGAACTCAAACTGCTTAATATCTTTGAGAGATATAATCCGACAGTTGAGTTAATAAATGCCAAAGAAACACAAGTTGTAAATATTCACAGTGATTTGAGCACTTTGATGAAGAAAATGGAAGAAATTAGAGACAAGTTGTGCCAGCTCAGGGGACTGATAAGTCCAAAAATTGATTCCATGACCAATTTGGCAAATGAAGCCCTAAAATCACAAGCATTAATTGATACAAAATTATATGTATAGAAGGCATAAAACTTAGTCTTTTTAATAAATGGCCACATACAAATTCTGGAAAGTGCAAGGAATAGATGGAATGGAGAGATAACACTGATATAGACTATCTATAATGATATTTTACCTTCATCCATAAATTGAAGTGGAAATGTGCACCTATACATACGCGGCAAAATAAGACAATTTAAAAAAACTTTTGACACAATCTTGCCTTTTTGATAAGTTTTGATTCCGGATCACACCCTTTACCATTGATGTCAAAGGGGGAGAATAAGATCAATGAAAAATGGATAAACATCTCAAGGGGACAATAAATACAGAAGTGTATATAGTAAGGGGGAGAAACTTTTGATAATGAAGCATTTTTCACTAAGTGTTGCCATCAATGCCAAAGGGGGAGATTGTTGGCAAGAGACACTGCTTGACAAGAGGTAACTTACTTATGTAATATAACATACATCTTCTCAAGGAAGCATTCAAACAATTATATTTGCATCCATATTCTTTAAAAATCGTTCGAAGATAAAAGAAGACATAATCTCATAGACAAGTTTCAATAGTTAATTTCATTGTCTTGAATAAACAATAAATGTAATGATCTAACTTGCTAACTTTTCCAAGTTTTACAAGATTGTCCAAGGTCATGAATGAATTAATGACTTACGTAAGGTACCTAATTCCATTTCTGAATCTATAACATGGTTAGACATATTCTATTTTTTGGTTTAGTCTCACAACTCTACTCCTTTCTATGAGGGCATAAAAATCTATAGTTGCACTATTTCATGTCATCCACCAGGGTTCTCTAAACCAAGTTATCTCATCTACTACTATGCTATTGTCATAAGATAATAATACAAGTCATTTTAAAGCTAATTACATGGTCTACAAATAGTAACAAAAGTCAATGGTCTAAATCAAACATTAGCCAAAGTTTAGTTTATAGTTTCTTTCTAAACTAGGAGAGGTAGAGGTATAAGGTATAACCACTTAAGGTCTTGCAATAATTCTAGGAGGAATTCGAGCAATTGGATTACAATCATAAGTAATATGTGATAGTCATACATGTCACTCCACCTACGATATGATTAATATAAATTTGCAAAATATTATTTTCACTTTTAAAAGAAAGTAAAAGCTCTATAATCATGATGAATGGACTTCAATCAATAAAAACAAATAACACTAGATGCCATGCAACCTTAACTAATATTTCTTCTATTCACATCTTTGTGTAAGGTTCTAACAATTGTGATCAAGATAATGTAACAAAACTATATCATTAGTTAACTCTTAAAGATTCATTTTCATACTATACATTCCACTTAATATGTCAATAACTGTCATGCCCACATTTTAAACATGGACATGAAAATCAAACTAACAAAGATTTTCTAAACTCGACACTAAAACCCCCTCATGCGCAATATGCATCCTTGACAGCATGTGCACTTAACGTTGTTGCATGCGCAACTAGCATTGAGCACACCACATTAGATCAAGACAGAAAATAAAGAAGTCAAGGAAGTGAGAAACTCTTTTTATTTCCCTTAGATATGGGGCTTAACCTACTTGGTTTAGGCGTCACAAACAGGGTCGCCAAGAGGGAAGGTATCTTTTGAGGGACAATCCCTAGGGTAATCTAGATGATAAGAGAAGTCATTCTCGACCTGATTAAGACCCTAACCAAAAAATTACAATAACCAAATAATTCAACTCGAAAGTATAAATGAAGTATTTACTATAAACTAAATTAATTCAACATCACCTAAGATTAAACTAATGCAAGGAATAAAATTAAATTAAATGCCCTTTCAACAATCTAACAAATAAATTTAAGGGAAAACCTTTAAATTAAGAATATGCAACATTAAAATCAATTAATGACATAATAATTTTCTAATAAAAACATCCATCTCATTTTCCCAACTAAAGCTTTAAAAAAAATAACCGGTCTCCCAAAAATTGGGCAGCATAATCTTACAAAAAAATTCTAAGGTTTTAATTGAATAAATGCACAATAAATTAAGCACATCAATTATAGGACCTTATAAAAAGAATTAAGTTCACTTAAGTGGTATTAAAAAGGATAATAGGTTTAAAAAGGGTTTACGGATCCCTAATCATTAGGGCAACTCCCTCAAACCTAAAATAGGTTTATAAAAGCATATAATCCCAACATTAATCTCACAATTTGATGTTGGTTTTGTACGTTAGATTGGAGGAGAGGAAAAGAGAGAAAACTCTTCCCACATGGTAAGATTATTTCCCACATAGCTTTAGCTTACTAATATTTTCAAATTTCTATGTTGTCTAAAATGTTTATTTCCAAGGTTTCTAAGTTTTAAATTTTCAAATGTTTTATTTTTCTAATATTTAATCTAGTTTCCCTGCAAGCTTGTTTTATAAAAATATGATAATAAGATAGATATCTAGTTCCCATAGATTTCATTTATATATAGGTTTATATTTGCAATATATATACCCTATATATAAAATTTATAGTAAAAAAAAGAAGATCTTGGACATCTAAATAAGTTAAATAGAGAACTTAATAAATTATTTGAAATATGAGGGAGCAGAGTAGGGTGTGAACATGTACTTCAGTGGTCAATTTGTACGAAGAGAAGAAAGAGGAGGCCCGCAGGGATGGCTGATGAAGGGGGTAAATCATAAAACACACAATAACAAAAATTGCACACAGAAAATTGGAATGCTATTTTATTGATTTGGACAACACATTACATTATAGAAGCTCAAATACAATCCAAGAAGAATCCTCCACATGTTGCTTTAGACACCTAAAAATGTCTTCACCATCTAATGGACCTTCGACATCACCAAACGCATCAATTTCCCTTCTAATAAATTAATTAAATTTTTATTTAATTAATTATTCCCTTCAACACTTGATTTCTCATCATTTCATCTTCTAAAATTGAATTAATTTAATTAATTCAATAGTCTAACTAAACCAATTAATTAAATAAATGTGCAAATATTTATTTGATTAATTTCCCCTTTTCCCTAAACCTAATTAATTATATAAATCATGTTTATCAAATTAATTGAACCTACTAATTAACCTATCCCTAACCTAGTTAGTTAAATATCAATTATTTAATTACCTAGCCTAACCTACATGACCCTAGACCAATGATTAATTAAATAAAACATTATTTAATTAATCTTAACCCCACATTAACCCATTCGCTAATTTTTTCCAGCCATATTAATTAGGCTAATTACCTTGATTAAGATGGTCAAACCTAGCTTAACACCCTTCCCAACATCCTCCAAATAAAAAAATTGATATTTATGTCTCATAAATCAATTTTTTATATACACATGTCAAACATCTCATTAAATACCTCTTACACCCCTTACACATGTCATAACTCATTTATTTCACATCTAATCCATCTCACCCAACCTCATTTAATTCACCCTTTTCCCAAGATGAATTTAAAATTCATCTTTATTCACAACCCTCCATTTTTAGAGATTAAATCTAGGCACTCCACATAATATGCATTCACAAGCATTGATCTCTAAATCAAATCTCCACCCTTGGATCAAATCCTCTTCCAAAAAGATTATAAATACACAATCTCTCAAGCCATTTTAACATCCACAATTTGAGCAAAGTTATCATGCCAAAATCTCTCCAATTGAGCCAGTTTATTAGTGATTTGTTGGAATTAGGCCAAACATCTGAGAGGGGGGGGGTGAATCAGTTGTCCCACAATATTAACCTTTTCTTATTTTTAATCTTCTTTCACAACTTACAAATAGATTAATGATGTAAACATTAAAGCATTAAACAATAACACATGAGCAGAAACACAATTAACACACTTGACACCAAGATTTTTAACATGGAAACCCAGTTAAGGAAAAACCACTGTAGAGGTTAACCCACAAGATTTGTACCCTGTTCAAAGTACTTAAAATGGGAAGGCACTTGCCTTGAAGTGCACTGCCCAGAGCTCACTGCTCAAAAGAGGCTCACTGCCTATAGAAATTTATGTTTAATAAAGAAAGAATTAAGTAAGAAATAGCATCTTTTTCATGCCTGGTTCAGTCTCATTGAATTCCCACAAAGCTTTAGCTCTTCTCCCAAATACTTCTTCACTATCAATTCATCCTTTACTATTCTTATTCCTTTGTTCCTCCTCTTCCCTACTCTACCTCTGATCCTTTCTTGGGATTTGATTATTTCACACAAGGATAATTTTCAATATCTCAACCACATGCCTTTATATGCTTCATCAACCTTGGAATAAAAATCAAGGTCAACACTACAAGCATCTAACTTAATGTAAATCACTAAGCTATTAGCCAAACATAACTAGGACTCAAATATTCCTTGATCAATACGCCACGCTCCATAGAATTGCTCTTAGATCATCCGCAACACACTAGAATCATCTAGTCGGCCAAGACTAGGAAGAACAACAACAGCAAGGAAGAAATCTTCAACAATGAACTCAATCTTCAATGTAGACCTTCAAAATAGTAGTCACATGATCCAAAGACCTCCACAAGCACATTGAATTCAATAAAAACATCTACACTCCTCCAAATCATCAGAATCACTTGCATCTTCATATGGAACCTTAAGAACACTATCTGCTACGACTGTCACACTAGAAAGATTGCTTGTGGACCTCCAAACCATGAACCCCTAGAGTTGATGATGCACACTAACTTCCCAACGATGCCTCTAGATCTGCAAATCATAATATTTTAATGCAGAGCAATCATCACCAATTTACTGTCACTCTGTCTCTTCTAATCACAACAAAACCTGGTTCTACTCAAATGGCCATAACTTCTTCAAATCTTCATGCAGACCTCTCAAAACTTAACTGGAGCTACTTTAGACAATCCTCTACATAGCCATATGGTCTGTATACATTGATCTTCATTAATTTTCTCAATATCCTTAACATTTCAGGCATTAAAATAGGATACAATTGACACTAATGGCAGCAAGGATATGTTGACATCAATGACAACACCAATTAGGTGCATATTTGCAACAATCTCCCCCTTTGTAATAGATGGCAACATATGATGTGAAAAACTGATTCAACCATCAAGACAAGAACTTCTCCCCTTTTCTCTTATCACACCTGGAACCATTTTTCTTTACAGCTCCCCCTTTTATCAACTAGTTTTTCATGACTTCACTCCTCCTTTGACATCAATGGCAAAGGGCACATATTTGCAACCTTTTCTCCCCCTATTTGTTTCAGACTGATCTCAAAATTTGCATACTGACTACTCCCCTTGAGTAGTATCTCCTGAACATCAATCTAGATCACAAGATATTACTGTGAATTCCACCAGACTGATGCACCCTAGTGCATATTAGTTTTGATCAGGAGGCGTAATAACCCCTAACTTCTCTTTGAGATACTCAAAAGTATCCTTGGGTAGAGGCTTAGTGAAAATATCTACAATCTAATCCTTTGAAGAACCAAACTCCAATCTGACTTCATTCTCATTAACCTTCTCTCTCAAAAAGTGAAGCTTGATTGATATGTGCTTTGTCTTTGAATGCAACACTGGAATCTTTGAGATGCTTATTGCACTTGAATTATCATAGAAGATTGTGATAGGCTCCTCAAACACAATTCTGATGTCCTTCAACATTTTCTTCATTCACAGAACTTGAGTACAATTGTTTGCTGCTGCTATATACTTTGCCTCTGCTGTAGATAGGGATATTGCCTCCTACATTTTGCTCAGCCAAGAAACCAATCTACTTCCTAAGAAGAATGTACCACCACTAGTACTTTTTCTGTCATCCACATCTCCTACCCAATCAACATCTGTATATACATGAAGAGTGAAGTCATTATCCTTTGGATACCATAAACCATAATCAGGTGTCCCTTTGAGATATTTGAAAATTATCTTGACTGCTACAACATGGGATTCTCTAGGATCATCTTGAAATATAGTAGCAAGTCCAACTGCATTCATGATATCAGGTCTGGTTTGAGTCAGATAGAGCAATCCTCCAATCATTGATCTATACATTTTCTGATTTGCCTTAGGGGACTCATTATCTTTACTCATCTTACATCTGGTTACCATTGGTGTACCTTTATCTAACTGAATGATTTACAGACCTAAGAAGAAGTTCATTTCACCAAACATGGACATCTCAAATTCACTCTACATCTGATCAGAAAATGTTTTGCACATACTCCCATTTCCACCAAAAATGATATCATCAACAAATACCTCAATAATCAGAATGTACTCATGATCAATCTGGAAGTACATATTACTATCAGTAGTGCCTTTGCTATATCCTAGCTTTAGTAAATACTTATCTAATCTGGCATACCAAGCTCTTGGGGCTTGTTTGAGTCCATACTATGCTTTCCTTAACCTGCAGACCATATCTCTCTGATCAGACAACTGAAATCCTTTCGGTTGCTCAATCTAGACTTCTTCTTCTAATTCCCCATTTAGGAATGCTAACTTGACATCCATCTGATAGACCTTGAAATCTTTATAAGTAGTAAATGTAAGAAATAATCTGACAGCCTCTATTCTTGCCACTAGAGCAAAAGTTTCTTCAAAATCAATTCCTTTCACTTGAGAATATCCTTTGCATACCAACCTTGCTTTGTTTCTTACAACTTCACTATCTTCATTTAGTTTATTCCTGAAGACCCATTTAGTTCCAATCACATTTTTGTCTTCAGGTCTAGGAACAAGATCCCAAGTGTATTTTTTTTCAATTTGCATTAATTCTTCTTCCATGGCTTTTACCCAATTTTAATCATTGCAAGCTTCACTTACTGAATTTGGTTCAATCTTTGAAATCAAACAAATCTCCTCTTGATCTTCAACAATTATTTTCCTAGTTCTAAAACATTTATATCTATCTCCTATGATCTTATCTTCAGGATGATTCAGTCTTACATACCTAGGAGTTTTGGGATTTATTTGAACCTCTATATCTTGATCTTGTTCTTCAACATCTACATTATCCTCTTGACTCACTAGATTTTTCAGATCAATCTAAATCTGAGTCTAGGTTTGAAATTGTCTTCCTTGACATTGACTTTCATATTGATCATTTGATTCATATCTGTAAGACCTGGAATGTCCTTCTTTTCTTTCATCAACTTTAACATTTGCACTTTCAACAATCTTTTTCAATCTTTTGTTAAAGCACCGGTATGCCTTCCTTTGAGTAGAGTAACCCAGAAATATCCCTTCATCACTTCTTGCTTCAAACTTGCCTAGATCCTCATCTCTTTCGATATAGATCTTACTACCAAAAACTCTGAAGTATCTCACATTATGAGGATGATCAAACCATAGTTCATAAGGGGTCTTACCAGAATTGCCTTTGATCTGCACCTAGTTGAGAGTGTAGACAATAGTACTCACAGCTTCTCTCCTATAGACGTGAAGAACATTTACTTCCATCATCATGGTCCTGCCAGCTTCTTGAATGGTTCTGTTCTTTCTTTCCACAACTCCATTCTGCTTTGGAGTCCTAGGAGAAGATAACTATCTTTTTATTCCATGCTTTTCACAGAATGTATCAAACTCATCAGAGGTAAACTCTCCACCTCTGTTGGATCTTAGACACTTTATTTTCTCACCAATCTCATTTTCCACCATAACCTTGAACACCTTAAACTTGTCAACAACTTTTGATTTTTCTTTTAAGAAGGTTACCCACATCATCCAGGAGTAATCATCAATTAGCAACATAAAATAATGTCTCCTTGCATACTCCTAATTCTAGAAGGACCACATAGATCAGTATGCACAAGTTCCAACCATCCATTTGAAAAATATTCTTTGCCCTTGAATGAAATTTTGTTCTATTTACCCAATTGACATTCTCTACACATGCTATCAATAGGTTTCACAAGTTTTGGAAGATCTCTCACAGCTTGAGTAGAGCTTATCTTGACAATGTTATCAAAATTTACATGACACATTCTCCTATGCCATAACCAACTTTGATCAATCTGAGCAATCAAACAACTTTTTCCAGAACTACTTAAATGAAAGATGTTACCTCTAGTCTGAGTACTAGATGCAATTTCAGTTCCAAAGCTTTCCAAGATTTTGCATTTTCCATCTTTGAATAGGAGATCATAACCCTTGTCAACCAACTATCCAACACTGAGAAGATTATGCTTCAGTCCTTCCACATATAGAACATCATTAGTGTTATTCTTACCATCAAAAGAGATGGATCCTCTGCCATAGATTCTACTAGCTGAGTTGTCTCCAAATTTTACAATTCCACCTTCATATTTTTCAAAACTTACAAACTTACTTTTATCACCAGTCATATGATGAGAACATCCATTGTCAATTACCCATTCATCTTTTTCTACAACATGAGAAGCTAAGGCACTTTCCACATTTGCATAGCTAGTAGACTCAATAGGTAGTAGATCTTCTTATTTGATAGCAATGGACACCTAATCACTTTCAGTGGAATCTCCATGATCAGACTCATCATCGGTGACTCCTTCTTCACCAGCTTCTTGGACATAGTAGCATTTCTTCTGAACTCTAGGTCTATTAGGGTTTGGCCTTAAACCCCTCTCTGGACACCTTGAGGAAAAATGACCAATCTTATTACAAGAAAAATATTTGAATGCCAACTTTCCTTCATACTTACCAAATGTGATAGGTAAAAATTAGGTTAATAAGATCAAGCATAGCCATGAAAACATAACCCTACCATCATCAAAGAATCTAATCCAAATGAAATCAAAAACATGCAATTCAAGAACAATATCACCTAGATTGTATGATTCCTTGTTTATGATGTGGATTGTTTCTTCAACAATGAACAATTATGAAGATAAAAGCTATGATGATAGATGGATGATAATGATAAAATACTAGATGGATGCTCAAATTCTCAATATGCTCAAGATGATAATGTAGACGCTATATGAATAATGGATAGATTTAGATGATAATTTGGATGCTATATGAATGCTGGATGGATGTAGTATGGAATGAGAGGGTGTTTATATAGACCTCAACCAAAATCAATCAATGGTGGAGATTTGGTGGCTATGTGAATGGCTAAGATTAATAGATGATAATAGATGAATGTGTAGATAACAAGTGGAAGGGAGATAAGGCCTATATGTGACCGTATACATAAAAATTACTACATGTGAAAGATATTAAATAAAAGATGTAGTACCACTTATCTTTTTTTAAATAAAAGAGGCACACATGTTAGCTTATTGAAATAAATGATAAGAGAAATTAATTAATTAAATAAAATTTATTTAATTAATTGGAAATTGGGTTTGTGAATGAATTTTAATTAAATAAATAAGAATTATTTAAATAAAAATAGATATAATGAAGAATTAACTAATTAAAGATTATTTAATTATAGCTTAGAAGAAATAGAAGAAATAGGTGCTAGGGAAATTGCTCAAGTGTGTTAGACAAATGCACATGATAGCTAATGCAATATTTGATACTAATGATAATTAGGTCAATTTTGGGTGTCTACATTTTGCCCCTCTTTGATACAATGTTCGATAGAACGTTGTGTCAAAGAAGATACGATGTTCACTCGATAAACAAGGTTATGCCCCAGTGTAACTGGCAGGTGATGCCCCCTCGAGAGGTAAGCCATGCTAATTAGGAAGGGTTGGGTTGGCTCGCAATAAGATGAAAGGATAGAAAACAAGGCCGAAACGAAGAAAATGGGGGTTGGGAGGGAGAAATTGGGATGGTTCGGAAGAAAATAGGGTGCAGTATGGAAGAATTAGGGTTTGTACTATATAGGATGATGGAATGGATAGATGATTGATCTTGGTTGAAGACTATATAAGTTGATGATAGAATGGATAAATGATATGACAGATTCTTAAAGTAATTTCTCAAAAATTAAAAGAAATGCAATCCTTATGTTTGATATAGCATATGGATGTTATGTACCAGGGTATAGAAGACCAAGGTGTTGAGATATCCAATGCAAAACTAACATACTACAATCTTATCAGAACATATGAGGTCAAGATGTTGAGCCAACACACACAATATATGAATAGAAGCTAGAGTTCTGAGATGGACTTTGACACTACAAGTAATGGTTTGAGCTTATCTCTACTACACATAGTGACACCTTGCTAGTCATATGTATGGAGTTAGTCTTAACATAGAATAGTCTCAAATGCATAAGAGACTGTTTGCTTCTCAAATGCAAGAGCTATTGATATGCAAGATGCTAATACCAACACATACAAGATACCAATATGCAATGGAAAAGAATTAGATCATCCCACAGACCCAGCATACGAAAGCAATATGACCATGCCCCATTCCATACATCATCGCAATGTACCAAGCTATGATAGATCAAGGTAGTCTTGATTAGGCATAGAAAAGGACATAAGGTAAATCAAAAGATAAAACAAAAGATATCGTCATCATGTTCTCTTGCCAAATTTAAGTGCTCTTGGATGGATTTAAGCTAGCACCTTGTTGAGAGGAAAACTACATCCTATTGAAGGCTAAAGTTGTTGATAAAATGTTATAGAAAATGTTGGCTCAAGGCATGCGAACAAATAGCTTCTGGCTTAGCCCTGATTGGTTAAAGTGCTTGAGCTTTCACTGATACACATAGTCTGCTTCCTACTTGAGCTAGTCAAAGAGAAGAAGATGGAAAATGAAAGAAGATGAGGATGGGGTGGATCATCTATGCTTAAGTACTACATACTTCCTTCATATTCCAGACTGCCTACATACCATGTATCCATGGCATCAAAGTGTTGGAAACAAGGTAGATAACTGAGAGTGGGGGTGAATCAGTTATCTCAAAAACTTTCTTACTTTTATTTCCCTTTTTTGTCTTAACATTTAGTGATATATCAAAGCATGAAAGAATATGCAATCATAAGAACTGAAATGAAATCAACACACATAACACAAGGATTTTTATGTCGAAACACTGTTAAGGGAAAAACCACGGGGTGATTAACCCAAGATTGTATTCTCTGTTAAAAGAATAAAGAAGTACAAATGGCACTTGCCAGTTTGGGCTCACTACCTGAGCACACTGCTCACAAGAGGTTCACTACCTACTAGAGACTTATAGATGATAACAATGTGTTTGAACTGATGAACAACATCCACATATGCAAGAGTTCAGTTCCAGTTAGGCTCAGTATACTGATCTAGCACATTTCATTCATCCTCTACTTAGTATCACTCTCTTGTCACATTTTAGGCTTGGATTATTGTACTTCTCTCTACTTTTCTTCACACTTAAGCCATACACATATCACTGCTACACACTTACAAGTTTGAATCCATTGGGTATATATATCTGCATCAAGGATTTCAATCAACTTTGTAGTTGACAACAAGAACACTTAGGATATTTACAAGATATTGTTCTGTTGGCTGAATTCATACTTGATAGATGGTGCACACCAAAATCTTAGGCATGGAAATCATTACTTAAGTCAGCCAAAATCATATAACACCTCAAGTTACTTGATCAACACCTTCTACACATCCAAATTGAGGTTTGATACCCTGTTGACCAGTTCTTCCTCTGCCTACACTGTCTAATAGAAGTTTGATACTTAGATGCTCCTATCTTTCATATGCTTAGTCTCTGGAAGCTAAATATTTGGAATACAATAGTTTAGATACTCCTTACTACTCACCCAAATCCATAACATGTTGGGTTTCACCATCAGAGAGTTCCGGACCCAATCTGTTGAACCCTAACAAAGGCTCTGTTCTTGACTACCAGATCAACCTATCTTCAATCTGACTTCCGGTATGAGTAATTTATGCACTATGGATGTGTGGGATATACTTTGTTGCCATTAATGACAACACTTATGAATCCTAGTAGTGTCTCTTGCCAACAATCTTCCCCTTTGGCATTGATGGCAACACTTAGTGAAAAATGACTGTCACTGTAACTCCCCCTTTGCTTGTGCTCCATTTCTCCACACTACTTATCGGTGCTCCCTTAATGCTAGATTCCTTATTTTTCATTGTTCTTTACTCCCTCTTTGACATCAATGGCAAAGGGTGGGATCCACCAACCAAAAATATGCAAAAATTATTATATAAGGCCGCATATGTACATACAACCCATAGGATAAACTTACATATACTTAAGTATATCTGTAAATGTAGTCTTCAACTGTACAACTTTTGTGGCCCAACTTCTGTTCATCCTATCCAAAATGGAGATATGTCCACTTAACAAAAATGCATATGCTTCTGCCCTCTTTAAATCTGTTGGATCATTGGTCTAAGCTGTACTTAGAGCATTTGCTAAGGCATCATGCATTGCCTCCAACTTAGGGGTGATTATCCCTCTGAGTTCACCCATTCTATCCATTATATTCTTCTTCTCCTTACCCAGTTTCTTTGTTTCATTTATTATAACAACTGTTTGGCATTCTTGACTTACCAGAGAGATAGTGAGAGGATCAAAATTCTGAGATAGATTTGTCAATTTTCCTTCTTGTTCTTTCATTTCCTTCCCAATGTCCTCTGCAAGTTTGGGCTAGGAAAAACAAAATTTATATGTCTCCACCATCCTTAAGAGGATTTTCAATGCTCTTTATGCCAATGTCTAAGGTTTTTCTATCATTAGCAATTAGCCTTTGTACCTCACTAAATTGTTTTCCCAAGAACTCATTCTAAACCTTATTTCTACTAATTTTTCTAAAGACTCAAAGTGGGTATAGATAGAATTAACTAAGTTCTTCAAGTTACCGGATGGAGAGTTATATGGATCCTTCTGATATGAGGGCATTATCTTCTCTAGTACTCTGGATGCAATATTTAGTAGTTCACAGTCCTCCATATGAGATTTTAGGAGTTTTTCTTTGGATTTGGCCTGAGAAAAAGATGTTATCTTCATTGTCTAAACCAAGGAAAGAGAGTCCAAATTCAGTGGTCCTTGTATCAACTCTAGTTCATCTAATTCCACAACTTCCTTGTCTAAGAAACTTTGTACTACTTCTACAGTGTCTCTTGTATTCTCAACTTCCTTTTCTTTAGGGACATTTGAATTGATTTGCTTATTGCCACTAACAGAATTTGTTTCTTCTTTTTGTACATCCTCTTTCAGAACAAGGGAGCCTAGGGCCTTAGATTGTTCTTCATCACATTTATTTAATCCTTCAACATCCATGTCAAAAGGCTCTTCATCAATTTTCTTTAATCCTTCAACATCCATGGTAGAAGGCTCTTCATTTGCTTCCTCTACAATGGGAAGATTGAACCTTTTCAAGACACACTAGAGAATTTCTTTTGTCTCATCAGCTACTTGGTCAGTTTCTCCAAGCATGAGCTTATTCATTCTGGACTTGCTCCTGAATTCTTCTTTGGCATCCTTGAAAACCATGTCCCTTTGTTTTTGAGTGATAGATGGACATAATTTTATCACTATCTGTTCCCAGATCTCCAAGTCTTTTTCTTTTGCATTTTCTTTTCTTGACTCCAAAACTTCTTCTAATCTCTTAGGAATCAAGGAAATTATTTCAATGAAAGCTTTGTTATAAATATTTAGGTACCTTACCATTGCTTCCTCAAGAATTCTCTTGTCTACATCATTGTACTCATCATAGAATTCTATTATTGGCTATAGGTTTCCATCCACAGTGACTACCTTAACGATGTCTTCAATTGAGAGAGTGGGTCTCTCAACAAACTCTTATGTGTTTTGCTCATCATTGGTCCTATTAGTCTTGGAAGGTTTGTTCTTGGCTTTCTTCAAATCTCTGGCCTCTACATCTGATTCTGTCTCTTCATCATCCTTAAGGCTCACATATGTTCTTGTGGCCTTAGACTTCTTTCTCTTTTCTCCTGTAACAGATCATTTGGTTACCATTTTTGCAGTCTTTAAGCTTTTAGGAGAAATAGGGGCAGAACTCCTGGTAGATCTTGTCCGGGTAGAGGCTTCTACTGGGATGCTTCCTTTCTTTGCTTCTTCCCTTTCCCTTTCAATTTTCTCTATTCTTTCTCTATTAGCATCTACTGCCTCCTTTGTTAAGACAAACCTCTTAGCAATTTCTTCAACCTCCTTCCTCACTTTTCTTTTTGACATAGGCTTCCTTAATTCAATATGTATTTTTATGTTCATCTCATCAAAGGTGCCAAACCTCTCTACCTCAGTGTCCTTGGGTTAGCTTAGCAAGTGTTAAACATGTACCTCCAATATGTTTTCATCAGCTTTAGAGCCCATGGGCATTATCCATATAGTTCTTGGCTCAACTACCTCCATTAGGTATTGATCTGTGTCAACCATGAAGTAAACTGTGTCCTTGTATTTCTCCACAATTGATTTTGGTATTCTTTCTCTTACATGCATCATGCTCTATAAATTCTTGAAGTAACCCTAGAGAGATGTCTTTTAGGCTTGTGCATCACCAAGTGCATACAAATAATCTCTGATTTGAATTGCAATAGGTATATCATTTGCCCAAATTAGACCTTTTGATCCTGGTAACTCATTCATGTAATAGAAGAACAGACACAAGACCAGATTTCCATACTTGAAGAAATTTTTCTTATCTTTCTTAATCTTCTACAAATTCTCCATCAGTTGATTCAACAGAAGCCCACACAAATCATAATCTACATTTTCCTTCGCCATATGATATGCAGCATAGATTACAGTACCGGACACAAAATTTTCCCTACTTGAGTGGTAAATTTTGTAACCAATTACAATTGATGCAAACATGACATCTAGTTAATAATATCATCTATAGTCATTTCCCTCTTGTCATATTTTGATCCAGTGGCATCTGTTATGATTTGATTTTTCATAGATTTGAGTGCAGGAAACCCACTAGTTGAGTGCAATCCAGTTACAGCCCTGATGGCATCTTTGGTTATCATGAATGGACTCATTAACCACATAAAGTTATCATGCATCCTACTTAACACATACTGAACCCATTCATCCTCTGCGAAAGATGGGAAATGTATGAAATTTGGAAAGAGTGTGTCTTTTAGGGCCTTGAATTCTGGTTTGAGATCAAAATTCTCATCTCTTAACTATTTGTGGTATATTTCCATCAATTCTAAGTCTCCAAAGTCTTCAATGTTTGCCTGAATGTAAACCCTAATATCTTCTACATGCAGAACACCATACGAAATTTGGGCAAATGCACCTAAGGGATCAACTTCGATAGATTTGTGAGGGTGTTTGTTGAATTTAGATCTTAGCCTCTTAGTAACATTCACAACCATGGGAGTAGTCATTCTAACAATGAAATTCAGAGAAATTTTGTAGAGAAGAAGTACATTTTTTGCCTTAGGGTTTGTTGCAACTGCTAGAGCAAATTTTTGCTTGATTTCGATCTTCAGTTTCAACTTTAATAATCTATAGGATCTCTTCTTAGAGCTCTTGTCTCTTATTCATGAGTGCAAAGTGTTAAAAATGATGAATGGAAAGCCTTTTATCCTTGTACAGAAACCTAATTCCTTGTTGCAATAAATGCACATTTTAAGTCATTCAGTTACCCTGTTTTGAGTGAGTTTCTCATGAATCATTGTGCGGATCTTCAAATTATCATCTAAGTGAGTTGAAAACATAACTTTAGCCTTTCAAAACATGCCTCTAAATCTACAGACCATAAAATTGCATTTTTAGATCATACTAGATCTATTTGTGTAATTACCAAATAGCTGTCAGAACCGGACCTAGTCACAACTTCAAATCTATAAGCAAATTCTCAACTCTTAACTAAATGAATTTCAAATGAACCTCCAAATGGCCATTTAATCTACAACCTATGATTCTTACTTAATGTGCCCATTTCAGGCACTTACTAGCTAGCTGGGGGAATTTTGATTTTCTTTGCAGCTCCCCCTGAGCCAGAGCTCACCTTTTAATTTTTAGAAGGGTTAGCAGCACCGGATTCCGATGCAGACTCATCACTAATGTTCATCACACTCTTCTTTACCCAATTCTTACTCATCTCCTTCTAAATCTCATCCACATTCACTTTACCTTTGTCTTTGTCTTGTTTCTGATCATGTTTCACTAGACCTTTTCCATCATAATTTTTGCTCCTGCAGAATCTAGCTATATGACCAGATTTATTGCAATTGTAACACACAACATTTCCTTGCTTATTTGATTGATATCCTCTTGATCTACACTGATTAGCCATATGCCCCATTCTATTGCATGTAAAGCATCTACCATTGAAAGAATTGTTCATTTGCATATATCTGCATTCATGAGATTTGTGACCATACCTTTTGCAACTAAAACATTGACCGGAGAAAGATGAATTATTCTGATTCATTTTGTTCCTACACTAAGTTGCTTTATGACTAGATTTGTTGCAATTGAAGCAGTTTCCATTGAAAGATGGATATCTTTAAGCATTTGGTTGCTTTACCGGAGGTCTTCTAGGCCTGTTTCTTTGTCTTCCTGATCCAAAGTTCTTTTGACCATATCTAAAGCTTTCACCTTTCTCATATCCCAAGCCATGCTTGTCATCTACCCTCTTTTGACTTTCAAGAAGAACTTCAAGTTGGGCTGATCTAATCTTGAATTTTTCTTTGTATTCATTTACAGTTTGAAGATCTTGTTTAAGAGTGTCAATCTAGCTCTCAAGTTGTTCTTCATTGTATCTGGCTTCTTCAAGATTAGATTTAAGATGTCTGATTATTCTATCCATTTTGTGGCAGTCTTCTGTTTTCTCCTTGATGGATTGTTTTAAGTTATCTTTAGTCTTTCTCTTCTCTTCAATTTCTTGGGTGAATTTCATAACCCCTGATTCCATTTCATGTCTTATCATAACAACTTCTTTTGACATCTTTTCACATAGATTTATTTTCTCATTTAGGTCTTTATCAGTACTATTGGTTTCATTCTAATATGCTAACTTCTGAAGTACTTCCTTTCTCTTTTTCATAGAATTACTAAGTTTTTCTTTCAGTTCATTGATGAAATCATCATCCTGCTTAAGTCGCTCTCTCAAATCATTGACTTCAGACTAGAATTGTTCAAGATAATCTAAGATAGACTGTAGTTTCTCTTCCATACCATATGCATCCATTGAAATTCCCAGATCCTCTTTAAGCTGTTAGGATTGTTTTTAAGGAACTTAGCTCTGATACCAATTGTTGGAAACAAGGTAGATAACTAAGAGGGGGGTGAATCAGTTATCTCAAAAACTTTCTTACTTTTACTTCCTTTTCTTGTCTTAACATTCAGTGATATATCAAAGCATGAAAGAATAAGCAATCATAAGAACTAAAATGAAATCAACACACATAACACAAGGATTTTTACGTGGAAACCCTGTTAAGGGAAAAAACCACGGGGTGATTAACCCAAGATTGTATTCTATGTTAAAAGAATAAAGAAGTACAAATGGCACTTGCTAGTTAGGGCTCACTGCCTGAGCACACTACTCACAAGAGGCTCTCTGCCTACTAGAGACTTATAGATGATAAAACTGTGTTTGAACTGATGAACAAAATCCACATATGCAAGAGTTCAGTTCTAGTTAGGCTTAGTATACTGATCTAGTACATTTCATTCTTCCTCTACTTAGTATCACTCTCTTGTCACATTTTGGGCTTGGATTACTGCCTTCACACTTCTTTCTACTTTTCTTTGCACTTAATCCATACACATATCACTACTACATACTTACAAGATTGAATCCATCGGGTATATATATTCGCATCAAAGGATTTAAATCAACTTTCTAGTCGGCAACAAGAACACTTAGGATATTTACAAGATACTATTATGTTGGCTAAATTCATACTTGATAGATGATGCGCACCAAAATCTTAGGCATAGAAATCATTACTTAAGTTAGCCAAAATCATATAACACCTCAAGTTACTTGATCAACACCTTTTGCACATTCAGATTGAGGTCTGATACCATGTTGACCATTTCTTCCTCTGTCTACACTGTCTAATAGAAGTTTGATACTTAGATGCTCATATCTTTCATATGCTTAGTCTCCGGAGGCTAAATCTCTAGAATATAGTAGATCAGATACTCCTTACTACTCACCTAAATCCACAACATGTTGGGTTTCACCCTCAGAGAGTTCTACACCTAATCTGTCAAACCCTAACAAATGCTCTGTTCTTGACTACCGGATCAACCTATCTTCAACATAACTTTCAATATGAGCAATTTATGCACTGCAGATGTGTGGGATATACTTTGTTGCCATCAATGACAATACTTATGAATCCTAGTAGTGTCTCTTGCCAACACAAAGCACATTTATGATAAGGATGAGACTATTGCAAGTATGGGCCTAACTGGTGTTGTCATTAATGTCAACATACTCTTGTTGCATTGATGTCAAGGATTGGATGAGCTATGTGTTGAGGATATTGAGAAAATTAGCCCTATCAGAAATAGAGAAGGATTGTGAAGACAATAAAGTTCTATGAAGCAAAGATCCCAGTCAGTTAGAGATCAGAGTATGCACATCAAACAGTTTGTAGATATGTGCCTGAAGGTGCTTCAGTCAAGATTTTAGAGATCCCCATGAAGATTTGGAGAGGTTATGGCCATGTGAGTAAAACTGGTTCTGGCAACTGTTCAGAGGTGACAGAGTGGCACAAATAGGTTCGGTGAGATCCAAAAATATAATATCTTGTTCTGTTAATCTGGTGGCATGTTTGGGAAGCCAATGTGAATTGACAACTCAATTGGTTCATGGTCTGGAGGTCCGCAAGCAATTATTCTAATGTGACAGTGATGACCGACTGTGTTCTTAAGGTTTCAAATGAAGATGCAAATGATTTCAGTAAGCAAAAGTGGTGTGGATGTTCTTGGTGATTCAGGCAAGCTTGTGGGGGTCTCTAGACTGTGTCCAATTCATTTTAGCGGTCCGCATTGAATATAGAGCTCGTAATTGAAGATTTACCTTTCAGTAATGATGTTCTTCCTAGTCTTGGCCAGCCAGATGTTTTACACATGTTGTGGATGATCTTGAAGATGTTTTACGAAGCATGGCGTGTTCCTCGAAGAAGATTGAAGTCCCAAATATGCATGGCTGATAGGGTTGTGATATGCATGAAGTTTTTGTAGTAAGTCAAGTTGTATTTTTGTAATTTCTCTATAATGAAATAAAGTATGTGTTGTGTGAACTTTGATGATCATTCCAAAGTTGATGTCATGTATAAATAATATTTGTGAAATCATTTAAAAAGATATCTGAGTCATGATGAGAAAGTGATAGAGAGGAGAGGAGTGAAAAGTAGAGAAGAAGTGTTGAGCTTAAATGGAACTATCTTAAGCATGGTGAAGATGCTAATCTCTAGTTCAAGTATGTAATATTTATATTTTTCTGTAGACAGTGTGTCTCTTGTAAGCAGTGGGCCTCTTGTGAGCAGTGTGCTCGGGCAGTGAGCCCTAATTGGCAAGTGTCATTTTTGTCCTTATTTTTTTAACAGAGAATACAATCTTGGGTTAGTCACCACATGGTTTTTCCCTTAACCATGTTTTCCACATTAAAATCTTGGTGTCATATGTTTTGAATATGTTTCTGCTCTTGATTTATTGCATTTTGCTTCCATGATTGAATAATTATTATTCTATTAAAATATAAGAAGGATTTAAGGATTTAAAGAACAGAAGGTTTGGTGACAACTGATTAACTGCCCCCTCTCAGTTGTCTGTCCTAAAACCAATAATTGGTATCAAAGCTAAGTTCCTATAAAAGAGCTTAACCACTTGAGAAGATCTAGGATGTCTTCCTACAAGAAGGACAGCCCGAGGTTTGATGGAATGAACTACACTCTTTGGAAAAGCTGCATGGAATGTCACTTGCAATGTATGTGAATTCAATATTGGAACATGACTATAAAAGAGTATATTGCTCCAAAGAATGGTCCGACAACTCTAGATGAAATCAGTGATGCTGAAGATAATCTTTGAGCTAAAGAAGCCTTACTAAGTGCCTTATCTAATATAGAGCTGACAAATGTTATGGATTTAAAAATTGCATATGAATTTTGGTCAAACCTAGAAATTCTGCATGGAGACAAATATGTTAAATGTGCCAAGCTACAAAGTCTGAAAGGAAAATTTAAAAACCTAAAGATGAATGAAGATGAGAATATCACTACATTTATGCCAAAAGTAAATGAGCTTATTTGTGGCCTTAGATGTGCTGGTGGAACTTTGGATGAAGATGCCAAAGTTCTCAGATCCTTACCTCCTACTCACAAACATAAGGTTTCTGCTATTGAGGAATTCACATCTTTATCAAATATTACTAGGGATCAATTGGTTGGGAAGTTAGCTGCATTTGAATTCATGAGTTTGGAGATGCTCCTCCCAAGATTAAATCTGCATTAAAATCTAGTGCCTCTACAAAAGGTAAACAAAGGTATGATCCAGGAGAGAGTTCCTCAAATAAATTATCATGGTATGAAAAAGCAAGAAAAGGTCTAGAAGAAGATGAGGTAGAAGCTGCTCAACTTGAAGCCCTTATTGTAAAAAGACTACTAAGAGGATCTAGTAAGTATGAAGAAAAATTTCCCTTCAAATGTTTCAACTACAACAAGATTGGTCATTTTGCCTCAAGATGTCTAGAAAGATTTTCAAGGCCAAATCCTAATAGATCAAGATTTAAAAATAAATGTTACTATGTTCAAGAAGATGATGATGATGAAGGAGTAACAGATGTTGAATCTGAGATAGGAAACAAATTTGGAAGTGACTGGGTGTTTATTACCATCAAGGAAGAAGATCCAATGCCCATTGAATTTGTCAATCATAAAATGGTAGAAAGGGCTTTGGTTGCTCAAGTTGAAGAAAAGGATGAATGCATCATTGATAGTGGATGCTCTCACCATATGAATGGTGACAAGAATAAGTTCATAAATCTAGAAAGATATGAAGGCAAAATTATAAAATTTGGTGATAATTCTGCTAGCAGAATCAGAGGCAGAGGAACTATTTCTTTTGATGGAAAGAACAAAACCAATGGTGTTTTTTATGTTGAAGGTCTAAAGCATAATTTTCTTAGTGTTGTACAGTTGGTGGACAAAGGCTATGATCTCCAATTCAAAAATGGAAAATGCAAGATCTTTGAAAGCTCTGGAACTAAGATTGCATCTGGTACTCAAACAAAAGGTAACATCTTCCACTTGGTTGATACTGGAAAAAGTTGTTTATTTGTTCAAATTGATCAGAGTTGGTTGTGGTATAGGAGAATGTGTCATGTAAATTTTGATAATATCATCAAGATAAGCAACACTCAGGCTGTAAGAGATCTTCCAAGACTGGTGAAACCTACTAACAGTTTGTGCAAAGAATGTTAGTTGGGTAAGAAGAATTGTCACATTTAAAAGTAAGGAACAATCTTCTACCAGATTATTGGACTTGGTGCACACTGATCTATGTGGACCGGCAAGAATCAGGAGTCTGCAAGGTGATAAATATCTCATGTTATTGATTGATGACCACTCTCCAATGATGTCGGTGACTTTCCTAAGAGAGAAATCTGAAGCACTTGAGAAGTTCAAAATATTCAAGGCTATGGTAGAAAATGAAACTGGGTTAAACATAAAATGTCTCATGTCTGATAGAGGTGGTGAATTCACATCCAGAGAGTTCATAGAATTCTGTGAGAAACATGGAATAAAGAGATAGTTATCTGCTCCAAGGACTCCACAGCAGAATGGAGTAGTGGAGAGAAAGAACCGGACCATCCAAGAAGCATCCAAAACCATGATGATGGAAGCAAATGTCCCTCAGATCTATTGGAGAGAAACTGTAAGCATTGTTGTCTATACTCTTAATCCAGTACAAATCAGAAGCAATACTTGTAAGACTCCTTATGAACTCTAGTTTGGCATCACTCCTACTATGAAGTATTTCAGAGTCTTTGGTAGCAAATTTTATATCAAAAGAGATGAAGACCTTAGAAAATTTGATGCTAGAAGTGATGAAGGAATATTCTTAGGTTATTCTACTCAAATCAAAGCATATCAGTGTTATAAAAAGAGATTTAGAAAGATTGTAGAAAGTACAAATGTGAAGGTTGGTGAAGGCATTGAAAATCCCTCAAAGTTTTATGAGTATGAAGCAGATGATCAGAATGATGTTTTGGTCCAAGAAGAACAAGCCCTAGCTGCAGTTTAGTTTCAAACTGATTCGAAGAATCCTGAAATATAGGAAGAAGAGATAAGTTTGAATGAACCTGTCCAAGAAATAGAAGTGCAAGAAATTCCCAAAACTCCTAGGTATTTAAGACTGAATCATTCTGAAGGCCAGATCATAGGAGATAGAAGAAAAGGTGTTCAAATAAAAAGAAAGATTGCTCAAGATTTAGTGAAGTATTGTCTGATTTCAAAGGTTGAACCAAAAACAGTAAGTGAAGCATGCAATGATGAAAGCTGGGGTAAAGCAATGGACAAAGAGTTGATGCAGATTGAAAAAAATCACACTTGCAATCTTGTCCATAGACCTAAAGACAAAAATGTGATTGGGACTAAGTGGGTCTTCTGGAATAAACTGAATGAAGATGGTGAAGTAGTCAGAAACAAAGCCAGATTGGTCTGTAAGGGTTATTCTCAAGTTGAAGGACTTGACTTTGAAGAAACTTTTGCTCTAGTGGCAAGAATTGAAGCACTCAGATTATTTCTTGATTTTGCTACCTTTAAGGATTTCAAATTATATCAGATGGATGTCAAGTCTGCCTTCCTGAATGGTGATTTGGAAGAAGAGGTATACATTTAGCAACCAAATGGATTCCAATTGTCTGATCATGGTGATATGCTTTGCAAGTTGAAGAAAGCATTTTATGGACTCAAACAAGCCCCAAGAGCCTGGTATGAAATATTGGATAAACATCTTTTGAAGATTGGTTTCAACAAAGGTACTACTGATAGTAACTTGTAATTCAAGATTGATCATGAAAATATCTTGATTGTTGAAGTATTTGTTGATGATATCATTTTTGGAGGAAAAGATAGTATGTGCAAGACTTTTGCAAATCAAATGAAAAGTGAATTTGAGATGTCTATGTTTGGGGAAATGAATTTCTTCTTGGGTCTACAAATCACTCAAACAAAGAAAGGAATCTTCATATCATAAACCAAATATGTAAAAGAATTGTTGAAGAAATTTGGGATGGAAGATTCAAAGCCAATGAATACTCCCATGGCAACAGAGTGTAAACTGAGCAAAGATGATGAATCTCCTAAGGCTAATTAGAAAAATTATAGGTCAATGATTGGATGAGTACTGTATCTTACTCAAACTAGACCTAACATTATGAATGTTGTTGGTCTTGTTTCCAGATTCCAAGCGGATCCTAGAGAGTCTCATGTCATGGCAATCAAGAGAATGCTCAGATATCTGAAGGGAATAGTTGAGTATGGTTTATGGTATCCTAGGGATCATGATTTCTCTCTTCATGCATAAATAGATGCTGATTGGGCAGGAGATGTGAATGACCAGAAGAGTACCAGTGGTGGTGCATTCTTTTTGGGGAAAAGATTGGTTTCTTGGCTGAGCAAGAAACAAAAGGCAATATCTCTGTCCACTGCAGAAGTAGAGTATATTGCAGCAGCAGGTAGTTGCACTCAAGTATTGTGGATGAAGCAAATGCTAAGAGACATCAGAGTGGACTATGAAGAACCTATCACAATCTTTTGGGATAACTCAAGTGCAATAAATATATCAAAAAATCTAGTGTTGCGTTCAAAGACAAAACATATATCCATCAAGTTTCACTTTTTGAGAGAGAAGGTGAACAAGAATGAAGTCAGATTGGAGTTTGTGCCCTCAAAGGATCAGATTGCAGACATTTTTACTAAACCTCTACCTAAAGACTCTTTTGAGTATCTCAGGGAGAAGTTAGGGGTTATTACCCCTCCAGTTCTAAATTAAGGTGTACTGATGTATATCAATCTGGTGGATCTCACAGTAATATCTTGTGGGTTGGATTAATGATAGGAAGCTACTACTTAGGGGGAGTAGTCTATATGATTCTTAAGTATTGATGTCAAAGGGAGAGAGAAGACATGTGAAAAAAAAAGAGATTGTTGATCAAAGGGGGAGAAATGAAAAAAGAAAAGACATGTGAATGGTTGATGTTTATAGGGGGAGTTAGTGAGGAGAAGTTCTTGTCTTGATGGTTAAAACAATTTTTCACATCATATGTTAACATCAATGACAAAGGGAGAGATTGTTGCAATTATGGGCCTAACTGGTGTTGTCATTGATGTCAAGGATTAGATGAGTTGTGTGCTGAGGATATTGAGAAAATTAGCCCTATCAGAAATAGAGAAGGACTGTGAAGACAATAAAGTTCTATGAAGCAAAGATCCCAGTTAGTTAGAGATTAGAGTATGTGCATCAAAGGGTTTGTAGATATGTGCCTGAAGGTGCTTCAGTCAAGATTTCAGAGATCCACATGAAGATTTGGAGAAGTTATGGCCATGTGAGTAAAACTGGTTCTGGCAGCTGTTTAGAGGTGACAGAGTGGCACAAATAGGTCTGGTGAGATCTGGAAATGCAATATCTTGTTTTGTGGATCTGGTGGCATGTTTTGGAAGCCAATGTGAATTGAAAACTGAATTGGTTCGTGGTCTAGAGGTCCACAAGAAATTATTCTAATGTGACAGTGATGACTGGCTGTGTTCTTAAGGTTCTGGATGAAGATGCGAATGATTTGAGTAAGTAGAAGTGGTGTGGATGTTCTTGGTGATTTAGGCAAGCTTGTGGGGGTCTCTAGATTGTGTCCAGTTCATGTTGGCAGTTCGCATTGAAGATAGAGCTCATAATAGAAGATTTAACTTTCAGTAATGATGTTCTTCCTAGTCTTGGCAGACCGGATGTTTTACACATGTTGCGGAAGATCTTGAAGATGTTTTACAAAGCATGGTGTGTTCCTCGAAGAAGATTGAAGTCCCGGATATGCATGGCTGACAGGGTAGTAACGCTCATGAGGTTTTTGTAATAAGTCAAGTTTTATTTTTGTAATTGCTCTGTAATGAAATAAAGTATGTGTTGTGCTAACTTTGATGATCATTCCAAAGTTGATGTCATGTATAAATAAGATTTGTGAAGTCATTTAAAAAGATATCTGATTCATGATGAGAAAGTGATAGAGAAGAGAGGAGCGAAAAGCAGAGTAGAAGTGTTGAGCTTAAATGGAACTCTCTCAAGCATGGTGAAGATGCTAATCTCTAGTTCAAGTATGTAATATTTATATTATTCTGTAGATAGTGTGTCTCTTATAGGCAGTGGGCCTCTTGTGAGTAGTGTGCTTGGGCAGTGAGCCCTATTTGGCAAGTGCCATTTTTGTTCTTCTTATTCTTTTAATAGAGAATACAATCTTGGGTTAGTCATCCCGTGGTTTTTCCCTTAACCGAGTTTTACACATTAAAATCTTGGTGTCATATGTGTTAAATATGTTTCTGCTCTTGAGTTATTGCATTTTGCTTCCATGATTGAATAATTATTATGTTATTGAATTATAAGAAGGATTTAAGGATTTAAAGAATAGAAGGTTTGGCGACAACTGATTCACCCCCCCTCTTAGTTGTCTGTCCTAAAAACAACAAAGACATGATGAATATGTAGTTCTGGGTTTATTGATGATGTAAGTGATGAAAGATAGAAGAAAGGGACATGAATGATTGGAGGATGAATAGAAGAAAGGTGAAAGATGGATGATGAAAAGGGGGCTATCATCTATGCTTGAATCAGAGTGCTTCCTTCGCACCTTAGATTGCCTACATACCCTGTATCCATGGGATCAAGGCTTTAATGATAGAGCTGGCGATGTAGTTCTTGCTGATGGTGTTGATGGTTGATATCAATAGATCAACTTTATTTCTTAGATTTTTGGGATGCTTTTATTTTTTTGGATTTGGAATATTGATATGTTTTGATGTTTTTGATATTTTTGATGATGTTTGAGTTTGGAGTGATTGCTAAGATGTTGGTCCTGGTTCCAAATGTTTGCCATGTTTGAAGTTGGATGTGTTCTATGTTTAAAGTTGGATGTGTGTTGTGTTTAAAGTTAGATGTGTGCTAAGTTTAAAGTTGGATTTTTGTTGTGTTATGAGCTAGATCTATAAGTATCCACTTCCAAATAAGGCTCAACAAGTGCCCCCAGTATTGGATGAGGTTTATTATGGAAAATCTACAATGGATGCATTCATGTGAACAATATGCTAAGGTGCCAAATGATATAATTACTCCAACCAAATCCAGACTACGAAGGATAGCATGGCAGAGGCGAGAATGGAAAGACTTTTATTACGGATGGATAAGGGATAATGGTTTACAATGTATAGATAAAAAAGATAATGGACTATGATATGGATTATGTAGGGAAGGATAGTGGATTATGAATGTGATGGAAAGCTATGATCAAACGAATGAAGTGAAAGATGGAAGTTGGTCGCTACACATAGCACATGTTTGCCAAGTTTTCACTATGGTACTTATCCAAGGTGCCTGTTTACCAGGTTTTCACCAGAGGACAAATTATTTATCTTGTACTATATATTTTATTTTGTTATCCAAAGCACCACAAAGTGGTTTTCACTATTGGATGGATTTTTTTTATATGGGATGGCAATTACACATGGTGCCTATCTACTAGGTTTTCACCATGGTAATGGATAGGAGGGACTCAAGTGTCTAGTGCTATGAAAGGTGATATTCCCACTAGAATGAATGTCATTGCATGGACCATGTCATTATTCTCATCGATGTTGGTAATGGATTGCATGGATGGGAGATGAAGTAGGTAGATAATGGATTATGATATGGATTATAGAAATTTGGGGGAATGATAGTGGATCATGATGTGGATTATATAGGGATTATGGAAAAGGATGGATAAAAGGCTTATGCAAAATCATGGACCATAAGGAGAGGATGATAGGGAAGCTATGTAAAAAAATGGATGAAAGGTGGGGAGATGGTGGTATGTGGGAATGTTGCAGAATAGAAGGGAACCATGACCAATGATTGCACACTCTGTGATAAACAATGAAGCTTTGGATAGAAAGGTAGTGTAGGAAGCAATGGGGATATTTGTTTATGAGATGGATGATGGAATGATTTTAGGAACCCACATAGACTTAGTATTTTTATGATTCGTGCTTTGCTTATGGGATCTTTGGGTGAAATTTTAAATGGAATGGTGATTTGGATGGAAGTAGATGGTTGGGATTTTTGAAAGGTAGTTAAGGATGCCTCATTAGGCCTACATGCTTGTTTTCTTAGGAACCCAAACCATTTTGGTCTTGGACTCCTCTTGTGGAGTTATGGGCTCAGATGGCTCCTTAGATGTATTTGGCTGTGATTATTTGCATTGATGCTCTAAAGCATGAGAATTTTTAGGATTCTTGGTAAGCTTTTTAGCTTTAGAGGTAGAGGCATCCAAATTTTTATTTTTGAATCTCTTACGTTTGATAGAAGCAGGGTTGGCAGAATGAGTGGAAGCTTTGTGCTTAAACAACATGTGCATTTGTTGGCCATGATTAGGAATGTAATGGGGCTTATGGATAATGGGATAATTAAGTGTTGGGAGTAATGGTGGTAAGCAAAATGGAGGAATAGTTGGAGTTGGAAGGAGTGGAGGTAAATCAGATGGTTAAAGATGTATAGTCACATGCTTTTACAAGTTATAGGATGGAGGTGAAAAGGCTACATATGAAGGTAAAGTAGATGGTGGGAGTTTGGGAGTTGGAAGAAGTGGAGGTAAATTAGATGGTGGAAGATGTACGGTCACATTCTTTTGGGGTTTAGGATGAGGTTTTTGACATGAAATGGTGGATTTAGGATGGATAGAGGAATTACCAACATTTTTAACTTGGGGAGGCCTATGATTGACAATCAGACAATGAGTGTTTTGGGAACTAGACTTGAGTTCATCACTAGATGAAGATGAAGAGGTAGCTGAGATCATGAAGATGGCATTTCCCTGAAAAAGGTCAGTGATATGAAGGGGGGAATCATCAATGGTATCTAAGTTAGAAGTCTCTCCTACCGAAGAAGGTCCAGCTCCCATATCAGAAATGGATGTGGATGAAGATGCTTGCAGTTTGTATTCACCCAGACCATGTTCAGTGTACTTGATATGGAGATTGGGAGTGATTTTGCTAGATGATGGCTTGAGTAGGGTGGATGGATCTACATAAGATGAAGATGGATATGCTTCAGTGTTGATAGGAATGGGGTTAGGGCTTTGATATTTAGCTTGAAAAGCACAGAAAATTTCAAATGGATTAGGATCAACATGGATAGTAATCTCAACACAATTATGTGGAAATTTAAGACACTAATGGTTGGTAGAAGGAACTACTTTAAGGGCATGGATCCATGGATGGCCAAGGATGATGTCATAAGGAAGCTCAATATCAAGGACTTGACAACGGGTGTTAGTAGTGAATGGCCCAACTTGAACAGGCAAATGAATAATCCCTTTAGTATCTCTCTAGCATCATCATATGCTTTGATAGTAATGACCTTGGAAGTGTCAACATCTTTCTCATAATATCCCAATTGTTTTATTAATTTTAAGGAACATATATTAAGACCAGCTCCACCATCCACTAAGATTTGTTTGATATGGCGTTGGTTGACAAACACTTCTATGTGGAGGGCTTCGTTATGTGATGGGTGAATAGAGGACTGAAGATCTTTGTCAGAAAAGGTTACGTGGCAAGGGGCTACAATGCTAGCTACCATAGATTGGAATCGTGTAGTATCAATATCGTTGGGCACCGAAGATTCATGTAAGGCTTTGTCGAGGATAGCTTTGTGGGCAAGGGATATGCGAAGAAACTTGAGAATGGAAATATGTGCAGGTGTTTTACCAAAGTGATCAACGATATTATAGCTAGAAGACAGTCAAGGAGGATGGATAGGTGCCCCTTGAATGGTAACACAACCTCTTCGAGTAGCCACAATGCAGTCAGGTGCTTTGCCTTGGATAGTAATGGTAGAAATGCAATCATGGTCAATGTGGCCAATAGTAGATGATTCATAATTGTACTGAATGGCATTCCTAGTATGAAGGTTATTTGGTTTTTCATGAGATGGAAGTGGATTCTTGAAAGCATCTAGATCATAATTCGATGTCAGTTGCTGTGTAGGTTGCGATATTGGAGGTGTGATTTTAATTAAACCTTGATCGATGAAATCTTGAATAACATGGTTTAAGCACATACAACCATTTGTTTTGTGTCCTTTGACTCTATGGTAGTTGCAATACTCATTCTCTTTGTACCAAGGAGCTTTGAAGAGTGGTTCACTATTGGGTGGTGCATCAGGCAATATGATATCTCCCGCTTGGAGAAGATTTCGAAAGACAACTTCCATAGGTACTGCTAATGGTGTGAATTGTCATCGAAGATTTGAAGTTTGTCATTGTCAAGTTCATTGAAAAGGTTGATTTACTGTAGATGTGGCTTGAATGTTAATAGGATCTTTCATTGTTTGTATGTTCTTTGTGTCTACAACACCATCATTAACAAAATTCTTGTTCTTGTTCCAAAAGTGAGATTTATCGTTGGAGTTTTGAGGATAGTCTTTGTTATCTTTGAAAATCTTGATAGTGCCCTTAGCAATTAAAGCGCATTCAATTATGGTTCCTTTGGAAACAAGTTCATCAAAGGTGCTAGCACTTTGCAATTGTAGTTGGAATGAAAGATTGGGATGGAGATTTTGGATGAAGATATTGAGCTATTGTTTCTTAGGTATTTCCCATGATAGTTTGCTAGCCATATTACGCCATCGTTGAGTAAGTGAGGAGAAAGCTTCACCATTATGTTGTTTGTTGTTGACAAGGTCGTTCATGTTCACTTCATGTTCTATGTTAAAAGAGAAATGTGATTGAAATTTATTTGCTAGTTCCACAAAAGACTTTATGCCTGGTGGTAAATGAGAGAACCATTCAAGAGCTTGTCCTGCTAAGCTTCGGGGAAATAGTCTCAAAAGATATGTATCATCTTGAGCCACATCGAGACATGGAACAAAGAATGCTCTAAGATGGTCTTCTGAATTTCCTTTTCCTTTGTACTTGTCAAATTGTGGCGGAAAATGTATCATATGAAGCAACTTGTCAAATAGATAAGTGCATATGTCTTCTAAGAAAAATGTCTTCTTGCTTTGTCCTACCACTTTGTTAATCATTCTCTCAAGATAATTGTTGTTGTTGCAAAGGAGGTTGTTGGTTGGGAGGTGAAGTGTACTACGATGTAAATTGTGGTTGTTGTTGTGGGATACATGAGTCCATGACCATTTGTTGAGGTTGCGTGCTCATAATATATGTCAAAGGATTAGTATGTGACACCTATATGTTGGAAGATTGTTGTTCTTGAGACACAAGTGATGGTTGGGTATATTGTGATGAATTAGCACCAAGGGTTTGCATCACATGGGAAGTAGAAGATGGATTGACTTTGGTCAATGGTTGTGAGTTGGGAGTTGGATTTGTGATATGGTAAGTGATGGAAGGATTGGTGGATGCGAAAAAAGGATGGACATTTGGGTTTGTGTTTTGAACAACATGTGGATTGGTATATGTCATGTGTTGGGTGACGATCGGCAATCCTTGGGTTATATAAGACGGATTGATGGTTTGCGAAGGATTATAGGAAGATAGCAAAGTGATGTAAGTTGATCAACATAAGAGACTGCAGTGCTAGGATTAGCTTGTGAAACAATAGGTGGGTCACTCATGTCAATGAGACTAACATTGGGGTTATATGGTGTGTTGGATGGATCCGTGGAAATCATGGAGACCATATTAGCAGTGATAGGAACATGAATGTGGGATGTGATTTCCACATGTGATGCAATGGGAGTAGCAGATTGTAATGCCTATGAAACTTGGACAGTTTGTGGTGTTTGAATAGCTTGGGAAGCCTGCAGAATGTGGGATATGGAGATAGCTTGTGATGTTTGAGGAGTTTGCATTTGGGAAACATGGACAACTTGTGTTACTTGATAATGAGATATGGTCATGGTAGGAGAAGGTGCATGTTGTTGATAATGGAAAGGTGGAATGTTTAGATTTTGCAAAAGCAAAGGAAGTACATTAGTTGGAGTTATCAAAGGTTCTAAAGTGTACTCTGAGCTTGGTGGGTTGAATGAAGTAACAATAGGCAATGAAAGAGATGGGTTGGAAGTTGGATTTTGTAGCATGGACATGGTATGAGATGGTGTGGCTATAATGGATGGTCCCTTTGCAACAACAGCATGAGTGCTTGGATCATGCTCTCGAATAGTGGATATGTCAAAGTCTCTTGGTAATTTGGCTCCCATACATGCTAATTGCAAGAAGTAGCAATTAGGATAAGATAAAACAAGCCTCTCGAATTGATCCCATACATGTGTGTCTCTAAATTCTGATAAGTCCTCTTGGGATTGATCTTCATAAGTCTCTGAAAATGTTGGGGGTTGTGCTTGTTGTGAGGATGACTCTCCAATGGTGTACCCATTGGGAACAAACATGTGAGAAGGCATGTCAGTTGTAAATTGAGTTACATCTCTAAGGGGTGTTGATCTTGATTGTTGCATCTTGCCTTCCATCTTAGCTCATAGTTTTTCTTCCATTTAGCTCTATATTGGCTCCTAGTTTGAGGCATGATGGTTGATGTTGAAAATTGGACTTTATCTTGTCAAGGTTGAGACCCAAAAGGTGATAATTGGTTGTTTATTTGGTTGTTGGTTTCTTTGCTAGTTTGTTGCTCACTTTTTTTTTTTGGGACTGCTTGGTTGATATTGTTGTTTGACTTCCCTAGAGGATAGCTCACACACTCAAAGGGAAAACCTAGTTGATGTTTTTGTTTTGCTGATGTTGCTAAGGCTAAAGCCACAAGATGATGTTTTGCTACTATTCGGTTGATTGTTTGATGCTTGGTTTTCTGGTTTGGGGTCTCAAGAAGACGGAAAGTTCACAAAGTCCAATTGTTTAGTATGCTCAAAGTGGGAGACAAAGTCCAGGTATCTGCAAATGATTAGAGGTAGGTCTGAAAGCTAATATTGAAGCTAAGCAAGTTGGAAATGTAGCTGATTTGACTGAGTTGCTAAGAGTTGCTGATATTTAGCCAGAGGCAACATGTAATAGCTCAAATATGACACAGAAAAGTCCAAAAGTGATTGACAATAGCTTAAAAGCAATCTAGTTTTGGTTTAGGTGACAGTCTACAGTATTAACCACAAGCGAGCCAATTTGCTATAGGCGAGCAGTTTTGATTCAAAGGTGATTGACTGCTGGTTAAAAGTGACTCAGTTCAGACCAAAGGTGAGCAACTATTGTTCAAACGTGATTCAGTTTAAGCAAGAGGTGGCTAACTGTAGTTTAAAGGTGATCCAGTTGTCTATATGCAGGTAGTTAAAGTTCAAAAGTGGTCTGTGTCTGTCAGGGAATATGTTTGAATTATGTTTTTGACAAGAAAACAGTGATTTTAGTCACTCACACACACAACAATCACAAACTTTGTATAACCTAGGCTAGGAAAGGACTATATTTGTTGAGTCCCCTGGCCATGATTATTTAAAGCAGAGAGCTTCAAGATCTTGGTAGCACTAGCTCCTCTCCACGACACTCACTTCTCACGCATACCAAGATCCAGGTTTCCCAAAGCTTGTCCCCCAACCAAACCTTAGGATTGTCCCTACTATCTCTACTAAGAACCATGTGAATCAAGGTGGCTTCAAAGGTCCCACCTTTTGCATCAACAAATATAAGATTTTTGGCTACTACACAAGGTTGCTAGTAAGGGCATCCGTTCGGTGGCTATACGTGCAGCAACACTACTCTCCATTATGGAGTCTCCTAGCCTTCAAGGGTTACGCCTTGGAGTGTTTTGAGGGAGGTTGACTGTTGATATAACACAACAACACCCATTGTTTGTGACTTTCGACATAAACACTTTTCTTATATAGCAGTTTAGAAGGACTTGGCTTTAGCCTTTTATTGCTTGGGTCGTACCCCTTCTCACACCGGGAAGGCAAGCCCTCTAAAGATAATAAGAATTTCTCATACACCCAAGATCTATTGATAGGCAAGGGGAGAGGATACTTTTTCTATTAAATTTGGGTTACAAACATGCACAATCAAGAAATCAAGAAAGATAAAACAAGCATGAAGAAAACAATGATTCAGTTTAAGCACCAAGCCCAAATGTTCCTAAGTTAGTGATAAATCACAAGTCTTGGACTAATCGGAGCTACAACAGATATGTTAGTAATTTGATAACCTCCTTTTCTTCGATGATTGATAAGATGTTGCACAAATACCCAATTAGTAGCCAAGAAAACTGAACTGCAAATGATAAAGACTGAAAGTGACACAGTTACCAGAGGTGATCAACTATTGATCAGAAATGATCTATATTCTACCACAAGAGAAATGTTGTTGTTTAGGAGTGATGCCAGTAAATCCTAATGCAAAATGATAAATCTTAGAAGTGAAGTGAAAAAGTAACAGGTGACTGATTGTAGGTCATAAGTGACTCAGAATTGTGAAAAACAAGATATAAACAAAAAACCCTAGTTTTGAAGAAAGTGATCTAGACGGCTAAAAGCAATCACCGTTAATTTAATAGTGATGCAAATGAAAACATAAGCGACCACTGTTAGCTTGTAAGAAATTAAAAAAAGATAATAAGTAACTACTATTCACTTAGAGGCAATCCCAGAAATGCTAAAAGCAACAAGTTTTGGCTGAAAAGCGATGCGTATAATTAGACATCGACTAGTTTTCACTTAGAAGCGACTGAAACTTGTCGTAAGCACTTGGAAAATCTGATCTTTGCAAAAAAAACTTCAAATAGAAAAGTTAATCAAGGACGTGACTCCCACTGGGTGTGCCAAAATGTGATAGGTAAAAATCAGGTTAATAATATCAAGCATAGCCATGAAAACCTAACCCTACCATCACCAAAGAATCTAATCCAAATGAAATCAAAAGCATGCAATTCAAGAAAAATATCACCTAGATTGTATGATTTCTTGTTTATGATGTGGATTACTTCTTCAACAATGAACAATTATGAAGATAAAAGTTGCCATGATGGATGGATGATAATGATAAAATGCTAGATGGATGCTCAAATGCTCAATATGCTCAAGATGATAATGTAGATGCTATATGAATGTTGGATTGATTGAGATGATAATTTGGACACTGTATGAATGTTGGGTGGATGTAGTATGGAATGAGAGGGTGTTTATATAGACCTCAACAAAAATCAATCAACAGTGGAGATTTGGTGGCTATGTGAATGGCTAAGATTAAAAGATGATAATAGATGAATGTGTAGATGACAAGTCGAAGGGAGATAAGGCTTATGTGTGATCATGTACATAAAAAGTACTACATGTGAAAGTGTTTAGGGTAAATTTGGATTTTGTTAATCTTTTGTTGTTTAGATGTTAAAACCCTCCTTTCCACTAAACATTTAAGGATCTAAGGTGAGTGGCGAGCACTATCACACCCTAGGTCACTTGCAAATGAAGGGAGACTTCGATTAGGGAATAAATTGTCAATTTTTCCTTCTCTTATGTCCAATTAATCATTAAAACCCTAATTATGCAAATACGACAACAAATTGATGAAAGATGGAAAAAGCTCTTACAGACGGGAGTAAAATAACAAATCGCAGTATACCTATTTTTGAGGTTCCAAGGCAGAATAGTCAGGGACTAAAGTGCAGGTGCCCAAGTCCAAGGTACCTTCTTTTTCAGGGAATCTAGACCTCCTTCCAACACTCATTAGTCCTGTAACTTTTGTTTCCCAAGATCTATCTGTGGAGGACACTGTTGCGGGTGCCCTAGTCCCAGAAGTGCTCATTTGTTTGACTTTTCTTTAGATCTTGAATCCTTGATGTCTGCCAAGCCCTCTTGCAACTCCACTTTTTCCAGATGTGACACTTGTAACCTGCAATCACAAGACTTGGTTTGGGGGTTGTGGTGTTTAGAGGTTTGCCTCAGTCAAACCCCGAAGATCACTTAAGTCTCTGAACACCATTGTTAGATAAAGAGGGCATGTCCCTGTGAGGTAGAGGACAAAAATCAAAGGAATCAATGATAAAAGCACAATGATATGTCACCTTGTAGTGAAGCTCTCATGGAGGAAGATGCTATTCATGCCATGAGGAGATTGAAGCTCAAATCTGCAAATATCACCACAGAAAACATACAAGTCTTGTGAGGACCGCCCTTTTTACTTCTGTTGTTATGACTATTTACATTACTGTTATTGTTACTTTCTATATTTGTGGGATAGCAGTTCCCAGAATTGTCAAACTATTAAACTTTATTATGATTTCGGAAAAACTAATTGGGTGATGTTTGGATAAGTTTACATTTCAGAAAAGTTAATTAGGTGATGTTGGAAAATTGTAATATGATTTCATTTATGTTAACTGGAACTATGTCATGATAATGCATGTTTATAAGTTGCTTCGGCTATGATGATTATATGTGGATACTGATCTTGTAATTTAGTGTGCAGGATTTACTAATCGAACCATAGATTTCGGAGATCATTCCGCACCTTGTTATTGTTATCCCCTGTTAAGCCAATCTGGTTCCACGAGGAACCAAGATCTTTCTGTGTTTGATGTGATGTTGTAATGTGGTCTTTCGTATGGTCGAGTGGGTTTGGTTACCTTCTTGTAACAATATTTTATGATTTGTGTTGTAAAAAGTTTGAATTTGAATTCTTTATTTTATTTAAATCTTTGAGGCCTTTTCATGTGCTTTATCTTGACCATGGGTGTCCTGGATGGGTTAAAGCTGACCCTGGGTTATACCCCATGGGTCCAGGGGCCCATTTGGCATGGGTAACCCTTGAGTAACCTCCATCTAGTCATCTTAACTTCCCCCTGAAGTTAAGTGACGAAAATTGGGGTATGGGGGGGGACATGATGGGATTGTACCAACACCCAACCCATCCCTCTTCAATCCCCAAGGTTAGAGATGACTACAAACCCATCCATTATTGAAGGATTGACTTGAAGTCACCTTCTCCATTAGTGAGATTCCCCCATGTGTAGTGGGGCCATCCATGTGAAGGAGGGAAGAAGAGGCATGGGTCACCTGTCTTTTACTCCTTTAACTCCTTTTATTTCTCCCATGCGTAAGAGAAATGACATGAGGAGAGGGATAAGGAGTACTCTAGGGATGGGTGAGTGACATAAGCCACCAGGACAGAATAGTGGTTTTGGGGGAGAGTGAGGAGGTGACAAGTGTCACCTCCCCATTCCTCTAAACTGAAAAGAAATTGGGTTATTTGGTTCCAATTTTGGGAGGTGAGGGGAGAGGGGAGAGGGAGTGGTTGGCTAAGGTTGGAAGAGAACTCAGTGGAGCTCTGCAATAGTTTCATTCCAGGAGGGCTTTGTAAGGTTGGTTGATTTTTACCTTTCTTGCGTATATCTGAATGTGTATGTAAAGTGTGTGAAAGATGATTAATTGTTTGTGTTTTAGATGTGTTTTTTGTGGGGTTTGTTGTCGGGTTGTTTGACAAAGCTTCTCCCACTTGGGAGAAATGCTCATCAAGTTTGGGGTAGGGGAGGAGAGATCCTCCTTGGGTGCATACCTATTTCCATCTTTTGGGATGTTGAAAGCCTTGAGGGCATGTATCTGTGACTGTATCTTTGACTTGAGAGTCAAATACAGATTTCTTAAAATTTGTGATCAAACTTGGTTTGAGGCCAAGAGAAATTGTGTTGGTTAAATTATTCTGTAAGGGTGACACTCTGGAGTCGAGTGTGTCCACTCTCCTGCCCCTTATGAAACTCATTGTAGTTGAGTTTCCGTGTTGTGTAATTTACCACGGGTGTTTGTGTGCTTTGGGTTTGTTGTTGTCCCTGTTGTGAAGTGGAGTGCTTGAGTTACCCAGGTGTGAGTATGGTCTCACTAGCTCGGGGGTGACCCTCTTGCGGGTCTATGGAAAGGAGGAGAGCTAGATGAGTGGTGTTTTCTTCTTTGTTTGTCTTTGATACGTAGGTTTCCTCTTGAGGCTTATGGTTGGATTTGGAGAAGTTATATTTATGAAGAAACAGTTTATTCTTCTTTGTCATGAGAATTAGATCATGTTCATTTCATAAGAGTGTAAAAGAGAGCACCTCTCTTGATATTGTTGTAATTTATTGTCACCCTGGGAGTGAAGGAAATAACCTCCCTAATCTTGTATTGGGTGTGACTGTTATTTGGTTTTTACATAACTTCCTTGTATATTGGTTGGGAGAAGGAAGTCCTTATCTTTCATCTTGTTAAGGGTAGTGAAAGAGTTAACCTTCTTGTATTGTATGTGATGTAATTATTTATCTTAAATTTCAAATGAAAGTTTGAAGTGAGTTTGCATTGGAAAGTAAATCTTACTGTATTAAATCTGACTTTTGTTTATGTACTTAAAAGGATAAATATGCTTAACTAGTTGAAAAGACAGATTTAAAGTTCATTGTCACAATGGATAATACAGTTTTAAATGATTAAGTTTCTTCTTCCTTAAAAATCTTTACTAGTTAGAGGTAGTCATTTTTGTATTTATTTCTGTTTGTCCAAAGAGTTGAAATGGAAATTTACTTATTGCAGAATTAAACTGAGTAAAATCTACTTCCATTGTCATTGGTTTATTAGTTAAATTTTTATATTAAGAAGCTTAGAATGGAAGAAATTGTAATTATTATGAGATAAAGTGATGTTATGGATTTACATCTACTTGTAAAAAAATTATTAATTCATTTTATCTTTTAAAAGTGAGCTAAAAGTATATATATATTCTCTGTTAAAAATTAAATAAAGGTGATATAAATATATATATTTATATTTGATTTGTTTATCTATTTATTAATTTATTTACACAAAATTTGAGAATACTGAAATGTATTGTTGCATCTGAGAAAATGGAATGTTATCATACAAACAATATATATATATATATATATCATTAAATAGTACTAAACTTGAAATAAAATTTATAAAAATTGAAATAAATTATAGGAGCAAAATTTGTGATCGCTGTGCCTAAAACACAGTCGAAACTTTACATGTTGGGCGGTGGGGAGTAATCCCCACCGCGGTTTCTTGTTTATTTAATTGAGGTGTGGGGAGGGGCGGAGCCCCACCCACACCCCACATCGTGGGATGTGGGTGGGGCTCCGCCCCTCCCCACATCCCCCTACCCCTTCGACCCCCGCGGAGCTCAAAACCCCGCTCCCACTGTGCCCTAAGCACTGCCCCCACCGCGTTTCCCTTCGCCCGCCACCGCTCATTGTGGCCTCCGTCTCACTACCCCTCCACCTCTGCCTCCCCTGTTTTCGTCCGCCACTGCTGCGGCCACCGCCACCCCATCTCCTCCGCTGGCACCGCCATTCGACCCTGCTCAAGATCATTCACAGTTAAAAAAAAAAGAAATGTTAGGGCTTTTAGCCCTAACATATAAGTTGGTCTATTTAAATGAAAAAGTTTGAAACATTTAGTGGTTATACCACTAGCTGTTGTGAAATGAAATAAATTATAGTTTTATATATATATAGACATATAAATAGATACTATATATGTCTATTTATATAGCAATATATAATGAATTAGTTCATATATATATATATATATATATATATATATATATATATATATAAGTAAGGGATTACGTGGAATTTGCTAAACAAATTTAAAGGAACATTTTCGTAATTCACACACACACACACACACACACACACACACACACACACACACACACACACACACACACACATATATATATATGGGAATAGTTATATGGGCCATTTTATTGGGCCCTCATTTAAAATCCTGACAAAATTTTACACATTAAAACACAAAAATAAAACAAAGAATAATCACAATAAGGTTTTATTAAGTGTTGAACAAAACAACCAAAGAATTTATGTTATATTTCCATGATAAGGGTTTTATAAAGAGGAGAGCCTCTTACATATAATAACAATGGTATATGATTAACAATAAGAGTATTAGTATTAATTATTAGTAATAATAACAACAGTAATTTTAAATAGGAGAAATGTAATTGAGTATATGTATGTTTATATATATATACGATCTTATATATATATATATACATATAAATATATCGTTACATATTTATAATTTTTTTAAATGAATATGACTTTCAGAGAGGCCATTTTCTCTTAACGTTAATAAGAGAAAATAAAATTATAAGATAACGAGAGCAGAAAGGGATATACTGTATTACTCTGGAAAGAGTTTCTCGGAAGTTTCAACTACCAACGTAATTCCATAACCGGGAAAATGAAGAGGAAAATTACACGTCACCTTGCTTAAAGGATCACTGGAAATAAACTTAAGAAGCCATCACAGACATTCCATGTGAGGCCATTTTAATCTCAACTGTAGTAAACGTCCACATAAGTAAACCTGTAAGAGAGTCAGAAGAAGAAAAAGTAACATTGGAAAACACAGAGGAGAAAATACGCGGCATTTCCCACATGGGATAAGAGAACTAAGTTGATGGACCCTCCTGCAAAAATTTGCTTAGGAAAAAGTTTAATTAATACAAACGAAGAGGAGAAACCTAGATTGGAGAAGACTAGGAGACCGAGTCTAGCGAAGTAGTAAACCAGCCTATGTGACCTAGACCATCTGGAAGTTAGGTTTAATATCAACAAAAGATACAGTGATAACCCTGATTGATGTGAAATATGAAGAAAGGACCGGATAAACATAAAGAAAGCATAGAAAATTAAAGAGAGAGAGACCGAAATATAAACAAACTAAATTATCAGAGAAATAGTTAAGGTAAGCGCGATAAAAATACAATCAAAATTAAGACCCAGAGAAAAGGGAAGAGAGAGCAAACAAACCGCCATGTTGAGAATGCTAAGTCGAAGGAGGAGTATGTTTCAGGAAGCAAGAGAGGAGACAGACAACCGTGCCTTGTTGAAAAATGATTAAATAGGGAGATCACGAGTCAGTTTAGTTGGAACAAGGTGTCGTGGGAAGTTGTTAATCTATCAGTGAACCACGTGCGTAAAATAGTGTTGAGTAATTCCCACTTACGCCGTAAGGCGTTATGCTGTCAAAATTTTACCGAGATTTAGATTTAGGAACCCTGATATTTTAAACCTAGCAGTGACGTTAACGGCGTCGTAGAGACCCCCTTGTTGGTCTGCTTGCATCTGGTTGCACACAATTGTACTTGTACCCCGCCAACAACTGTAGTGTTTTCGCCTTGAACGAACACCACCGAGCATGCTTACGCATGCAAGGGGGTTTTTAGGGAAGCGCAAGAAAATTTTTGATATTTCGTGTCATGACCACATGACAGATGTGGCTATGACATGTGTGATGTGTGTTGTGACCACATGGAAAATGTGGGCATGACATTTGGTATCAGAGTCAAGTTTAAACACTGGGCGTATTTGGGCACGTTATTATTCCGCAACTTTGGCTAATTAGTTTCTACCTTGGTTTGTAGGATGCCTCCCCGTGTTCGACGAGCGCGGTCATGCCACACAGCGTCGGTCGAGGTGCACACCAATTCCTCAGCTGAGGGACTAGCACCCGTAGTTACAGCAGCACCACCTGCACCACCTGAACCACAAGCACCACTAGTACCACAAGCGACACTAGTATTGGATATAGGTCCACAGATCTTACAGGCACTGCAGGCTATGTTAGACAGGTTACTGCCAGTGATTCCTGAGCCACGTGTAGAGCCTCGTGTTGATCTGCGAGAGGAGTCACGTAGGGAGCCACGTGCCAAGTCACATATTGAGCCACGTGGGGAGCCCCGTGTTGATCCACTAGAGGTGCCACGTGTGGAGCCTTTTGTTGAGATTCCTGACACAACAGTAGAGGAGGTAGGGTCAGCTTTCCGTGCATGGAGCAAGAGTCCTCCAAGACCTTTGAGACGAGATGAGAACCAGAGGGCAGAACAGGTTCATCATGGATTGTATGAGGATGGTGTGGAAGAGCCAGTTGTGAGACTTAGAGACAAAAGGGACCCCATCAGAGATCTACTTAGGCTCAACCCACCCACTTTCGCAGGTGCTACAGAGGGAGCTGTGGCCGAGGCTTGGCTGATTAGTTTAGACAGGTGTTTCGCATTACGACCATATGGAAGCAACACGAAAGCACGAGTGGCAGTCCACCTTCTGAGGGATGCCGCAGCTACCTGGTGGCGCACAGAGGAGTGTAAGCACCGACTTTCCGTAGAGACACTCACATGGGACACCTTCATAGAGCACTTTAATGCGCGATATTTGTCAGAACATTACAGACAGCGCAGGATCGATGAGTTCCATGATTTACAGTAGAGGGGACTCACTGTTACTCAGTATGATAGCCGATTCATTGAGCTTTCACGTTACGCAGAATACCTCCACGACGAGAAAGTCTTAATACACAAATTCATCAGAGGGCTGAATCACGGGATAGCAGGACCAGTTCGTATGGCAAATCCCCAGACCATGAGCGAGGCTGTTGAAAAGGCCCTTATATCAGAGAAAATTCAGGGACGAGGGTAGAATTCACGCCCGCAGTATCAGGATCGTAATCCCCAACAACAGAAAAACTTTCGAAGGCCTCAAAACACAACACAGAGAGGAGGATACAACTCTTCATCATTACCTCCTAGGCCTCCACAGCAGTAGCAACATCAGCAAAAATCTAAATTTCAACAGAGGAGTCAGGGAGGACAGAATCGTGGATGGCAGCAGCAGGGTACACGCAGAGATCAGAGACAGCAGGGTTCATCGGCAGGACCCGCGAGGTCCCAGTAGTCTTACAGAGGCTCACAGGGGTCTACAGGATGGACTGGGCAACAACAATCGGGCAGAACACAGTCAGGGCAGTTACAGGTTAGAGGACCATGTTATGTGTGTGGTGGGGCAGGGCATCTGGCTAGAGAGTGCCCGCGGGGATTTACAGCAGGGGGACAGCCCCGATCAGGAGGATCTGAGCAGACCATAGGTGACGTGGGCAGATCCCACCACATGTTTGCAGCGGTTGATAACCACCAGGCTGATTTCCAGGCTTCTGTCATCGAGGCAGCAGGTATGATTGGAGACTTTCCCATCTCGATCCTTTTTGACTCAGGAGCTACTGACTCCTTTTTGTCTACTACGTTAGTGGAGCGTTACAGGCTAGTGGCTTCTAGGCAAGATATTAGGTGGGAAGTTGAGTTGGCCTCAGGGGCTAGGATGTCAGTAGATACCTTGGTTAAAGACTGTGAGATCACATTGGGATCATTCACCACAACATGTGACCTTAGGATTATGTCGTTAGGATCCTACGGTGTAGTTCTGGGTATGGATTGGCTTGTGGCACATAGAGCCAAGCTTGACTGCCGCCAGAGGACGATTAGTTGTTTAGACGATCATGGTTCGTCGGTTGAGATAGTGGGCATTCAAAAGCCCATAGCTATTCGTTTGATATCCGCTCAGCAACTTAAGCGCTGTATGCAGAAGGGATGTCAGATGTTTGCCATCATGGTCAGTGATAGAGCAGAGGATGAACCTGAGGCTACTTTAGATGATCACCCTGTCCTTAGAGAGTTTGCTGATGTATTTCCACTGGAATTACCAGGTATGCCTCCACGCAGAGAAGTGGACTTCCACATCGACTTAGTGCCAGGTGCAGAACCGATATCCCGTGCACCCTATAGGATGACTACACACGAACTCACCGAACTTAAACTGCAGTTAGAGGAATTACTTGAGAAGGGGCACATCCAACCTAGCGTTTCACCATGGGGCGCACCGGTTATCTTCATGAAGAAGAAGGATGGGTCTCTTTGTTTATGTATGGACTACAGGCAGTTGAACAAGGTGACGGTGAAGAACCGTTATCCTCTGCCTAGGATTGACGACCTTTTTGATCAGATGCAGGGAGCTAGAGTGTTCTCAAAAATTGATCTAAAATCTGGGTATCACCAATTGCGCATCACAGTGTCAGATATTCATAAAACTACTTTTCGAACCAGATATGGCCATTACGAATTCACAGTGGTACCCTTCGGGTTGACGAATGCTCCTGCAGTGTTCATGAGTCTCATGAACGGGGTGTTCCGTACTTACCTAGATCAGTTCGTGATAATATTTCTAGATGACATTTTGGTTTATTCACGGACTGAGGAGGAGCATGTGGAACACTTGCGTCAGGTTTTGCAGCAATTACGAGAGCAGTAGCTTTATGGCAACCTGGCGATGTGTGCCTTCTTCAGGACAGAGGTGTAGTATTTGGGACACATTTTATCTGGCGATGGCATCTCCGTAGATCCATCTAAAATTAGAGCAATTCAGGACTGGCCGGCACCCACCAATGTGACAGAGGTCAAAAGCTTTATGGGGTTAGCCGGATATTATCGTCGGTTTGTCGAGGGCTTCTGCAGGATAGCACATCCCATTACTTCCCTTCAGCGAAAAGGGAAGGGTTTCATGTAGACCGAGCAGTGTGAAAAGGCCTTTGGAGTCCTCAAGGAGCATCTTACCAGTGCTCCTATTTTAGCGGTCCCAGATCCTACAGAGGAGTTTGTAGTTTGCACAGATGCATCATTAGAAGGATTGGGAGCCATGCTTATGCAGGGTGGTAGAGTGATCGCATACGAATCGCAGAAACTAAAGACACATGAGTTAAACTATCCTACTCACGACTTAGAGCTCGCAGCAGTTATTCATGCTTTGGTCCACTGGAGACACTTTCTCCTAGGTCGACGCTTTGAACTCCATTCGGATCATCATAGTTTGCAGTATATTTTTACACAGCCAAATTTGAACGCTCGCCAACGGCGTTGGATGGAATTCCTATGCGAATACGACTTCGATGTCCACTACATCAAAGGGAAGGAGAATGTGGTCGCTGATGCTTTGAGTCAAAGGTGCCACGAGATCCTAACCCTGACCTTGAAGGTGGACTTGAAAGATCGCATCTTACAGCATCTGCCGGAAGACGAGTGGTTTCTTGAGGTGTAGCAGGCAATACTAAATCAGAAGGCCCTTGAGGGCAAATTTACAGGATATACCCTTGAGTCTGATGGTATGCTTCGACATCGGCAGCGCATCTATGTACCCCATGTGGGTAATCTTCGTACAATAATCCTATCCAAGGCTCATAGAGCACCCTATGCAGCACACCCAGGAGTGAAGAAGATGCATGCTGACTTACGATAGCTTTATCATTGGGCCGGGATGAGGTGTGACATTGCCGAATTTGTTGCTCGTTGCCTGGAATGTCAGAGGGTCAAGGCCGAACATCAGCATCCAGCGGGACTGTTGTACCCACACGAGATACCTAAATGGAAATGGGACACCATTTCGATGGATTTTATCGTTGGTCTACTTATGTCCTCATGTCGCCATGATGCTATTATGGTGACAATTGACAAGCTAACCAAAGTGGCACATTTTTCACCAATATGCACAACATACAATGCACCATTAGTGGCAAAGGTGTTTCTTGATCAGATTGTTAGATTTCATGGGGTACCTCGCCACATTATATCTGACAGAGACTCCGTATTTACTTCATCGTTCTGGAAAGCCTTACATCAGGCGTTGGGCACACAGCTCAACTTCAGCTCAGCCTATCATCCGGAGACCGACGGACAAACAGAGAGAGTTAACCAGGTGTTAGAAGACATGCTTCACATGTATGTGATGGACCATCAGTCTAGATGGGAGGAGTACCTATATCTAGTTGAGTTCGCCTACAATAATGGGCATCACAGCTCGTTGGGTATGCCTCCTTTTCAGGCGTTATATGGCAGACCATGCAGAACACCTTTGAGTTGGGATCAGATAGAGGACAGAATGGTCATCGGTCCAGAAATAGTTCAGAATATGGAACAGCAGGTCAGATAGATTAGACAGAGACTTCAGGAAGCACAGGACAGGCAGAAGAAGTATGCCAATGCTAAGAGGATAGACCGAAGTTTCTCTGTGGGGGAAAGAGTATTTTTGAGAGTGCGACCGCACAAGAGTCCAATCCGTTACGGAAAGGGCTCTAAACTGGCACCTTGATTTGTAGGACCTTTCAAAATCTTGGAGCGGATAGGACCAGTAGCCTATCGTCTAGCCTTGCCACCTAGCCTATCACGTATCCACGATGTATTTCATGTATCAGTTTTACGTCAATATATTTCTGACTTATCTCATGTGTTGGATTGGAGTGCTCTTAAGGTAGAGGCAGATGGACAGCTGGCGCTGGAGCCAATTCACATATTGGCTTGTCGGACGCTGGCCCTTCGAGGTCGAGAGCTGGACCAGGTTAGAGTCCAATGGGACCTATACGACGAAGTCACTGCAACATGGGAAGATGCAGAGAGACTGAAGACCCTTTATCCTCACCTTTTTGACAACTTCCAGGAGGAAGTACCATCTTAGGGGGAGAGGATGTGAGGACCACCCTTTTTACTTCTGTTGTTATGACTATTTACATTACTGTTATTGTTACTTTCTATATTTGTGGGATAGCAGTTCTTGGAATTGTCAAACTATTAAACTTTATTATGATTTCAGAAAAACTAATTGGGTGATGTTTGGATAAGTTTACATTTTAGAAAAGTTAATTAGGTGATGTTGGAAAATTGTAATATGATTTCATTTATGTTAATTGGAACTATGTCATGATAATGCATGTTTATAAGTTGCTTCGGCTATGATGATTATATGTGGATACTAATCTTGTAATTTAGTGTGCAGGATTTACTAATCAAACCAAAGATTTCGGAGATCATTCCGCACCTTGTTATTGTTATCCCCTGTTAAGCCAATCTGGTTCCACGAGGAACCAAGATCTTTCTGTGTTTGATGTGATATTGTAATGTGGTCTATCATATGGTCGAGTGGGTTTGGTTACCTTCTTGTAACAATATTTTATGATTTGTGTTGTAAAAAGTTTGAATTTGAATTCTTTATTTTATTTAAATCTTTGAGGCCTTTTACTGTGCTTTACCTTGACCATGGGTGTCCTAGATGGGTTAAAGTTGACCCTGGGTTATACCCCATGGGTCCAGGGGCCCATTTGGCATGGGTAACCCTTGAGTAACCTCCATCTAGTCATCTTAACTTCCCCCTGAAGTTAAGTGACGAAAATTGGGGTATAGAGGGGGACATGATGGGATTGTACCAACACCCAACCCATCCCTCTTCAATCCCCAAGGTTAGAGATGACTACAAACCCATCCATTATTGAAGGATTGACTTGAAGTCACCTTCTCCATTAGTGAGATTCCCTTATGTGTAGTGGGGCCATCCATGTGAAGCAGGGAAGAAGAGGCATGGGTCACCTGTCTTTTACTCTTTTAACTCCTTTTATTTCTCCCATGCGTAAGAGAAATGACATGAGGAGAGGGATAAGGAGTACTCTAGGGATGGGTGAGTGACATAAGCCACCAGGACAGAATAGTGGTTTTGGGAGAGAGTGAGGAGGTGACAAGTGTCACCTCCCCATTCCTCTAAACTGAAAAGAAATTGGGTTATTTGGTTCCAATTTTGGGAGGTGAGGGGAGAGGGGAGAGGGAGTGGTTGGCTAAGGTTGGAAGAGAACTCAGTGGAGCTCTGCAACAGTTTCATTTAGGAGGGCTTTGTAAGGTTGGTTGATTTTTACCTTTCTTTCATATATCTGAATGTGTATGTAAAGTGTGTGAAAGATGATTAATTGTTTGTGTTTTAGATGTGTTTTCTGTGGGGTTTGTTGTCGGGTTGTTTGACAGAGCTTCTCCCACTTGGGAGAAATGCTCATCAAGTTTGGGGTAGGGGAGGAGAGATCCTCCTCGGGTGCATACCTGTTTCCATCTTTTGGGATGTTGAAAGCCTTGAGGGCATGTATCTGTGACTGTATCTTTGACTTGAGAGTCAAATACAGATTTCTTAAAATTTGTGATCAAACATGGTTTGAGGCCAAGAGAAATTGTGTTGGTTAAATTATTCTGTAAGGGTGACACTTTGGAGTCGAGTGTGTCCACTCTCCTGCCCCTTGTGAAACTCACTGTAGTTGAGTTTCTGTGTTGTGTAATTTACCACGGGTGTTTGTGTGCTTTGGGTTTGTTGTTGTCCCTGTTGTGAAGTGGAGTGCTTGAGTTACCCAGGTGTGAGTATGGTCTCCCTAGCTCGGGGGTGACCCTCTTGCGGGTCTACGGAAGGGAGGAGAGCTAGATGAGTGGTGTTTTCTTCTTTGTTTGTCTTTGATACGCAAGTTTCCTCTTGGAGCTTATGGTTGGATTTGGAGAAGTTATATTTATGAAGAAACAGTTTATTCTTCTTTGTCATGAGAATTAGATCATGTTCATTTCATAAGAGTGTAAAAGAGAGCACCTCTCTTGATATTGTTGTAATTTATTGTCACCCTGGGAGTGAAGGAAATAACCTCCCTGATCTTGTATTGGGTGTGACTGTTATTTGGTTTTTACATAACTTCCTTGTATATTGGTTGGGAGAAGGAAGTCCTTATCTTTCATCTTGTTAAGGGTAGTGAAAGAGTTAACCTTCTTGTATTGTATGTGATGTAATTATTTATCTTAAATTTCAAATGAAAGTTTGAAGTGAGTTTGCATTGGAAAGTAAATCTTACTGTATTAAATCTGATTTTTGTTTATGTACTTAAAAGGATAAATATGCTTAACTAGTTGAAAAGACAGATTTAAAGTTCATTGTCACAATGGATAATACAGTTTTAAATGATTAAGTTTCTTCTTCCTTAAAAATCTTTACTAGTTAGAGGTAGTCATTTTTGTATTTATTTCTGTTTGTCCAAAGAGTTGAAATGGAAATTTACTTATTGTAGAATTAAACTGAGTAAAATCTACTTCCATTGTCATTGGTTTATTAGTTAAATTTTTATATTAAGAAGCTTAGAATGGAAGAAATTGTAATTATTATGAGATAAAGTGATGTTATGGATTTACATCTACTTGTAAAAAAATTATTAATTCATTTTATCCTTTAAAAGTGAGCTAAAAGTATATATATATTCTCTGTTAAAAATTAAATAAAGGTGAGATAAATATATATATTTATATTTGATTTGTTTATCTATTTATTAATTTATTTACACAAAATTTGAGAATACTGAAATGTATTGTTGCATCTGAGAAAATGGAATGTTATCATACAAACAATATATATATATATATCATAAAATAGTACTAAACTTGAAATAAAATTTATGACAGTCAAAATAAATTATAGGATTGAAATTTGTGATCGCTGTGCCTAAAACACAGTCAAAACTTTACATGGTGGGCGATGGGGAGTAATCCCCACCGCGGTTTCTTGTTTATTTAATTGAGGTGTGGGGAGGGGTGGAGCCCCACGCACACCCCACATCCCCCTACCCCTTCGACCCCCGCGGAGCTCAAAACCCCGCTCCCACTGTGCCCTAAGCGCTGCCCCCGCCACGTTTCCCTTCGCCCACCACCGCTCATTGCGGCCTCCGTCTCACTACCCCTCCACCTCTGCCTCCCCTGTTTTCGTCTGCCGCTGCTGCAGCCACCGCCGCCCCATCTCCTCCGCTGGCACCGCCATTCAACCCTGCTCAAGATCATTCACAGTTAAAAAAAAAAGAAATGTTAGGGCTTTTAGCCCTAACATATAAGTTGGTCTATTTAAATGAAAAAGTTTGAAACATTTAGTGGTTATACCACTAGCTGTTGTGAAATGAAATAAATTATAGTTTTATATATATATAGACATATAAATAGATACTATATATGTCTATTTATATAGCAATATATAATGAATTAGTTCATATATATATATATATATATAAGGGATTACGTGGAATTTGCTAAACAAATTTAAAGGAACATTTTCGTAATTTACATATACATTTATATATATATATATGGGAATAGTTATATGGGCCATTTTATTGGGCCCTCGTTTAAAATCCTGACAAAATTTTACACATTAAAACACAAAAATAAAACAAAGAATAATCACAGTAAGGTTTTATTAAGTGTTGAACAAAACAACCAAAGAATTTATGTTATATTTCCATGATAAGGGTTTTATAAAGAGGAGAGCCTCTTACATATATTAACAATGGTATATGATTTACAATAAGAGTATTAGTATTAATTATTAGTAATAATAACAACAGTAATTTTAAATAGGAGAAATGTAATTGAGTATATGTATGTTTATATATATACGATCTTATATATATATATATACATATAAATATATCGTTACATATTTATAATTTTTTTTAAATGAATACGACTTTCAGAGAGGCCGTTTTCTCTTAACGTTAATAAGAGAAAATAAAATTATAAGATAACGAGAGCAGAAAGGGATATACTGTATTACTCCGGAAAGAGTTTCTCGGAAGTTTCAACTACCAACGTAATTCCATAACCGGGAAAATGAAGAGGAAAATTACACGTCACCTTGCTTAAAGGATCACTGGAAATAAACTTAAGAAGCCATCACAGACATTCCATGTGAGGCCATTTTAATCTCAACTGTAGTAAACGTCCACATAAGTAAACCTGTAAGAGAGTCAGAAGAAGAAAAAGTAACATTGGAAAACACAGAGGAGAAAATGCGCGGCATTTCCCACATGGGATAAGAGAACTAAGTTGATGGACCCTCCTGCCAAAATTTGCTTAGGAACAAGTTTAATTAATACAAATGAAGAGGAGAAACCTAGATTGGAGAAGACTAGGAGACTGAGTCCAGTGAAGTAGTAAACTAGCCTATGTGACCTAGACCATCCGGAAGTTAGGTTTAATATCAACAAAAGATACAGTGATAACCCTGATTGATGTGAAATATGAAGAAAGGACCGGATAAACATAAAGAAAGCATAGAAAATGAAAGAGAGAGAGACTAAAATATAAATAAACTAAATTATCAAAGAAATAGTTAAGGTAAGCGCGATAAAAATACAATCAAAATTAAGACCCAGAGAAAAGGGAAGAGAGAGCAAACGAACTGCCTTGTTGAGAATGCTAAGTCGAAGGAGGAGTATGTTTCAGGAAGCAAGAGAGGAGACAGACAACCGTGCCTTGTTGAAAAATGATTAAATAGGGAGATCACGAGTCGGTTTAGTCAGAACAAGGCGTCGTGGGAAGTTGTTAATCTATCAGTGAACCACGTGCGTAAAATAGTGTTGAGTAATTCCCACTTACGCCGTAAGGCGTTATGCTGTCAGAATTTTGCCGAGATTTAGATTTAGGAACCCAGATATTTTAAACCTAGCAGTGACGTTAACGGCGTCGTAGAGACCCCCTTGTTGGTCTGCTTGCGTCTGGTTGCACGCAATTGTACTTGTACCCCGTCGACAACTGTAGTGTTTTCGCCTTGAACGAACACCACCGAGCATGCTTACGCATGTGAGGGGGTTTTTAGGGAAGCGCGAGAAAATTTTTGATATTTCATGTCATGACCACATGACAGATGTGGCTATTGCATGTGTGATGTGTGTTGTGACCACATGGCAAATTTGGACAAGTCTGCTCTTGTAACATAATAGAAATCCTTGAATCACCTTGAGAATGCCTAGATTTCACAATGATCATCTAATTGAAATCTAGTTTACAAATGAATGCCTACACATGCTTATATATGCACCTACAAGCATTCCTTCCAAGATTTTAAAAATCAAACTTTACCGTTTTGGCAAAAGAACCTCCTAACGGTCATAAATCAACACCTGAAAATTAGGGCTGCCCTAGAATAGGGTAGGACTAGGGCGCGAGCGCCCAAGTCTTTCCCCTTATTTTGGGTAGGTACAACTCGAGGGGTCCACCTAGGTCCTATTTGTCATGGAAACTAGGTCTCATTCCATCGAGATGCTAAAATATGAACTAAAATGTGCTAAATGCATACCAAAGACTTGGGAGCTAAATCTTATGAGGGAAAAGCCACCAATGGGACATTTTCTGACATTACATTTATCCCCCACTTTAATGTATGTATGAAAGCGAGGCCCATACATGCATTAAAGTAAGGTCACAAACATAGTAAACACACCAAGCACGAAGAAGACACACCAATTGCATAAAAAATAGTAATAGGCACACAAAACATGGAGAAGACAGTTACAGTCACGCAGAAATGGAGCAGACAGTCAATGTATAGAAGACACATTAATGCATGGAAGATAGAAATGATATCTTTTCTTTTCTTTTTCTCATATATATGAAATGCAAATGCAAGTACTGGAAAGTAAACAAACCTCCCATAATACATGATGCACTCATCGTATAGTTCTTTGTATATATGGGGCAACACAGACACAAGACACGCAAAAGCTCCCAAAATGCATATTGCATATGGGACAATAGACATGCCAAACAAAAGAAGCATGCCAAAACACACACTTGAAGACACTGATAAAGCACGACAGACAAGCGATGGTGTGTTCCCTATTTCTAGGCTCATCACCATCTCAGGCACTTTGCAGGCACACACCGACGATTGGGCTTCGGCACAAAAATCATTAAAAACACACTTAAGGGTTGAGTTAGTCACAGAACTACTCCCCACCTCCATAGAGGACTTTTTAAAATACAACCCCACATGTGTCACGAAGATGCTTTACAGTGAAAAAGAAGCATGGCATACCACCCCACCCGCATCATGGAGACACCTTACAGTGAAGGAGGTATGAGCTCAAAAGTATACAACCCCACCCAGATCACAGAGACGCCTTACGGTGAAAAGGAGGTATATGCAATAGATTGATTGATTGATTGCAAACAAACTCAGGATGCAGGAAGTACTCATCATACTAGCCTACACCTGAGGACAAGCACATTGCTAACATCTACAGTAGACAGCTTACCTTATATATGCCCCCACCTTAAGGTGGTTGATATCATGCAATGATATCAAGCACATTAAGGCAGGAAGAAAACACACAAGGGAACACCAAATTTCGTAAAGCCCATGCCCCCCGGAGGTGACATGTACTTTAAGATCGTGAAATGTTCCCACAAACACATCCCTGGAAGAAACATGTTAGTGTCTACGAAATCATGATAAACAACAACATCAATGCATATGATTAACCACACAAAGAGCCAAGGTTATACAACAAATTTAGAGTTCGAGGATAACCATGGGGCTATATCACAAAGCTCTCCAAATTGAGTACCACCAAGGCTAGATTCAAAGGCAAACAAAGGTGCACAGACCAGTAGTATAGTTAAGGTTTGTAAATGTGATAGAAACATCATGAAATTCACTATGCGGAAAGTAGGAGTGCTTCCACTAGCCAAGCATCGAATAAGATGTACAACCTCATTGTCATATTAGGAACTAAGTCCATTTTTTTATTGCTCTTGAAAGGGACACTAGGTCCACATCAATATAAATGTTTGTCGTCATCTGCCTGCTAGATGGAAACACTAGAGGAAGGGAAAAAATAAATAAGAGAGGAGAAACAAGTGTCTTAGGGAGAGTCACATAGGAGGGTGCCCCCAAGTCACCAACCACGATGCTATGTCCGTAAGACACAACACACAACAATGAAATCAGAGAGAGCAATTTAGAAGAATGATGATACAAATAGAAGAAGGTCACAATAGAGGAGGTCTCCTGGTATCCTGAACCTTACGGGAGAATCTGAGGTCATTCTAGGAGGCCTAAACAACACGTAACACATCGTGGGGGAAGAACATTATGATATTAAGATAAAGGGTTAGAGATACTTACCTGTAGGGTCTTCATATTATATCTTGGAGCTTTCGAACCTCTTGGAGAGGTACTCGATCATGTTTAAAGAAAAATTTGAGTGGTTCTTATTAAAATCTTGTTTGTTATCATATGATGCTTGTCATTAAATCCTTGTTTAAATGAGACTTTTTGTTTCTTATGAGGGGGAGAACCACTATTATTTCTTTTTGTTGATTGTCGTCTTTCTCTTTTCTAATTTTTAGTGAGTTTTCATTGTTGAATCTTTCTAGGATAGTAATGGGAATCATCTTTTACCATCTTACTCAACTATATCAGTTGTTGGTATTTCTTTTCAGATGCATTTTGATTATCTCCCGATCCATACAAGGATAACAGGAGAGGAACCTCAGCATAAGTTATATTTCTTCTAGGATGAGGTGGATTATACATTTGTTTCTTGTCGACTTCAATCATGCCCATGATACTATCATAGTCCAAGTAATCATCCTCATCTACTTCCACTAAATCTTGTTCTACCATATTATTTTTGGTATGTTTAGGAAAAGGATTAGTGAAGATTTGTAAATTCTGATTCGGCAGAGCAACCGACTTATTTCCATTATCATTCACCACGGATACCTGGATGACATTTGAATCAATAAGGTCTTGTATCTCATGTTTAAGATGCATACATCATTCAGTGTCATGTCCTTGCATCCGATGATAATGACAAAAGGCATTAGTATCAAAGTAAGGTCCTTGTTTACTAGGATCAACAGGCTTGATTGGGGGAAGTTTTAGAATGTTATTACTCACAGCTTGATTCATGATAGAATGATAGGACTTAGATATCAGAGTAAACTTTCTTGGTTGATATGATGCTTTCTTTGGATTATTTATAGCAAACACATTTGTGTTTGGTCCATTGATCTTGATGAAACTCCTATTATTGTTCCTTTTAAATTTGTTTTGTGATGATCCACCCAAGGATTGACCAACTTGAGATGATGAGTTTTGGTTTTCATACTGACTAGAGGAAAGTTGATAATCATGAAGAGTAGTGTATAAATGTTGAAAGGAGTTGTATTTCATCAAGAGAATCTTATCACGAATATTAGGTTGTAGATTTGTAATGAATATCTTTTGAACATCCTCATCCTTCATCTGATACTAAATCTATGCATGAAGCCCTTGATATTGACCAATGAATTCAGTCAACTTTTCTTTACGACCTTGTTTATATTGAATCAAGTCAATAAGAGTGACTTGGGGTATGATGTTTGCTTGAAAATGTTGTAGAAATTGATCAATCAATTGTAAAAAGGAGTGTATTGAATTTGGAGGCAATGAGCAAAACCATTCTAAAGCAGTATCTTTGAGAGATCGTGGGGAAAATTTTTGCTAACAAATCCTCTTCAAAATAAAAAATACTACACATAGTTGTGAATGCTACCACATGAATATTAGGATCACCTTTTCCACCATATTTTTCAAAGTGAGGAGTCTCAAACCTCTCACGCATAGGAGTTCTCAAGATTGCATAGGATAATGGATTAGGGGCATGATATGTCGGTAGACTAGGCTATGAAGAATTTGTCAAGTTTGTTACCTTTTGTTGCAAAGCAGTCATGCCCTATAAAAGTTGGTTTAGGATGGCATCATTGGGAGATATTGTTTGTTGTGAGGAATTAGAACCAAGGTGAGGAGGTTATTGAGCTTGAGATACAATAGGCAGAGGCTAAGAATATGTTAATTGTGGTTGGCCATACTAATAGGTGGAAGGTGGTTGTGAGTATGTAATAGGTAGCTAGAAATGAGTGGAATAAATAGGAGGTTGAGAACAATTTTTCATAGAAGATGTCCCTTTAGGAATCAAATTCTGGTAATTAAATCTCACATCTTTGTAATTAGTGCCATTATATACTACAATACCAGTGGTAGCATTACTAGAAGCGTTCGCATTAGTTGTTAAGATTGGTGATGTAAAAGTGGATACTCCTGTATTTGGTCTAGGTATGGAAACTTGAGTATGAGATGGTGATAAAGTGTTATTTATCACTTGCGCACATTTGGTTATTGGCATGATATTGGTTTGTATAGTATGTGCTAGACCACGAAGTGCATTAACACTATCTTGTCCTTCTTTTATCAATTCTCTTATATTATGAATTGTAGGAACAGCTTCTTCAGCTATTCTCTCATTTTCCATAAATGTTTGAAATTCAGCCAAGTCTTTATCCAACTTTTCTATTTTCTCATCAGATACGTATCTTGTTGCCTCAATAGTATTATCAACATCATGAAAAGTTTGTTCTTCCATTGAGGTTGGAGGATGTATAATATCTTGCCCAATTTGATTGTCTCCCTTTGTAAAGGTGTCCAAAGTACCAACTTCTTCAAGAGCACTAGATCCCATTAATATTTTACTTCTTCTCAAAGGGATATTATTTATAGGACAACATTTCATAAATCTTGTACAAAAGCATACAACATGCAACGCTCAAACTGAGAAAACAAATCCTAAGAGAAGGATATGACTCAATGTCAATGAATGGAACAAAGGGTGCTGTAAGGATTTCAGTCAAGGGAAGCAAGTTATATGTCTGATATCAGTCCAAAACAGTAGTATAATCACTCTCAACACACTCTTGATGCAAATCCAAGATAATGTCAAGTCAAAACATAATGAAAATATGTCAACATAGGCACTTTTTCACCAAAATTCACTGTAAAAGAGCATAACAAAGGGTGTTGTGAGGAAAATGATCATGGATAGAAAATAATATAAGTAATAATAGCCACTTGGTGCCAAAATACCCAACACAACATGATTTTAGTGCCACTTAAGATAAAATCCTAGTGAAAATATAGCAAAATATGTAATTTTTCATGGTTTTCAATTCCAAGACCTAACAAAGGGGTGTGGTAAAGAATTTTAGGAGGTACAGAAAAGAATATCAATAATATTAGTCACCTCAATCCATAAAATTGATCACAACATGCTTGGAATGCAAACTAGGTCAACCCCTAGGGCCAAAATAGCCAAAATGTGTAGTTTTTCACCAAATTTTCACTACAAGAGCTCGTTAAAAGGGTGTTGTGAATATTTTTATTAGGGGAAGAAAATGATTACCTTCATAAAAGCAAAATAATGCAAAAATACCTTTCACAACATGCCTACAGTGCAAGTTTGGAGAGTCGATAAGGCCAAATTTAGTGAAAATTGTTGTTTCTGAAGCCCTAAGTTTGAGATCTTGGGACAAAATTCTATGTGAATACTTTTAAGTCTGATTTATGATGAAATTGAATTAATCTTAGATATGAAAATTATTTTCAAGCCTTAACATGCAAAATGCCCATGCAAATTTAATGAAAATGCATCAAAATTGCTAGTTTTTGTTGAAATTTTCTATGCAAAATTGTAATTATTTTAAATCTAAATGCAAATTTAAACTAAAATGCAAGACTACAGACAAATGTAAATTTGAATGAGCCTCTAAAATTAGTAGAAAAATATGATAAAAGATTTTGCCTACAAACCCTAGATTTTGGAATTACTAGGTTATATAAATTTGTCAAAATTTCAACAAAACCCTAGCAATTAAATGATGAAAATGCAAAGTAAATTTCTGATTTTTTAGATTTTTTTGTAGTTTATATCAGATATGATGCAAAAATCATGAATTAGGAAAATTTAGAAAGAACTGATGTAATTTAGTAAGCCAAACAATGCAATTTGTTTGTATTTTTCAAAATTTTCAAAATTTTTGAATTTTTCTCAATGCAATAAAATAAATGACCAAAAGAATGAATGAAATCATTACACGTCTAAAGACAAACACTCCAAAAGTTACAATTTAAGTCCAAAACATGGGTTCACCAAAATTTTTAGGGTAAAATTGGATTTTGTTAATCTTTTGTTGTTTAGATGTTAAAACCCTCCTTTCCACTAAACATTGAAGGATCTAGGGTTGAGTGGCGAGCACTATCATACCCTAGGTCACTTAAAAATGAAGCAAAACTTGGATTAAGGAATTAATTGTCAATTTTTCCTTCTCTTATGTCTAATTAATCATTAAATCCCTAATTATGCAAATACGACAACAAATTGATGAAAGACGGAAAAAGCTCTTGCAGACGGGAGTAAAATAATAAATCATAGAATTCCTATTTTCAGGGTTCCAAGGTGGAACAGTCGAGGACTAAGGTGTGGGTGCCCAAGTCCAAGGTACCTACTTTTTTGTGGAATCTCTGTTTCTTGAGATCTGTCTGTGGAGGACACTATTGTTGGCACCATAGTCCCAGAAGTGCTCCTTTGTCCAACTTTTCTTCAGATCTTGAATCCCTAATGTTTGCCAAGCCCTCCTATAACTCCACTTTTTCCAGATGTGACACATGTAACCTGCAATCACAAAACTTGGTTTGGGGGTTGTGGTGTTTATAGGTTTGCCATAATCAAACCCTGGAGGACACTTAAGTCTCCAAACACCATTGTCAAATAAAGAGGGCATGCCCTTGTAAGGCAGAGGCCAAAAACCAAAGGAATCAATGATAAAAAAAACACAATGATATTTTACCTTATAGTGAAGCTCTCATGGAGGAAGATGCTCGTCATGCCATGAGAAGATTGAAGCTCAAATCTGCAAATATCAACACACAAAACATACAAGTTTGCTCTTGCAACACAATAGAAAGCCTTGAATCACCTTGAGAATGCCTAGAGTTCACAATGATCATCTAATTGAAATCTAGTTTACAAATGAATGCTTACACATGATTATATACGCACCTACAAGCATTCCCACCAAGATTTTAAAAATCAAACTTTACCATGTCGGCAAAAGAACCTCCTAACAGTCATAAACTGACACCCTAAAATTGGGGCTTCCCTAGCATAGGGCAGGACTAGGGTGCGAGCGCCCAAGTCCTTCCCCCTATTTTGGGTAGGGTATAATTCAAGGGGTCCACCTAGGTCCTATTTGTCATGGAAACTAGGTCTTATTCCATCAAGATGCTAAAATATGAACTAAAATGTCCTAAATGCATACTAAAGACCTGGGAGCTAAACCTTATGAGGGAAAAGCCCCCAAGGGGACATTTTATGATGTTATAGAAAGATATTAAATAAAAGATGTAGTACCATTATCTTTTTTAAATAAAAGAGGCACACATGCCGGGTTATTGAGATAAATGATAAGAGAAATTAATTAAATAAATAAAATTTATTTAATTAATTGGAAAGTGGGTTTGTGAATGAATTTTAATTAAATAAATAAGATTTATTTAAATAAAAATAGATAGAATGAAAATAATTAAAGATTATTTAATTATAGCTTAGAAGAGATAGATAATGAATTAATTAATTAAATATAAATTTATTTAATTAATAGAAGAATTAGGTGCTAGGTAAATTGCTCAAGTGTGTTAGACAAATGCAGATGATAGCTAATGCAATATTTGATACTAATGATAATTAGGTCAATTTTGGGTGTCTACACTAGATCCTCTTGGTAATCTTTTAGAAAAAAGGGCTTCAAGTTCATCGAACTCAGTTTCATTATCTTCAAGATCATTCCTTGTCTTGTCACACCTATTTGATCTTCTTGAAGAGCTTTCACCTGGATCATATCTTTGTTTTCCATGAATACTAGCTTTAAATGCAGATTCAAACTTGGGAAGAGAATCCCCAAACTCACTCATTTCAAATGTTGAAAGTTTACCAACCAACTGATCCCTTGTAATAGTTGTCACAGTCCTGATTTCTTCAATGGCAGCAAATTTATGCTTGTAGGTCAGAGGTAAGGATCTGAATGCTTTGACAACAATTTCTGATTCTTCCAATTTTCCACCAGCACACCTTATACCGCTCACAAGCTCATTCACTTTTAGCATCTAGAAAGTAATATTTTCATCTTCACTCATCCTTAAGCTTTCATATCTACCCTTTAGGCTTTGTAGCTTGGCACACTTGACATGTTCATCACCTTCATGCAGGGTTTCCAACTTCTCCTAGATTTCATGCGCAGTTTTTAATTCTAGTACATTTGTCATTTTTGTATCAGATAAGGCACTTAACAAGGCTTCTTTATCTCAAATGTTGTTCTTAGCATGGTTGATTTCATTTGGAGTTGTAAGACCTTTTTCTTGAATCTTATACTCATTCTCAATTATCAACCAGTAGGCATCATGATACATTACAAATGACACTACATGCACATCTTCCACAGAGAGTAACTTTTTCCATCAAATCTTGGACTGTCTTTCTTGTAAGTCGACATTCTGGATCTCCTCAAGTGGTCAAGCTTCTTTCAGAGAAACTTGGCTCTGATACCAATTGTTGGAATTAGGCCAAACAACTGATAGGGAGGGGTGAATCAGTTGTCCCACAATATTAACCTTTTCTTCTCTTTAATCTTCTTTCACAACTTACAAATAGATTAATGATGTAAACATTAAAGTGTGAAACAATAACACATGAGAAGAAACACAATTAACACACTTGACACCAAGATTTTGAATGGGTTAACCCACAAGATTCATACACTATTAAAAGTACCTAAAAATGGGAAGGCACTTGCCTCCAGATGCACTGCCTAGAGCTCACTAATCAAAAGAGGCTCACTGCCTACAAAAATTTATGTTTAATACAGAAAGAAATAACTGAGAAATAGCATCTTTTTCATGCCTAGTTTAGTCTCATTGAATGCTCACAAAGCTTTTGCTCTTCTCCCAAATACTTCTTCACTATCACTTCATCCTTTACTGTTCTTGTTCCTCTGCTCCTCCTCTTCTCTGCTCTGCCTCTGATACTTTCTTGGGATTTGATTATTTCACACAAGGATAATTTTCAACAACTCAACTACATGCCTTTATATGCTTCATCAACCTTGGAATAAACATCAAGGTTGGCACTACAAGCATCTAACTTAATGTGAATCACTAGGCTATTGGCCAAACATAATTGGGATTCAAATCTTCCTTGATCAATATGCCATGCTCCATAGAATTGCTCTAAGATCATCTGCAACTCGCTAGAATCATCCGGTCAGCCAAGACTAGGAAGAACAGGAACACCAAGGAAGAAATCTTCAACAATGAGCTCAATCTTCAATGTGGACCTCCAACATAGTAGTCACATGATCTAGAGACCTCCACAAGCACATTAAATTCAACAAAAACATCTGTACTCCTCCAAATCATCAGAATCACTTGCATCTTCATCTGAAACCCCAAGAACACTATTTTCTATGACTGTCACACTAGAAAGATTGCTTGCGGACCTCCAAACCACGAACCCATAGAGTTGATGATACACAATGACTTCCCAATGATGCCTCTAGATCCGTAGATCGTAATATTTCAATGTGGAGCAATCTAGACCAATTTACTATCACTCTGTCTCTTCTGATCACAGCAAAACCTAGTTCTACTCAGATGGCCATAGCTTCTTCAAATCTTCATGCAGACCTCTGAAAACTTAACTAGAGCTACTTCAGATGATCCTCTACATAGCCATATTCTCCACATACATTGATCTTCATTAATTTTCTCAATATCCTCAACATTTTAAGCAACAAAATAGGATACAATTGACACTATGGCAAAAGGGATATGTTGCAATCAATGACAACACCGATTAGGTGCATATTTGCAAAATGATTTGCATAGGTTTTGAGAGAATTTCACATTGTATATTGACATCTTGGGTAAATTTAGAGTTATTGGGTGAAACACTCTCCACCAAGTATCTACGGTTTATGGGTCATTTGTGAAGGTATAACAATTATTTTATTGCATTTGTTTATGTTCTTGCTTTCATTTTAATTTCCATAAACTACATTGGCAGGCCTGATGGGACCCACAAGGTCCAATCTAACATTTTTTGTGAGTTTTGTTGTAGAAAATGTTCTTATGTAGGTCATGGCAAACACTTGCTGTTTGGCTCCATCTTCCCACGTAGTGGCGCCATTTCCATGGATTGTAGTGCTATTTCTGACTATTTCAGCAACATTCCTACATGACAAACTCATTCACACATAGACTTAAATCTTTTGTTCCTTTTCTTTCTTTATGGTTTTTTGGCATCTTTTGCTCTCAGTTTTTGCAAGAAACATGTTGAGATAGGGGGACACTATGGCGAATTTTTTTTTTAAATATATCCAACATTTTGTCTTTTAACTCTTTGTTTGTGGATTTGCTTAGAATATCTTTTTTGTCTCATTTTCTCTAGTGTTTTAGTGTTATTGAACTAAAAGGTAGCTATTAATCCTATTTTGACAAACATTTTGAGACTAAAAGTGCATTTTTGTAGTCCCTCTTGAAGTACTATGTCATTTTGGCACTATTAGTGCCCAATTTAGTGCCATCTGGTCCAGTAGACAGGAGAAACAACACTTGAACCCATTTTGGCATTATTTCCCTATTTTGTAGCACCTTCCTATTGTGTGGCACCATTTTTATTTATTGTAGTGCTATCCTCTATGTAAAATTAGTACTGAATATTGTGGCACCATTTTTGTAAATTGTAGCACCTTATGTAATTATAGCGCCATCTTGGCATTCTGTAGTACCATATCCTATAATAGTTAGGAAATAGTGGTCCTCTATCTATAGCACCATTTTACTATTATTTGGCACCTTATCTGTCTGTATTAGTGCTATTTTTTGTACTGACTTTGGGATCCGTGTAGGTTGCTAACTATGTTCTATAGGTTAAAGTCATTTGTCCAAGACTATCATTTGAAAACTACTAACATCTTGTAGGGATTTAGTAGCTTAGAAGACATTTTATCATGGTGCACATAAAACGAACCTTTGCTTTTATAGCTTAGAAAACACTTGGATTTGGTGCATAAAATCAATCTTGTTTGAACACAATCTTAGGCACACTTCATTTTGGGCTTAAAAAGAATATTAGCAATTGTTTCCCGTGTCTTGTGCACTTGCACGCTTTGTGTTACCTAAGGGATATAATCAAAGTATCCTCTCCCCTCACCTTCAAAAAGATCTTGGGTCAACAAAAATGGTTCTACTCTCTTTTTATTTTTAGGAAGTGGGCCTGCTCTTGAGACACATCTACAAGGAGAACTCATTTACGACCCCAAGCGGTACTTTCATGCAGTTCACTATATAAATTAGGATAAGGCGAAAGCCAAGTCTGAATCGGTATTAGCGCTTATGATACAGTGCTAGCTAGAAAGGAATTCATACCTAGTGTATATGAAACTCCTAGTAGAGCTATTCAAAACCTTAAGTGGTTTATCAGATGTTCGTAACGTGTCGATCCCTCGAATGTCCCCCCACTAAACACTATTTGTTTTAGTGGCCAAAAACCTTCTACTTGTTGGTGTAGGGGGTCAGAAGATATACCTCTGAAGCTGTCCCACACTCTCACAACTTAAAGTAGAGATAACAAATTTCTTAAGATCTTTGGGTCTTTAGAAATTCGAAGCTTGGTGTACTTGAAAAGTGAGTTCCATGTAAGGGGGAGCTAGTGTCACCAAGGTTCTAAGTTATCAGCTTTAAGTAAGTGTGGCTAGAGAAATCCAAGTGGGAAGTCAACAAGTATTGTCCTTGCTTTGCCTTAGGTTGTGCATGTTTGAAAAATCTTTCATATTTTTCTCAAACAAAACCTTTGGCTATTGTGTTCTCTTTGTTTGAAGTGTTTTCATACTTGCCAAGAAACAACATCATTGAAACACCATTATAACATTTGACAAACATTTGACCTTCACAAAATCCAATTTTAACATTGAAACCTACCTTTGCCAAAGCATTGACAACCACTGACATGTTTTGGTGCCATTTCAGAAATCCTTGGTGCCATTTCTCATTGTTTTGGCACCATATACCTAAGTATTGGCACTATTTATAGATCAACTTGCACATAGCACTAGAAAATTGTTTTGGGACCTTTGAAACTTGCACGTTCATAATCCATATCCCCCTTGCCAAAATCCATTAAAACCACAACCATTTTGACACAAAGGTTTCATCCATATTCCCATTTTGACCTTAGAGAATAATCATTTCCACTATTGGACCCTTTATCATATTATTGAACCCAATTATAATCCATCCATTTCCATTAGCCTTTCATCCCCTTTGATCTTACTTTTGGACCTAATACATCATCTTACAATTCCATCCCCAATCCATCCATCTCTTGTACATCCAAAAATCTCATAATCAAAACTTTAATCAAAACTTCAATCAAAAACCTCAACCAATACCAAAAATCATATCCAAAATCAACCTTTGAGAAAAAATTGAATCTAGATTTTATCCTTTCACATCCTATTTTACTTGTTGGTCATTAGTCTACCTTCAAGTAGAATAATCATCCCTTTTTTCTTAAGGTCATAAGTCTACCTTGACTAAGAAGAAAACATTCATTTTACAACATCTAAAATCTAGACCTATTTGAACTCATTTGTTGACATGAACATCCTTTCTAAACATCACCGAAATCTATCCTATCAAACATCTAAATCACCTAAGATTTTCCTTAGTTGAGACATCATCCAACCCATCCCCAAATCTCTCTCACCAAATCATATTTTCCAAACCATTCCATCCTCCATCTTTTTGGTCCAAAATTTTTGAAAATCAATTGACATTTACTATCATTAGGTTGATGCCTTTTTGAGACTTATCTCTCAAAGGTTAAAAAACCTATCATCAAAACCATACCATAACCTCATTCACCCTTAAATTTATATTTTAGGAAGTATACTCTCTTGAACCTAAATCTTTATCCCATTTCACCACCCCATATCCTTGGGTCCAATAAATCAAACCAATTCTCTAAGGTCTCGACTTTCATCCACCTCTAATCAAATCCACATCATTGCATGCCCATAATAATATACCAATTCAAGAAAAATCAAGAAATGGCCAACCTTGGGAACAACCTTAGCATAGGAATGCCCCAAACCTATCAAAATAACTTGCCCACAATCCAACAAGTATCAAACATACCCACGATCCAACAACTACTCGCATATGATACAAACACAATGTTAAACCCATTCACCTTTTTACAATCAACCCAACTCACTGCCAACCAAGTAGACCAAGATGTCCTAAATTTCACGCAAGATCCCAATTCCATGGATATGCTCGACAGTGTCCTAAAGTCAGATCCCAATAGATATCTTGAGTTTCTCCTTAAAAATGGTGCTAATATACCTCAAAACCCATCCACCTCGAACAACTCCACCACATCTTCACAACCTTCCATGTCACACCCCAACCCTAACACATCTCAAACCACCTCCACAAATCCCACCAATCCTACCAATCACACAAATCCTACCAATCCCACAAATCCCACAAATCCAACCAATGTCTCAACCATAACAAACCTCACCAACATAAACCCTGCCAACACATCAAACACAACTGTATCTATCCCACAAATCACCCTCACTATCTCCAACAATCCCATACACACCAGTACTTCCACAAGTGTGCTTCCACTTAATCCCAACACCATAGCCTTCATGAACCAACTATTCTCTCTAAAATCCCCTAACAGCTCTAATGTTCCTATCAACCCATCACCCAACTTCACATGTGTGAATTCATCAATCTCCCAAGCACCTGTTGTGTCACCCATCAAGCATCACAACAAAACTTGAATCAAGACCAAATACCACTCCACATCCTACAACAACTCCACACCTATCAACAATACCTTACCCAACTCAACCAAAATCAAAACCTCATTCCACAATATCAAAATCTCATCAAACAAAACCAACTCCCGCTACATCTCCAACAACTTCTCCAAAACCAACAAACGTACATTCCACAACCACCACCAACCCAAGATCTAACAAGCATTGTGCAAACCCTAATCAAAAAAGTGGATAGCATGCAACACGGAAACAAATGCAAGAAATATTCTTTCGAGGATATTTGCCTATACCCATTCGAACGGACATTATACATGCCCCCCTTTCCCAAAAATTTTAAGATGCCAAAATTTTACAAATACAAAGGAAAGGGAGACCCTTGGGAAAACCTTAGGGAATTCTATATTGCTTTCTTAGAAGTCTCATATGATGATACCTATTTGATGAGACATTTTCCTTGAAGCCTCGGTGGTCAAGCCACCAAATGGTTTGCACATCTTCCGCCCAGCATTAGGACCTTCCCTGAGGTAGCAGAGAAGTTTGTAAACCATTTCTCCTATAATTTCAAACATGAAATATCCATGACTGATCTTTGGAATACCAAACAAAATAATGGAAAATCCTTCACCACCTTCTTGCAACAATGGAGAGGCTTGGCAAGCAAACTCCCTTGGCCAATTCCTGAAAAATAATTAGTCACCATGTTTGTGGCTAATCTTAATCAGGAAATGGGATTCCACCTACAAATTCAATGTGCATCTACCTTTGAAGAGGTCATTGAGAAGGGCACAACCATTGAGAGAGCCATTAATTCCAAGGGCTCGATCAAGCTCTATGACAACAAAACCTACAACAACAACAACAACAAAGTCAATATCAACACCCCAAACACAAACAACAATGCACAATCAAACAAGAAACCTCACTTTTGGGACAAGAACAAGAAAACCCTTAATGACGGCATCATCAACGTGAAGGCCATTCAAAATGTACAAAATCAAACACCACTAAGCACATCCACTACCAACAATGTCAATATCCCTAAGGGACCACCCAAACAAAATAACACCCCTAGGAGGAAATTCACACCATTGGGAGAGCTGATAGAAGATGTTTTGGACAAGATTGTAAAGGGGAATTTGATAACTCTCCCCCTCATTAGGCCTTATGATGAGAATTAATTCAAACCCACATAGTTTGATGAGAATGCCCATTGCAAATACCATCGTGTCAAGGGACATAAAACATCTGATTGCATGAGATTGAAACATTGCATACAGGATCTCATAGATAAGGGTAGTATCAGCTTCGATGAACCACCAAAATAGTCATCAAATGCAAACCTTAGAGCTTACAAGGATCCTCTACCCAACCACAATAAAGGAAAAGCATCATCCTCTAACCAAGCTTACAATGTCGTTCCAACTCCCGCTTCTTTTTACTCCATTGTGGTTCAAATAGAAGAATCTTCCAACCATGTCAGCACCATTATCATTCAACAAAAAACACCCAATTGTGTCATCACTACCCACCACGGTCATGTCTCTATCCACAGGGTACCCACCAATGATCAACCATCCACATCCGCACCTACCAACCCCCCATTTACTCACAAATACAACCTCCTAGATCATTTAGGTAAAACCCTGCATAGATTGCCATCCTTGAGTTTCTCTGAACATCACCCCTCCACAAAGAAGCTCTTGACAAAGCTTTAACAGAGACCTAAGTCCCCACCGACCTAAATGTTGATCAATTCCAAGCCATGGTGGGCCATATCATTTCACTTCATCATCTCACCTTCTCTAAGAAGGACCTTCCTGCCTCTGACAACTTACACAATGATGCATTGCACATTGAAGTCTACATCCACAAGCATATCATAAAAAGGGTCTTACTAGATGGTGGCTCTAGCCTAAACCTGTGCACTCTTAAATTGTTAAAAAATTTGGGATACTCTAATGTGGTTGTGGACACTAGTGACTGTATAACCATTAAGGGGAATGATGATACCGAGAGACTATCTGAAGGCACCATCAACCTCCCTATCCAAGTAGGGTAGAAAATCTTGGAGACCAAGTGTCAGGTACTTGATCTTGACCTCCCTTATAACATTCTCCTCAGCTGACCATGGATCCATGCCATGAAAGTCGTACCATCTACATTTCACCAATAATTAAAATTTCCTCACAATGACATGAAAGTAACTATCCATATCGATCCTCGTCCTTTCCAATACTATAGTTTCTTGGAAGGACATGATCGTACCTTCTATCCTTACAATAATACCATCAAGAAACCCACCTCCCAAACCAATTCTACATCATCTACCTCATATGTTGACCCTTCCAACATCACCAGCACTTCATCCCAAACATCTCCACTACTCGAGGTCAAGATCAAGTTGAGTGAGATGGGGTGTGGGGAATACGACCTACACGATACTTTTTGTGTAGGGACACTACCCACTCCTAAAAAATTTAGTGCTTTGAAGGAAGACGAGGTCTCCACGGTAGTTATCAAATGCAATCCATCTCCCACCTTCGAGAAGAAACACCTTCTTGATCAGGATGTGCTTGAGGACATATCTTCATGGTTATACAAAGATGAAGAAGCAAAATAAGAAGCCCTTACCATCCTGGCTGAAATTTATGGAAAAGGCCTAGAAATTATCAAGTATATGGGCTATAGGGGACAAGGTGGTATTGGCCTCCATGAACAAGGGATTTTGGAGCCAATTCAAGCAATGAGGAACCCCCATTCTCAAGGGTTAGGATATGGAAAATGAGAGTCTATCCTCACTAATGGTGAATGTATCTTAGGTGAGGTTGCTAAGGTCTCTCCTATGGTTGATAACATTAATGAAGTGGACCATCAAAATTCCTTTAGTGATTTCACTGAATTCTTCAAATCTTCCATATGGACCATTTATACCATAACCACCCTAGCATCTGATTCTAACAACCTACCTCTTGTATACCCCGAGCTTATAGATCAGGACCAACAAGGACCTCCCGTCCTTGATGTGGCACCAAATGATGAAGAAATAGAAGAAATGATGGGGGTCAAAGATCACTTCCCCCTTGGAGACCACAGAGCTGGGTATATCATATAACTCAACATCTCCACCTATTTTGGTGAAACAACCCATGCTCTTAGTCATAAAAAACATAAGAAAAAAAATAACACCCCCTGGTGAAAACCACTCTACGGCCCTTTTGGGCAAAGAAAAAGTTAAAATAAAGGATGCATCACCTAGTGAAAACCTCCAGGAGGTGCTAGGTGATGAGAGCATGGGCCTTCCTAAGATAGATCAAGTATATCTAAACAAATCATCGATCCTAGTGGAACCATCGCAAGAAATGAACCTTGGAATAGAGGAAGCACCAAAAATAACCTTTAGAGCAGAATCTCTTACAACAGTGGAATGGGAGAAATTCCTAACCTTCTTTAAGCAAAGAAACCACAATTTCACATGGACCTATGCTGACATTCCAGTACTAGAGCCCACATTGGTTGTTCATCACCTTGCGGTTTGTCTTGATGTGAAATTGGTTAAACAACAACTAAGGAAGATGAATCATCAGATTATGCTCCTGGTCAAAGTAGAACTTAAGAAACTCCTAGATGTGGGGTTTATCTAGATGATAGATTATCCTGAGTGGGTGTCTAATATTGTACCCATAGCTAAAGTCACTAGGGGCATCCGGTGCTATACATAGTTTAGAGACCTTAACAAGGCCTACCCTAAAGATGACTTCCCATTACCCAACATTGATATCATAGTAGATCTCATGGTAGGGCATGAGATGTTGTCTCTAATGGATAGTTTCTTAGGATACAATCAAATTAGGATTACAGAAGAGGATCAACATAGAACATCCTTCATATGCCCATGGGGGATCTACTGCTGAGTTGTAATGCCTTTTGGTCTGAAGAATGCAGGTGGAACTTATCAAAGGGAAATGATGGTAATATTCCATGACCTCTTGCACCATATAATGGAAGACTACGTGGACGATCTGCTGGGAAAATTTAAAACCAGAGAGGAACTCCTAGATGTGTTAGCCAAGATCTTTAACAGATTGGAACAATACAATGTGCGGCTAAATCTGAAGAAGTACGTCTTTAGGGTCACTTCTGGGAAACTCCTAGGATACATAGTGTCATGGAGAGAGATAGAAGTAGATCCTACCAAAGTCAAATCTACAACAAAGATGCCTCCTTTGAAGATATTGAAGTAGCTATGAAGTCTACAGGGGAAGCTTCAATCTATCTGACAGTTCATAGCAAACTTACAGATAAGTGCCATCCCTTCCAACATCTCCTCCACAAGAACACGGCCTTTGTGGGGGACAATCAGTGTCAAGAAGCTTTTGAAAAGTTGAAAAGGTACCTTGCCAACCCACCTGTCCTTATGCCACCAAAACAAGGAGAACCCCTCCTCTTATATATTTCAATGAAAAAAACAACTATAGGGGCCTTGTTGGCACAACATAATGAACAAGGGAAAGAAACAACAATATATTATATCAGTCATACCTTGGTGTCCTATGAACTGAACTATACTCCCATTGAACGAGCATGCCTAGTTGTTGTCTTCACCTCACAGAAGTTGAGACACTACATGCTCAGTCCCAAGACTAAGCTCATTGCCAAGATCGATCCACTGAAATATCTGCTAAATAGGACTACCCTTACAAGAAGAATGGCTAAGTGGGTAATGATCTTAAGTGAGTTCAATATTGAATACACAAAAAGAAAAGTGATCAAAGGATAGGTCATGGCTGATCAATTAGCTGAGGCACCCATTCTAACAGAGAAACCCACACTTGCAGAATTTCTTGATGAGTCTAAATTGACTATAGCACCAACAATAGAACCATGGAAGATGTATTTTGATGGATCTTATATGCATCGAGGCTCAGGAGCAGACATTTCATTTGTTACCCCTCAAGGATATACCATCCCCAAGTCAAACAAAATTACATTTACATGCATGAACAATGTAGCAGAGTATGAGGCTCTTATCATAGGACTCCGCATGGCGATCCAATGGAGGATTGAGAAACTAATGGTCTATGGAGATTCCGCAACTAGTCATCCAATAGGTGAACAATGAATATAAGGCTAAGGATGATAAGCTCTTGCCCTATAAGAGAATGGTAGACAATTTTAAAGATTATTTTGATGACACACACTTTGAACATATTCTAAGGTTAAATAACAAACCAACAAATGCCATGGCCATGATAGGATCATTGGTAGACATGAATAAAAATAGCAAGAAGTGCGAGTTCCTAATTGAAGAACTTCCTATACCTTCTTATGATGTTCCCCAATCAGAATTGGTGTGTGAAATTGTTGGGCCCCTATCCCCTTGGCATCAAGAGACATACATATACTTCCATGACATCATCATACCACCCAACCTTTCATCCTCACAACAAAAAAGCTTCATCCATTGAGCCTCTTGCTTCACTCTTATAGGAGACACCCTCTACAAAAGGAGACTTGATGGTACACTTTTATGATGTCTAGAATCTAGGGAAGCAGAAGTAGCCTTTCAAGAGGTACATGAAGACATTTGTAGGGCACACTCGAGTGGACCTACTCTAGCCAAATAAATCTTAAGAATAGGATACTACTGGCCAACCATGGAGTAAGACACCTACAGATTCATGAAAAAATGCTTGCTATGTCAACAACATGGGGACCTCATTCATGCACCATCACAAGAGTTGCAACCAATAACAACTCCATGGCCTTTTCCACAATGGGGACTCGACCTTGTAGGTAATATTCACCCGCCATCATCCAATGGTCATAAATTCAATATCACCACAACTTAATACTTTACTAAGTGGGTTGAAGTGATTCTGCTCACTTTCACCATAGGCATCCAAATAGCCAAATTCATTCTTCACTACATCATATGCCATTATGGCATCCCCCATTCCACTATCACCAATAATGGGAAACTGTTTAAGAACAAGAAGTCTGCACATTGTGTGAGAAACTCCAAATCCAACACCATTTCTCCACTCCATACAACCCCCAAGGTAACAGTCAAGTCGAAGCTTCAAACAAAACCATCCTACACATTCTAAAGAAGATGGTTAATGTAGCTGGTCATGACTAGCACCTCCAACTCAAACCTGCCCTATGGGCCTACTGCACAAGTATCCACACACCTACAAGAGCCACCCTATACTCCCTAGTATTGAGATCTGAAGCCATCTTACCTATTGAGGTCAAGCTCACATCACTCAGGGTATCCCTATAGAACATAATCACTGATGAAGAGTACAAAGTTGCAAGGCTACATGATCTAGAGTTATTGGATGAGAAATGCTTGGATGCACTCAACCATCTGTAGGCATACCAAAATCGCCTACGAATAAGCTATACCAAGAAAATCAATAACTGCAAGTTTGAAGTAGGTGATCTTGTCCTCATGGAAAACTAGAAGAATTTGCAGGAACGTACTAAGAAAAATTTGAGCCCAATTGGTTGGGACCTTATGTTATCACAACCGGCTATGGATTAGGGGCATATCATCTTGCAACACATGAGGGCTAACCTCTGGATGAGCCCATGAATATTTTGCATTTGAAAATGTTCTATGCATAACCCATCGAGTATTCCAAAGCAAAAATACAAAAAAATAAAAAAATAAAGAAAATAATGAGTGCAATAAAGTTGTCCAATGGTTAAAATCACTTCGGTGATGCCTTGGATAGGTACCATGGTGAAAACCTATTTCACGCGCCATGTGTAGTGGCCGGTTCCACCATTTGATAAATTCTGTCTCCATCACGACACTCCACACCAAACACTTCCCATGGCTTCGAATTCTGAAACATCAATTGCCCACACCACATCATCCCACCTTAAGCTAATATGTGGAACAAGGATCCTTGTAAGCTTCTTCTATACAACTAAAATTAGAAAATCTCAAAAACATAGAAAAATTAGAAAATCCCAAAAATATTAGGAAATTCAAAAAATTCCAAAAGCAAATTGATCGTATAGTGTACAACATAGATTCACAATATCTTAGAAAGATATAGTACCTAAGTCAGCATATTTTGGGATCAAATAGATAGACTATTAAAAATCCCAACCTAAAAAATAAATTCTGCCATCAAATCAATTCAATCAATTTGTTGCAATGTATAGAATGCAAGGAATAGGTGTGACAAATTAATCTATAATTTTTTCTATCTATAGCAGTACTCTCTACATTTAATTTGACATGAATCAAGATTTTGCTAACGATTCATGCACATCATCACCCATAATCAACACATCCATCCCAAATCATTCCCACATCATCATGTCTTAATAGAACTACATATTCATCTCACCCGCATCTTGAAAGTACCTTAATCTCGTGGATATAGGGTATGTAGGTAGTATGGAATACGAAGGAAGTATCCAGTACTTAGGTACATAAGATGCACCCATCCAACTCATTTGGATGGTCCCTATTTACTGAGCTTGCTAGATTCAATAGATGATACACACGCTAAGCATACGCTCAAAATATCGTATCTCATGCAAAAATCATAAATCAACATACCAACTATAATCATCACACATGGATTGACTATCCTTTTTCCCACCTTTCAAATTTATTTGACAAAATCCAAAATGATTTGCATCCTAGGATATATCATTCCTACAATGGACATAATCCCTCATCCTATCAACACTTATCTTGGCAAGAGAATACAATGGATGTCTATGTCATTTTGTTGGTCTTTTTGATTATTGATCTTTATTTTCTTGTCTTGGTCAAGGTCATTTCCAAAGCTACCTTGATCCCATTATATCATGGTAAGTTGTAGACAACACGTGGATTAGACATGGTCATCATTGCTATATGTTGTGCTTGTGGGTTGATTTCATTATTCCAAGAATAGTATTCATATCTTGAAGCTAGGGTTGGTTCTAGCATAGTGCTTCCCATTTTGCATATACAGGTATTTATACCTTCTATGTACTATGCGCACTTATGTTACGAGTCCTCTTCCCTCAGCTAGGCAAGGTTATACTACCTTGGGCATGTATGCAATCAACATATTGTTTGTGAATCTAGTCCATGCACTTGTGAGATAAATATCATCACTTAGGTCCCTTCATACCTTGCTGAAAAGTATTGTACTTTTCTATAATAAACCTAGAAATGCTCTCAATAGTTCAATGCAAGTACTATATCTAGCTCATATCATCTTTCAATACTCATCCAACCATATTATCTAGGCTAGGAATTTTAATCCCCCCATGCACCCACTCTAACCCCTCCCCTGACAAATGTCCCCCCTCTCACCTACCCCTCAACCCATTCAACCAACATAACACATCTACACCAAACCCCCCCTCTAATGACGTGGTGTCCAATGACCTAGTACTCCCTAAACTATCCTTACAACTCCCCTTTTCCTCCAATCCCCCTAACCACTCTCTTTCCCAACCTATCCCATACCACCTGGCCCTGTCACCCAGGGTTTTAAAAGAATACAACATGTGTCATGACTTGTTTATTTCACCAATCATTGCACTAATACATTGTCATTTACATGATCATTTACAAGTCATCATATCATTCACACCATGGCATTAATCATTTCATGTCCATCAAGAAAAGGTCAGGAAGATATACGTCCTTCCATTTAATTCTTCTTCATCTCATCTGCCTAGCCTAGCTCCACTCACTCATCTCATTCTAGCCTAGTTGAGTATCATTTCCTCTATAGATTTTCCATTTGATAGAGTAGGTCACTCGGAACCCTCTGTTTCTACCAACACTTTCACAATCAAGGTTCCTACTTTGTCCATCTTTCATTTCCCTAAAACAAACATGCCATTATAGAGAGATGTAATCTCATATCTCACAAAGGATGTCTTCTATTTTCAGGATTGTAGCAAAAATCATTCTAGCTGGTAGCAAAGCTATGACAACCCAACCTATGAAGGGTTGGTGGCACCATAAAATAGCTAGACAGTTTGAATCCATGGGCTAATGAGCTCATTCCTTCACCATATCGATACCATGACAATCTAAGAAAATAGTTCATCCCATTTCATTAGTATCATACATAATACATAATCATAACATGCATCAACATTATCACATTAGCATAAGCAAAACATAATATCATCACATCATCACATTACAAGACATATAACATCACCCATGAAACTATGACATCATCAAATCACAACATACATTCACAATGAAATCATAGTAGAGCAATGAAGACATAAGGGAAATAGCCCGCCAAGTACAACCTACATAGATCATGATATCATAATAAAACATCCACCCATAAGCCAAAAAAATCACAACAGATATTAGCAACATCAGAGAATCCTTACAACAATTAATATATGAATTAAATTACCATTAATAAGGGCTTGCCAACAAGCCTGCTAAGCACCATCAATGTAATCAATTCTCTTATCATCACATAATGCAACATAAACAAAACCATCTGTCACATCATCATCAGAAATAAAACATAAATATCATATCATCATCTGCATCATTAGTATATCCATCACATGTCATAAATCATCACATCACATAACAAATCCATAACACCATAATATGCATAATCATCGATATCATCATAAATCATTATCATACATCATCACAAAATAATGTACATCATAAGAAATATAAAATTCATGATACAAAATGCATCTAAGGGCTCAAAATACATCAATATATGTCAGCCTTGGGCTGATGATCCCCTGCCTGAATCAGTGGGTGACCTAGAGTGTGGCTGCTGCTACTGCTATGGTGGTGGTTGTGGTGACTTTTGATGTACCTGTGGTGGAGGTCCCATAGGTTGCTGCATAGACTAAATAGATCTAGATCTGTGTGACCTAGACATTTGTGACTCGCTTTACTAGTTGTAGCTAGGCATCTGTTGTCCCTCAGGGACAACTACACAATAAGCTGCATGATAGTACTCAACCCGCCGACCCTAATCTAGGAGATGATCCTATACTTGTGAAAGTTGTCCCTGTAGTTGTGTGATCTAAGCATGCATCTGTAAAAACACTGGCCCCATCCCACTCCCTGAAGCCATCTGCTACAGGCTATCCACCTGTCTCTGCCTGCTGAGCCCGTGCCACCGCAATAGCCTACTTTGCTATAAGAGCAACCACCTGAGCCTGTGCCTGGGTTAATTGTACCTGTAGCATGCTCATCTGTCCATCCACCCCCAGTAGCTATACTAACTCTTGCTATTGTCTCTGAACAGTATCCTCCAAGATAGCTAATTGGCCTCGGAGGGTCCCCACCTCATCATCATAATCCTTGTGTGTGCGGTGATGTGATGAATGCTGCATAGGGGCTCACTCTGATCCCACTGCTGAGGTTCCAACCTCTGCCTCACTCACTCCAGAAAATGTCATGGCAGCCACTAGGATATTCTCCTGGTAGGTCCTCTCCCTCACCTCTAAATCAGTTGAAGAAGCTCTCAGTCCCTGCTACTGTAGGGACACCAGTGGAGGTGGCATCAATCCCCTATCCCCCCCACTACTCATTGACAAGATGATCTCTACCTAGGACCCTGCTATTAAGGTGCCTAATGTCCCAGTACCTATCCAATCTGTACCTACTGTATAGGTACCTATTGTATAGGTACCTACTACTACTACTATAAGACCTACTACCCTCCCTGCACCTATTGTGTAGGAGTCTATACCTGGGGCACTACCTGCAGCTATGCCTACTATTGTCCTTGCTGCTGCACCTGAAGCGGTAGTATCACTGGCCATCTGCCTCTCCATCTATATTGTCCTCTTGTAGCCTCTACCTGCTCATATGTTGTTACCACTAACACCCCAATTAGGTCATCATCGTCCATCTCCACCTCCTCTACCACTATCTCCTCTACAATATCCTCCACCCCTACCTCCATAGTCATATTAGGATCCTTGGTCGGATTCGTCATGCGGGTTGGCCACCACATCTACCACCACTAATCATATGCAGATGTAGTCCCTACATCAATCACTATACTCCTCCAATCCCACATCAACAGCTGTAATGCTACAAAATTGCCTATCACCACTTGTGGCACTATGGTCGGATGCCATCTCTCATCCCATGGTGTTTGTGCAAAAACTGCCATACCCTGAGGAACATCCTATTGCAAGCCAAATTGACACATGACCCATGATGATAGATACATGTTGATGGTGTGGTCACCTCAACCCATCATATACCGTAGCTGGAACATATACTGCATGTGAACATCATCGTCTGGCCATAACTCTACTTCAATATATGGTCGCTAGGTCACCCAAATCAAATCATCCAACACCCATCACCAGTAACACCCCTACCATGTGTGAGAATACTTGATAGGATCTCGATACAAAAATACAAATGTCTCAAACTATTTCTAATGATATCCTCCCCTCGGTGTCATGATAGCAATATGCTCGAAGGCCCACACGTGCAGCAGTGTAACCCCAGCTAATAGTGTTGAATCATAATGATAAATCAATGTATACATCTCATGATATAGCTGTGCTAGCATGCATGGCCCCCAGGTATAAATAGTCTCATCTCGCACCATCCCCTCTATCATCTCTCCCCACCCAACTGGAAAACCTCTAGCCCATCGATCTGGCATCACCACGCCTCCAATCAATGCACATAGAAATAGGGTGAAATGATCTTCACCCGCTGCCAAAGTCTCCTCATAGCTCATCTCTTGTTTGTCCACTGATAACTCTGGCTAGCCTAAGGAAAATGCTCTTCCTAAGGCTCTCTATTCCCTCCTCATATCATATACCACTCTATCCCCATGAATCAGTAGATTGAGGATGTGATAAACATCCTCAAAATTGATAGTGATCTCTCCTGTCAGCAGGAGAAAGGAGCACATCTCAAGTCAATAGCACTCTACGAGGGCCCTCATTAGTGCTCTATGCGCTCATAAAACTAGCATATCTAATACTGTCAGTATCCCTAACCTCACCAATCGACCTCATGTCAGTCCATTGAACCCACCTAATAGCTGCATCATAGAGGGCACATGCCACTCCCATGAGCTCATGATAAAGGATATGGTCACCTGCATCGACCAATGATTGTTAAAAACTCATCTTTTTCTTCCATATTATCCTTCCTACACTAATTTTCTTCTTTTTTGGGCCAAACCAAATTTGGTGCCACTAAATTCCCCCATTGCACCAATCCCATGGATGGTGCTACGCTATCCCCAGAGGGCACCATTTTACAGAATGGTGCCACTACGCAGACCTTAGGCACTGATTAGGCACAAATCCACTCCCTCCCAGCTGAAAGGCACCATTTTAGAAACTGGTGTCACATTACATTTTGGCGCCAACCTGAGGGATGGTGCCAGTTCACTAGATAGCATTGATTCACAGGATGGTGCCACAACACACAATGGCACGAATCTGGATGATTGTGCTACTCCCCAACATGGTGCCACTTTGGCCGATAGCACCATGGCAAACCCTTTTAGCACCAATTCACCAAAAAAACCATAACCCTACACATTATTGCCCCAAACAAGAAGATGGCACCAAAACTTTCTATTTTGGTGTCGATTCCCCCCATTTTACCCTCAGTGGATGGCGTCAATCTGTGCCCTTTTGACGCCAATCAGTCTTTCGATGGTGCCAAACACTAAAAACTCATTTTCCTGAAACAATAAATGTGGTAAATAAAAAAATGACAAAAGCTAGGGTTTCGGCCTACCTAGTCACCAGCCTTTGGTGCTCTCCTATATGATCGAAATCGCTCGAAAATGTGCTCAAAGTGCAGGAACATGGGATTAGGGTTCCCCTTTTCTCTCCTTATCTTTCATCCAAGTGGCTCAATGAGTACAAATGTGGCTCTTTGGGGCCCACTTTTCTATTTATAGTCAGCCATGTCATCCTCCAACACACTTCTTCCTCCCCAGGGTACAGATCATATCCTTTTTTGCCCATTTTTCTTCTTGTCAACCTGTTTCTTCCTCCTCTATCCATTTTTCACCTTTGTTTCTTCCTTTCGAGAGCTCACCTAAATTTTTTTAAAAAAATTTTCACCTAACCTCTCAAGGGGGCATCCCTTACCCATTTCATTCCTTCCCGGTAGTTGGGGCATATTTTTCTTTGACTTGACTCCACTTCCCTACTAGGTCATGACGCCACATCAAGAAGGGGCAAATGTAGATAGCTAAAAATTTCTTCACCATCTAACTGACCTTTGACATCACCAAACACATCAATTTCCCTTCTAATCAATTAATTAATTTTTTATTTAATTAATTATTCCCTTCAGCACCTGATTTCCCATCATTTCATCATCTAAAATTGAATTAATTTAATTAATTCAATAGTTCAACTTAACCAATTAATTAAATAAATGTGCAAATATTTATTTGATTAATTTCCCCTTTTCTCTAAACCTAATTAATTAGATAAATCATGTTTATCTAATTAATTTAACCTACTAATTGACCTATCCCTACCTTAGTTAATTAAATATCAATTATTTAATTACCTAGCCTAACCTACATGACCCTAGACCTAGGATTAATTAAATAAAACATTATTTAATTAATCTTAACCCCACATTAACCCATTCCCTAATTTTTCTAGCCATATTAATTAGGCAAATTACCTTGATTAAGATGGTCAAACTTAGCTTAACACCCTTCCCCACATCCTCCAAATAAGAAAATTCTATTTATGTCTCATAAATCATTTTTTTATACACACATGTCAAACATCTGATTAAGTGCCTCTTACACCCCTTACACATGTCATAACTCATTTAGTTCCACTCTTCCCCAAATGAATTTTTAATTCATTTTCTCTTCCCCATGTAAATTTTTAATTCATGTCTAATCCATCTCACCCAACCTCATTTAATTCACCCCTTTCCCAAGATGAATTTAAAATTCATCTTTATTCACAACCCTCCATTTTTGGAGATTAAATCTAGGCCCTCCACATCACATGCATTCACAACCATTGATCTCTAAATAAAATGTCCACCCTTGGATCAAATCCTCTTCCAAAAAGCCTATAAATACACCATCTCTCAAGCCATTTTAACATCCACAATTTGAGCAAAGTTATCATGCCAAAATCTCCCCTCTTGAGCTAGTTTATTAGTGATTTCCATAGGTTTTGAGAACATTTCACATTGTCTATTGTCATCTTGGGTAAAGTTAGAGTGCTTGGGTGTAACACTCTCCACCTTATCTAGGGTTTGTGGGTGATTTGTGAAGGTATAACACTTGTTTTATTGCATTTGTTTATGTTCTTTCTTTCATTTTGATTTCCATAAACTACAACTGCAACACATTACATCTTCCTATCTCTAGACTCTGGTACTTTTTGCCTTCTATAGCCCCAAATCTACTAGGGTTTCTATTTTTCCACATTTTCTTGACTCTACACTTTCTCCCTTATCTCTACTACTACCAAAGGTTCCCAAAAATGATCATAAATAGCCCTTTTTGGTGGCCTCCAGCCAAATTTTAAAATTTGCATCTCCCTCCAAAAATAGGTCAACTTCTGGGAGCCATACCTTTTGATCCAGGTGTCCAATTGACACACCATTTGAAGCCTCGTACTGAGTATTCATCTTGTATTCAATAAATTTGAACAACGAAGATAAACACATTAAATACAAATTTACCTTTATGTCCAACTTTCCAAATACCTCAAATGATCCATGCAAGATTGATTCGATGTAGATGTTTAGATGTTGATTGCACACAATCGCAGCATAATAATGAGAAGATGATTCGATAGAGTAAGGATGCTCAAAAACTTAAATGATGATCTCCTCAAATGACTTGAAAGTGGGGGTAGTTATAGATTTTTAGGGATGAGGAGAAGAAGATAAGGATAAGATTTGATAGGATTTGATTTTTTAGATAAGATAGGGAAAAAGATAAAAAGATTTGTTTTTCTGTTTTAAATCCTCATAAATCTTTGAAAAGAATGGGATAAAAGAAAGTAGAGTCTTTTTAGGATTTTATTAATTAAATAAATATTTAATTTATTTAATTAATTTTGGATTGTGGAAAGATAATTAAATAAATATTTAATTATAGGAAAAGGATAAATGACTAAGTAAATAATTAAAAATAGTTATTTAACTAGAGAGGATTAATGGTCATGAACAATTAAATAAATAATTAAGACTTATTTAATAATAGAAGATAGGATAAATGGATAGAAAGGGAATAAATGAAAATTATTTAAATAAATAAAATTTATTTAACTACTTAGCTGAATGATACGGGTACCTAGGGCAAAATGTGCTAGTGACAAGGTGGTGGACATTTTTAGGTGTCTACATTTTTCCCCTCTTTGAGATGATGAAATTTGTGTCAAGTAACATCATTTCAAAGAAGCTAAGGTATGGATAGAAGAAAAAGATGGCAATGGAAAGATAGGATGAAGATGTCCCCTTAAGAGGATAGGTGGGTTGGAAAAACATGGGTAGGCTCTTGACATAAAGGGATTGGTTGAAAAAGATTAGGGAAGGGACAGAAGAAAGGATGATGCGTTATGTTGCAATAAAAGTGAACAATCATGATGTTTGATATAGCAATAGACATTATACACTAGGGTATGAGGACCAAGGTGATGATGTGTCTCATGCCCCAGCATAATACAACATTGTCTAACACATGAGGAAGAAAACTTAGAGCATTAAAGTCCGAACACACAAAAGGTATGATGTGACCTTAGATGCAAAGGATAATGCAAAAAGCTATTCCAACATACACAAGATATGAATATTAGCTAGAATGATACATATGTGATACAAATGCAAGATAAAAAGATAACACACACAAGCAAGCAAGCATGCACAAATGATACAAAAACAAACAAGGTATTTGCCCCTATCAAGCTGTAAACTAATGATTGATTGTTGATTGATTGATTGATGATGAAAGAGTTGTCATGGCAGGGAATGATATATCCCTAGAGAAACATGATATGATAGTGTCTAGTTTCAGTAAATGAGACATGTCGTGTAAGACACACATGTTGGTCTGATTTCTACAATGCCACATCTTGTATAAGACAATTGATTGAGGTGGTTTACGACTAGACAAGGATCAAGACCACTGATTGTGATTGGATCATTTGACAAGATTGACTTGACTCAATTGGTATGGATAAAGGAAGGACTTGCATTCGGATCACTACTCAGACTGACAGCTAGAACTATCAAGGAGAGATACAATGATAGAAAGAAAAAAAATGATAGAAGAACTCACAATCTTTTGTAAACACTGGTACTCTGCATATAATTTTTTTTATTGCACGGCATATGGTATGGAATAGATATGGATCAAATAACACTGATGATAGAGGCTATGCTAGGCTGACATTGTGGACAAGATACTGGATAAGAATTTTGGATAGCCTTAATGCTAGATACTGATGACAAGGGAAACACCACAAATAGGTAGATGGATGGGCAATGGGGGATTAATGGTAGGGTAGGTAGAAGGAAACAAGGATGTGATCTCCAGGGACTATTTCACATAAGGAAAAATGTGCCCCATTGTAGGTAGAATACTTAGGATTTTTCATGACAATGGTTATGATGACAGGAGGATGAGAGGATAATGAAGGATTTGCATGGTCTGGAGGGATAATGTATGTCAAGAGACATCTAAAACATTTGTCAACATTGTGTCCCCAATATTTATCAACATCAAAAAATAGAGGAAGGGAAGATTTAGGATGGATGGACACGACATGATAGGTATTTAATGGATAGAAGGATATGATAGTAAATGGTACGGAAGGAAACTGATAGGAGAAGATTGATATGCTGATGAGATAGAGTTCACCCCAAGTGTAGGTGATGTAGGAGATCAACTTACACATGACACCTATTTGCCAGGTTTTCATCATGGTACTTATCCAAGGCACCTGTTTGCCAAGTTTTCACCATTGGACGAAAGGATTTTTCTTTACTATTTTTCAAAATTATTTTTATTTTTTTTAATATTTGGATAGGATTGGTGGATACAGATGAGAGGGCCTCAAGTGCCTAGCTCCATGAAAGGTGATAGTCCTGCTAGATGGATGTTGTTGCATGGACCATGTCAAGTGTTCCCATATATGTTGGTAGGAAATTGCATGAAAGTGAGATGGAGAAGGCAGATAGCAGATTATGAAAGGTGCGATAGTGAATTATGAGACAGATTATGTAAGAGTTATGCATATATGGAGGGAAGGCTTATGCCAAAGCATGGACCATGGGAATAGGATGGAGAAGATATGTAGGATAATAGTGGAAGGAAGGCTCGATGGAGGTATATGGAAATGTTGTGGAATGGAAGGGAATCATGACCAACCATTGCACATACCATGATAAACATTGAAGCAGATGATAGGAAGGTGGTGTAGGAAGCAATGGATATTCTTGTGTAGTGGTTGGGTGATTTAGGTATTTAGGGACCCACATAGACTATGTATACTTCTAATTTTTGCTTGTCATGTGGGATGGAAAGATTTGAGACTTTTGGATAGAAAAGGAGAAAGTGGTTGGTTGGGATGCTCGAGAGGTGGATGCCTCATTTGACTTGATGGCTTTTTGCTTAGGTACCCAAACCATTTTACTTTTAGATTGTACTTGTGAAGGTATGGGCTTGGGTATATGTAGCTTTTTTGTAGCTTGGGAGGTAATTACTTGATGCTTGGGGACCCACACCTTTTTCAGTTTGGCATTGAGGTTTGTGGGTGTATGCAACTTTTGAGATGGATAACTCTTTGATTCTTGCCTTTTGTATCTATAGGAATGAGGACCTTTAGGATTTTTGACTTTTTAGGTAGAGGCATCTAGATTTTTGCTATTGAAATCCCTTGGGAAGGTGGAAGTGGAGTTGGTGGAGGCTCTTTTTTTAGACAACATGTGCATTTGTTGGCCATGAGTGAGATTTTTAGAGGATTGATAAATGGATGGATAAGGTGTTGGAAGAAGTGGTGGTAAAATGCATGGAGGGGTGTTAGTAGCTGGAAGTAGAGGAGGTAGATTGGATGGTGGAAGGTGTATGGTCACATGCTTTTGGGATGTATATGATAAGGGAGGTGGAATGGCGACATATGTGTTGGGGATATGATAGGGTTTGTGATTTAAGTGGTGGATTGAGAGGGTATGGAGGAAGTACCAACATCTTCAGATTGTTCACCTTGGGGTGTGTATCCAAGGCCATATGAAGGTGGAGGAACATTGACATGGATGGGCTCCAAAATACCTTGTTCATGAAGGCCTAAGCCTTTACCTTGATAGTTCATATGTTGGAGTATGTGGTGGACAGTGGGATTATGTACAAGTGGAACACTAGACATGAGTGCCTTATTAGATGGAGGAGGAGAGACAGAGGATAACGGTTGCTGATGTTCTAGGGAGGAACATTCATGCATGAAGGTAGTGAGACCAAGGGGATAGGATAATGGATTTGCAACTTGGTTAATAATGGATGGTGGGGGAGCAATAGGATCTTGATTATCATTATGCTCGGTAGGATCCAAGTTATTGGTTTGATCATCTATGTGCACTTCGGAGGCAATTGTCTCATCAAGGGAAGTTGTTGGATCATGGATAGGAGTAATAGGGGTTTCTTTCTCATGGATGGGTATGGGATCAAGTTGTTCGTGGATATCTTCCTCATAGGGAATATCTTGATCATAGAAAAGATATAGATTATGGATGGGTTGGAATTAGATCTCTTGCTCATGTATAGGATCAAGTTGCTTATGGATAGCTTCTTCATTAAAGGTTCTTCATTAAAGGTAGAATCTTGATCATAGAAAAGGTATAGGTTTTGTATAGGTTGCATAAAAGTGATTTGATCTTGACTTGGACTAGGGCTCAATGTTTCCACATGCTCTAAGTTGTGCTCTTTACATAACTCTTGAGTTGTTTGAATGGAAGTGAATAACTCTTGGGTAGGCTTGACATGTTCTTGAGGGTTATTGACATGAAGGTACAATAGCTCTTGACTTGGGTTTATGGTAGGAGGTTCTTTGATAAGCTCAAGGGGTTGAGGATCACATGAAGGGGTTGTAGGATTTGACATGTTATTGGAAGCATCTTTTGAAAGGACAAGGACCAGATTTTGGTGACATGGTTGACTCTCTGCTAGTATTCCTTGGATCACATCTTTCATAGGTGTAGAGGAGTGAGGTAATGACTGGATCGATTTGGAGTTCTCCATAGCTTTTCTTTCTCTTTTAGGCTTGATGAATAGTCTTTGGAGCCAATCATCGTGGGATTCTTTGGGCGGTTTTGAGATAGGAGTAGGATTAGTATGCTTTGGGATATGTGCTCTGGGAGATGGTGAAGGAGGTCTAGTAGACGGGGTGGGATATGATATCTGACTTGAGGTGGTGCTTGCCTTGTCAATAGTATCATTAAGACGGGAAAAGAAGGTATGATTTTGGTGTGAGGTGTAACTAGTACTGGCACATTCAGCTTGTAAGATTGCCATTTGGTGTTGTACAACTTGGAGTTCTTGAGAAATTTCTATATAATCTTGGGGCGAGGGACCTAAGTTTACTTGCAATTGTAGGTATTGGAGTTTTTGAGCAATATATTTTGATTGGTTTTTCATCTCCACAGAAAGTAAGACAAGACTGGAATGGGTATCTAGGAAGGTTGAAAACATTCTCTAAATAGACTGGGAAATGTTCACTATCTTGGATGCGCAGCTACAAAGTGTATATGCGTAACTCTAGTTTTTGGACTATTTTTGCAAAGTTTTTTGGCACGTTTTTTGATATTTTTGGTTTTTTCTTTGAAAAAAATAAATTTTTGGACTCTTTTTGACATAAAAAAGTACAATCCTAGGCTAGAAAAGATAGTATTTGTCAGATCCCCTAGCTATGAATATTAAAAGTGAATAACTTCAAGAACTTGGTAGCACTGGCTTCCTTCCACGAAACTCACTTCTCATGCATACCAAGTTCTAGGTTTCCTAAGGCTCATACCCCCACCGAACCTTAAGATTGTCCCTACTATCTCTACTAAGAAACACAAGAATCAAGGTGGCTTCAAAGGTCCCACTTTTTGCACCAATAAATAGAAGGATTTGGGCTACTAAAACAATGGTTCATAGTAGGGGAACATCTGAGGGATTGGCACCTCACGAGCATCTAGCAAGCTACTTAAGGCTCTAAATAACCTTACTAGGAGTTTAATATACACAAAGGTATGCCTCCTTTCAAGCTAGCACTGTATGGTGAGCGCTCATACTGGTTAGACTTGGCTTTTGTCTTATCCTTAATTTACATATAGCAGACTAGATGAAAGTACCGCTTGGGGTTGCCAATGAGTTCTCCATACGGATGTGTCTCAATGGTAGGCCCACATCCTAAAAAAGAAGAGAATAGAACTATTTCTCTTACACCCAAGATCCTTTTGAAGGTGAGGTGAGAGGATACTTTCATTCTAGCCCTTTGGTAATACAAAGCATGCAAGTGCACCAAACATGGCAAACAAGTTCTAATGTTCATTTTAAGTCTAAATCCAAATATTCCTAAAATCAAACAATGGTTATTTTTAAGACCAAATGAAATGTTTGCCTAACTAAACACACAAAGGTTCATTTTAAAGCCCAAAACAAAAGTGTGCCTAATTTAGCAATAAATTATTATTCTTTGACTACTTGAACTTGTAGAAGATATGTCAGTAGTTTGTTTGCTCCATTCTTTGATAAGCGATTAGGACAGGCTACACAGATGGATGTTAGCTGCCAAAGAGGATTAGTTCAAAAGATATGCTCTAATAAAAACCTACAAATAGTGATTTTATATAGTGAAATAAATTACAAAATCAGAAAGTTTAAATAATTCTATATAATTTTAAAAAAAAATTTGTGGAAAAAGGATAAGTTTTGCAAAAGATATGCTTAGTTGAAGTTTTAAAAGTATCTAATGTTCGACTGAGAAAATAACTAATAAAACAAGGATATTACCTGATAAAACCTACCTTGTTACAAAATTCATCCTCTTAGATTTCCAACGAGTGTTTGTTTACAAAATTTTGTCACCGTATGCTCCTGTTACAGTGAAAAGAAAAAGTTTCCCCTTTTATGGCATGTAGAAGAAGGCAAGATGGAGGATTGTTCGATAAAATGATGCACCCTATGGAAGCACTCTTTGGACCATTGGATAAAAGGATGCACCCTCCAAAAGCACTCTTTGGACCACTGGATAAAAGGAAGCACCCTTCGGACCGCTGGATAAAAGGATGCACCCTCCGGAAGCACTCTTTGAACCGTTGGATAAAATGATGCACCCTGCAAAAATGCTTTTTAGACCACTTGATAAAAGGACGCGGAATCACCCTTCGAACCATTGGATAAAAGGATGCACCCTCAAAAAATTCTAGAGATTTTGTTTAGTCTCTGATTTTTGGGAATTAACAAGCTATTCTAAGGTTTTCAACCCTTTTGAGCACATTGGTGAGGTCAGTTTCAGCCCAAGAGGTCACCTTTTGATAGATCCTTCCAAAACTTGACAACAAGGGTTATAGAAACACAATTTTTTTTACCATAAAAACTTGCAAAAACATAAAATTGAATCAGGAGTAGGGATACCAGGCGTGCCAGAATGTATTCAAGAAATTTGAACAATGAAGATAAACACATTAAATGCAAATTTATCTTTATGTCCAACTTTCCAAATACCTCAAATGATCCATGCAAGATTGGTTTGATGTAGATGTTCAGATGTTGATTGCACACAATTGTAGCATAACAATGAGAAGATGATTTGACAGAGTAAGGATGCTCAAAAACTTAAATGATGATCTCCTCAAATGGCTTGAAAGTGTGGCTATTTATAGATTTTTCAGGGATGACGAGAAGAAGATAAGGATAAGATTTGATTTTTTAGATAAGATAGGGAAAAGGATAAAAAGATTTGTTTTTCTATTTTAAATCCTCATAAATCATTGAAAAGAATGGGATAAAAGAAAGCAGTCTTTTTAGGATTTTATTAATTAAATAAATATTTAATTTATTCAATTAATTTTGGATTGTGGAAAGATAATTAAATAAATATTTAATTATAGGAAAAGGATAAATGACTAAGTAAATAATTAAAAATAATTATTTAACTATAGAGGATTAATGGTCATGAATAATTAAATAAATAATTAAGATTTATTTAATTATAGAAGATAGGATAAATGGATAGAAAGGGAATAAATGAAAATTAGTTAAATAAATAAAATTTATTTAACTAATTAGGTGAATTATATGGGTACCTAGGGAAAAAAGTGCTAGTGACAAGGTGTTGGACATTTTTAGGTGTCTACACATCTTACTAATTACTTTCTCACCTCTTCATGCAAATCCTTCAGGTGTTCTGCAAAGTCTTCACCTTCGGTACTTGTCTTTTCTCTATTGTCCATCTTCCTTAACTCTGTAGCATTTCTTGGACTACTCCCATAAACAATTTGGAATGGTGATTTACCTATACTCCTATTGATAGTATTTTTGTAAGCAAATTTTTCTTGTGGTAAAATCAAATCCCATCCCTTAGGCCTATCTTCTACTAAGCATCGTAGCAAGTTACCAAAACTCCTATTGACCACTTCTGTCTATCCATCAGTCTATGGATGGTGTGTAGAGATGAACTTCAAATCTATCTTCAACTTCTTCCACAATGTCCTCTAGAAATAACCAACAAACCTTTTATCTCGATCTGAAACTATGCTCTTTGGTAGACTGTGTAGTCCCACCACCTCTATGAAAAATAACTCTACAATATGAACATCATCATTAGTTTTCTTCCAAGGAATAAAATGTACCATCTTCGAGAATCTATCCACCACCACAAAAATTGAATCATGTCCTATCTATGTCCTTGGTAAACCAAGAATGAAATCCATCCTAATATCGTCCCATGGCCTCTCTAGTACAGGCAATGGTTGATATAGCCTTGTATTTTGACTTGTTCCTTTTGCCATCTAACACACTCTGTAACTATGCACAAATTTACTCACATACTGATCCAATTGTGGCCAATAATAATGCTCACCAATAATATCAATGGTCTTATCTCAACCAAAGTGTCCAGGTAATCCCCCACTATGCTTCTCCTTAATCAGGTTCTCTCTCATGGAATTCCTTAGAATACACAACTGGCTTCTTCTAAACAACATGCCATCTTGGATTATGAAATCCAACCATTTTGTCCTATCTAAAGTAATAGGTTCCAAACAAACTTTCAAAGATTCTACAAAATTTGGATCTTTAGGATACAAACTTTTGAGCTCGTCAAACCCAACAATCTCTATCTTCATTTTTGTCAACAAATTTTGCCTTATACTTAAGGCATTTGCAACCCTATTTGATCTTCCACTCCCGTGTTTTAGAACAAAAGTATAACTCTACAAAAACTCAACCCATTTTAAGTGCCTCTAATTCAATTTTCCTTGACTATTAAGATATTATAAAGCCTGATGACTAGTTTATAAAACAAACTCTTTTGGAAACAAATAATGTCTCTATTTCTTCAAACCCTGAACTATTGCATAAAAGTCCTAATCATAAACATAATACTTTTTCTCGGCATAATTAATCTTCTCATTGAAATAGGCAATGGGCTTACCTTCTTGACTAAAAACAACTCCTATGGCACTGCCACTAGCATCACAATCTACCTGAAATACCTTATTAAAATATGGAAGTGCCAAAAAAGGTTGTTGTATGAGTTTCTACTTCAATGTATCAAAACTCTTGGCTGCTCCTATAGTCCATTTAAACTCTCTTCTATGCCCTCTCATTGTCTCAGTTAGGGGTGCACAATACTACTAAAATTCCTAATAAATTTTCTATAAAAACTTGCCAAACCATAAAAAGATCATACCTCTATAGCACTTCTTGGTGTAGGTCATTCAATTCTAGCCCTCAACTTCTCTGGGTCCATCTTAAGACCTTCCTCTGAGACACCAAATCCCAGGTATACCAACTCCTTTGCAAAATTACATTTCTTCAGATTAATCAACAACTTCTCCCTCAACTTTTCTAAAACTCTTCTGATATGCATTAGATGCTCATCCCAAGTCTTACTAAAAATTAAAATGACATCTAAATAAACAATAACAAAATTTCTCAAAAACTCTTTCAATACCTTGTTCATGAGCTACATGAATTTGCTTGGTGCATTGGTGAGCCCAAATGGCATGACTAACCATTCATACAAACATTCCTTTATTTGGAAGGCTATCTTCCATTCATCTCATTCCCTAATTCGAATCTAGTGATATCCACAATTCAGTTCAATCTTCATGAAGTACTTGGCTCCACTCAAACAATCCATTATGTCATCCATTTTAGGTAATGTAAATCTGTACTTGATCATGATCTTATTGATGGCTTGGGAATCTGTACACATTCTCCACTCTCCATCTTTCTTTGGTGTTAGTACTACAGGTAACACACATGGACTTAGGCTCTCCCTTATCAGTCCCTTCCTGAACATCTCGTGAACTCATCTGTTTAACTCTTCATTCTTTGTAGGAGTCATTCTATGGCTTCCTTATTCAGCAAACTGGCTCCTGGTATCAAATCCATTTGGTGACTTATCTTCCTCACTAGTGGTAAACCTTCTGTACATTATTAGAGACAATGTCCTAAAATTCTTCCAACAGATATGAGACTTCTTTTGGTACATCTTCATATAAATCTCCTGGCTGATCTTCAAAATCAATACAAAGCAATGATGCTCATGTTTCATACCCTTGAAAACTTTCCTACCATCTGCCAAGCAAATTCTGGCAGAACCACATACCTTTTCTTTTACCTCCTTTAAGGGCTTCGACTTATGACAAACTCTATCCTTTGTTAAGGAATATGTGTTTGCATGCCCATCATGGACAACACACTTGTCATACTATCATGGCCTTCCCAATAGCATATGACATGTATCCATCAGTATGACATCTCACATCACCTCATAATGGTAGTCTCCAATCTTGAACTTGACCAAACACTGCTCATTAACCAAAGCTCTATGATCCTTCTGCAACCATGTAATCTGATATGCATGTGGATGCCTTCTTCTTGTCAACTTCAACTTGTTAACCATCTCCTCTAAAACAAGATTGCCAGTGCTTCCACTATAAATAATAATATCACAACACTTACCTTCACACTTGCACCTTGTGCAGAATAAACTCTTCCTCTGATATGGTTCTTTCTCCTCATTCAAGAAGTTTCTTCTGAAAACTAGGGTTTCTCCCCTTTCAGCATCTTTAGAATGCCTAGACTGCATGTCTTCATCTATATGTACAACTTGTGCATTACCTTTAGGTCTCCTATTTGTCCTTCCTTCATGTTTTAGACACTTGTATGCTTGATGTCCTTCTTCTCCACATTGGAAACAGGTTCCTCTAAAACCTCCTCTTCCACGTCCTTTCCTAGGTCTGCCTCTTCCTTTTCCTCTTTCCTCACCATTGTTTTGGTCACGACAGCTGTAGGCATTATCTCCTCTCTGATTTTGACTGGTGCCAACTTCTTCACTTTTCTTTTGATCTTAATTACAACCTCCATAGGATCTTCCACTAGTCCTTCTACCTTGACCTCTACCCCTTTGCTTTATTTTGAATCTTTTATTCAGCTTCTCTTCCACCTTCAGGGGAAACTAGTATGCATGTTCTATGGTGGTCATTCTAACTAGGCCCAACTCCTCTTGAGCACTTGGTCTCAACCCATTAATGTAATAGGCTACCTTCTCCTTGTTGGCCTCTACATGGCCTATCCTAATAGTAATCTTATAAAACTCTTCTGTATACTCCTTGACAAAATTGTTACCTTGCTTCAATCCTTGTAGCTTCTTCAACAACTCCAACTCACGGTCCATAGGAATGAACTGCTTCTTTAGTTTGTCCACCATCTGATCCCATATGGTAATCTTTCCTTTTTCTCTTCTATTTCTCTCTAACTGGACCTCCTTCCACCAAGTATTTACATGACCCTTCAACTCTATTTTTGTAAACTTGACCTATTCTGGATCTTCCACATCTTCATACTTGAAATATTCTTTCAAATCATTGATCCAATCAATAAGCTCTTCTATGTTCAGATTCCAAAAATAGGTAGAGACTTCAATCCTTGGCCTCTTTCCAATCTTTGAAATGGCCCTCAACAACCTAACTTCTGTAGGATCTTTTGCAACATCTTGTTCTTCCTCAGATAGCTCTTCTTCAACTTCATCTTCATTTTCTTCTATTATTCTCAGCTCAGACCCTCTTCGCAGTTCTTCTTGCAATGTATCAACTTGCGTTTATAGGGATTTTAAAACCTTCTTCCATCAAAGCATTTCTCCCACCACGGTTTCTTCATGGAGGTATTTTGATCTTTGCAGCAAACCCCCAACCTCAGGTCCTGGTGCAAACTACCTCACGGTTGGCAATTTCTCTACACACTCAGGAGCCCTTACTTTGATACCACTTGATGAAGGGGTAAATCATAAAACACACAACAACAAAAATTTCCCACAAAAAATAGGAATGTTATTTTATTTATTTGGAAAACACATTACATTATAGAAGATCAAATACAATCTGAGGATGAATCCTCCATAGGCTGCAACACATTACAGCTTCCTATCTCTAGACTCTAGTACCTTCTACCTTCTATATCCCCAAATCTGGTAGGGTTTTTGTTTGTCCATTTTTTCTTGACTCTACACTTTCCCCCTTACCTCTACTACTACCAAGGGTTCCCAAAAATGGTCATAAATAGCCCTTTTTAGCAACCGCCAGCTAAATTTCAAAATTTGCATCTCCCTCCAAAAATAGGTCAACTTATGGGAGCCATAATACTTTTGATCTAGGTCTCCAATTAACAAACCATTTGAAGCATTAGAAATTTTATGTAGTTCTCTATGTGCTAAGAATCTACTCTATTGATTCCACCCATTTTCGAGGTTGTACAAGGCCTCTAAGTGCCTCAAACCTAACTTTCAAACTTTTTCAAGGGTTTTTTAGGAAATAGAAACTTTAATATATTTCATCCCACAAATGATCTTTGCCTAATTCCTTCACCAAAGATATTCTTTTTCATTTACAAATCTTTCTATAAATTTTCACTTCCATACATGCCCAAATGCAAACTTTCCAAAAATAGCAATTTGCTATTTTTAACAGTTTGGAAAAATTGAAGATTCTACATCATTATTCAAGCAATTATGGAACTAGAAATACAAATTTTGAAAAAAAATGAAAACAACATCAACAATTTTGAATCGTCATCTTTTTTGGGTGATGCAAGATAGCCCTTAGACCACTGGATGCTCCTGCATCAATGGCAAAGAAGGCAATCTAAAGGTAACTTTGGAAATTGACATCTCGATAGAGACAGAGGAGGAAAGTTGCTTGCTTGCAAACTCAACCATCATCTACTGAGTAATCAGATCTAGGCTCGAATGGGAGCAAATTCTACAATGCATAGCCATGAATTGGCATGCCCAACACAATTTCAAGTTCTTAGCCAATGGTTTCTTTACATTCATTTTCCAATCCATGGACGAGTGGGAAGATGTGCTATGAAATGGTCTCTAGAGGATTAACAAATTTCCTCTTTATTTGTAGAAGTGGGTTACTAGATTCAATCTGTGATTATTTGAACCTTACAATAAATTGGTATGGATTAGAATGTATGATTTTCCACTTGAATTTTGGTCCGAAGAATGCTTGGGGAAAATTGGAAGATCTTTGGGAATACTGATTGGCATAGATGAGGATATCTTGGAAAACGATTCTTACCTATACTCTAGGTTATGTGTGGCAGCAATTTTGCCAATCTTGCCTAGCATAATCCTTAGATCAAATGGTGGGGATTGGGTGCAATCTATGGAAATTAAGGAGAAAATTTCTTTTGTTCATTGTGCAACAGAAGAAATCATATTACCGTTGATTGCTACTGGAATGGTAGAAAGAAGTCTAACATCCTGGAAAAATGAAATCCTAGAAAGGTGGCGGATGGAATCTCACTGGGGTCCTCGCCATGATTGTTTATTAGGGTGGTGCTTCCATTGGAAGGCTCAAAGGATCATGAAGCCAATGAATTGACTAGAGAAGATTGACAGGAATCTTAGGGGAACACATCTAACCCCACTGTCAAAGAATTCTTTCCCCTCTAGATGGTCATACAAGAGGATCTTGAAATGCAAATGGAATATGAGTCCACACTGAATCCAAATTCAGAAGAAGAAGAAGACTTTGATATATAAGGTTGGAACCATTGACCCAAGATGCAAATCTCAATTTGCCTCCCAATTGCTAAAGTGCAACATTGGGATTGATGAAAAGAGGGGGCATAAAACTTTCAAACAAATAAGAGAGGAGAAAACAAATGAGAAGGGTCTCACTAGTGTCAAAGACATTTTGAAAAGTACTAAGGGAGGAAACCCCTCCCTTAGGAAGCAATGAAGATCACTTCATGGAATGTTAGAGGCTTAAGCGCCCCTAACAAGTGACACTTAGTCAAGTGTCAGATAGAGGTAGGTATGGTAGATATTGAACTATTCTTCAAAAAACCAAAACTGAGGGTGGTGATTGTCCACTATTCGCTCCACTTGACAATAAGTGGGGTTCCATTTTTATTGATGCTCAAGGATCGGCTGGTGACCTTGGGTTTATATGGAGATATGGTAATGTAGATGTCTGCGTGCACTCTGGGGACACAAATTGGATGATGCTAAAGGTACTTTGTCATAATACTTCTCTAGATTTCCTCCTTATTAATATTTATGGGCCAAATAAAAATCAAGATCAAAATCACCTTTGGTGAAGGTTGCAGTCCATAGTAGAAAACAACCAAGAGGCAAAGTTGATTCTAGGAGGTGATTTCAATGCCATCCTAAGTCTCGAAGAAAAAAGTGGGGGGTTGTAAGTGGAGTCGCAGTCTATGAAGGATTTTTCGACGTTTTGTGGAAACTTCAAGATTGAATAAAGTTATTATTAAGAATGGCACACACACTTGGATTAATCACCAGTTAGGTTTTACCAACATTTTAGAGAAAATTGCTAGATTATTTTTCAACGATTCCTGGCTCAATTCCCCACATGATATGTCTTCTTGCATTCTTCTCATCTCAGGTTTGGATCACTTCCCCATGGAACTAAGTATAAATTTTGATATGAGACCAACAAATAGCATGTTTAAGTTTGACAAAATGTGGATACACAGACTAGACTTATTACCACTTTTAGAATCCTAGTGGAATAAGGCTCCCAAGTGAGTAGGGACAAAAAGTCACAGGTTTATGTGAAAGCTTCACTACATAAAAACTAATCTGATAGCCTAGAATAGATCCTCATTTGGGAACATCTTTGAGGACAAGGTAAGAATTGAAAGAGAACTCAAAGACTTAAATGAAAAAATTATTCGAGATGGTATGGGACAAGTAGACTTTGAAAAGGAGAAGGCCCTACTTACACAACTCTCGAAAGCTCTAGCCAGAGACAAAGAATATTAGAGAGCTAAATCATGGGAAGTTTGGCTGGAGGAAGGTGATTTGAATACTCACTTCTTTCACAATTCAACTAAGGTAAGAAAGACGTGAAACAAAATTACCTCTATTCAAGAATCAGAAGGTTGAACACACACAGATCTCACCAATATCCAATGGGCAGCAATTGAGTTTTTTCAAAATCCTCTTGCCCCCATTGAGGCCTTCGATAACTTGTATTTAAGTGACCCCTTGGATTGTATTCCAAAGCTGATCACTCTTTATCAAAACAAACTGCTATCAAGGGCCTTCATGGTGAAAGAAATTAAAGAAGCCATTTTGAGATGCATTTAGACAAGGCACTAGGACCTGATTGGTTTCCCACCTTATTTTATCTGAGATGTTGGCACTTCTTAAGGAAGGATATATTGGAAATTGGTGAAGATTTCAAGAAGAGTAAGAGGTTTGTGAAGGAATTGAATAATATTTTAATGGCACTCATCCCCAAGAGAGAGGACTTTAAGACATTTGATGACTTCCATCATATTTTGCTTTGCAATGTGATTTATAAAATTATCTTAAAGGCTCTAGCTACAAGGTTAAAGATAGTTCTGGAAAATATTATCTCACATACACAAGACAACTTTACCATTGGAAGGGAAATCACTAACAATATCATAGTAGAGAATGAATCTTTGCACTCAATCAATTGCTAGAGACAATAGAGTATGATGATTAGACTAGATGTTAGCAAGGCCTATGACAGAGTTAAGTGGCAATTCCTCATGAAAGTTATGGAAAAATTTGGATTTGATGACATTTTGTTGAAAATAATATACTATTGTACATATCCATGGCATGTTTTCAGTAATTGTCAATGGCTCTTCCAGCACCTTTTTTGAGAGCTCAAATGGCCTATGGCAAGGAGATCCCATTTCTCCCTTTTTGTTTGTAATCATGACCGATGCCCTTAGTTGAATGATTGATGCCTAATGAATGGTGGGCAACTGAAGAGGCATTTCAGTGGCTAACAACATCGACCTATTAACACACTTCCAATTCACTGTTGACATGCTACTGTATGGCGAAGCTTGCGAGCAGAAAGCTATCACCATAAAACAAACTTTGGGAAGGTATGTGGAACTATCTGGATAGACTGTTAAAAAATTAAATAAAAAATTTACTTCTTATTCACAAAAAAATCTATTCAGAGAAGAATTGTAGCAACCCTAGAGATGGGCATGGATTTCACACCTTCTAAGTATCTGGGAGTTCCATCTTCAACGAAATCATTAGATCCAACCTTTGGAGAAAGGTTATAGAGAAATGCCAAAATAATGCTTCTACCTGGAAAGGTAAATGGTTGACACTGGCAAGGATAATCACCATGATCAAATTGGTTCTAATAGGAATTTTGATACACATGGTGGCTTGCAACCAATTAACCTCTAAAGTGTATGATGCCTTCAACAACATTCTAAAGAAGTTTCTCTTGGAAGGGTCGAATGAACAAAAGTGTATACCTTTAATCCATTTGGATAAAGTTAGAGACTACAAAGATGATGGTGGCATAGGCATAAGAAACATCAAGTTCCAAAACATGGCCCTAGGTGCCAAATTGGTTTGGAAAATGTTTGAGTCTCCAAACAAACTTTGGTGTCAAATTCTACATAATAAATATTTAGATTTGGTTGGTCCAAGCATAATTCTTATGGTGGCCAATCCACCTATGGGATCCCACATTTAGCGTTTCATGATGGAGTGTACGAAACTCATTATAGATCATCTCACTTGGAAGATCAATAATGGAAAGCAAGTAAACTTCAGGGCAGATTCCTAGAATGGAATGAGGCCATTGGTGGAGGATCCAGTTATTGCCCCGTAGTTTGATTCTCTCCATGATGAAATTGGGAATAAGGTGGTAGAGTATATCACTCTTAAAGACATGGATTAGCTTAGGGGTAGACTTGAACATATACAGATTGATGAATTAGCTAAGACAAGACTTAAAGAAATTATTTGTGATTCCACTATCTATCTAAATGGGGCTAGGGATCAGATTATATGGTGTGATGTGAGTTCTGGACATTATTCGATGAAGATGGGATACCTGGTATAGTGCCACCAAAAAGAAGGGAACTGGTCGAATAAGCTATATTGAGGAAATGACATCCTACCGAAGGCTGACACCTTCGTTTGGATAACAATACATGGGAGATGTCTAAAAAAAAATAGGTTATGGTCACTGGGCATTCATGGCCTGTCTATATGTATCTTGTTCAAATCAGATTCAGAAAAGGCAGACCACCTTCTACTCAACTGCCCATTTGCCATCACTTGCTAGGATTGGTTCCAAAATTTAGTGGCATGGTTTGGCCCAAGACCACGGGGATTAAAAAATTGGTTTGAATCATGGCCCTCTCCAAAGAACTCCTCTCTGTGGGATAGCATCTAGGCAATCAACCCCTCTATGGTGATCTTGCACATCTGGAAGGAGGGTAACTGCAAAATCTTTCAAGACAAGGCTATACCTAAGGAAAAGGTTGTTGAAGGTATTGAAAGAGTTATATGTGAATGTATGAGGGAATAGGTGAAGAAGAGGCTAAAGATGCCTTTCTCCTGCTGGGATAATATGATCATGAGGAGATTTCCACTTCTCCAAATCCCAGCTAGCTTCATGCCTGTGATTCCCATTAAGGTCAAAAGGAAGAGTGCCAAATGGACTGCCCCACCTAGTGGTCGATTGAAGCTCAACTCCAATGGGGCTTCCAAAGGCAATCTTGGCATCTCAGGCACAGGATGTATAATCAGGGTCAATTGGTCTAGGTGCTAACAAAGAAAATGCCAAGCACCACGAACAACCTGGTAGAATTTGAAGAATTTAACACTGGTCTCATGGTGTGCATGTAGCAAGGTCTTCATAATATAGACATTGATGCCGAATCACAGGTGTGTGTTGAAGTAGTTAAGCAGAACCAAAACTCTAATTGGGCACTTCAACCCTTTCTCTCTGCCATTCAAAACTTAATAAAGAGGATCCAAGACTACACAATAAATCATGTCTTCAGAGAAGGTAATAAGGTGGAAGACTTGTTAGGAAACATAGGTGTGTACCAATCAGAATGAGTCATTTTAGACTTCACGTGTGCATGATAGATGCTAAGGACTAAGTGAAGCAATGACTTCAGATAAAGCTGATAATCTTTGATTTGTATTTCTCCTCCCTAAGCATGGCTAGGACAATGTCTCAGTGTTCTGAAAAATAAGTCAACTTGTATTTTTGATTTCTCTATAATATAAAGGGGCTACCCCCACTGGTAGCACTTATCCATAAAAAAAATAAAAAATATAACCCTATATATAAATATATAAAATAGGTGCCTAAAATAGACAAAATGCACACACACACACACATATCCTTATATATACATATCTATTTAAATAAAAATTGAAAAAAAAATTAAATCAGAAAGCCCCTGTGTATATACACATAATTCTTTATATACATAATTCTATGTATATACAGACCTGTATATATATACACACACACACACATAGCAAAAAAAATTATTAAACATTATAATAGGTGACTAGTATTTTCATTGAAGGTCGAGGTTATTGCTACAGGGGGCCATGACCAAACCTGTGGTGGCCTAGGAGTAGGGGCTTTCGCCACCACAAAGCCCATAGGCTCTATGGGGAAGGGGTCCCTGACCCTTGCTGCCAAAGGCCTGTGTGGGGGAGGAGGGGCAGATATGGCTTGACCTTGCCGTCCCCAAACCCTAAGCAATTTTTTTTTCAAAACCAAAAAAAATATTTCTTTCTCATCACAACCGCTATGCTTTACTTGTTTTTATTAACTATAATAACAATAACCATATAGCTAGTGGGATAATGGTCCGATGGAGGGTTGGAATGGCGACTGGATGACAGGTGGACAAGTCATAAAACAAAAGAGCCTCAATTTTGGTGATGATACGAGGGGTAGATCTAGTTGGGCTGAAAGGACACCATAGTGGCCCCTGGTAGGGGTATGGATGGTATGTACGATAGATCCATCTGTGGGTAACAATATTTGGTTTATCTTTGCGGTGGGTGACATTCATTACCACACAAGGTAGTGGCCGAGATCCTTTCCCGAGGAGATTTTGGAATGTGGCATAGGTATGGCATATTGCCATAATAATTATGATGTGATTAATGATCTTATTTTGCAGCCTTTCCATTTTATTGAGTTAATTCCTAATCACAACAACACCAACCTTAGTATCTTTAAGCTTTGCAACTTGTGTGATATTCAAACTATGAAGATGGGGGGAGATATTGTGAAGATTGAGCTGGCTATGATGGAGGAGTTCAGATAGGACTAGATTATCTGGCATATTATCTAGGAGGGGGAAATGGTTCCCTTTTTGGAGGGTATGATTTGCCATGACAAAAACTTGTCAAGGTAATTTGTAGAGTCATGGGATGAGGACACCATAGAAGTCTGCATGGGGGGTATTGGCTTTTTGGTGTCTGAGGAGGTGATTAGCTAGGCCACGAGGCTCCCCACCAAAGGGAAGAAGCACACTAGAGACAACAACGTTCCTGACCCTGAACACATGGGTCTCTTTTTCAGGGAGGGGGAGGCAGCCGTGGAGTTGCACAGTGGATTTGATAGGGAGAAGCTACTGGAGCCTTGGGGCCAAGTCTATTTAATGCTTATGAAGTTCTTCACACTGGAAGGGAGGTTTAAGGTATTTTACCATTATCATTATGCCCTTCTCAAGCACTTTAGGAACAAGATGTAAATTAGCTTTTTTTTTCTCTTCAGTCCTCCCTCAAAAATTCCATTAAGTCTGCTAAAGAGATTAGGGCTAAAAACCCTAGTCACCCTCTTGTCCCTATCCATTAGAGCCTCATTTTGAGACTCTACCATTTCCATCTTGCCCTGTGTCCCTCGAAGTAGATTAACGTTAGTTTGATTGAGGACCGCTAGATGTTTGTCTCTCCTGGCCCTAAAGGTAAGGTGAAAATGTGTGTTGATACCCCTAAGATCTCTAAAATGGCCAAGGGGGGCCCCTGCAAACCCTTGGTAGGGACCCCCACCCCTAAGTCTAAAAAAAAATCCCTGAGAAAAGCCTTTCTATAGCCGAACAAAGATAAAATTGGCTCAGCCAAAAGGGAGAGTAAGATGGCTAAGGAGGAAGGGACTGTGTAGGCTAAGAAAGACAAGATTGGTATAGAGGAAGAAGGGATGGTGACTGGTTCTGTGAAAATTGTTTAATTGGACCCGGGGCCCATTTAGACTGGAAGTGGTATTTTAGAGGATGATGTTAAACAAACTAGTTCGAGGGTTCGCCATTATAACTGCATTGCTAAGAAACCTTCTTCTAACCCAAAGGGTGTTGAGATTCTCGATGACTCAAAATTTGTTGAGGAAACTATGGAGGAGGGGGAGAATGATGCTTATACTAAATCTATGCACAAGGAAGAAGGCGCAAGACATTTTGCTTCCATGAACAAGTCAAATTTGGAGGAACTAGGTGGTGCTACTAATGAAACTGGTGATTTGGATAACAAGGGTAGTTGTCTGCTGTGTGTCACAACTGCTGAGGACATGGGGAGACTCAAGTTGCAGATGGAGAAAATGCAGAAGAAATGGAAGACCATGGTCAAATTTGCTACCAAGGCCTTGCATCGGACGACATCAATCTTTGTTGCTATGAAGGAGCTGATGACAAGGTCAAGCAGGTTGGGATTGATAGCCTTGGTGACTACAAAGATATGGTCAAGTTTTTGGCCAAGTTCGGGACTACTGATAGTACTTATTTCTTGTTTTTATTTTCTGTTGTTTTTGGTTAGTCATTTTTTGTCGGCTGTTAGTTTGTTGTCAATGTACTATTATTGGCATCTTTAAGGCCTGTTGCCTTGGGGGCTATTTTGTATAGGGTTCTGGACCCTCTTTTCTAGCTAAACTAATAAAAAATAATAACAAAAAAAATCAATTTGTTTATAAAAGTTAAAATTTACTTATAAATGTTTATATATATATAGAGAGAGAGAGAGAGTATTTATATATTTTTTCATATGCTTATATAAGCAAAAGTGCTTAATCCATCAACTCAACTATATTTTATTTTGTCATAAAAATGCATAAAAAGAGAAAAGATAGAGAATATATCTTTTTAAATATTAGGTTAACTACTAAGCAAGGAAGGAAAAAAATATTTCCTTCAATCAACTTTTATTTGGGTTAATGAAACTATAGAAGAGTAGCTATATACATTTCTCTTAATTATTGAAACAAATTTTTTTATTTTGCAAGATGGAAGACATACCCATTTTTTAAGTGTAAATACACCATAAGGGAGAGAGAGTGATTTACCTATTTCTCTATTAACAATATTTATAAGGACGAGCAAAAACTATAAAACATAGAACTTTCTTTTCATTAATTTCTATGAAAATAATACATTCTTACAAGGGAAACACAACATTACAAGGGAATTCTCAAGAGAAATATTTTCTCTCTCAGAACCATGTAGGAGTCCAGGACAACACTGAGAGGGGGGGTGATTAAGTGTTGCGTAGATTTTTGAAATTTATTATAACTTTTAATTTACAAGACTCAGAAAGAGCAAGTCACCAACAAGCTATTACACATATATGTACAAGTTTGATAATGAGCATTATGAGCAAGACCACATAGAGATAAATCTTAACATAAAAGCATATCATTAACACAAGAATTACTGGAGTGGAAAACCCTCTTGGGGTAGAAAAACCACTTAAAACTGACTCACTGGCTTAACTGAAAAGCATGCCTCATTGGTTATACAAAATATATCTAGGAGCACCAACTCCTTATGGAGCACCAACTCCAATATCAAACAGAAGCACCCACTTCCTATACAGATATACCTCACTGGCAAACAAATACGTCTCACCGACCTACAAGCCTCATTGGCTAACACAAGGCCTCACTGGCAAACCAAATCATCAATATAAGTAATAAACAAGATCAGAGGGACACTCTGTTTCCATTCAAATCTAAATTCATTTACACCTGCATAACAATTCATCTGATTATCTCTGCATAACTCAACACTCTTTCTTCATCACATATCCAGTATCATATTCTCATCTTTCTTTTCTCTTCAAGAGGATCTTGTAGAAAATGTCTTCATTTCTGTATACAATTCTACACACACCCTCTGTCAATATACATGTGAAGCCAATAAATATAAGATCCCTCTCTGCATTCTGTAAAATCAATTTCATGACCTTTCATATTCTCCAAATCACAAAACCCTTCAATTTGATTATTTTCCTGCCTGCAAATTCCTTCAAACAAATTTTCATTATCCTCTTTTCAAAACCTTTCATCTTCTCTTCAATTTTCATCTTCATCAAATTGAATGTCTTTAACAATTTATTTTTCAATCTGCCCTTGTAAGAGAAAATAAAATCTCTTTCAAAAATCTTCATTCTTTCATCTACCCTGCATAAACAAAATCATGAAAGAAGTCCACCATAAAATATTAACAAATAAAATCTAATCAATAAAATCTCTGAGAACTTTCATCTTCTCTGCAAAAGAAAATCTATTTCTTTCCATAATCCATTTATATTTTCTCTGTATAACTTTTTAATTTTCATCTTGAATATTCTTTTTGTATTCTCCAATTTTAAAAAAATAAATCATCTCTTTGATCCTCTTGTAATAACCCTTCATATTCTATGATTTGCAAAAAAACAATTCTTCTTAAAAAAACTTCCATGCTTTTACATTCAAATCCATTGAACTTCTTCTTCAAAAAAAAAATCTTTCTAGAAAATTTTCTTCAAATTCTTTGTCATCATCCTTTAAAAAAACTTTCCTCTTAGCAATTTTTATGAGGATAAAAACTTGTTTTAAAAATCTTCCAAAAAGAATTCCAATAAAAAAATTGCTTTTAAAACTATCACTCAACTCCTATAATGGCTCCTTGAAAAAAAAACTCATATACCTTCTAAAAAGAATTCATGCCTTTTAAATAAAATAGAAATTTAACAAATTTCTTTAAAAAAAACTCTTAAAAAAATAAGGCATAAATTCGTGCCTTTTACTAAATGCATTCCATGCTTTATAAAAATAAAGCTTTTCTAACATATAGATGCCTTTTCCTTTTGAAAGAAGTTTTAAAACTAATACTTATGACAAGCTTCTCTTAAAAGGCACTTCAACCTATATCATTTGAAAAGTCTTGCTCGTGCTTTTTAAGGGATGACCGATATGCTGCCCACTTTACATGATTTGAAAGTCCTTTATCAAATAAAACCTTAAGAAATTTTGTCGCTTCATTCACAAGTGGTAAAGACTGATTCCATCGGTGATGAGAAGAGGAGGGGTCGGTCCCCATATGTTTTAATACCCCACTAATAGGTCAACTTTAGTTGTATGACTTGCACTAACAAGTCACTGATCAATTAGAGCAAAAGGTAACTTCTTTATGTGACAGTCTTAAACAAATATGTCCAAACATATTCTAAATTTTTTGAGATCAACCTTCTGTGAGTAAGACAATAAACTCCAACAACATGAACTTATGAAGGTCATCATTTCACACTACATAACCATGAATGATGAACATTTGTCAACACTTGACAAACCCCAAACAAATCACCTTGTGACTTCACTTACCAAAGGACATAAGAAGACACATTGAAGGCCAAACCTGCTCAACCAAGTCCTGATGACATCAAACAAACTGAGGTCACCTTTTTGACATCAATGACAACCTATCTCCATCAAACCAGACCCATTTACAAGCTCAATGAGCTAAGGCATTTACATAGCCATACAAATTACAACTTGCACCAAAATCCATGAAACCACCTCAAGGAGACCACTCTCAAATCATTTCTTCATAGTGCCCAGAAATCTTGCAAGACATTAAAACTCTTTCCATGGGAAAGGGAAGCTCACCTCCCAGCCTTATGCTTGCTTGCAAGTGACCCCTAAGCTAGGATACCTCCAAGTAACCCGGTTTCATGCACATACACAAGGGGATTCAAGCACACTCATAGAAAAACACAATAACACTAAACCCAAGGGATCTTAACATAACCAAATCTGTGAATATGGATTCAATAAAGGGAGAGAGAGTGGACATCTCTCACTCAAGGGGAAATAATTAGAATCATCATAATACTCAACATCATATCTCAATAACACTTAGCCTCTGTTATCTCCAATCACCTATAACTCCAACTTATAAAACTTGACTCTTTCCAACCAAATGATAAACTGCCAGGGTAACAAGGTAGTCTTGCCTATCCAAAATTACACCAAAACACCAAGACAAGGCCAAAGCCTTCCAACTCTCCTTAAGAAGGATTGACTTTCCTCGAGGATGTCACTCCCTTCTCAACCCCATACAATACAAGTTCCCTCACATTGAGGGCTCATGCCATCAACCCAACCTAATACAACAACACAAAAAGATTTTCATAAATACATGAAGTAAAAAAATATAATATAACAAGAGATCTTGAAGCATTGAGAGCCTACCTCTCAATATTCAATGAGTGAAGATGGTAGATGAAACCTCCCAAGATCTTACTTCAAGATCTCCTTAGCTAAAAAACCCTCTCTCCAATCCAAAGTCCCTTCCAAGAAACATAAAACCAAACCAAAAGAAGAACCATTCTCACCTTAACAAGAGTGAGATAAATAGGTCTCAAAAAACCTCCCAATGAATGAGGAGGTGACACTTGTCACCTTCGTATTCACTCTCTAAAACACATCTCCTTGCATGTACTCTCACACATGTGTGAGTTATTGAGGTGTAGGGAGGTGACACTTGTCATCCTCTCATTCCTCCTCAAGACCACACCTCCCCATACTTGTCCTCAAATATGTGTGAGACATGGGGGAAAGGGGAGTACTTGGGGTTTTCTTCCCAAAGGCTCTTACAATGTGTGCTCTCACATTGAGGCCTTTGGGATTCCCCTAGGTCCTTACATGAACCTAGGGTTGTGGGATTGGTATGTGACAAGTCACTCAACCCTCATCTCAAAACCCTAATTCGTCACTTAACTCCCATGGTCAAATAGATTGGTCAAATATGAGTTAAAACTCATGATTTGAGGTCTATAAGGTACCTAACCCATAGTTACTTGACCTAGGTCACCAAAATACATGAAATGAACTTAAGAAAGCTCAAAAATCAACATTTAAGTAGCCCTTAAAACCCATGAACGAAATGGACACATGAATGACACTCGTCATCCACCTCATCCTAAGTCAACCTTAGGAGACTCAAATAAAACCAAACCAAATTATTTACACAATATATTCATTCTTAAATAACATATAACCTTAATCCACCTTAGGGACTAGGTAGGCATCATGCGGATTATTAACTAGGGTTACTTGTGAGATCCTTGATTTCCATTGGCCATGAAATTATCTTGCACACTTACATACACATCAATAGTCCAATGTATATCAAAGTCGAAGAAACTCAAATTACACACACATGATGTCACAAAAATTCATATATTTTAATTAGGTCAATTCCATAAGACATGGTATAATTTACTATATTTTCAAATCAATTCTCTTTCAAATCAACATAGTCCTGATCATACAGAACATAACTCAATGTACTAATCCATTTACTCAATATAATCGATTCTTTAAATTCAATTGCATCATGTAGTTTTAAGACATTCATTATCATAGAAAAGCATAATATAACCTAATCTTGTATAGATACATCATCAATAATATAGCAACACATCTATCTAACCCAATCACAAAATAATGCCATCAAAAGTCTAATGGATGGGATCAATGGTCCCCAATGATATCTAGTGTTCTAATAAGTCAAATGAAGAGGTGTAACAAAGGTGGCGTCACATCAATTCACTAAGGATCATTTATAAGTGCAATTGCATGATATTCAATCAATCTAAATTAAGGCATACATCTCCTACACATACTCAAATTGTACACAACTACCTTATAATTAGATCCATAATTAAACCATATCATTTATTAGACAAGGTCACAATACCACATACCATATCCTAATTATAGGTGAAGTAATACAATTAGGTCCAACAATGTAACTAAGCCTATTGCACAAGGGTGGGCCTCACATCCTCTCCCATATAGCTAAACATCCCCTTAGAAATTAACATAGAGGTAGGGTAGAGAAACCCTCCTTCAAGCCATGCCAACTTGGCAGCGAACTCAAAATGATTTCTAAATCAATGGTAAGAAAAGAAATTAGGCACTTAAAACCAAATAAAACCAAATGACACTAGATAATGTATAATGTAAAAAAACTATATCATTAGTTAACTCTTAAAGACTCATTTTCATACTATCCATTCCACTTAATACATTGATAACTGACAACAAAACCTTCCTACAATGCTCAAACAACCTTATGAAATTATAAAATGAGCAGAAAAGCAAGTTAAGGAGAACATTGGTGAAAATATCTAACCACATTGGCAGACCCCATTTTACACATCCAAGGGTTGGGAAAAAATTCAAGAATATAAAGACAGGATTCAAAATCTAAGTGCCCTGAAAGACATGCATGCTGTTGGCAAGAGACACTATATGGATTCATGATTGTTGTCATTGATGGCAACAAAGTTCAACCCACACATCCACAGGACATGGTGTGTCTCTACTGGAAGTCAGAGTGAAGAATGTTGTGGTCCGGTAAACAAGAACAGAGCATATGGCAAGGTCCGACAGACAGGTCCAAATCTCTCAAAAGAAGTATCTTGGTAAAGTGCAGATTTGGGGAAGTAAAGAGTACTACCTTGAGCGATAGATTCCAAGGTTTTAGCCTCTGGTGATAGATGAGGCAAAAGATATGAATACTTGAGTACCAGGTTCCTGAGTGACAGTGTGAACAGAGGAAGAACTGACTGACAGAACATCAGACTACTTTCCGAATGTGTTACTAATGGTGTTAAAGGTTATGAAGGCATGAATCATGTTTGGCCGACATGATTAATGATTTCTACAAGTATATGCTTGATCCTTATTACTTGATGTGTAAGGATTCAGCTGACATAACAGAGTTTGTGAGAAGATTGACTGTTCTTGGTGCTGACTAGAAAGATAATGAAATCACTTGTGTGGATATATATAAAGGAAGGATTTAGTTGTGAGAAGTGTAGTTGTGATATGTGGTATGTGAAAAAGGGCAGAGTAGAGCAGAAGCAGTAAGGAAGGTCCGGTATGTGAAAGGAAAGCAGCATAAGAGAAAAGGAAAGATGAAGTGCAGCTGATCAATGCACTGAGCCTAACCGGAACTGAACTCCAACATATGTGGATGCTTCCAATTAGTTCAAGTATTGTATACCATTCTTTTGTAGACTGTGTGTCTCCTTGTAGGCAGTGTGCCTCCTTTGTGAGCAGTGTGCTCGGGTAGTGAGCCCTAATTGGCAAGTGCCATTTTGTATTTCCTTATTCTTCTAACAGAGAATAATCTTTGGGTTAATCACCCCATGGTTTTCTCCCTTAACAGGGTTTCCATGTCAAAAATACTATGTCATGTGTTTTTCCTTTTCATGGTAATGTTTGCTTATTTGAATTAATGTTGCATTGATTAATAAGAAAGTTCAAAAAGAAGAAATAATTAGGATAATTGATTCACCCCCCCTCTCAGTTATCAACAATTGGTATCAGAGCTAAGTTCCTCCTAACAGAGTCTAACAGCTCGAGGAAGATTTGGGAGTCCAAATGGATGCATATGGTTTAAGGGAGCAACTCAAGACTGCCCTTGAGGATCTTGAACAGTCAAACTCTAAAGTCAATGAATTAAAGGAAAGACTCAAATAGGCTGATGATTTCATGAGAGAACTAAAAGACAGATTAAGTCTCTCTATGAAAAAGAGAAAGGAGCTGCTTCAGCAATTGGCAAGACAAGGTGAAGAAAATAATGCAAATGAAGAACTAACTAAGAAAACCAAGTTATGTGAAAAGTTATCAAAAGAAATCATTATGGTAAGACATGAAATGGAATCAGGAGTTATAAAGTTTACCCAAGAAATTGAAGAGAAAAGAAAAATTGAAGATAATCTAAGACAATCTCTCAAGGAGAAATCAAAAGATTGCCACCAGATGGATAGAATTATCAGATATCTTGAATCTAATCTTGAAGATGCTAAAGATAATGAAGAAAAACTTGAGGATCAAATTGTCTCTCTAAAAAGGGATCTTCAAATAGAAAATGAGTATAAAGAGAAATTCAAGATAAGTTTTGCTCAACTTGAAGTTCTTCTTGGAAATCAAAAGAAGGTAGATAACAAATGTGGTTTCGGATATGAGAAAGGAGAAACCTCCGGATCCGATCAGAAGAATTTTGGATCAGAAAATCCAAGGAACAGGCCTAGAAGACCTCTGGTAAGATAGCCCAATGCTCAAAGATATCCATCCTTCAATGGATACTACCACAACTGCAATCACTTTGGTCACAAAGCTAATTAGTGTAGAAAGAGAATGAATCAGACTAATTCATCCTTCTCCGGACAGTGTTTTAACTGCAAAAGGTATGGTCACAAGTCTCATGAATGCAAAATATGCAAATGAACAAATCATTCAATGGTAGATGCTTTGCATGCAATAGAGTAGGTCATATGGCTAATCAATACAGATCAAGAGGATATCAGTCAAATATGCAAAGAAATGTTGTTTGCCAAATCTGTAATAGGTCTGGTCATAATGCAAAATTCTGTAGAAGCAGGAATCAGGAAAAAAGAGGTCCAGTATATCATAATTAGAATCAAGATAAGGGTAAACAAAAGGTGAATGTGGATGAAGTTACGAATGAGATGAACAAGATTTGGTTGAAGAAAAGTTTAGAGAATGTAGAGGTTGGATCCACACCAGACTTTGGTGCTGATATTCCTTCTGGAAACTAAAAGGTGAGCTCTGGCTCAGGGGGAGACACAAAGAAAACCTTGTTCCCCCAGCCAGTTAAGTGGTGCCTGAAATTGGCACATGAGAAGCTGCAGATCAAAGGGTTTCTAGAGAAACATGTACAGAAGGCCAGGTAAAAATCTGAGAGATCCACAAGAAAATTTAAAAAGTTCAAATCCTTCAGAATTGGTCTAGTTAAGCAAGTCTTCTAGTAAAATAGGTTTCTCACAAGATTGGCCTGGTATGAATCCAAATTTGATACAGCTTGATCTGCGGATACATAAGATGATCAGAAGGACAAGTGGATATGATGATTCATCACTAACATCGATCACAAGGGAATCATAATGATCTAGATGAGTTTCTTCCTCCTTGAACAAGGAAAACTAGGCAAACCGGAATAATGTAGGTTGAGCATTTATTGCAATCTGATATTAGGGCTCACGGAGCAATATAAGGGTTTTTCATTAATCACTCGTTCATTCTGCACTCAAGAAGAAATGAAAAGCGGAGCTCTGCAATGAAATTCCTCAAGTTCATCGAAGATCACTTGCAGAAGTCATTACTTCCAGAGATCAATTCAACCTACTCCATGAAACCGATAGGTACAAAAGGTATTTTCCATTTACAAATATCTCACTGCAAATCTCTTGATAATTGGTACTCTGAATATTGTAAAGATTTCTGATAGACCTCACCCTACATTTAAGAAACATCCATACAAATCCTTGGAGATAGACCCCCTAGGTGCATTTTCTAGTGTTCTGCATGGTGTTTTGCACACTGAAGATATTAGGGTTTATATACATGCAAACATTGAAGAGTTTGGGGAATTCAAACTAAGAGACTTATACCACAAGCAGTTAATAGATGATTCCTTTGAGATCAAACCTCAGTATAAGAGCATCTGGGAAAAACACTTTGATCAATTCATTCATTTCCCTTGCTTTGAAGAAGATGAATGGGTCCGATATGTATTGATTAGGGTACATGATAACTTTCTATGGCTGAACAAACCTTGCAAAATTACCAATGAAGCAATTAGGGTAGTAACTAGTTTACACTCCTCCAGAGGAATACCTATCCTCAAATCTATCAAAAACAACATTGTAACTAAGGCCACCAGATCAAAATTTGATAAGAGGGAAATGACCATTGAAGATATTACTGACCCGGATATCAAGTATGCATCTATGATAATAGGATACAAGATATATCATTCCAGTAGGGAGAATTCAGTATCTGGAACTGCAGTATACACGGCCTATGAGATGCTAAGAAAAAATGCAGAATATGATCTCTGTGAACTTCTCTTGAGCCAGTTATTGGAAAACATACAAAAGATCAAAAAGGACAAGAAAAACTCTTTCAAATATGGTGCACTAATAGTATGTTTATTTTTCTACTTCATGAATGAGTTGCCCGGATCAAATGGATGGGTATGGCAGAATGACAAACTGGTAGCAGTTCAGATCAGAGACTATTTGCATGGGCTTGGAGATGCTAAAGCAAGAAATATAGCCATGTGGGGATACTTCAAAAACTTTTAGAACATGATGCAATCAAGAGAAAGGATTCCCCAGTCTCTTGTTGAGAAATACAAGGACACAGTCTGCTTTATGGTAGAGACTGATCAGTGCCTAATGGAGGGAGTAGAACCAAGGATAGTCTGGATCATGCCCATGGGGTATGAAGTTGATAGACAGATTGTGGAGTTGCATGTTCAACACATGTTGAGTCAGCCTAAAGATCTAAAGGCAGAAAGGTTTGGAACCTTTGAGGAGGTAAGTGTAAAGATCCATGTGGAACTCAAAGAACCAGAGATGAAAAGGAAGGTGAGAAAAGAAGTAGAACATATTGCACAAGGCCTTGTGATCTCAAATGAGGCACTTGATGCCAACCGAGAAAAGAGACAAAAAGCTGATGAGGAGAAGAAAGAGGTAGAAAAAGGAAGCAAGAAAAGTACTCTGGTAGAAACTTCCACCCGGACCAGATCTTCAAAGAGACCAGCACGTATCCCAGCTAAAAGCTCAAAACCAGAAGTCCAAGCATCTGGCAAAGGAGAGAAAAGCTCAAAGACAAAACCCATAAGGGCTTATGCAAGTCAAAGAGATGAAGAAGAAACCAAATCAGATGAGGGGGTAAAGGAAATAAAGAAGCAAAAGAAGAAAGGATCTGGTCAGCCCTCCACAGGCCAAGACAAGGAAGAAATAGCAAAGGAATTTGTTGAAAAGCCCACCCTGTCCCTATAAAGTGTAATCAAATTAGTCATTGTGGATGGAAACCTTCAACCAATGGCTGAACTCTATGATGATTACAATGAGGCTGACCAAAAGATCCTGCAGGAAGCTACAATCAAGTATCTAAACATTTACAATAAAGCTTTTATTGAAATTATCTCTCTAATTCCTAAGAGTCTAGAGAAGGAGTTGGAAATGAGAAAGACCAATGCCATGGCAAAAGACCTTGAGATCTGGGAATAGATAGCTATTCAGCTATATCCTTCAATTGATCCCAAGACAATGAACATGGTATTCAAAGACTGCAAAGATGAATTTAGGAGCAAAGCAAGGATGAATCAGCTTATGCTTGGTGAAACCGACAAGGTAGCCAAGGACACTGAAGAAATTCTCCAGAAAACCTTCAAAAGATTTAATCTTCCTATCATAGAGGACTTGGGTACTGATCCTACAAATGTTGTAGAAGAAACTCCTGAGAAAATGTCAGAAGAGGTGGGCCCCGAATAGACCAACATTTCTGTTGTGATGTTCACAACACGCCCCATTATTGCTCCTTAGCAAAATGGGGACCCCTGCTGTCGCTTTGCTTTTTGCTTCTGCTTGTGTTTGTTCTGTCTGGTGGTAAAGGGAAAAGAGAGTCAAATTTGTAAACCTTGTTAAAAATATGGAAAAATGCATTTGCAGTACCATTGCATAATTTGGATTGGATTCCTTGTGAAAAATGAGCCAGGGTTGTTTTTTGAACCATATTAAAATTCATCCTATTTTGCAAGTTATGATCACTTAGGTAGAATGTACTATCAGGTTTTGCATGATAAACAGTCAGTTGTTTTCCTTTTTTCTTGTGGGCATTCGTTTTAAATTTTGAGAAATTCATACTTAGTGGTTCCAGGTTGTGGGCAATTTTGTCTGGGTTCCACTCTGTATGTTGCATTTGATTGTTTTGCAGGGAGTGCATCAAATCCTATGGTCACCATTATTTATTCATTAGAATTGTTTTTTCACAGGTTTGAACCTGCGCATTGAACCTCTTTTATGGTTCAATGGTTCAATAGTTCGGAGGCTTCGGTGAGACTGTGGCCGATGTGAGGTATCGGCATAACATTTGCTATCAGGGCTGTGCATTAGGCTTTCGCCAATAAAACGAAGACATACCGATGGCTTTTTGCCATCGGTGTAACAAATGCGATCGGCAGTGTTTGAAATTGTCACCCCGAGGGGGTATCTCTCGCCGATAAGCGGTGGCAATCAACGAAGGGGTCGTCGGCAGGAGTCAGGCCGATGAAAGAGCATCGGCCAAGGTATGGGCATCAGCGCAGAAGATTTGGAGTTCGCCGATGGGCAATCTCACGCCAATGGAGGATGAGCAAAGGGGACATCGATAAGAAAAGAGTGATCGGCGGAAGGGTTATAGAGTTCGCCGATGGTGAAACTCTTGTCGATGAAGGGAAATACCCGCCGATGGAGGATGAATGAAATGGCCATCGGCCAAACCATAGTGATTGGCGGAGGAAATAAAAGGCCCGCCGATAGTGTGAGTCAGCCCGATGAAGAGAAATACAGGCCGAAGGGCTGTATCGGCATAACTCTCACCGATAGGAAGGAAATGAAAGCTAAACAATAGAAAAGGCCATCGGCCAAACAGCGAACATCGGCCGAGCAATTTTTTGACACGCCGATGGCGATAGTCACGCCGATGGGCGGGAAATGGAATGCGATAGGAGTTTCAAACTCTTTTTTTTTGGCGCCCGTGGCATTTTTTTTTGGTCAGCGATAGTTGACCCGATGTCTTTTGAACAGTCTGTGTACATTTTGAACGCAGTTTCTGCTAATTTTGGACCTGATTTCCACATTTTGCATGGTCACCCTGATTTAAACAAATATTTTTGGTTCCCTACTGTTCATTTGGAAAATTTGATACTTATTGCTTGTCTTGTCTTGCAGGCTTGCAGTTGAGGAAGCAGCTGAAACTTGATCACAGTGACATCATGGAGGAAGGAAATCCAATCTCAGGAGCAGGAAGTAAAGATGAAGTGCGAAGAAGTCAAGGCCAAACCAATGGAGGACAGAGTTGCAGTTGAAGGGTATTACTGCAACAGATAAACAAAAGTTATTGCCAAGCTGCCGGAACTTCTTAGAAGGGGCAATATTTCGCCCAGATTTGACACTGCTCAGAGATATTTTGGAAGAGCTGGTTCACCTGTATTTATTGCTGTAACCAGGGGTTTGAACCAGGGGTTCAGTTAGGTTTCTGCTGTAGTGAGGACAATCAGAATGTCTTTATATTGTGCCTCTCTACACTGTAATACTTTACAACAGGGGCTACACAGGGATTTTAGTATTTTGCCAGAATTGTAGAGTCTTTCTGGGCATAGTTTAGAGGTAGAAGAAGGAGGTCGCCTGTTTGTCTGCAGTAAGGTGCGCGTGGAATGTCTGGCTGCCTTACTGTATCTGTAAAGCTTGTAAGTTCTCTGTAGTATGATCAATGAAACTAAGAGTCATTCCTACATTGTAAATCATGTATGACTATTCGTTTCTAATACAATAGAATTTGGAGTTCTGCATCTATCTTTTGAGTGTTCTCCTGCTCTTCTTTGTGTTTTGAAATATTTTCTTTGAGAGCTTGCAATTTTAAATGTATGTTTGTGAAAATGCTCAGAACTTGCATTTAAGGTTTTTAACTGTGGATTTGATCAAATTACTGTAGTATTTACATAGTGTATAACAGAACAATTAGATCCTTCGGTAGATTAAATGAGGTATAGATTAGATCTTTCTAACTTTTCCCAACCCATCTGAAATATTTAGCTGAAAACCTAGAAATCTAAAGGAAATTGTCTCAAATTGGAAGAAGCATGCATAACAGAGTTATAAGTAGACAGTTTTCATAAATAGATAAAGAAGAAAGCTGCAATAATTCAAGAAAATCATCTGAACTTGCAGTACAGTAACACTTTTATGTAAAGGAATGAAAAGTATTAACATATCTTGTGATCTTTTGCATATTCTTAGTCCAGTAAACCACCAAACAAACCTAAACTACGTAAGGCCCCTTGAACATTATAGCTTCACATTGACCAACTGAACTTGACCAACTGAACCATTGTAGACTTGGGATTAGTTGAATCTCAAATGATTCCTTCTTATCTTTCAAGTATAGTTTCAATTCATTATATGTGAATTTTAACTTACTGTTATGATTGCATCAAAACAATCATCAATAGTTTTCTGGCGCTAGAAGGAGGGCTTCCTGAATTAGGTTTCATTTCAAACTGGCTAACGACAGTAATAGAGTGACTAGGTCTAGATCCAGTTCAGGAGATGTATTTGTGCAACTACCTGATACAAGGCGAAGTAAAAACCCTTTAATTTGGAATCCAAAGATATCGCAAATGGGAAGTTCATCTGGAACACCTCCTGGGTCACCTTTTAACATCCATAGTATTGTAAGTCCTGACAGATCACTGTTCAGATCTTTAAATCTTGGTTCAGGCACTCCTGGAGGTCTCAATCCTCCTGTAAATCCTAATCCACCAATCAATCCAGGTATTCCTGCGAGTTCAAGTCAAGCTCAACCACCTGCAATGGCTTATTTCGATGTCAATTCTCCCATACTCTTCAATGATTATCATGAGATGCCAAAAAATCCGGAAAAGATATGTCCCAAATACCAGTTGCATCAGGACCCAGAAGATCATATTAGAATATTTAAGGAAGCATGTTTTAGGGCTATGTTAGAGCACGAGGATGTTGTGTGTAGATTGTTTCCTTACACCTTTAATGAGCAGGCCTCTAGCTGGTACGTAAACTTACCCAATGGTTACATTTCTTCTTGGGCACTTATGGAAGAAGCATTTCTGTCAAGATTTAGAGGACCCATTGACCCTTGCGCTTTGTACCATAAATTGGCTGCTATAAAATGAGGTGAGGGAGAGCTAATTGATAATTTCAATGACAGATTTCAAAAGGCCTATTCTAGGCTGGTAGCCCCTTATACCATAGATGATGCTCCCTTGTTGGCTAGGTACTATGCTGCCTTGGATCCTTTAACCGCCATGTTTGTCAAAAGAAAACCTGGCATAGATTCAATATCCAAAGCCTATAAAGAGGCAGCCTCAGTGAACCAAGAAATGAGGCATACAACTTATAGTCCATTTGTCAATGGAGGAAATTTTGGGGTGCAGAATCAGGCACACCCATGGAATGGAGTCCCTGTGCAGCATGCTCCACTAGTAAATCCGGTTCCTTCTTACACACCTGTGTATAATCCTACTCCCATCCAAGCTATAACTCCTTACACGGCTAGTACTTCCAATAACAGTCAAAATAATGGTCAGCCTTTCTTCCAACTTTCTAGGGATGTACTGTGGCAAAAGTACAAGAGGATAGGGAAGAAATCAAAGAAATTACTGCACATTTGAAAAGATTAACAACCGAAGTGACACAGCTAAGAAATGAGAACCTCTATGGAAGAAGCAACCAAAACTACAATCCACATCAAAATCACAACCAAGGCCAAAATCAGAATTATAGTCTTAGTCAAAATCAGCAGTACAATCAGAACCAAAACTACAATCAGCATCAAGGCCCTAGTCAGGGGCAACCAATGCAAAATAGGGGGCCAGTGATAGATAATAGGACCTGGGGCAATAATAACAGAAATTAGAATCAACCTAGGCCACCCAAGACATGGAACACTGGGCCCAACAACGGTACTCTAGCTTCTCCTTTTGAGAATATAGATAATCATGGTACAAAACAAACGACTAGCATACAAATGGCCAGTACAGCACCCAAAAATTGGTGCAGATTTCACAATACCAATGCCCATGCTGAGCACAACTGTCCACAGTTCCACTTGGCAGCTAGTATTTTCAACATAGATGTACAGCCTCCTACCTCTGAATTTCTCATTCCTAAGGGTAATGAGGTAGTACCCTTAGAATATGATACAACATTAGTCTTAGAAACGTTTACCTTTGCAACTACAGAAGAGAAAGAAGATGAATTGCTAGAGGATGAACCATGCTGTTGTGAAAGTCTTTATCCTGAATCAGCCTTTGTGTTAAATGCTTTTCAGTTTCCTTTTGAATCTGAAAATGAGATATTAAATGAAACAGAAGAGGTGCAGGCCTTTCACCAGACAAATAAAAGCCACACCTATAATTTTAGGAACAACCCTAGGCCGGGAGGACCTTTCACCACTTCCACTCCTCCGAATAATATCAATACACCCCCAGATTAGAATGCTAGCAACAATCCTGCCACACTTAAAGCTAGTCAGCACACAAATAATGGAACAACAGTGCAAAAGGATCAAACAAGTAAAACAGAAGCAATAGAGACAACAAGACTAATGAATTACTTATCAGAGGAAATAAAGAAAATTAAGGTCAGTATACCTCTAAATGAATTATTGAAGACCCCAGGGATCAGAAATGCTTTTTTAAAATCCCTGGATACATCCATAACAAACAAGGTGTCTGTTGATATAACTGTTCGTAATAGTGATTCACCACCTAAGGAGAAGGGTAAGAAAGTTGAGCAGCCTTCCAATACAAATGTAGTAATACATGCGGATAAGAGGGATACTCACCCTTTCTTGTTAACTGTTAGGTTGTGTGGGAAGAATATACACAATTGCATGGTAGATTCTGGTGCTTCAGCCAACGTAATGCCCTTAGGAATATGTAAAACTCTCGGGCTGACTCCCACCAAATCTGCCAAGGTTGTCACGCAGTTAGATAAGACCGAGGTTAGCGTGATAGGAGAACTCATGAATATTCAAGTACAACTAGCTTCAGACCCTAGGGTAAGCCAAATCATTGACATTCAAGTAGTGGATATACCCGTAAATTATGGAATGTTGCTAAGTAGGGATTGGTCCAAGACATTAAACGGATATATGGCTACTGACTTTTCACACATGTGGTTACCATGGAGAGGCATCCCAAACCAGATCAGAATAGAGGCAGAGCCCAGAATGAAACATATGATAACAGAGTATAATCGAACTAATGAAATATTATATGCTGCTATTGAACCAGGTGTCTATAGAATTACCAACAATGGGATGCAGATTTAAGAGATTATGATGTTAAACATTAGAAAGAAGTGTGTCAGCAATAGAACAGCACTATTCATTGAGTCTGACGGGAATTCTTCAGATGAAGAAAACAATGCAATAGACAAATTTGGTCATGCCATTAGACGAGAGGTGGAAGAGTGCGTTACACACAATCTCCCAGTCCAATGTAAGGTATATAAAAATAGGTGTAGAGTCCATGATAGGCAACATTCTGAGGAGAATTGTGAAATATGCAAAGACATCATTGAATATGAATACAAAAGGTGCATAGGGAGGGTAGAGTCACAAGAGGAAAATGAGAATCCTGATCCGACACAGAGATATGTTCAGGATAATATAGATGCCTTGATTCCAGATTTAGGAAAAGAAATAGAGGACAAGGGTAGTTATCTTTCTGAGTTGCAAACTAAAAACACACATATGCAAGATAACCAAACGGAAAAACCCATGAATAAACAAGACAATACCCCACAGGAAATAAAAGGGACAAAGTATGCCAAGGTAAAAGATCAAAAAAGTAAAGATGGCATGTGGACGTTAAAATGTGATGGGTCCAAATCAAAACAGGGCGCAGGTGCGGGTATTGAACTCATAGATCCTCAAGGTAAATCACATTTGGCAGTATATAGATTACAATTTTCCTGCACTAACAATATTGCTGAATATGAGGCCCTAATTTTAGGACTTGTCATGGCCATCAAGAAAGGGGTAAAAACCATCAGAGTATTTTCAGACTCTGAATTAGTAGTCAGACAAGTGAGGAAATTATATCCCTGCAATTATAAGAAAATGATTAGTTACAGACATAGAGTATGGGGTTTAATGGATTCATTTGATGCTTTTAACATAGAGCACATTCCTAGAGAGCTGAACCACAGGCCAGATGCGTTAGCAGTTGTTGCTAGTACATTAGAACCATTGACACTGTCAAGATTAAGACGATTTGCTGTTGAGCTAGTTAACGTGCCCAGTATACCAGACAACGTTACACACTTTCAGGTATTTGGAGGGGATCAGCAAATTATTAATTTTCTAACTTGTAATGAGGCATTTGAGGCCCAAATCATTGATGAACAAGAAAGGCCTGAAGTAACATGGGACGAAGAAGATATGATCAACTTAAAGAGCAACTTCTTACCAAAGGGAGTAATTGAATTAGAACACATCTTTGACTTCGACGGAGTAATAAGACAGAAAGACTTACCCAAAACAGAAGGGGGTAGGTGTGATTTACATAACTTAGGGACTGAGCTAAATCCACAAAGTGTACTAATTGGGAAAGCTTGCTCCGAGAAAATTAGAAAAGAGGTTCTGGACGTTCTGAAAGAATATAAATATGTCATAGCATGGACTTATGAAGACTTGAAAACATTTGATGAGTCCATCATAACTCATGTAATACCTTTAAGAAAAGAAGTCAAACCATTTAGGCAGAAACAGAGCCCTGTAAATGCCATTCTAGAGCCTTTAATCTTTGAGGAAGTTAAAAAATTACTGTCCGCTGGAATAATTTTCCCAGTCAGACATTCTGTCTGGGTAGCTAACTTAGTACCAGTGAGGAAGAAAAACGGAGACATCAGGTTGTGCGTAGAGTTTAGAAATTTAAACAAGGCATCTAAAAAGGATAATTATCCTTTGCCCCTAATAGACGAAGTACTGCAAGTAGTAAATGGCGCAAAGATGATGTCTTTTTTAGATGGTTTTTTAGGTTATAATCAGGTCTTAATTGATAGAGAAGATAGACTAAAAACCACCTTCACTTGCAAATGGGGAAATTATGCGTATAGAAGAATGCCTTTTGGTCTGATCAATGCAGGTGCCACTTTTCAGAGGGCCATGGACGTTGCATTCCATGGATTATCAGGTAAATGCATTGTTGTGTATATGGATGATTTAACTATGTATTCCAAGGATGCATCCACCCACGTTGAAGACCTCAGAAAAGTACTCAAGCGATGTGAAAGGTATGGGATTTCCCTTAATCCTAAGAAATGTATATTTGGCGTAACTGAAGGTAAATTATTAGGCCATGTCATTTCTGAAAATGGAATTTCAATTGATCCGGATAGAATAGAATCCGTAAAAAATTTGCAAATACCAGACAGTAGGAAAGAGTTGAAATCATTTTTTGGTAAAATTAACTTTGTTCGGAAGTTTATAACAGGTTTTGCAGAGATTGTGCAGCCGTTGAATGCCATGTTGAAGAAAGATGCACAGATGGAATGGATGCCAGTGGCCAAAGCCGCATTTGAAGATATCAAGGAGGTAATTTCTGATGCCCCTATATTGGCAAGTCCAAACTACACAAGCCCGTTTTACATCTACTCTTTTGCATCTTCTCATTTTGTCACGGCTGCCTTGACACAGAAAGGTGAAAATAATGAAGAGAGGCCCATAGCATTTATGAGTGCGCCTCTGAAGGATGCACAGCTGAGATATCTAGATATCGAAAGACAGGCATTCGCATTAGTGAAGGCTGTGAAAAAAATTAGACACTACATTCTGCGCAGCCAGATCAAAGCCATAGTACTAGACGCAGCAGTAAAAATGTTGCTGATGCAAAACGAGCCTGGAGAAAAAAGAGCCAAATGGATCACCACATTGCAAGAATTTGACATGGAAATCATTCCCGCAAAGCTGGTCAGAGGGCAGGCGTTGGTGCAGACAATAGCAAACATGGATCCAAATCTGATAAAACAATAATATGTATTGAATTCCCAAGATGCATCAGGCTGGTACGATGATTTAAGCACCTTCCTGATAGCTGGAAAGTACCCAAGCAAGATGAAGGCTTCTCAGAGGAGAGCTTTGAAGATTAAGGCACAAAATTATATGGTGCAAGGAGGTCTTCTATTCAGGAAGAACCATGATGGAATTTATCTGAGATGCATAAACAGAACTGAAGCTGATAGAGTGTTGACAGAACTACATGACAAGTACGGAACCGGCCATGGTTCCCATTTAGCTACAACACACAAAATACTGAGGGCGGGCTATTACTGGCCCACTATGTTCAAAGATACTAAGAGTCACATCAGAAGTTGCCACACCTGTCAGACTGCAGCAGACAAAGGGAGAAATCCAGCCAATCCACTGCAACCTGTGATCGAATCTAGACCGTTTGCACAGTGGGGCTTGGATTTTATCAGAGTCATCAATCCCCCATCTTCTGCAGGACACAAATTTATATTGACGGTAACAAATTATTGTACAAGGTGGACTAAGGCCACCTGCTGCAAATTTTCCACAACTGAGGTAGTTATCAAGTTCCTTGAAGAAAACATTATCACCAGGTTTGGAACGCCCTATTCATTGGTATGTGATAACGGCCCTGCTTTCTCTTCTTTAAAATTTTCTAAATGGGCATTTGAATATGGGATTATTCTAAGGTTTTCTTCGAATTATTACCCTCAAGGTAATGGACTAGCTGAATCAACAAACAAAATCTTATTAGACATAATCAAGAGGTTAATTGCCAAGAGTCCTAGAGAGTGGAATACCCTGTTAAGATATGCATTATGGGTAGACAGGACCAAGTTTAAAATAGCTTTAGGTAGTACACCTTATCACTTAGTTTATGGGACTGATCCCATACTTTGGGTTAATCTGAGAATACCAACCTGGAAGTTTGCCAATGAATATCTAGGCTTTGATAACCATAGGGAAGCCAGAATAGTGCAAATGTTACAACTAGAGGAGAAAAGAGGTCAAGCCCTCGAGAGGTTTGCCAAACACCAAGTGGTTGTTAAGAGGTGGTTTGACAAAAGGGCAAGAGTCAAGACATTTAGGATATCAGACTTAGTGTTGTGCTGGGACAAAGCACATGAAAAGAAAGGAAGCCATGGAAAATTTGATAAATTATGGCTGGGTCCATTACAAGTCTCAGAAATAATAGGAGATAACACCTTTAGACTTAAGACCTTGACTGGAGAAGATATGCCATTACCAGTTAATGGCCAGCATTTGAAACACTACTTCCAGGCTTGAGGTAAGAGGGGGGGCAGTCCTTTTTCCTTAATGTAAAGTGCTGTGGGTAATGTACAGTTCTTCTTTTGTGTTTTCTTTTGGGTTGGCTATTTGTATAGTTTGTCTTCTGTTTATTTTTGCTTTTTGTTTCTTTCTGTTTGTACAGTTTTTCTTTTGTTGTGTTGTTTGTACAGCCTGTTTGTTTGGTTTGTTTGTTGTCTCTTCAGCAGGGATCTTTATTTTACTTTAGAGTATTAAGGAGCAAATCTAGCAACTATTCAAAACAGTATAAAATTTAGGATATTCAAGTTAACCATTTGCAATCTACACATAACTTGTTACCGTCATGAATGTAGAGAGTTGTTCATCTTCTGAAGTTTTGTATTCAATACATGTGATTGAGAATTCGAAGCAAGTTTCTCACGATGACACACCTAAAATCCTTGGGTTTGTTGAACTTACTAGTGTAGATATTAGGTGAAAAATTAGAGGTTACCCTTGCTACCATTACAATTCTCAGCTTAATTTCAGCAAGTGTCCACTCCTTGCATCATGGAATTACAAATTGTTATATCTTATGAACTCTTTCAGAATTAGAAAACAAAAAATAAATAAATAAATAAATAAAGTGGATTATACTGAAAATCTAGATTAAGCCATCTAAGTAACTCTACCGGGGCTATGGACGCTCGCTGGCAGTGGAGCTCTACTTAGGAGAATTGTAACGATAACCTTGCCGGGGCTATGGACGCTCGCTGGCAGCAAGGCTCTATCTGGTCGGCTATGAGGGAATATCCTCACCTACGTAGGCTAATGTCAGTCACTGGTTTGTTCAACTGATCTTCAAGATGAGGATAATTAATCACGTGCACACAACTAAACTGAAAATAGAAATTCATGCATCTTTATTGAATACTTTGAGTCTCAAGATGAATAGTAATTTGCAGGAAAGATAGTCGGAAGTTATGAGTTCATTTCATCTAGTTTCCTTGAACACTCTGAATTTAATTGTTTTGTTTTGGTTGCTAGTTGTTGTGATGTTCACAACACGCCCCATTATTGCTCCTTAGCAAAATGGGGACCCCTGCTGTCGCTTTGCTTTTTGCTTCTGCTTGTGTTTGTTCTGTCTGGTGGTAAAGGGAAAAGAGAGTCAAATTTGCAAACATTGTTAAAAATATGGAAAAATGCATTTGCAGTACCATTGCATAATTTGGATTGGATTCCTTATAAAAAATGAGCCAGGGTTGTTTTTTGAACCATATTAAAATTCATCCTATTTTGCAAGTTATGATCACTTAGGTAGAATGTACTATCAGGTTTTGCATGATAAACAGTCAGTTGTTTGCCTTTTTTCTTGTGAGCATTCATTTTAAATTTTGAGAAATTCATACTTAGTGGTTCCAGGTTGTGGGCAATTTTGTCTGGGTTCCACTCTGTATGTTGCATTTGATTGTTTTGCAGGGAGTGTATCAAATCCTGTGGTCACCATTATTTATTCATTAGAATTGTTTTTTCACAGGTTTGAACCTGCGCATTGAACCTCTTTTATGGTTCAATGGTTCAATAGTTCGGAGGCTTCGGTGAGACTGTGGCCGATGTGAGGTATCAGCATAACATTTGCTATCGGGGCTGTGCATTAGGCTTTCGCCGATAAAACAAAGACATACCGATGGCTTTTTGCCATCGGTGTAACAAATGTGATCGGCAGTGTTTGAAATTGTCACCCCGAGGGGGTATCTCTCGCCGATAAGCGGTGGCAATCAACGAAGGGGTCGTCGACAGGAGTCAGGCCGACGAAAGAGCATCGGCCAAGGTATGGGCATCAACGCAAAAGATTTGGAGTTCGCTGATGGGCAATCTCACGCCGATGGAGGATGAGCAAAGGGGACATCGGTAAGAAAAGAGTGGTCAGCGGAAGGGTTATAGAGTTCACCGATGGCAAAACTCTTGCCGATGAAGGGAAATACTCGCCGATGGAGGATGAATGAAATGGCCATCGGCCAAACCATAGTGATCGGCGGAGGAAATAAAAGGCCCGCCGATAGTGTGAGTCAACCCGATGAAGAGAAATATAGGCCGAAGGGCTGTATCGGCATAACTCTCGCCGATAGGAAGGAAACGAAAGCTAAACAATAGAAAAGGCCATCGGCCAAACAACGAACATCGGCCGAGTGATTTTTTGACACGCCGATGGTGATAGTCACGCTGATGGGCGGGAAATGGAATGCGATAGGAGTTTTAAACTCATTTTTTATTTTTATTTTTTTGGCGCCCGTGGCATTTTTTTTTGGTCAGCGATAGTTGACCCGATGTCTTTTGAACAGTCTGTGTACATTTCGAACGCAGTTTCTGCTAATTTTGGACCTGATTTCCACATTTTGCATGGTCACCCTGATTTAAATAGATATTTTTGGTTCCCTACTGTTCATTTGGAAAATTTGATACTTATTGCTTGTCTTGTCTTGCAGGCTTGCAGTTGAGGAAGCAGCTGAAACTTGATCACAGTGACATCATGGAGGAAGGAAATCCAATCTCAAGAGCAGGAAGTAAAGATGAAGTGCGAAGAAGTCAAGGCCAAACCAATGGAGGACAGAGTTGCAGCTAAAGGGTATTACTGCAACAGATAAACAAAAGTTATTGCCAAGCTGCCGGAACTTCTTAGAAGGGGCAATATTTCGCCCAGATTTGACACTGCTCAGAGATATTTTGGAAGAGCTGGTTCACCTGTATTTATTGCTGTAACCAGGGGTTTGAACCAGGGGTTCAGTTAGGTTTCTGCTGTAGTGAGGACAATCAGAATGTCTTTATATTGTGCCTCTCTACACTATAATACTTTACAACAGGGGCTACACAGGGATTTTAGTATTTTGCCAGAATTGTAGAGTCTTTCTGGGCATAGTTTAGAGGTAGAAGAAGGAGGTCACCTGTTTGTCTGCAGTAAGGTGTGCGTGGAATGTCTGGCTGCCTTACTATATCTATAAAGCTTGTAAGTTCTCTGTAGTATGATCAATGAAACTAAGAGTCATTCCTACATTGTAAATCATGTATGACTATTCGTTTCTAATACAATAGAATCTGGAGTTCTGCATCTATCTTCTAAGTGTTCTCCTTCTCTTCTTTGTGTTTTGAAATATTTTCTTTGAGAGCTTGCAATTTTAAATGTATGTTTGTGAAAATGCTCAGAACTTGCATTTAAGGTTTTTTACTGTGGATTTGATCAAATTACTGTGGTATTTACATAGTGTATAACAGAACAATTAGATCCTTCGGTAGATTAGATGAGGTATAGATTAGATCTTTCTAACTTTTCCCAACCCATCTGAAATATTTAGCTGAAAACGTAGAAATCTAAAGGAAATTGTCTCAAATTTGAAGAAGCATGCATAATAGAGTTATAAGTAGACAGTTTTCATAAATAGATAAAGAAGAAAGCTACAATAATTCAAGAAAATCATCTGAACTTGCAGTACAGTAACACTTTTATGTAAAGGAATGAAAAGTATTAACATATCTTGTGATCTTTTACATATTCTTAGTCCAGTAAACCACCAAACAAACCTAAACTACGTAAGGCCCCTTGAACATTACAGCTTCACATTGACCAACTGAACTTGACCAACCGAACCATTGTAGAATTGGGATTAGTTGAATCTCAAATGATTCCTTCTTATCTTTCAAGTATAGTTTCAGTTCATTATATGTGAATTTTAACTTACTGTTATGATTGCATCAAAACAATCATCAACAATTTCCCCTCCAGTTTCCCCTACAGTCTCCAGATCTAAAGGAGAAGAAAAATCACAAGAGAAAGAAGCAGAGGTGAAGGAAAAAGGTGACAGTGTAAAGGTTGCAGAAGGATAGAAAACTTTAGCAGAGAAAACCACAACTGCTAGTGGTGGGAATGTAGAAGGAGAGAAAACTCCAAAGGACAGCTCCAAGACTGCAGAAGAGAAGAAACGTCTGTCTCCAGCAAGAGACACTATACAAACTATCCAAGAATTTCTGAGCAAAGAAACAATGGAGATTGATGAACCGGAGCTTCTACAAAGTCCATTCAATTTTGATTCTCTTTTTGCAGTACAGACAATGAAGATAGCTTCATTTGCAAATGCTAAGGCTAATGAAAAACTCCTAAAGTATCATATGGAAGACTATGAGTTGATAGAAGCTGCATCCGGAGTGCTGGAAAAGATCATACCATCTTTTCAAAAGGATCCCATAGCCTCCTCTTCCAGTAATCTCAAAACCTTAGTCAGCAGTGTTAGTACACATTTTGATTCTCTAGAAAAATTAGCTGAAGAAAAGGTCTGGAAGGAGTTTTTAGATAAGAGATTCTCAGAGGTACAAGGATTAATCACTAATGATAGGAGAAATATGAGTGTTGGGATAAAGAGCTTAGAAAATGCTCTTAAGGATGGTGGTGAAATATACAAATTTTGTATCTCCTAGTCCAAAGTAACAATAGAGATTGAGAAGAAAATAAGAGAGCAAGAGGATAAACTACTAAGTTTGTCTCAAAGTTTTGATCCTCTCTCTTCCTCCATAGTAAATCAAGAGTGTCAAACTATTGCAATCACAAATGCAATAAAGAATTTTGAGAAGGAAAGGAAGAACATGATCAGCCGGATGGGTGAACTTAGGAGGATCATTGTCCCTAAGCTAGAGGCCATGCATGAGGCCATAAGTGAAGCTCAAATCATAGCCCAGACAAATGATCTGACAGATCTAAAAAGGGTAGATGCATTTGCATTCCTGTTGAGTGGGCATATCTCAATTTTGGACAGGATGAAGCAGAGTTGGGCAACAGATGTTGTACAGTTGAAGAACACTTTTGCAGACGTACTTAAGTATATGTATGTACAACTTGTATATATATATACTTATGCGGCTAATTATAGTAAAATTTTTGAAAATTTTGATGTGCAGAGCCTACCCTTTTCCCTTGATGTCAAAGGGGGAGTGACAAGCAGTGAAAAATGAGGAATCCAACTAAGGGGGAGCTCCAAAAAATGTATATAAAGACAGAGCATCAGCCAAGGGGGAGCATAGTGTGAACACTTAATCATTTTTAACTAAGTGTTGCCATCAATGCTGAAGGGGGAGATTGTTGGCAAGAGACACTATATGGATTCATGATTGTTGTCATTGATGGCAAAAAAGTTCATCTCACACATCTGCAGGACATGGTGTGTCTCTACCGGAAGTCAGAGTGAAGAATGTTGTGGTCCGGTAAACAAGAACAGAGCATATGGCGAGGTCTGAAAGACAGGTCCAGATCTCTCAAAAGAAGTATCTTGGTAAAGTGTGGATTTGGGGAAGTAAAGAGTACTACCTTCAGTGATAGATTCCAAGGTTTTAGCCTTCGGTGATAGATGAGGCAAAAGATATGAATACTTGAGTACCGGGTTCCTGAGTGACAGTGTAAACAGAGGAAGAACTAACTGACAGAACATCAAACTACTTTCCGGATGTGTTACTAATGGTGTTAAAGGATATGAAGGCATGAATCATGTTTGGCCAACATGATTAATGATTTCTACAAGTATATGCTTGATCCGCATTACTTGATGTGTAAGGATTCAGCCGACAGAACAGAGTTTGTGAGAAGATTGACTGTTCCAGGTGTCGACTAGAAAGATAATGAAATCACTTGTGCGGATATATATAAAGGAAGGATTTAGTTGTGAGAAGTGTAGTTGTGATATGTGGTGTGCGAAAAAGGGCAGAGCAGAGCAGAAGCAGTAAGGAAGGTCTGATATGTGAAAGGAAAGCAGCATAAGAGAAAAGGAAAGATGAAGTGCAGTTGATCAGTGTACTGAGCCTAACTAGAACTAAACTTCGGCATATGTGGATGCTTCTAATCAGTTCAAGTATTGTATAACATTCTTTTGTAGACTATGTGTCTCCTTGTAGGTAGTGTGCCTCCTTTGTGAGCAGTGTGCTTGGGCAGTGAGCCCTAATTGGCAAGTGCCATTTTGTATTTCCTTATTCTTCTAACAGAGAATAATCTTTGGGTTAATCACCCTGTGGTTTTCTCCCTTAATAGGGTTTCCACGTCAAAAATACTGTGTCATGTGTTTTTTTTTTCATGGTAATGTTTACTTATTTGAATTAATGTTGCATTGATTAATAAGAAAGTTCAGAAAGAAGAAATAATTAGGATAACTGATTCACCCCCCCTCTCAGTTATCAACACATGCAACATATGGATGCATAGGCAAACTATGAAACTATTTTCCAAATGTCTAAAAGAAATGTGGACTCAAGGAATGTCATGATTACAAAATTGTTTTGATGAAGACTTTGGAGACTTTCAAGGAAATGTAATCCATAGGTTTGAGGACAAACACCACAACACTCAATAATCTCCTCTCTGCATGATCCTGACATGGGTTTTAAAATAGAGTATGACATCTAATAGAACATAAGAGATAGAGGAATTTCCATAGATGTTGAAGTTACAACTTCCCTGGCAATCACATAGACAAAATGTGGAAGTAAAGACACAAGATAAAAATGGTGTAATGACAAATTCCACAACAATTAAACAAAATACTCATAAACAGTAATTTATTGGCTAAAATATAAACTTTAAGAATATATTAATCCATCTACAAATGTACTGTTGTCAATTGTCAGTTGTTATTTCTCTCTAACTACTCTTGGTTCCTTTTGATGTTTTTTCTATCTTATATGAATTTTGATGGGAAAAGATAGCGAGCTTCCTTCCTTTAAAGTCTTTGTTTGTCGACATTTGGTAGCCTTTGAAGAGAATTAGAAGTATCCACTCCCTCTTTCAAGGATGACACATGTTTTACTCCAACTTACAGCCCTTATTGTTTTTAGTCGTTAATATTGTCTTGTCAAAAGTGTTTGAAATGAATTGTTCTGCAGTATGATGGGACATTGTTGCCTTTCCACACTCCTCCTAGGGTGGTGAGTTTTAGACAAATTAATTGAGCAAGCTTGTGGTGGTGGGTTCGTAACTTGGAGAAGAGTGAGCATTTACTCTCAAAGCATTTCATTCATCGGCAGAGTACTTTTTTTACCCGTTGGGTATAGCTCTCTCCATTCTGATGGGTTGGTAGATCACTCAAGATCAATTTTTTATGAACAGATTTTGCAGAGATGGATGTTTCATTGGGATGTTCAAACCCCTCTCCTTTAATGCTACTCATTTTCTTTTATTCACTCATTCATATCTATTTGTGGAGATTGTAATGTCTAGTTCCTTTCTTTTCTTTGACCATCTATTGCAGATGTTTTCAGGTGCTCACATCATTCAAAAGTCTTTGTGGATTCCTAACTAGAGGATCTTTCTTCTTCCAGTCAAAGGTGACCCTACCTTTCATGGGGCCATAAATTCCATTCACCTTACACAGGTTTTTCAACTTGATTGTGACGTGGTGGAATTCTCTATTAGATGTGTGCTTATGTACTATCTATTCCAGCCGACTAACTGGTAGGTGAAAGGGTCCGAACTGGCATCAACATTCATCTCCAATATATTTGACCTTTCACAGGAGCAAGACTACTCCTTTGCCATAGGTTTAGCCTACATTAAAGCCCCTTTTATCAGTGCTTCAAAATGGAGGAGAGCAATTGCAGTCTATGATAATGAGGGTGACGCACTCTTTGGAGGTGTTTGTGACAGGGAGTATCTTCATGCAAACAGTCATGCAGCTTGTGTTTACGCAAGGTTACAGAGGGGCCTTTGATTAGATTGCTTCAACAAATTGAACATACGCCTAAATGCACATAGATTCTAGTTAGTGGGAGGAGTGGTGCAAAAGGACAAATAAATTTTCAATGCAATACATTTTCAATACATTTTCTCCAATCCCATGCTCTGGATAGAGATCCAGGCCCTCCACGTGCACTGGGAACTCCCTTTCGCACTACCTTTTCCTCTCCCCCCTCCAGAGGAGGAGCATGATTCAAACTAGGGTTAGTCTTGGAGCTATGGCTGTGTGTTGTTGATCTCTTTTTTTGGTTTTTTGGATACATTGTTTATATATCATTTAAGAAACCAGATGATATTTCCTGGTTCTATCGACATACTTGTAACAACCTTTTATATATTCTATTTATAATATATGTATGGGTGGCTCAGCCACGTTTTTCTTAAAAAAAAACTATGTCATGACCAATGCTACAAATACTACTACTAATAATAAATACTCAATCTTATGCATCATCGCCTATAGTATTTAATGTAGATTCAAATACTTCTATCTTTAGAACTAGGGGTCTATGCCTATATAGGAGATGATTTTAACATTTAGAAATATAACTCTATGCCTTCTAAAATGCATATATATCATATACTTAGAAACATCTAATTTTTTTTGCAGAAACCAATGGTTAAAACCATATTTAAACTTGTTTAAATCAAGTAGGCATTATAAGAACTTAAGTGATATTTCACATGAAAATTTGCAACTATTACACATGGCTTAAAAGGAATTATTTTTAGGAAAGAAGAGAATGCAGCACCCTGGAGGACATGTATGATAAGTCAAGGCACTCAAGCCTCTTAGAATAAAGTAAAGTCTATAGAGATTACATAAATCTGCACAAGATGGATTTTTTATAAGGCTTTGAAAACTTTCAAGCACAAGTCAATGGCAACAACATAATCATTCCAAGAATTGTACAAAGGAATTGGTGATGCAAATAAAGCATAGGCTTGCACTACTATGATGTGGAGAGTCTCAAATTTTTAATAATAATAACGAGACAACCATTAAGGAATAATGGTAGGGGAATTTTCTAGACATTGTAGTTGTAAAATCCGTAGTAGACATGCTTAGAAAAATGTGGAGGCAAGACAAGGTGCATGACTATTGACAAGGGAAAAATTGTTTGCAAAACCTTGAAAGGATATTGATTTGAATGATTGTAGGGTATACACAAAAGGATTTATTGAAAGGATTTAAGGAAAATAAGATTTTCTAAATGCACAAATTTATTTCTTTTAATGCCATGTAAGAAGAATAAACTAGGCTTGAATTTGTTTTTTGAAAACTAGAAGAGACATAGTCTAAGGGAATGTAAGTATAAGCACAAAGCAAATTATTCAAGAAAAATGTCTATTTGCATAATCAAACTTTCATGCAATAGAAAAACAACCATTCATACTTAGATTTCCTCTTTCAATATTTTCTTTTCTACTCCTCTGATTTTTCATCTGAATCTCCATTAAGACTTCCCTATTTTTATTTCAAATTGAGCATTTTTCCCCTATTTTGTTTTTCACCAGAAGAAATAATATTTCCCCGATTTTTCTCAAATTCTCATATAAAAGATATGCACTAAAAAAATAGAAAAAGATATTAAATTGCAACTATCTTTTCCTCCTACTCACTCTAAAAATATCTAAATTTAGTCCCATAAAGATGAATTCCAAGATTCTCTCAAAGGATATTAAATTTCCTTTATGTAACTACCACCTCTTCTTGTAAATTAAAATTAGATAAAAGCAATTAAAGATGATGCATGAATAACTTTTTCAAAAGATATTTAAATTTCTAAAATAATCCAATTTGAAATATTAAAAGATGTAAAGCGTGGAATTTGGATAGTTGAGTTTTTGGTAGTTTTATGTATGTATCCTCCTTTCACCCTTTCATTCAAGGACCTAGGGTTGAGTTACAATGTACTATCATACCCTAGGTCACTATGAGATGTAGGGAAGATTGGATTTTATGATTTCATTGCCAATTATCTTCTCTTATGCTATATTATACATCAAAACCCTAATTATACAAATACAACAGCAAATAGATGAATATAAGAAAATGTTGCTATAGAAAGATGCAAAAATAACAAATAATGGTGCACCTATTTTTAAGGTTCGGAAGCGGAATAGTTGGGGACTAAAGAGTGGGCACCCAAGTCCAAGGCCCTGCTTTTTGTCGAGATCTGTAAACAAGATCTGCAACTTGTTCATGTTGTACAAAAGGTTTTCCCATCACAAAACTTCGAGGACTAATGAGAGGGCACCCTAGTCTAGGGAGCTATTTTCTTCTTTGATCTAAAAATCCAACACTCTGTAATGCCCTACTGGAACTCCAATTTTCCTGTATCCTCAACCTATAGCCTACAATCATTAAAACTTTGGGAGGGGGTTATGGTGTTTAGAGGCTTGCCTCAATCAAGCCCCAGAGAGACATTCAAGTCTTCTGAACACCGTTGTCAGATAGAGAGTGTGTGCCTTTGTGAAGCAAAGGCAAAAACCAAATGATAAATGCTCAAAACACAATGATGTCACCTTGTAGTGAAGATCTCAAGGGAGGAAGAAGCTCTTCATGCCATGAGGAGATGATTGCTCAAATCTGCAAATACAAACACATAGACAACACAAATTTTCTCTTGCTACATAACAAAAGCCATGAATCACCTTTAGGATGCATAAAGTTAACAATAACAATCTAGTTTACAAATGAATGTCTAAATATGCTTATATATGCAACTACAAACACTCCTACCAAGAATTTCCTAATTTAAACTTACCGTGTCAGCATAGAACCTAAATAACGGTCACAAGATGACACTAAAAATTTGGGACTAACCCAAAATAGGGCAGGACTAGGGCATGGGCGCCCAAGTCCTCCCTCCCTATTTTGGTTAGGGTTAGGTTCAAGGGATCCGCCTAGGTCGCATTTGTCTTGAAACATAGGGATCATTTCATCGTGATGTCAAAATATGATGTAATATGTCCTAAATGCAAATAAAAGACTCGTGAGCTAAACCTTATGAGGGAAAAGCCCCCAAGGGGACATTTTATGATGTTACATTTAGCCCACACTTTAATGTATGTATAAACGTGAGGCCAACACATGCATTAAAGTATGATCAACAAACATAGAAAACATGCCAAGCATAGAGAAGACATGCCAAACACATTGAAGAGAATGATAGGCATGTAAAACACGGAGAAGACAATTACAGTCACGCAAAACATAGAGAATACAATAGATGCATAGAAGACACTTAATGCATGGAAGACATGAATGTTTTCTTTTCTTTTCTTTTTCTCATATATATGAAATGTAGATGCAAGTATAAGGAAAGTAAACACACCTCCATTAATGCAGGAAGCACTCATTGCGCTGGTCTTTAAACTACATATATGGGGCAACACATGCAAGACACACAAAACCTCCCAAATTGCAGGAAGAACTCATCACACTAGTCTTTAGACTGCATATAGGGCAATAGACATGCCAAATAAAGAAAGCACGCCAAACACACACACTTTGAAGACATGGAGAAAACACGGCAGACAAGCAATTAAGTGTTACTATTTCTAGGTTCATCACCATCTCAGGCACACTATAGGCACACACCGATGATTGGGCTTCACCACAACAATCACCGAAGACATGCTTAAGGATTGAGTTAGTCACATAACTGCTCCCTACCTCCTAATGAGGACTTTTTGAAAATGACAGGATGGGCACTCTCTGCAAGAGATACACCCCCCGCCTCCGCAGAGGGCTTAAGATAATTGATTGATTGAATGAACAATTGATTGATTGCAAACAAACTTAGAGTGCAGGAAGTACTCATCGCACTAATCTTTAAACTACACCCGAGGACAAGCACATTGCTAACATCTACAATAGGCAGCTTACCTTATGTATGCCTCCACCTTAAGGTGGTTGATATCACACATCGATATCAAGCACGTTAAGGCAGGAAGAAAACACACAAGGGAACATAGACTTTTGTAAAGACCATGCCCCCCAAAGGTGACATGTACTTTACTATCACCAAATGTTCCCACAAACACATCCCTATAAGAAACATGTTAGTGTCTACAAAATCATGGTAATGCATATGAGATCTAAGGCATGCAAGATTCAAGATAGACAAAGTGTATGGAGCAATAGTATTGTTATGGTTGTAAATGAGATAAAAACATCATCAAAATCACTATGTAGAGATCACAAGTGCTTCTACTAGCCAAGCATTGGATAAGATATACAATCCCATTGTCATATTAGGAACTAAGTCCAATTTTTTTATTTCTCACTAAAGGGACGCTAGGTCCGCATCAGTATAAATGTTTGTCGTCATCCACCCTCTAGATATAAACACTAAAGGAAGGGAAACAATAAATAAGAGAGAATAGCAAGTGTCTTAGGGACAGTCACATAGGAGGGTGCCCCCAAGTCACCAACCGCAATGCTATGTTCGTAAGACACGACACACAACAATGAAATTAGAGAAAGGCAATATAGAAGGATGATGATACAAATAGAATAAGGTCACAATAGATGTGGTCTCCTAGTATCCTAGACCTTACAAAAGAATCAGGGGTCATCCCAGGAGTCCTAAACAACACATAACACATCACAGGGGAGGTACATCATGAGAGAGGTAAAGGGTTAGAAATGCTTACCTTTTTCATCCCAATGTTAGGAGCATATATGTCTAAGATATTCTTCATGTTGTTTTGGTCTTGTTGAAATTTCATTAACATTGAGTTTAGGACAACGAGAGGCTTTCTTTTCATTAAAAGGATTATATCCAATGCCGCTTAAGTAATGTGTTGAAGTGGATTCTATAGGAACTCGAATTCCTTGTTGATTTACACCACATCCCTTACCTAGATAGTCACAAATTTTATAAAGGATTTTAAATCCTCAACCATAGAGGAATGTCATTTCTTTAGGGGATAGTGAAGTCTCGTAGGTCTCATAGTTTGTGGTATAAGTGAGAGTATTGTTTTGACTTTCTACCAGGGGGACATTAGGTTTCTTAGGTGCTTCAAAAGATTGCTTAGGTGAGATCGATGCTACTTTTGATGTGTCAAGGCTATTAATTTTATATTCCCCTATACTGCAAGGATTAAAATCCAATGGGCCCCAATCATGACCAAAGATTACATTCCATGTTCTAGAGTCTTGCATAACATTATCTGTGGCCGAAGGCATTGATGACTCAGTGTGTAAATTGTTTAAGCTCATATGATTGTCGACTGGTTTTTGCGTTTCAATATGTAAATAGTTATCTTGTTTAGGATCAGTGTGAATAGGATGAAGTTTACCTTTGAATATAGATTTGATTGAACGATGTAGGGTGGAAGGAACCACCCCTAATGCATGAATCCAAGGTCTACCAAGAATCATGTTGTAAGATAAAGAACAAGGCATGACATGAATTACGGTAGGCACAAGCATAGATCCTACTTGTATAGGTAGAGTTATAGTGCCAACAGATTGTCATCCAACATTATCAAAGCCCTGAATGTAAATGCCATTTCATTTGATTTGTGATGTGTCAACCTTGATTTTGTGTAGTATGTCAATTCTACATACATTAAGAGTCAATCCATTATTAATCATAACTTATTTTACCAACATTTTCTTTATTGTTTGGTTTTGAACTTCAATTGATGGCAATTCATGTGGTTGAAAGACAATATCCATTCTTGTCGCATGCATACTATCCAATACGGCTGCTACATCATTAGGCTTAGTAGTAGGTGGGACAATCACCTTTTGCAAAGATTCCTGGAGCATTTCATGGTATGTAGGTGATGTTTGTATTAAATCCCAAATAGAGATCTTAGCCGGAGTAGCGCGAAGCTATTCGACAAGATCATACTCTTTACCACTTTTATGAGTAAGACAAGGTGGTGGAGGGAGCATAGGTTGAGAATATGGAAGAGACGTAGGCACATGAAGTGCTTTCTTACTTTGCTTGTTACTATGGGTGTTGTATGTATGAGCAATTACAGTTTGAACACCATGATTTCTTTGAGTAATTTACTTTGCAAAGTTGAAGAGGTCATAGGTAGGTTTACCTTGAACTATTATCACTGGCTTTAAGCAAGAGGGTGCACTAAGTGCCCCTCGAACGGTCATTTTAGGAATGTTGCTACCAAGTCTATCAATGATGATTGAATTAACATTATTTCCCTCTTGATTGCACCCAACATCCATCCCTAAAGGATTTAATGTGAGAGACCTTTTCTCATCCACTAAGGCTACATCTTGGCCAAGGAGAGTAGTGGGATGAGAGGAAGGTATGGTGTTGTTAGGAAAACTAGAGCTATCCATAGTCGTCTCATCAAAGGTTCTTGAGTTTTCAATCAAAGGTGGAAGGTCTAATGGATTATCCATAGAGGTCTCATGCACCAAATGATCATTAGGTGAATAGTCTTTTTGTGTCCATGAAGAATCCTTCTTGAGAGGGAGCCCTTTATCCACTGGTGTTTCATTTTCCAAAGAGAGTAGGGTAATGTTTAAGAATATGTCAATAATTTTATCCTCTTGTATTAGTATATCCTCATAGGAGGAATCATTTTCTATGTCATCATCATATGTTTTAGCTATTACATCCAAAGCATTAAGAGAACTTTCATTGTCATCATTCTCAATGTGTTTTGTCAAATCTCTTACGACCCAAGGGTATGTATTCATGAGAGATGTAAAGTTGTCATAATCAGATACATAGTCAAGGATTTCAAATGAAGTGCATTTAAATATATCCTTGCAATACATATCTTGTAAGTAAGTGAGAACATGAAGATTCATATTAAGAAATTTGTAGAAACTCTTGAAGTTTTTTATATATGCATGTAAAGATACCAAAGAGTAATGAGATGAAGATTGCATGGTGAAATGTTGATGCAGAGGCATCCACACTAAAACCTTGACATACAGCATGTATGTCTGCAACCCATCATCATCATCATATTTTCTGTTAACATAGTCAGCATCATCATATTTTCTCTTGCCGACTGATATCCTCCTACAGAAAAACCTTCGCCCTTTCGCCTGTCAATAACATCATCATATCCAGCTATCGGCAGCATCATCACATTCGGCAAGCGCAAACATCCTCCTGATGTTCACTGTTCATCTTACTGCCAACCTCTATCTGCAGCATCATGATGTTCAACATCATGTTCATCAGCAGGATATAAAATATCCGGTTCCTCCCATATATCCTGATGACGACACTTCACGCACCTTTCCTTCGATGCTTACGTCACCCTGATCTCCAACCTACTTAAACAAGCAGCATCAGGATATGACTTATCCGGTCATATTGAAACATCCTGATGATGATACTCAACTTTATGCTGATGATGAATATTCCGCCATCCTCCTCCCGATCCACTTAACTCCTTGATGCCTTATGCCGATACCAAAACACTTAGGGTTAGCAAGATAAACCTTTATCGGGTGATATTTCAGAATGTCCTGATGACGTTTATCCTGATGACGATGACGTCATATGCAGCTCCTCCAATATCCTGCTGTCGGCCAAACATAACATTATCAGCCCGCGATGGTTTTATCAACCCGATCTTCTACCTTATCCCGATACGCTCCTCCTCGGCAACATCTTGCGATGATCACCCCAATGCACATTCACTTTATGCAATCGACTGCATCATGCTCATCTCCACCTACTCGGTTGACGCCTGAAGTAACTGCAGGATATACCCAGAAATATCCTGATGATGTCGTTGTGACGGATTTTCCAACCTTAGCAAATTTTCAATCCGTCGAACCTCCTGAGGTGACCTGATCCGCTTCCTGGACAACTTTCCAGACTCTAACAACCAGCACGACCTAGCACATACCCATGCTAGGGTTCTCAACACCTCTCGACTACGATCCTGCAAACATACATGTGAGCAAACAGAAAATGCAAACTAAACCCTAAACTATTGTACATAACCATTCCACCGATTCGACGAATCAACCGGTGGAATGGATCAGCGAATCCATGCAACCACCAGAACAGCAACTCGATTACACAATGGAATTCAAAACAGAGAATGGACACAAACAGGATCTCTTTATTGATTTCAAAAGATGCAATTACAATACTCTGTCTCACTCTCTGCAAAGTCTGATCGATGATCTAAAACCAACCGATCCTCATGCATAAATAGGATTTCCTGCGAGTACTAACACTCGATTCCCAGTGGCTGGGAGCTTCCAAGCGGCTGGGAGGATCCAACTGAACTAACAAACTATACAGCTGCCATCAGCTGTCATAACAAACTACCTAAAAATAGAAAAGCACGGTCAACTTGGACCTTATTACATGCATTGGTCTTATAAGACCTTCTTGGAAACATTAACCAGACCTATAACAAACTAACTGCCTCATGGAGGCCAGCTGTCAGGTAGGTGCTCCTGCACCATACTCCCCAATAGAAAAGAACTCATGTCCCATGAGTTTGGTTGTGGAAGTCCTCCACCTTTACACTTTGCCTTTGCAGTGTCTTGACCTGTTCCAGCTTTATCCTCTGCTGTCTCTTGGCTGCTCCAAGACTTCTGAACTGTAACTTGCTTTCTTACAAGTAAATCCTCATGCCTGTCAATGTAGGCCTTTCTCTCACATACCTTGTGTTTGTCAGGGTGTCTGACCAGAACCTCTGTCTGAACTACCTCTTGAACTTCTGTAATGTTCAACTCTATCTTTCTTTCAACCTTCATAGGACAAACAATAGTCCCAACTATGACAACTTCCTTGTCATTCCTCTCAACTGGTTGCTGTTTGCAAACCTGTTTCTGAACCTGCTGCTGACCTCTGTCAGTCAAAACTGAAACTGTCTTCAAACTGTTGTCCTTAACAACTTCTTTCCCTGCAATGTCCTCAACTGCCTTTATGCCTGCTCCTATAGGCTTCTGCATAAATTCCTTCTTTCCCACTAAAATGATTTTGGCTGCCCCCTGTGCTGCAGCTGCTTCTTGTAATGGCATCAACATAATAGTTTTCCCATCTTTCTTGATGGTGTAGGTATTAGCATACCCATCATACAGTGCCCTCCTGTCAAATTGCCATGGTCTACCCAACAGTAGGTGACAACATTCCATGGGCAAAATGTCACACAAAACTCTATCATGATATGCTCCAATCTGAAAATCAACATATGCCTGTTCATAGACAAAAAGTGATTGACTATCACTCACCCAAGATGCCTTGTAAGGGTGTTGGTGTGGAATCCTTTCCAAATTTAGTTTATCCACCATTTCCTGAGATACCATGTTATCTGTTGAACCAGTATCAATGACAACCTTACATACTTTACCTTTGCTCTTGCATGTGGTCTTGAAAAGAGCTCTTCTTTGCATCATATCCTTTGATGCCTGCAAACTAGTTCTCCTTAGCATCAATGCTTCTCCCTCCTCAGGATATCCATAATTGTCAGGAACTCTATCTTGATAAGTGTTTAAACTTTGTACACATTCCTCTACTTTCTCTTCTTGCACAAGTTGTACTCTCTTGTCATTCGTTCTATCATTTCTGGATGATGAACCTTTATTTTCTAGACATTTGAAAAATGGATGACCAAACTCACCACAAGTGTAACACTTTCCTAAAAATGTAGTAGAACCTCTACCACCTCCAAATCTGCCTCTATTACCTTTCCAGCCACCTCTGAAATCAGACTGTCCCTATCCTTTACCAGTGTCTTCTTGACCCTCATTGGTTTGCCTTGTTGTAGGGGCTGATCCTCTTCCCCTCATATTGCTGCCTCTTCCTCTAATGGACTTATCTTGTCTCCTATTCATCTTTTCTTCAATCCTGATTGCCATTTGGTAACAATCCTCCACACTCTTAGGGTTAGCTAAAACTAACTCATCCTGTATGTTCAATCTCAAACCAGCCAAGTACCTAGCCACCTTTTCTACCTCATTCTCATGATGACCAGATCTCATACTCAATTTATAAAACTCCTCAGTATATGCCTTCACATCCATTTCCTTCTGCCTTAAAAATTGTAGCTTCTTAAACATCTGAATCTCATAATCCTTAGGCAAGAATTTACCTTTGATCCTTGCTACCATCTTATCCCATGAAGTGATCTTTGACTTTCCTTGTTTCCTTCTCTCGGATTGTACATAATCCCACCATACCAAAGCATGACCTCCTAACTTGGTCTTTGCAATCTTTACCTTCTGATCCTCAGCAACATCTTCACATTCAAAATGATTATCAAGTGCAGCAATCCAATCCAGTAACTCATCTTCATTCAAACTTCCATTATACTTGGAAACATCAACCTTTACCCTAGGTTTATCACTCTGTACTGCCTTTAACAGTTTTGCAAATCTCTGGTCTTCAGCATCTAGACCTTCAGCTACCTCTTCATACTCTTCAACTGCATCTTCATCTTCTTCTGATTCACTGTCGTCCACTTCCCTCTTTTTGTTCTTCTCCAAGGCTACAAGCCTGGCTTGAAGTGCTTCAGCAAGCTCCTTCATCTTCCTCATCTCTCTGGCATGTTTTTCCTTCATCTCCTGCAACTCCCTTGCAGTACCATTACCTTTCAGAGGCATTTTGTCAACCTCTCACTCCTCTACCTCTGTCCTTTCAGTGACAGAATCAACACACAACAGCCCAGACCTTTTGCTGAGCTCTGATACCACTATGATGCAGAGGCATCCACACTAAAACCTTGACATACAGCATGTATGTCTACAACCCATCATCATCATCATATTTTCTGTTAACATAGTCAGCATCATCATATTTTCTCTTGCCGACCGATATCCTCCTGCAGACAAACCTTCTGGTGCAGGAGCACCCGCACATGATCAGGATGTAGGTCTGCATGATGACATACATGATCAGGATGTAGGATAATTATCAGCATGATGACAGGATAGGCTATTTTTAGTATGTTTGACTTTATCTTGTAATAAGGTCCACTGGACCGATGCTATGTAATAGATCAGCATAGGAGTATGTGTAGGCAGTTAGAGATCGGGATAAGATAGTCTGAGTTGTCCTCTCTCCCAGCCGCTTGGAAGCTCCCAGCCGCTGGGAAGTGAAGTTAGTAGTACTCGAAGGATTTGTTATATATACCTTCGATCTGTTAGGGTTTAGACAGATTGAGTTCATATTGATAGTTCATATTGATGTTGATAGATGTATTGGTGTCGTGTTGAGTTGAGGTTCAGGAGAGCAGTTCAGACATTGTGAAGCTGTATTCAGGACATTGAATTTCAATTGAATAAGATCTCATCTTTTGCATTATCTGGTTGTATCAGTTCTATTTGTGTTGATTTCCTTTCTGTTTGCAAGTTAATGGGCACTTTCAACCCTTCCACCGATTGATCCTGCAAATCGGTGGAATGGTCCTGTATCATAGTTTAGTTTGCATTTGTGTTTTCTGTTTATGCATTGCATTGTTCAGGAGATCAGTTAGGAGCATGCTGTGAATCAGCCTAGCATCCTCATGTGCTAGGTCTAGAAGATAAGTTGTTAGATTTTGGTTTGAAGGTGATCCGGCCCGGTCGTCACATGATCTTTGTGAAATAGAGTGGTTCGGAGTGCTTACATGCAGTGGAAGGATACACAGGAGTCTGCATGTGCGTTTCCAGTCGGAACGAGCCGCGTCGTCATCTGCGAATGCATCGCCATCAGGATCGGGTCGTGAAGTTGTTGAAGTTTGCATGTTGCAAGTGCATCATGATGTTTTGAATCGGATATATACTCAGTGTATATATCACAGTCAGGATCATCTCTCGGGGAAGTTCATCATCCGCATATCGCTAACGGATGCGGGTGTGAAAGTTAAGTTTTTTTTTGCTAAGTGTTGAAGAGTTCATCAGGATGATTTGTGACGTCATCGTCATCAGGATATGACATCATCGTCATCAGGATATTAAGAAATCCCTCAATGCGAGTTTATCCTGTTGTCACTAAGTGGTAAGATATCGGCGAAGGCAGGAAGTTGTATTAGCATCATCAGGAGGTTTCGAGGAACCGGATGAACAATATTATGATGCTGTTGCTTGTATCGACGGGCAGTGGATCATCGAAGGCAAGTTGTTGAAGTGCAACGTCATCAGGATATTTGGAACAACCGGATATTTGGATATCCTGCTGACGAAGGTGATATTGAATATCATGATGATGCCGCTTGTATTTGGCACCCAATGAACAGTGCAACCGGAGGATGTTTGCGCCCGTTGTATATCATGATGATGTTGATAGGCGACAAACGGAGGAGGTAAATAGTAATCGACAGGAGGATATTTGCGATCATCCGAAATATGATGATGCTGTTGAAATGTGATGATGCTGTTGGTGTCCCTAGGAAATATGATGAGGATGTTCAGCCGATAGTGAATTTTATCATGCTGTTTGTATTGTTGGCTACTCCTTCCTGTTAGTTAGCCTCCGTTGCGTCTCACTCTGCATCATAGTGGTATCAGAGCAAAGGTTAGGATCTTTTGGAAAAGATAAGCAGGATGTCAGACGAAGAAGGAACATCTGAGGTTCCAGCAAGGATGACCAATGCTGAGTTGGCAGTTCTGGTGAAGAAACAGAGTGCAGAAAGCAAGGCCGTGAAGGCTCAGAATCAGGAGTTGAAAGATGAGTTAGCAAAGTTGAGGAGCAGGGTAGGTTCTGGTAGAGAAGATGATAGGGAAGAAGAAGAGATCCCTAATTGGAGCGAGGAGGTCGTTCCTGCAGACCAGAGACCGCTGTTGAACGCCCTCAAGGCCATGGAGAGGAGAACCATGGATGTGAAGCTGGATTTGCCAGTGTTTACAGGTAAGATGGACCCTGATTCAGTAATGGAATGGATAGACTGTCTGAACAATTTCTTTGTAATAGAGGAGATACCAGAACAGCAGAGAGTGAAGATAGCACAGTCAAAGATGAAAGAAGCTGCCTTGACATGGTGGAACTTTGTTCAGGATGATAGGGTGCAGGAGGGAAAACGTAGGGTTGCCACATGGAACAAGATGATGGAATTGGTGAAGGAAGCTTATATTCCTTTGGATTACAGTATCTAGTTACACAAGAGGAAGCAGAACATGAAGCAGAAGGAGCTAGATGTCAGCTCATATACAGAAGAGTTCATGAAACTCTGTATGAAGACAAAGGTGAAAGAAAGTGAAGAGGAAAAGGTAGCCAGATACCTTAATGGATTGAGGTTTAATATTCAGGAAGATCTCAGTCTGCATAACCCAGATACAGTGCAGAAAAGCTTTCAGTTGGCACTGAAAGTGGAAGAAAAGCTGAAGAGAAAACAAGATCAAAACAATAGAGGAAGAGGAAGACAGCAAAGAGGTGGAAGAAGTCCTTTCAGAGGCAGAGGACATGGACAGGGATATCAGGGAGAATCTAGTCAGGACAATAGCAAGGGCAACAATGGTCAGAATCAGAGAGAGAATTTCAGTCAGCAAGGAAACTTCAGAGGCAGAAGACCTTACAGAGGAAGATCCCAGGGCAGAGGATCCATCAGATGCTACAACTGTAACAAAGAAGGCCATATAGCCAGCAGATGTCCAGACAAGGCCACAAGCTCAACAGGAGAAAGGAGGACAAATCTGGTCAATGAACCTGATAATCAAAGTAGGACAAGCTCTAATGAATTTCAGAGTGTGAATGGTCCTGAGAATTATGGATATCTAGAAAGTGGAGAGTCCCTGATGATGAGAAGAACAGTAACTACCATGAAGGTACCTGATAAAGAAGCCCCTCAGAGGAAGTCCCTTTTCAGAACCACTTGCAAAGCAGGAGGTAAGGCGTGTAAGGTTTTGATTGATTCTGGTTCTACTGAGAACTTTGTGTCTGAAGAGATGGTGGTGAAGCTGAAGCTTAGGAGATTGCCTCATCCATCTCCATATAAAGTCTCATGGCTTACTCAAGGACAGCAGACAACTGTAGAAGAGCAGGCTTGGGTAGAGTTTCAGATTGGTGGATATAAGGATAAGTTGTTGTTTGATATCACCAAGATGGATGCTTGCAACCTTTTGTTTGGTAGACCATGGCAATATGATCTGAAGGCACAGCATGATGGTGTCAAAAACACCTATAAAATCACTAAAGATGGTAAAGATGTAACACTATTCCCATTGAAGGAGAAAGAGGAGAAGTCTAAAGGCAAAGAAGTGAAGGTCATGCTGATGGAAGGCAAACAGTTCATGAAAGAAGTAGCAGCAGAAGGTGCAGTTGCATATGCCCTGATCCCCTGTATGAGTGTGGATAAGAAACAACAGCAAGAAGCCAAGAAAGAGAAGAGGCCAAGGTTGATAGACCCAGCTGTCCAAGAGTTATTGGATAAGTACAAAGGTGTTATCTCAGAGGGAATGCCAAGATCCCTACCACCTGTCAGAGATATCAGTCATTGCATAGACTTGATTCCAGGGTCTACACTTCCAAATAAAGCAGCTTATAAGCTTACCCCAGAACAGAATGCAGAAGTAGCCAGACAGATTGAAGAATTGATGAATTCAGGTCTGATTGGAAAGAGTCTGAGTCCATGTGCAGTACCAGCTGTACTAGCACCAAAGAAGGAAGGCACTTGGAGGCTTTGTACAGATTCCAGAGCCATCAACAAGATCACAATCAGGTATAGGTTTCCAATCCCCAGAATTGAGGATTTACTTGATTGTTTGGGAAGCGCTAAGTACTTTACCAAAATAGATTTGAAGAGTGGGTACCATCAGATCAGGATTAGACCAGGTGATGAGTGGAAGACAGCATTCAAAACAAATGAAGGTTTGTATGAATGGAAGGTTATGCCTTTTGGTTTGTCTAATGCCCCTAGTACTTTCATGAGGCTGATGAATGAGGTTCTGAAGGAATTCATTGGTAAGTTTGTCATAGTCTATTTAGATGACATTCTGATTTTCAGTAACACCAGAGAAGAACATCTCAGGCATATAGATCTGGTTCTCAAGAGGCTACATGAAGAGAAGCTGATGATAAACTTGGACAAGTGTCTGTTCATGAAACAGGAGATCACATATTTAGGTTTTGTCATCTCACAAGGAAAGCTGCAGATGGATAAGGAGAAGGTGAGTGCCATATTGAATTGGCCAACTCCACAGACCATGAATGAAGTCAGAAGTTTCCATGGGTTAGCAACCTTCTACAGAAAGTTCATCAGAGGGTTCAGTCATATTTGTGCACCCATGCTGGATACTATCAAAGGAGGACAGAAGTGCAGGTTTGTTTGGACTCAAGGAGCAGATGATTCCTTTGAGGCATTGAAGAGGAAGGTGGCACAGCAGCCAGTCCTTGCACTTCCAGATTTCCACAAGATCTTTCAGGTAGAGTGTGATGCCAGTCACATGGCCATTGGAGCAGTACTCAGTCAAGAGGGTAAACCAATTGCATTTTTCAGTGAAAAGCTCAATGATGCTAAGAAAAGGTATTCATCATATGATCTGGAAATGTATGCTTTAGTTCAGTCCCTAAAGAAATGGAGGCATTATCTGATGCCAAAGGAGTTCATAGTTTTCACAGACAACCAGGCTTTGAGTTTCATCAACAGCCAGGAGAAGCTGAACCACAGACATATGAAGTGGGTAGAGACCCTACAGGCTTTCACTTTTACCTTGAAGCATAAGAAAGGGGTTAAGAACAAAGTTGCAGATGCTTTGAGCAGAAGAGTTCTCACAGTCAATCAGATTCAGTTAGAGAGTGTTGGTATTGATTCACTCAAGACCATGTATGAGTCTGATGCTGATTTTGGAGAGATATATCAGGTCTGTACTTCTTTTGGGGAGAAATACCATGCTGAGTTCTCTGAATTCCTGATCCAAGATGGATTGTTGTTCAAGGGTGGACAGTTGTGTATCCCAAGATGTTCCATGAGGTTGAATATAATCAAGGAGAAACATTGTGGAGCAATGGCAGGTCATTTTGGTCTAGACAAGACTCTTGATCTGGTCAGGAGGCATTATTTCTGGCCTAAGTTGCAGTCAGATGTCAGGAAATATGTAGAAACCTGTGTAATATGTCAGAAGGCTAAAGGCAGGTCAACTAATGTAGGGTTATATCAGCCCTTACCCATTCCTTCCAGACCGTGGGAAAGTATCAGTATGGATTTTGTTTTGGGTTTACCAAGGACCAGGAGAGGATTTGACAGTGTCTTTGTTGTAGTGGATAGGTTCAGTAAGATGGCACATTTCTTGCCATGCAAAACCACTACAGATGCCTCATATATTGCAGATTTATTCTTCAGGGAGATTGTCCGAATTCATGGGTTGCCTTTGAGCATAGTTTCAGACAGAGATGTGAAGTTTGTGGGTCACTTCTGGAGAACCCTTTGGAGGAAATTGGGAACCAATTTGTCTTTTTCCTCTGCATATCATCCTCAAACGGATGGACAAACTGAGGTTGTGAACCGTTCTTTGGGGAATCTACTTAGATGCTTGACAAAACAGCATGGAGAGAAGTGGGACAATATTCTGTCTCAAGCTGAGTTTTCATATAATGATACTGTCAACAGGAGCACAGGAAAATCGCCTTTTCAGGTAGTGTATGGAATGCATCCCAGAGGTATTTTAGAGTTGCGAGAGCTACCTACAGCAGATCCTGTTAGTGCAGATGGAGAAGCTTTTGCTGAAGCAATCAAAGAAGTTCATGATCAGGTTAAGACCCAACTCCAGCAAACCACTTTGAAATATAAGGAATATGCTGACAAGAAGAAGAAGGATGTTCAATTTGCTGTTGGAGATTTGGTTTGGGTTCACTTGAAGAAAGACAGGCTTCCTAAGGGGAAGTATACTAAGCTCATGCAAAAGAAAGTTGGACCATGTCCGATTTTGCAAAAGCATGGACAAAATGCTTATGAGATCCACCTCCCACCTGATCTCGGTTTATCTCCTATCTTCAATGTATGTGACTTAACTCCATACAAGGCTAATCCAGATGCAGATCAGGATATCCTACAGGATACAGTTGCTGAAGACATTCCTCAACATGATCCTCCACAGATACAGCAGATTTTGGACACTAGAGTGGTCAAACAGACCAGGAACAAGAAGTACTTGGAGTACCTCGTCTCTTGGAAGGGACAGCCGACTTCTGAAGCAGTATGGATGACTGCAGAACAGATACAGAAGCATGGTGCCGACCTTGATACTCTCATCTCAAGTGGACTTGAGATTTCTTCTTTTGGGGAGTATGGTGCAGGAGCACCCGCACATGATCAGGATGTAGGTCCGCATGATGACATACATGATCAGGATGTAGGATAATTATCAGCATGATGACAGGATAGGCTATTTTTAGTATGTTTGACTTTATCTTGTAATAAGGTCCACTGGACCGATGCTATGTAATAGATCAGCATAGGAGTATGTGTAGGCAGTTAGAGATCGGGATAAGATAGTCTGAGTTGTCCTCTCTCCCAGCCGCTTGGAAGCTCCCAGCCGCTGGGAAGTGAAGTTAGTAGTACTCGAAGGATTTGTTATATATACCTTCGATCTGTTAGGGTTTAGACAGATTGAGTTCATATTGATAGTTCATATTGATGTTGATAGATGTATTGGTGTCGTGTTGAGTTGAGGTTCAGGAGAGCAGTTCAGACATTGTGAAGCTGTATTCAGGACATTGAATTTCAATTGAATAAGATCTCATCTTTTGCATTATCTGGTTGTATCAGTTCTATTTGTGTTGATTTCCTTTCTGTTTGCAAGTTAATGGGCACTTTCAACCCTTCCACCGGTTGATCCTGCAAATCGGTGGAATGGTCCTGTATCATAGTTTAGTTTGCATTTGTGTTTTCTGTTTATGCATTGCATTGTTCAGGAGATCAGTTAGGAGCATGCTGTGAATCAGCCTAGCATCCTCATGTGCTAGGTCTAGAAGATAAGTTGTTAGATTTTGGTTTGAAGGTGATCCAGCCCGGTCATCACATGATCTTTGTGAAATAGAGTGGTTCGGAGTGCTTACATGCAGTGGAAGGATACACAGGAGTCTGCATGTGCGTTTCCAGTCGGAACGAGCCGCGTCGTCATCTGCGAATGCATCGCCATCAGGATCGGGTCGTGAAGTTGTTGAAGTTTGCATGTTGCAAGTGCATCATGATGTTTTGAATCAGATATATACTCAGTGTATATATCGCAGTCAGGATCATCTCTTGGGGAAGTTCATCATCCGCATATCGCTAACGGATGTGGGTGTGAAAGTTAAGTTTTTTTTGGCTAAGTGTTGAAGAGTTCATCAGGATGATTTGTGACGTCATCGTCATCAGGATATGACGTCATCGTCATCAGGATATTAAGAAATCCCTCAATGCGAGTTTATCCTGTTGTCACTAAGTGGTAAGATATCAGCGAAGGCAGGAAGTTGTATTAGCATCATCAGGAGGTTTTGAGGAACCGGATGAACAATATTATGATGCTGTTGCTTGTATCGACGGGCAGTGGATCATCGAAGGCAAGTTGTTGAAGTGCAACGTCATCAGGATATTTGGAACAACCGGATATTTGGATATCCTGCTGACGAAGGTGATATTGAATATCATGATGATGCCGCTTGTATTTGGCACCCGATGAACAGTGCAACCGGAGGATGTTTGCGCCCGTTGTATATCATGATGATGTTGATAGGCGACAAACGGAGGAGGTAAATAGTAATCGACAGGAGGATATTTGCGATCATCCAAAATATGATGATGCTGTTGAAATGTGATGATGCTGTTGGTGTCCCTAGGAAATATGATGAGGATGTTCAGCCGATAGTGAATTTTATCATGCTGTTTGTATTGTTGGCTACTCCTTCCTATTAGTTAGCCTCCGTTGCGTCTCACTCTGCATCACCTTCGCCCTTTCGCCTGTCAGCAGCATCATCATATCCGGCTATCGGCAGCATCATCACATTCGGCAAGCGCAAACATCCTCCTGATGTTCACTGTTCATCTTACCGCCAACCTCTATCTGCAGCATCATGATGTTCAACATCATGTTCATCAGTAGGATATAAAATATCTGGTTCCTCCCATATATCCTGATGACGACACTTCACGCACCTTTCCTTCGATGCTTACGTCACCCTGATCTCCAACCTACTTAAACAAGCAGCATCAGGATATGACTTATCCGGTCATATTGAAACATCCTGATGATGATACTCAACTTTATGCTGATGACGAATATTCCGCCGAATATCCTCCTCCTGATCCACTTAACTCCTTGATGCCTTATGCCGATACCAAAACACTTAGGGTCAGTAGGATAAACCTTTATCGGGTGATATTTCAGAATGTCCTGATGACGTTTATCCTGATGACGATGACGTCATATGCAGCTCCTCCAATATCCTGCTGTTAGCCAAACATAACATTATCGGCCCGCGATGGTTTTATCAACCCGATCTTCTACCTTATGCCGATACGCTCCTCCTCGGCAACACCTTGCGATGATCACCCCAATGCACATTCACTTTATGCAATTGACTGCATCATGCTCATCTCCACCTACTCGGTTGACGCCCGAAGTAACTGCAAGATATACCCAGAAATATCCTGATGATGCCGTTGTGACAGATTTTCCAACCTTAGCGAATTTTCAATCCGCTGAACCTCCTGAGGTGACCCGATCCGCTTCCTGGACAACTTTCCAGACTCTAACAACCAACACGACCTAGCACATACCCATGCTAGGGTTCTCAACACCTCTCGACTATGATCCTGCAAACATACATGTGAGCAAACAGAAAATGCAAACTAAACCCTAAACTATTGTACATAACCATTCCACCGATTCGACGAATCAACCAGTGGAATGGATCAGTGAATCCATGCAACCACCAGAACAGCAACTCGATTACACAATGGAATTCAAAATAGAGAATGGACACAAACAGGATCTCTTTATTGATTTCAAAAGATGCAATTACAATACTCTGTCTCACTCTCTGCAAAGTCTGATCGATGATCTAAAACCAACCGATCCTCATGCATAAATAGGATTTCCTGCGAGTACTACCACTCGATTCCCAGCGGCTGGGAGCTTCCAAGCGACTGGGAGGATCCAACTGAACTAACAAACTATACAGCTGCCATCAGCTGTCATAACAAACTACCTAAAAATAGAAAAGCACGGTCAACTTGGACCTTATTACATGCATTGGTCTTATAAGACCTTCTTGGAAACATTAACCAGACCTATAACAAACTAACTGCCTCATGGAGGCCAGCTGTCAGGTAGGTGCTCCTGCACCAAATGTCTTGTAACATCAATGCAAAGTCATATTTTAAAATTTTTTCAAAAGTATGCAAAAGACAAGTGAAAAACTATATGCAAAAGACAAGTGAAAAACTATATGCAAAAGACAAGTGCAAAACTATATGCAAAAATGACCTAAAATGCATGATTTTTTGTACTTTTTTAATGCAAATTTATGAAAGAAAAGATGTTGTAAGGAATTTGATAAGGGGAAGAAAATAATATGTCTTATATCAGTCCAATATAGAAATAGTATAATTTACAAAACACTCTTGATGCAAATCTAATATGATGACTAGTCCAAATCTAGTGAAAATACACTAAAATATGTGATTTTTTCACCAAATCTAAATACAAAAGAGCATGACAAAGGGTGTTGTGAGGAAAGTGATGATGGAAAACAAATTATATCAGTAATAAAAGGCACCTAATGCCAAAAAATCCATCAGAACACGCTTATAGTGCCACTCAAGGTCAAACTCTAGTGAAAATAAAGCAAAAATAGGCAATTTTTCATAATTTTTCAATTCCAAGACCTAGGAAAAGGAGTGTTGTAAAGAATTTTATGAGGTGCATAAAATAATAGAAATTATATCATTCAACTCAGTCCATAAAATTTGTCACTACATGTTTGGAGTGCAATCTAAGTCAAACCCTAGGGCAAATATAGAAAAAATGTGCAATGTTTCACCAAATTTTCAATACAAGAGCCCAAAAAGGATGTTGTGAAGATTTTTAGGAGGGGAAGCAGATAATTACCATGATAACATCCAATTAGTGTAAAAATAATCTACACAACATGCCTATGGTGCAAATTTTGAAAGTCAATAAGGCCGAATCTAGTGAAAATCAAGGTTTTTCAAGCCCTAGGTTTGAGATCTTGATGCAAAATGCTATATGAATGTCTTGAGAGCTGATTTATGATGAAAATTAAATGCACTAAGATCTGAAAATGATTTCCACACCCTATCATGAAAAATGCAAGTGCAAATTTAAGGAAAAAACAATGAAAATGCTAGTTTTTTGTTGAAATTTTCTATGTAAAAATACAAATTTTTGAAATCTAAATGCAAATTCACACTAAAATGCAACACTGCTGCCAAATGTAAATTTTAATGAGTGTCTAAGATCAGTAGAAAAATCTGAAACAAGATTTTTCCTACAAACCCTAGTTTTTGGAATTACTAGGTTATATGAAAAATGCAAAATTTCTAAAAAAATGCTGGCAATTTTATGATAAAAATGCAATGCAAGCTATTGAATTTTTATAATTCTCTACAATTTAATTCAAATCTAATGCCAAAATCAAAAATTTGGTGAAATTCAAATTAATTTATGCAACATGCAAACCCTAGAATGCAATTGTTTTTCTAATTTTTCTAATTTTTCAAAATTTTTTGTAAGTTTTCCAATGCAATAAAATGAATGACTATATGAATGAATGAAATCATGACAAATCTGAAGAAAAACACTTAGCAAGGTTCAAATAAGTCCATCAACATGGGTTCACCAAAATGTAAAGGGTGGAATTTAGATAGTTGAGTTTTTGGTAGTTTTGTGTATGTATCCTCCTTTCACCCTTTCATTCAAGGACCTAGGGTCAAGTTGCAATGTACTATCATACCCTAGCTCACTATGAGATGTAGGGAAGCTTGGATTTTATGATTTTATTTCCAATTATCTTCTCTTATGCTCAATTATACATCAAAACCCTAATTATGCAAATACGATAGCAAATAGATGAATATCAAAAAATGCTGCTATAGAAAGATGCAAAATGACAAATAACTGGGCACATGTTTTTAGGATTCAGAAGTGAAATAGTCAAGGACTAAAGAGAAGGTGTCCAAGTCCAAGGCCCTACTTTTTGTTAGGATATGCAAACAAGATCTGCAACCTGTTCCTGTTGTACAAAAGGTTTTCCCATCATGAAACTTCAAGGACTAATGAGCATGCGCCCTAGTCTAGGGAGCTATTTTCTTCTCTGATCTACAAATCCAACACTCTGTAATGCCCTCATGTAACTCCACTTTTCTTGTATCCTTGACCTGTAACCTGTAATCATGAAAACTTTGGGAGGGGGTTGCGGTGTTTAGAGGCTTGCCTCAGTCAAGCCTCGGAGAGACATTTAAGTCTTCTGAACACCGTTGTCAGATAGGGAGTGTGTGCCCTTGTGAGGTAGAGATAAATACCAAATTGTAAATGCTCAAAAACACAAATGATGTCACCTTGTAGTGAAGATGGGAGGAAGAAACTCTTCATGCCATGAGGAGATGATTTCTCAAATCTACAAATACAAACACATAGACAACACAAATCTAATCTTGCTACACAAAGAAAGCCTTGAATCACCTTTAGGATGCATAAAGTTCACAATAACAATCTAGTTTACAAATGAATGCCTAAATGCTTATATATGCAACTAAAAACACTCCTACCAAGAATTTTGTAATTCAAACTTACCATGTCGGCATAGGACCTAAATAACGGTCACAAGCTGACACTAAAAATTTGGGACTGACCCAAAATAGGGTAGGACTAGGGTGCGGGTGCCCAAGTCCTCCCTCCCTATTTTGGTTAGGGTTAGGTTCAAGGGATCCCCCTAGGTCCCATTTGTCATGAAGGTTAGGGATCATTTCATCAGGATGTCAAAATATGATGTAATATGTCCTAAATGTAGATAAAAGACCCAGGAGCTAAGCCTTTATGAGGGAAAAGCCCCTAAGGGGACATTTTATGATGTTACAAAGATTATTCTAAATGCAAATAAAATGAATGCAATGTGATTTGACTAATTGGTGTGTGGAGAGGTCCCTTCAACAAAAGTCACCATTAGTCATCTAAACTCCCTTTGCTTCAATGATACTCTCTCTCCATTGAGAGAGTGAGAGGGTGTTCCTATCACACACACAAGTCCAATTTAGTTAATAGTCCTTTAAATAATATTTTTTAAATTCATATTTATTATTAAAAATAAGGGTTGTGACATTATTACCATAATTCTTATACAATCTAGAAGGTGGTGGCCACCTATTAGACACAAGGTGCATCTTTTGAGGTAGCTCCAGGTTTTGAAGGATTATTAGATTTGGATATTTAGGATCAATATTCTTATGCAAGTTGGAAGGTGGTGGACATGTATTATATGCAATCTGTGACTTTTTAATGATTAATTCCTTGTGAAATTTTTCTTTGATTAGATTTAGGTCTTCATTTTGCCTTGGGATCCATATCACTTCTTGGCTTCTTTCTAATTTTTGAATTCATGTCACTTGTTGGAGTCATTTGGATCTTTTTTTTTATTTTAATTTTCTTCTTTTCCTTATTTGGTGCTTGATGTTGATCCTTTGCTACAATGTGACTCTTCACTCTATAGAATCTATAAGCTTCTTGGTCCATATCAATGGGTTTATGGTGTGGGATGGGAAGGTGGATGAGATGGTTGGAGGTGGGGATGAAAAGATTAGTTGCCCTAGAAATTTCTAAAGGATCACTTACATAATTATATTTTTTCTAGACAATGCCTTGATGTCCATGATTTACATATTCATGTATAGGTTCTAAGATTCCTTTCTCGTGAAGACCTAAGCCTTTTCAGTTGTAACCCATGATTTGAAATATTTCATTTGTGATGGGATACTTGTTCCATTTGAAAAATGATGACAACCCATTACTTTATTTCTAGGAACCCTTTGTAATGTGCTCATCTATGAGCAGACTAGATATGATGAAGGTTGTTAAACTAACTTGATATGAGGTTTACAGTGGTTTCTCCTCCTTTATTAATATAGTGGCTTGGTCAATTATAGGTTCAATATGATCACTTGTGATCTTCTTATGCTCATTCTCACTTGTGATCTTCTTATCCTCATGCTTGATGTGATCAAGATCTTGATTGCCACTTTAGCTGTCAACATGCTCATTATGATCATCTTGTTTTCTTGTGTGTAATGGGGACAACATTTTCCTCATGGAAAGGGGAAGTTGTGGGATGATGGGTAGGATTAGTCAAATGTTGGATGGGATTAAGTGGATGATGGAGGAGGTTTGTTTGGTTTTCTTGGTCATGGATGGTGTAAAGTAGGTTGAGGGGATCATCATGGTTCTCTTAATCATAGATATGATCTTGATCATATATGGGAGCATCTTGGATAGTTTGATCTTGATATGGTGATGGACAATCTTGATCGTGCTTTGGGACAATTTCTTGACATATCCTTAATTGATTCCTAGACAAGAGGGATGTACATTGTTTGGCTTCAAGGTCCCCTACATCAATTAGGCCTTTGATATATTCCCTTAAGAGTATTTTTGGCTAGTGGGATTCTTTGGACTTTGTGATGGACTTATGAATTTTGGATTTTTATGGATGGCTTGAAATTTCTTTGTTTAGCTTCCCACAAGGTTGACTCATGGAGATGGTAGTTCCCAGGGGATTGTAGATAACCTCAACATGCTCATTTTTGTGGGAAATGCAATGAAAATCCTCAAGTTCATGTTTTTTATTATGATTCCTTGCTAATAGTCCTTGGATATAATAGTTTATAGATAAGTTGGGTTTATTGGATTGATGAGTTTGATGGAGTTTATTGGGTTGATTGGAATTATGGAATTGATTGGATTCAAGCTTAAACTTTGAAGATTTGGATGATGAAAGACTTGTGCAAGAGGATAAGGTTGCCAATGGTTTGTTTAAGGAGTAAAGTGTATCAAACACATCTTGGTTATGAGAGTGGATTTAGTGTGAAAGGCCTTCTTGTACTAGAATGGCTTCCTCATGAAAAAGGGCTAACACATGGGTCATGTGGATTAGGATCTTGATTAGTTAATGGATGCTTAAGGTTTAGAGGATGTGATGAATTAGGATTGGGATTGGATGGATAGTTTGATGGTTTAAGATTTATGGGGGTAAGGGGATGGTTTAGTGGAGGATTTGAGCTTTTATGATCTATGTGGACTAATAGATTATGAATGGAGGGGAATTAGAGGATTTAGGATAATTGTAGGTTAGTGGATGGTTTGATGGATTAGGCTTTAGGGGGTTTATGGTATGGGATTAGGATTAGCATGGGTGGATAGATTGGGATTAGGGTTAGATATGTATGACTTTTGATTTGGAAGGTTTCCCCTATGTAGGTGTTTAAGGTGATGATTGGGGGGGAAAGTGTGGCTTCTATGTTGATAATATACTTAAATAGGGCCTCTTTTCTATGGAATCTAGTACAAATGATGTACTTATTCATGGAATCCATGTTTTTAAGTAAGGGATGATGATCTAGTAGGGTGCAACCTTGTTTAGTGTAGAGGTGACTACGGGGGTTATCAAGATATTCATTTAGGTCCTCATCATTGGGATATTCATCTTGATTGATAAGGATCTCATCATAATCATTGTAAAAGGGATTTTTGGATTGATTGTGTTTGAAATATCCATCATGATCTACAAGTCTCAACATCATCACTATCAAAGGGATTTTTGGATTGAATGGATTCAAAATATTCATCATGATCTACAAGGCTCTCATCATCATCATGTGCATAAAGGAGCTCATCTAAGGGTCATGACTTTTTCTTTGATTATAATTTGGGTATTGGATGGACTTCATGCAAAGGGGAATATAGGAACTTTATCTTGCACAATGAATTGATCAAACCAATTCATGAGGCTTTTTTTTGGGTTTAATATTATGATTAGGCAATTGGTTGGATGTGATTTTATTTAGATGTGGTTTGGATTAAGGATATGATTAGATGATGGGTGGAGGTGGATTTGGTTTGGATAATAAAGGATTAGTTGTACGACCCTTGGGTAAAGAATTTTGATGACAATTTTCAATTTGAGTCACTTTGATTGGGATTGTGGATGATTGTGGAAGATAATACGTGTTGATGGTTTGGACCTTTAGATTTGTTGTGAGACCAAGTGAATTTGGAGTGTTAGGAAGTGATGTTACTTGATTTGGATGGAAGGGATATGACCTTAGGATTTGATTTAATCTAATTTGATGATGAACTTGATGAAGGTCAATGGTGTATTAAACTTGATTGATTTGTTTGATTTTTGGATTAATCAATGTGATTGAGATGTTGGATGTAATCAAGGTCAAGGATGCATGACACTTGGTGATTAGTTGGATTTTAATTTTGTTGAACACACCAAGATACTGAGAGGGGGGAGGGGGTGAATCATTATCTAAACAATCTTCAATTTTAATAACTTCAACTTATATTCAAAGTAAATTAAAACTTAAGCATCACAATATTAACATAAGCATGAAAGATTTACACAATGTACATCAACACATAACACCAGATATACGTGGAAAACTCATGAAGGGAAAAACCATGGTGAGGAGTAACTGAAATAACAAAATTATTATAGGAATAAAGTGGGTGTTCCGAAACAAACTGAATGAAGAAGGCAAAGTTGTAAGGAACAAAGAAAGATTGGTATGCAAAGCATACACACAAGTTGAAGGTATTGATTTTGAAGAGAATTTTTCTCCGGTAGTAAGGATGGAGGCAATCAGAATGTTCCTTACTCTTCTTGCTCATACGAACTTCAAGGTATATTAGATGGATGTTAAGTCCACATTTTTGAATGGTGATCTAGAGGAAGAAGTTTATATTTAACAACCAGATGGTTTCAAGATATCAAAAGATCTATACATGGTGTACAGACTCAAGAAGGCTCTATATGGTCTCAAGCAAGCACCTAGAGCTTGGTATGCTAGGTTGGACAAGTAGTTACTTTAGCAAGGCTTCAAGAAAGATACTACAGATAACAATCTTTACATCAAGGAGGGAGACATGATATTGATAGTTGCAATATATGTTGATGACATCATCTTTGGTGGAGATGATGTTATGTGTAAGAGGTTTGTAGAGGAGATGCAAAAAGAGTTTGAGATGTCTATGATTGGTGAGATGTCTTTCTTCCTTGGACTTCAAATTACTAAATAGATGGTGGTATCTTTATTTATCAAGCTAAGTATGTCACAGAGTTGTTGAAGAAGTTTGGTATTGGGGATTCAAAACTAGTGAGCACTCCCATGGTTACTAGATGTCACTTGAGCAAAGATGACGAGTCTTTAGAGGTGGATCAAATTGTCTATAGATCTATGATTAGAGGATTGATGTACTTAACTACTTCTATACCTGATATTATGCATGCAGCATGTGTGGTTGCCAGATGTCAAGCTAATCCAAAGAAAACACATGGTAAGGCTATGAAAGGGATATCTAGATACTTGAAAGGAACTCCAGATTATAGCCTTTGGTTGTTGCAATTATGTGCCTAATCAGTGTTGTCATTGATGTCAACATATCCTTGGTGTCATTAGTGTAAGCTGTGTCTTATTCTATTACTTGTTTAGAATACTTGTATGTTGAAAATATTGAGAAAATCAGCCTCTCCGGAAGGAACAAGTGAGTTACAGAGAAGTGTAGTACAGACAGTGAGTTGTATGCTGAAGAATAGTCCAGTAAACTGCTCTGCATTTATTTCTACTTGAAGATCATGGTATGTGGATTGGAAGTAAGTTAGAGGTATGACTAAGGATGCTGCATTCTGGGTTTGAGCCCTCTGCATTGAAGATATGAGTGAGTTGTGTTCACCAGAGTGAAACCTACTTTTTTTGTAAGTTTAGTTGGGACAGGAAGAAAGTATTCTGCTCTGTATTCCTTTTCAATAAAGCATTTTGCTCTGTGGTTCTACAAGGAAGTGTGGGATGATGATAAGTGCCTATAGTTGCAATGGTTCATGGTTTGGTGGTCTGCAAGATATCTTTCTTTTATGATAGTTGAAGATAGTGAAGTTCATGTGTTCCGGTGAGAAGATTCCTATGGATAAAGTGCTTAAGGTTCATGCAGTTACTCCTGATGATTTTAACATCCTTGTGGATGTCTCCTAATCATGTTCCTATCTAGACTTTGGTGCGCGTTAAGAAATTGAGATTGTGTTTAAAGATTGTTCCCATCTAATGTAGTGTGTAACCAGTCTTGGCCGACCTGGTTAATCCCAGTGATTGTGGAGATCTCTGGAAGATTGTGGAAGAGTGTTGTGGCATGGAAGATCATGTTTGAGTCCCAGCTAATGCATGGCATGATCCACATTTCATTTCATTTGCATAATGTTGTAATAGGTTAGGACCTATTTTATAAATGTTTGTAATATCGACCTTGGAGATTGTTCAAATGGTTGATGATTGTGATGCCGACCTTGACAATCATTCCAAGGTTGATGAAGTGTATAAATACTTATAGTTGAGTCGTGGAAAAGGTGTTCTTGAGAAAACATGGAAAGATATTAAGAAAGGTCCAAAAGGCAGAGCAGAGAAGAGGAAGAGCATAATAGAGGCAGAGTAGAGCAGAGGAATTATTGTATTTCAATCACAGACATAAAAAGGTGTTGATCGTGGTAGAGAGCTTGGTAGTGGGCCTAGAAGTGAGCTGCCAGTAGGGTTTAAGAGCCCTCGGGGTTTAACAACCCTTATTGTAATCTTGCTAGGTTTAGGGTTGAGGCAGTGAGCCTACTAGACCTAGTTGTTCTTCATGGCATTAAGCTAGTATGTTTAGGCCTATGGAGTGACCAAGCTTGAACATCATTATTTCAAGATTGCAATATATATTGAGAGCTAATCCTCTTTGTAGTTTTTCCCCGCCTTGGGGTTTTCCACGTAAAAATCTAGTGTCTCTTGTGTTTGATGTTACATCTGTGGCTAAGTTTATGATTTCGTGCACTCATTGTTATATCATAATAATTGTGGATAAGTAATGAATGTTTAATTGCAGAAAGTGTTTAAGTTTTTGGGACAACTGATTCACCCCCTGTCTCAGTTGTCTGGCGCATATCAACAATTGGTATCAGAGCCAAGTTCCTCTGAAGAAAGTTTAACAGCTTGAGGAAGATCCAAAATGTCTTACAAGAAGGAAGCGCCACATTTTGATCGAATGAATTATGTTCTCTGGAAGGCTCGAATGAAAATCCATCTTCTCTGTCTTGGTTACAAAGTTTGGAATGCTACAGAAATAGAATACACCATACCTCAAAAATGGTCTGATGACTGAAGATGAAATCAAAGAATATGAGATAGATATCAAGGCAAAGGATGCTCTGCTAATCTCATTAACTGACTCAATACTGATGAAAGTTTTGGATCTTGAAACTGCAAATAAGGTATGGGAAAAGTTAAAAAATCTGTATGAAGGAGATTATTCTGTGAAGGAAGCCAAGTTACAAATTTTGAAAGTGAAATATGAAAATTTGAAGATGAATGATGATGAAAACATATCAGGCTTTATGCAAAGAGTTGATGAACTTGTTACAGGGATAAAAACCATAGGCGGAACTCTCGACGAAAATGAAGTTGTTATGAAAATTCTCAGATCTCTGCCCAAGTCCTACTATCACAAGATAGCTGCAATTGAAGAATTCATGCAAGTAAAAATGGTTAACAGGGATTAGCTGTTTGGTAAGCTTACTGCCTTTGAAATGAGGGAGTTTGATGATGCTCTGCCGAAAGTTGAGATGACCTTCAAAGCCAGTACTCCTGGAAGTACTTCCAAATCAGAAAAGTACAAGGTAGAATCCAACGATGAGTTTGATGAAGTTGAAGCCAACTTCATGGACAAACTGCAAAGAGGATCCAATAAGTATAAAGGTAAATTACCTTTCAAATTCTTTTCCTATGGTAAAGTAGGTCATTTTTCTTCTAGACGTCCTAAAAGAATTGAAAGAAATAGAAGAAGATATGAGAACAGGCCTAGGACCCAAAAGAAGTGTTATTATGTTGAAGATTTTGAGGAAGGAGTATTAGATAATGGTGAACTAGATAAAGCTAGTTCCTCTGTAAATGAATGCTTGTTTATTGCTATTAAGGAAGATCCCATGTTTACTAATTCTACTAGCTGTATGAAGGAAGAAAAACCAGTGGAAAGTGGTTTGGCTACTCAGGTCATTAAGGACAAGGATGAATGGGTTATTGAAAGTGGCTACTCTAACCACATGACTGGTGACAAAAGTAATTTTGTGAGTTTGGAAAGATATGATGGTGGACTGGTTAGGTTTGGAGATGATACAGCTGATAAGATTTGTGGGAAAGGATCTATTTCTTTTGATGACAAGCATAATATTGAATATGTCTTGTATGTGAAAGGATTAAAGCACAATGTTTTGGGTGTGGGTCAAATATGTTAAAAGGGCTATGATTTAAGATTCAAGGACAATGGATGCAAGATCACGGAAAGCTCCAGAACAGTCATTTCAACTGGTAAGAAGACTAGAGGTAATATCTATCAGTTGAAAGGAACTGAGAACTATTGCTTGTTGACTCAGACTAATGAGAGTTGGTTATGACATAGAAGGTTGTGTCACATAAATTTTCATAATATTATGAAGATAAGTACTACATAGGTTGTTAGAGATTTGCCTAAGCTTGTGAAGTCTGGTAATCCTATTTGCAAGGAGTGTCAATTTGGGAAACATACAAGAACATGTTTCAAAAGCAAGGACCAATCAGTTGGAGGACTACTTGAGCTAGTGCATACAGATTTGTGTGGACCTACCAGAGTAAGAAGTTTACAAGGAGATAGGTATTTCATGTTTCTCATTGATGATTATTCTAGAATGACTTAGGTCACCTTTTTGAAAGAGAAAACTGAAGCTCTAGATAAATTCAAGGCATTCAAGACAATGATTGAAAATGAGATGGATTTGAAAATCAAATGCTTGAGATCTGATAGGGGAGGAGAGTTCACATCAAATGAATTCAATTTCTTTTGTGAAGAACATGGAATAAAGAGACAGCTATCTGCGCTTAGAACTCCACAACAAAATAGAGTTGTTGAAAGAAAAAAAATAACAATTCAAGAAGCTGCTAGAACCATGATGAAGGAAGCTTTTCTGGAAGCATATTGGAGAGAGGCAATTCACACCATTGTATATATCCTAAACAGAGTTCAAGTAAAAGGTAACAGTTCAAAGACTCCTTATGAATTGTGGCATGGTAGAATTCCTACTATGAAATATTTCAAAGTTTTTGGTAGCAAATGTTATATCAAAAGAGAAGAAGATTTAGGCAAGTTTGATGCTAGATGTGATGAAGGAATCTTCCTTGGTTACTCCACCAAGAGCAAGGCCTACCGATGCTATAATAAGAGGTTGAATAAGATCATTGAAAGTGTTAACGTTAAAGATGATGAATGTAAGGAAAGATCTTCATAATCAAGTGAATATGAGTCAGATGATCTAGATGTTTTAGAAGTGGTGCAGCATGAAGACAACCTAGATGAAGAAGAACAAGCTTTGGTAACTGCTACCAAAACTCCAAGATATGTAAGAATTAGTCATTCTGAAGATCAAATCATAGGAAATAAGAGCAAAGGGATCTTAACTAGAAGAAAAGTTGCAGAAGAACAAGTAAATTTCTGTCTTATTTCTAAGATTGAACCTAAAACTATGGATGAGGCTTGCAAAGATGAGAAATGGATAAAGGCTATGGAAGAGGAATTAATGCAGATAGAGAAGAATCAGACTTGGGATCTTGTTCCCAGACCAATAGGAAAGAATGTAATTGGTACAAAGTGGGTCTTTAGAAACAAGATGAATCAGAATGGTGAAGTGGTAAGAAACAAAGCAAGGTTGGTATGCAAAGGATACTCTCAAGTTGAAGGAATAGACTTTGAAGAAACTTTTGTTGCAGTGGCAAGGATTGAAGCAATAAGGATGGTTTTGGATTTTGTAGCAGTTATAGGTAAAATTGGATAATATTGAATCATAAACCAAATAACTCAATGGAACATGCAAATAACAAAGATTTAAACAAATAAATAAACTTACAGAGCTTTGTTACCTTACGGCTTCCATTGTTCGCCTAGTCTCAATCAATCTTTGGTGATGAATGTAGCCCTTAGGAAACTTGCTTCCTTGCTTTGTTTCCTCAAGGTGACGATGGAGAAATGACTATGATACTTGTTGTATTGAAGATGATCTTCAATACAATGTATGATGGATAATGACTAATGCGAGAGTGGGGGTGCCAAATGCGCACTATGGATTCGACAGAGTAATCTTACTTGAAAGCTTCTTGATATGAAATGGAAGAATAGACAGGTATTTGAAGAGAACTTGTGTCTCAAATTACTACTTGAACCTCTTAGTTGATCCTATGTTTTGAACCTCTTTGTTGAACCTTTCTAGAGTTCATTTGGTAGGTTCAATGAATTTTAGTTCAACTGTTCCTTGGTTCATTGATCTGAGGATATGTGATGTCGGCATCGCTGTGACGAAGCACTATCGGCAGGACCGTGTTGAAGACCATTGGCATCGGTGAGACAAGGGCCGTCGGAATAAGCATCGAAGGTTTGTCTGATGCTGAGTGTCACCCCGATGGAAGCATTCAACCGTCGGCAAGACAAGGCCTATCGGCCAAACTTTGTGGAGTTACTCCGACAGGAGTAGTCACTCCGACGAAGGATACGATCGTCGGCAAGACAAGGCCTATCGGCCAAACTTTGTGGAGTTACTCTGACAGGAGTAGTCACTCCGACGAAGGATACGGTCGTCGGCAAGACAAGGCCTATCGGCCAAACTTTGTGGAGTTACTCCGACAGGAGTAGTCACTCCGATGGCGTATGTCTATCGGCAAGAGAATACCCGTCGGCTAAAGGTGTTGGGCCGATGTACTGCGGACATCCTGATGGAAGTCTTATTGGTATCGGTGAGACAAACCTCTGTCGGAGCGAGGGCTAGATCTTTTGCCGATGGAGAATGTCATACCGATGGTAACCTTGGTGATCGGGGAGACAATGCTCATCGGTGGGAGGTGAAGTCTGAGGGCCGATGGGAGTTGTTATGCCGATGGACTTGGAGGCTTGGTATTGTCGGCAACAAAATTGCTGACAATACTCTTTCGCCTGTTGGCGGTTATAAACTGCAAAGTCCTTTGCGACTTGGTACATGTGGGACTAAACGCCTCACTGAAATGTGAACCGTTGTGACGGTTAGATGGCAGCGACGTATGAGGAATTTGTTCTATCAGTTAGAGCAGAAGTCTGTAACGACTCTTGTTCTTGCAGATTGGAAATAGAATGATATGTCTATAGGTGTCGTTGGTATTATGATGATGAGACTTGAATAAAGGTTCGTTCTGTAAATGTACAGGGAGATGAACTATGTATGATGTCGAGAATCAAACACCAGAGCAAGAAGCTGAGTTCTTTATTGTAACTGTATATCTTACTGTAATAAAGATTGTTTTCTTGTGGTGGTGGGTTTTTTACCCGTAAGGGTTTTCCCATGTAATTCTGTGTGTCTGTGTTCTAACTATTGTCTATTTTGGTTTCTCTTGTGTATTCATCTGTGTTATTGTAATTTCAAAAGTGACTGGTCTACACTGTCCCCTGGGAATTAACATTAGGGAAGCTGTTTTCCGCACCTGTGCTTTCCTTACAAGTGGTATCAGAGCCTGGCCCGTTGTGTTATCCTTGTCGGTAGTTTGGGTTTTTTGTGTTAATTCTGTTGTGTGGGAGTTCTGTAGAAAGTTATTTTTTAAATAGAGATGGCAAGTACATCAGACAAAATAGACATTGAGAAATTCAATGGCACAAACTTTGAGTTGTGGAAACTTAAAGTTGAAGACATGTTAGTCTATAGAGATCTTTGGGCTGCTGTGTCTGGACTTCAACCTACAGGCATGAAGCAAGAAGATTGGGAACTGATATGCAGAAAAGCCAAAGGACTGATAAGACTGAGTTTATCTGACTCTGTTCTATTGAACATCCATGAGGAGAAATCTGCAAGTGATTTGTGGAAAAAGTTGAATAATATTTATCAGGGCAAGTCCTTGGTAAATAAACTTTTCCTCAGAAAGAAATTGTATTCTCTGAAGATGGATGAAGGTGCATCTGTAGCAGAACATCTGAGTGCATTCAATACGATTGTTGCTTAGTTGACATCTATAGGTGTAAAAATAGAAGAGGAAGATCGCTGTATGCTTCTGTTATGTTCCTTACCTGACTCGTGGGACCATCTGGTGATGGCTATTGGAAGTACAACAACTACGTTTTCTCAGGAAACTATTGTTGCCTCTTTGTTGTCTGAAGAAATGCGGAGGAAATCTTCTGGAATGGCCAAAGAGGCTCGGTCAGTTCGTGGTAGATCAAAGGAAAGAGGCAAGAAGAAGGACAAGAAGTCTAAGTCCAAATCAGAGGGGAAATCAAAATCTCCTGGCAAGAAGTCCAAGGTGAAGTGCTGGAATTGTGGACAAAAAGGTCATGTCAAGAAAGACTGCAAAGAGGAGAAAAAGAAGAAGAACTTCTCTGACTCTGAGTCTTCACACAGTGATGCTGATGCTTTCATTGCTGCTCTGGCAACACCTGCTTCTGAAGATGTTTGGCTGATTGATTCAGGAGCATCCTTTCATATGACATCTCATAGAGAGTGGTTCACGAAGTATGAACCCTATGCTGGTGGCAAGGTGTTCCTGGCTAGTGATTCAACGCTGGAAATTGTTGGCCGAGGTCGAGTCAGAATCCAGTTCCCGGATGGCAGAATAAAGGGAATGAATGAAGTTCTTCATATACCAGGTCTGGCTCGAAATTTACTTTCTGTTAGTAAACTTAATGATGTTGGAGTGCAAGTTACTTTTGTGAATGGTGGCTGTAAGATGACTAGAGGTTCTATTGTTCTGGCAAAAGGTGAACGCATTGGAACTCTGTATAGGTTAGATGCTAAACCAGTGTGCTGTAATAATGTCTCTGCAAAATCTGAACAGGCTACTATTGTAACACATGACGTAAATTCTATGGAAGTTAAACTTCCTGCAGAGAAAACAATGCTCTGGCATCATAGACTTGGTCACATAGGTGAGAAAGGTTTAAAAACCTTGAAAAACAAAAATCTGGTAGATGGGCTGATTGATTGTAATCTGGAGTTCGATTTCTGCGAACATTGTATATATGGAAAGCAAAACCGTGTTTCATTTTACTCTAGTTCTCATAAATCTTCTGGTGTTCTGGACTATGTGCATTCTGATGTTTTTGGTCCAGTTGATGTTCCTTCTTTATCTAAATCAAGATACTATGTATCATTCATTGATGATTATTCAAGAAGGGCATTTGTATATTTTTTGAAAAACAAATCAGAAGTGTTCAGTCGATTTAAAGAATTTAAAACTCTTGTGGAAAATCAGACTGGTAGAAAACTAAAATGCTTGAGAACAGATAACGGTGGTGAATATTGCAATGCGGATTTTGATAAGTATTGTGTAGACCATGGAATTAAAAGGCATAAAACTACACCTTATACTCCACAACAGAATGGAGTTGCTGAAAGGTTAAATCGATCGTTGATGGAGAAAGCAAGAAGTATGTTGAGTTATGCTGGTCTTGAACAGAAGTTCTGGGCTGAGGCAGTTGCTACAGCTTGTTACTTGCTGAATCATTCTCCTACATCAGCATTGGTTGATAAGACACCTATGGAAGCATGGTCTGGTAAGAAGCCCTCTCTAAGACATATTCGAGTCTTTGGCTGTGAGGCATATGCTCATATTCCTGAAGTTAAAAGATCTAAGTTAGATAACAAGGCAGTTAAATGTATCTTTGTTGGCTATGGAGTCGGTATTAAAGGATACAAGCTTTGGAATCCTGAAACTGAAAAGGTAATCTACAGCAGGAATGTAATTTTCAGAGAGCTGAAACCATTGGTTGTTGATCCTCAGCCAGAAAAGACAGAAGAAAAGAAAGAAAAGAGTGTTGTGAATGTTCCTCTGACTCCTGTAAAAGAGGAACAACAAGCACCAAGTGTAGATGGTTCAGATAAGAGTTCAAGTAGCTCCGAAGATTCTGATCCAGAGCAAGAACCTGAACCTGCACCTCAACCTTTGAGGAGATCTACACGTGAAAGAAGACAACCAAATAGGTATGGATTTTCAGTACCTGATTCAACTTGTGCCTATGCTTTACTTACTAATACTGATGAACCTAGGACTGTGAAAGAAGCTATTAGTGTACCTGATTCAAATTCTTGGTTGGAAGCCATGCATAGTGAAATGACATCATTGGAGAAGAATGGAACCTGGGATCTGGTGCCCTTGCCTGAAGGAAGAAAACCTGTAGGCTGTAAGTGGGTATTTAAGAAGAAATATGGTCCAGATGGTAGTATTGAGAAGTACAAGGCAAGACTGGTTGCTAAGGGGTATTCCCAAAAGGAAGGTATTGATTATGGAGAAATCTTTTCTCCTGTAGCTAAGTTGACATCCATTAGATTTCTGTTGTCACTTGCAGCAGCATATGATTTTGAAATTGAGCAGATGGATGTGACAACAGCGTTTCTTCATGGAGACCTTGAAGAAGAAATTTATATGTCTCAGCCAGAGCATTTTGTGGAAAAAGGTAAAGAACATCTGGTATGCAAACTTAAGAAGTCTCTTTATGGTTTGAAACAGTCTCCCAGAATGTGGTATCAAAAGTTTGATACGTATGTTTTATCCTTGGGGTATGTGAGATCTAAATCTGATCATTGTGTCTATTATAAAACTGAAGGTGACCAGATTCTTATAATTGCACTATATGTGGATGACATGTTGTTCATTGGCAATGGTAAGGGGATGATCTCAGAATTAAAATCTCAGTTGTCCTTGAAATTTGAAATGAAAAATCTGGGGGCAGCAAAGTACATTCTGGGAATGGAGATCAAAAGGGACAGATCTAAGAGAAAAAATTGGCTCAGCCAGAGGAAGTATATTACCAATGTTCTTGATAAGTTTCATATGTCTGATTCTAAACAGTTAGTTGTTCCAGTTTTGCAGGGAACGAAATTATCTGTTGAAGATTGTCCAGAATCTTCAAATGAAATTGATGACATGAAGAGAGTACCTTATGCAAGTGCTGTTGGCAGTTTAATGTATGCAATGGTCTGTACCAGACCAGACATTGCCCAAGCAGTGGGAGTTTTGAGCCGATTCATGGCGAATCCAGGCAGATCACATTGGGATGCTGTGAAAAGAGTTATGAGGTATTTGAAGGGAACTTCTGACTATGCTATTTGTTATCATGGAAACTCAGAAGGGTCTAAGAGATCTATCAGTATTCAGGGATATGTTGATTCTGATTGGGCAGGGGACATTGACAGTCGGAGATCCACCAGTGGATACGTGTTCATGTTACATGGTGGTGCTATCAGTTGGATGAGCAAGCGACAGGCTGTAGTCGCTTTGTCCACAACAGAGGCAGAGTACATGGCAGCCACTCGTGCATGCCAAGAAGCTGTTTGGTTGAAAAGGTTGTGTTCTGATGTTGGTTTTAATGCAGGGCAAATACAAATTCACTGTGACAGTCAAAGTGCCATATGTTTGGCAAAGAATCCTACATTTCATGCTAGGACAAAACATATTGATGTCCAATATCACTTTGTTCGTGATATGGTGGAAGACAGGAAGGTGAAGCTGGAAAAAGTTGGCACTTTGGAAAATGTTGCTGATGCCTTAACTAAACCAGTGAACACAGCCAAGTTCAAATGGTGCTCAGATGAAATGGGTCTTCGGGCCCATAGTTCTCAATAATCGAATGAGGACTAAGAGGTAGCAGTAATGTCTTCGACAAGTGGGAGATTGAAGAGAACTTGTGTCTCAAATTACTACTTGAACCTCTTAGTTGAACCTATGTTTTGAACCTCTTTGTTGAACCTTTCTAGAGTTCATTTGGTAGGTTCAATGAATTTTAGTTCAACTGTTCCTTGGTTCATTGATCTGAGGATATGCGATGTCGGCATCGCTGTGACGAAGCACTATCGGTAGGACCGTGTTGAAGACCATTGGCATCGGTGAGACAAGGGCCGTCGGAATAAGCATCGAAGGTTTGTCTGATGCTGAGTGTCACCCCGATGGAAGCATTCAACCGTCGGCAAGACAAGGCCTATCGGCCAAACTTTGTGGAGTTACTCCGACAGGAGTAGTCACTCCGACGAAGGATACGATCGTCGGCAAGACAAGGCCTATCGGCCAAACTTTGTGGAGTTACTCCGACAGGAGTAGTCACTCTGACGAAGGATACGGTCGTCGGTAAGACAAGGCCTATCGGCCAAACTTTGTGGAGTTACTCCGACAGGAGTAGTCACTCCGATGGCGTATGTCTATCGGCAAGAGAATACCCGTCGGCTAAAGGTGTTGGGCCGATGTACTGCGGACATCCTGATGGAAGTCTTATTGGTATCGGTGAGACAAACCTCTGTCGGAGCGAGGGCTAGATCTTTTGCCGATGGAGAATGTCATACCGATGGTAACCTTGGTGATCGGGGAGACAATGCTCATCGGTGGGAGGTGAAGTCTGAGGGCCGATGGGAGTTGTTATGCCGATGGACTTGGAGGCTTGGTATTGTCGGCAACAAAATTGCTGACAATACTCTTTCGCCTGTTGGCGGTTATAAACTGCAAAGTCCTTTGCGACTTGGTACATGTGGGACTAAACGCCTCACTGAAATATGAACCGTTGCGACGGTTAGATGGCAGCGACGTATGAGGAATTTGTTCTATCAGTTAGAGCAGAAGTCTGTAACGACTCTTGTTCTTGCAGATTGGAAATAGAATGATATGTCTATAGGTGTCGTTGGTATTATGATGATGAGACTTGAATAAAGGTTCGTTCTGTAAATGTACAGGGAGATGAACTGTGTATGATGTCGAGAATCAAACACCAGAGCAAGAAGCTGAGTTCTTTATTGTAACTGTATATCTTACTGTAATAAAGATTGTTTTCTTGTGGTGGTGGGTTTTTTACCCGTAAGGGTTTTCCCACGTAATTCTGTGTGTCTGTGTTCTAACTATTGTCTATTTTGGTTTCTCTTGTGTATTCATCTGTGTTATTGTAATTTCAAAAGTGACTGGTCTACACTGTCCCCTGGGAATTAACATTAGGGAAGCTGTTTTCCGCACCTGTGCTTTCCTTACAGTATTTATAGAATTGTATGAGAGAAGATCAACGGTGTAGAAGAAATAAGAAGATCAATGGTAGAGGATGTTTGAGAGAACATGCACGAATAGAAAGAAGACATGTGTCATTCAAAAGTTGCTTTGTTTGAGTTAACTACTTTCTTGATGAGGATGAGATTTGATTTCATAAATTAGAATATATTTTTCTAATTTAAGAGTTTGTTGATAAAAACAAGGTTTCTTTAAATTAGTTAACTTAACTTTTGCTTTTGTATGACAAGGAAGATTTATTTTTAGAAGATTTTGAAGATTTTTTAGAAAATAAGAAAGTGAATTAAATAAATAAATTTATTTAATTGTTTGTGCAAGATTTAGAGGACTAAATAAAATATTTGATTATATTTTATTTTTGGAGACTCAGATTTAATTTAAATAAATTTTGTATTTTATTTAAATTTGGGAGAATGAATGATTTAATTAAATAATTAAAAATATTTAATTGTTTAGAAGAATAAAGTTGATATTGATGAAATTAAATAAATAAATGTAATTTATTCAATTAATGGGAGGAAAATGAATCAAATAAATAAATAGATTTATTTATTGATGGAGGAATATTAAGATGAAATAAATATTTAAAATATTTATTTAGATAGAGTCATGTCATTTTTAGGTATATACATTTTACCTCTCTTTGATGCAATGTGTTTTATCAAGTTGTTTCAAAGAATAAGAATTTTTGACAATGATACATGCCCAGTTTGCCCCTGGTAAAAGTTTAATGAAAGGATGCACCCTCAAGAGATTGGACGGGAAGAAGGTAGAAGGCGTGAGATGGACAATCTCATGAAGAAGAAGGTGAAAAATAAGTTAGATTAAAGAAAATAGGTCATGGTTTGGAGAAACATGGAAAAATAGGCATGGTAAGTAGTCACAGTTGCCACACAGTCAGCCATGGTTCACTTACTATATATAGGAGCTGGGTCCACAAGTCCTATTCATTTGCACACTTGTTCTTAGTTGATTTGTCCATGAGAGCTTAGGAGAGCAGAGGAGCTAGAGTAGTTGATAGAGATATGGATATTCTGAGTGAGGAGCACCGCTTTGAGCGAGTTTGATGGTTCAATCAGCCACCTGAGGAAAGACCACTAGTATGTAGTTTGACAAAACTCACTTAAAGTCATTTATTGGGGCAATAAATGCTAGGAAAAATTAGTTAGGACAGATGCACTGAACTACAGTTCAACACATATGCACCCCGAAACAACGCATATGCCAGGAAACTATGCATTTGAGTGATCTATCGGCGCATATGATAAATCTGTGCAAATAAGCTAGGAATCGGCGCATCCACTGCGGAACTATGCATGTGACACAAGAAGCAGTGTATATGCCAGAATAGCATATATATGTCAAGGAATGACACACTCATGGTGAAGTGGCACATCTGATATGATTCGATACATTAGCTACCTGGCTCGGTGTTTTTGTACTAGGATAGGCAGCTAACTTAACGAAATTAACCCAATTGGCACCTTGATCGATACATCAATTGATAAATGATCTATGAAACTACTGGGAATCTAGTCAACAGATGATATGCTATTTTGATTAATTTTGATATGTTAAGTCAGTGATAGGATAGTTTGATTGCTTTGAGTAGGGTTGTTTGCATATGGGTTTTTGCTTGACGCTATGCTTTGCTTGGTTGCAGAAGGACATTCATGATATTCTGATGTCACGGGAGTAGTTCCCTTTGCCACTATTGCAGCAATATATGCTTATGGAGATGGATCATGAGGCTCTTGGTGCTATGGGTCTAGCTTATGTTTGTTTCATCACTGAGGTTCGCAAAAACCTTGGTCTGTTGACTGTGGCAGTGGAGCGATTCCACAGTGAGGATGGGACTTTCCATCTACCGACCAAAGAGATGGTGATCACTCTGGAGGACATTTATAGGATTCTACATCTTCCTATTCAAGGAGAGTTGGTAGAGTACGATCCACAGTGTGATGCAAGATTGCCAAAGTGCAGATGCATTTTTTATGACCCAGAGCTTGATGATTAGGTGATTTCATGGCAAGACATACATGACTGTTATGACTACTTCCTAGGGATAGTGGCAGGATTGATTGGCGGCATAGTATGCCCCGATAGGAGACCACATTGGTTCCTGATTAGTTGGGGGAGGGTGATGAAGAGGATGATCACTGATGGGACTCGATACTCATGGGGTGTGTGTGTGCTTACACACTTGTACAAGGATATGAACTAGGTTGTGTACCACAGAGGGGCCAGCTTGTCAGCAGGTGTGCCTCTTTTGTAGTTTTGGTTGTGGGAGAACATAGCGATCACATGGCTAATTTGTGTTTTTCACGAGACAGTAGGGAGAGCCCTATAGTTATGGTTACGCAGGAGTTATTTCCTAGCACAAGCCGGGAAAGCTCGAGTACTGGAGACACATGCTAGATAATGCAGATATAGTTATCTAGCGCCCATACCTAGACTACGAGGTATGGGATGATAAGGATGACGAGCTGCCATATTGTTTCCAAACTTGGTGGCTCATTGGGGGGATGTGGTACATACTAGAGTGTCAGATTGTCAGCAGAGTGCAGAGGCAGTTTGGTAGAGTACAGGGTAGGCCACAGGGGCAAGCTCGATTTGCAAGGACCCATGCAGAGAGGTTAAGGTGGGGTCCAGTGGCATCTTATGAGGAGGTGCTAGTAGACTTTTGATAGATCCCATATGTAGCCTGGCTAATGCAGAGGGAGATAGTTGACGCAAGAATGAGTCTAGATTATGAAGAGTGGTTTGCCGCCCATCCATTTCCTATATATTCAGGACCTAGAGAGCTGGTTCTTTACATAGACGAGGAGGATTCAAATGATGAGGATGGGGCTGACAGGAGGAGGAGACAGAAGAGGGGTGGACTGGGTTGGGGAGAGGGAGATGATGGTGGAGTTGGAGGAGGAGGAGGAGGTAGACTGAGATAGAGGAGGAGGTCTAGGGATGGGCCTTCGGGACAGCAACATGTTGCGCAACTACAGGTTGCAGGGCAAGTGTAGGTGCAGGCACAGTAGGTGGTACAGTAGTAGCTGCCCTAGCAACAAATGCATGGATAGGGACAGTAGGCTCTACAGCTTGACTTACAATAGGAGGCCATTACTGTGCTACAAGGTCAGGTGAGGTGGCTAAAGGCACACCTTAGAGCAGTAGAGTCTCAGAGAGAGGCAAACACAGGACATGTATCAAAGATCTCTAGAGAGAGAGACTCCACCTTGGCAAGGGTGTGGGCCATCAGAGTGGAGAGAGACGCAGCAGTGGCAGTCCAAGGTACAGATGGTACCACTAGATTTCTAGTTACATAGGTGCAGCAAGCATAGACGCAGCTTGCACAGGCATAGACACAACTTGTACAGACATAGGTACAACTGGCATAGGTATAGGGTGAGCTTGCTAGAGCGCAGGCTCAGACACAGTACTATAGAGGACTATATCATGGGGCAGTGCTGGCAGACCAATGTGCACCTAACTATAGGAGCCAGTTTGTGGCTTCATAGAGGGCAGGTGGATCCTGATCTGGAGCATCAGTGAGAGGCCCCCAGTAGTCAGGGGATGATAGAGGAGAGGGTAGTGTAGGGAGGAGTGTTCCACAACAGCAGGGCTAGCCGGTTCTTAACATTTGTACCAATTTTTGGCTTTATGTGTATACATTTTTGATGGCTCAGATAGCCTGATATGTATATATTTGTATTATTTTGCTCTGAGACATGTACCATTATCCTTCTGTACTTTATGTATATCTCATGACATGACTCTGAGAGATGGACAGATATGTTGATATTTTGTATATTTGGATATGTTTTATGCTTATATGATGATGCATCTATTGATGTTCTACATGCAGTTGTTCTATGTTTATATGCCATGGATGCAATCTACCTTATGATGTTTTCACATGTTATACAATTTATGTTTATATGATGATGCAGTCTTAGGTGGATTATGATGATCTGATATGAAAATGCAAATGTGAATGCTGTTGATATGATTATGCAGCTTCTGAGATGATCTATATGTATTTATCTATGTTTTGATTTTGTTGTTGATATGATGTACTGATGTGAATGTATATGGATGACCTGATGCACTTATTATATATTCAAATGATTTAATCATGTGAATGACTATCTCATGTGATATGATATGCGATTTATGCTATGTTTTTGGTATGTCCAAAGGTACTCAATCGACACAGAGATGACATAGTGAGAGGTGGAAGAAAATGAATGAAAGGATCACAGGCTTTTCATTTGGAAACATTGATACTCTACAAGATTTGCTTTTTTTGCATGGATGATATGGATTTCTTGATATGAGATGGATGCAGATATTTTCTCATCATTAAAGCACAAGTACTTTGCTTTCATCATTGGGCACTTTTTGTTTCTTTTCTCTTTTTGAAATGTTGTAAGAAAATACAAGCATCTAGGTATATTTAAACTGAGATGACCTGAGTATTCCTTACATGGATTTTGATATAGTAAGTTGATACAAGCATCTAGTCAAACTTGAATCTAGATGACCTGAGTATCTCTTGCATTTCAACAGACAAGGATTGCCCCTTTTCATGTTTAGACCTCCGAAGTCCTCGATAATCTTTTGTTGATCATGTCATTAGATAAAAGTTGTCACATTACTAAAGTTTGATCCACAAACAACAGACAAAGAAAAAGATTATGCCCTTGCAGACACCCAAAAATGACCAAGTCATCACATCACTTGCATTTCATCTAATCTGTCTAATCACCTACATTCAACATTAATTAAATAATCTAATTATTTAATTAATATCATCTATTTCTTCTAAATCACATACTTTCAACATTAATTAAACAAATCTTCTTAATTTAATTAATTTTTATTAAATCAACCTTATTCTTCCACGATTAAATAATTTTTCTTATTTAATTAAATCATTATCCTCTTTCCAAAATTTCAAGTCTACATTAATTAAATAAACCCAATTATTTAATTAATTCATCAAATTCTATCTTATCTACAATTAAATAATTTACATTATTTAATTAAAATCAATTGTTCTTCTAAATTTAAATAAATCATGCAAATTTATTTAAATTTTCTCAATCCTCTAAAAATAAATAAAATCAAGTATTTTATTTATAATCTTCATATTCCTCTAATCTTACACAAACAATTAAATAAATAAATAAATTTTCTTTTTCCTCTAACAAATAAATCTTCTAAAAATAAAATATAATCACATATTTTATTTATCCTTCATCATGCAAAATAAATTAAATAAATTTATTTGTTTAATTTATTTAAATCTCCATATCTTATCTATTCCTCTATCATGCACAAACAATTAAATAAATTTATTTATTTAATTTCAGTTATTTTCCAATTCCTCTTAAAATATCTTGTTAACTCATGTGCACAATTAGTCTTATTTTTAGAACTCTAAAAAAAAAAATACAAGTTGAGTTATCTATTCAATCAATCTTATTTTCATCATATCTTAATAAAAATATCCTTATGGATTGACATATGTCATGTGCACATTCATCATAGTTATTTGTTTTATCTCCTCTGTTGATTCTTTTGAATTATCTGGACCGTTGATCGATCATGTTTGAAACCTATATAAACCCCCCTCATCTCCTTCACAAATCCTCTTCGATCACTTATTCTCAGGCATCCTACACAATGCTTTGAGCATACATCACATCCATTGAGCAACTTTATGATCTTTTGACATTGATCTTTGAGCACCTACACTTACTTGTTGCAAACATGGTTTCATAACATTATTGTGCAATCCACATTCGAACAAAGAGAACAACACAATCTGGGTAAAAGATTTCTGATTTCATTTGATTTATTAATAATGGCTTTTATTTAGATTAGTTCTCTTTACATTATGGGTTTTTGATTTGTTAGTTTTCATAATCAATTTTCCTCATACACATTTTGGCACGCCCAGTGGGACCCACTAATCCCTTTTTTTTCCTTGAGAAATTGATTTTTTTAAGTATAATGCAGAACAGTGCAAAAACCTAGAAAAACACTATTGGTACAACCGTAAAATGCTTTTGGTATCACAGTGTAGCACCTTTGGGCAATATAGTAGTGCTTCTGGTAGTCAGTAGCGTGCTTTTGGATACACAGTACAATGCTATTGGCACAATAGTAAAGCACTTTTGGTAAAATAGGTTTTCTGATCTTGTTTTGTGATTTTGCAAGGTTTAAACTCACATATCTATCCTTTATTGATTGGAAAGTTGATTTATTTGTCCTTTCAGTTATCCTTTATACTTCCTAAGATGACGTATTTAGGAGTATTTACTATCTTTTGAGTTAACCCATCATTTTTTTCACCATCATTGAGTGGTTGTTATTCCAGGTTATAGATCTATCAGCTATTACATCCCAGATCTACAAATCAAACATGAAATTATCATTTGACCTAACTGTTTTGACAAAATACAACTTTTTTTTAGATTAGGGACAGTAAAACACTTTTGGTAGTACAATGCCGCACTTTTGGTACCACAGGATAGTGCTTCTGGTAGCACAGTGCATCGTTTATGGATGCAACAAAGCACCTTCGGTAACACAGTTCAGTGCTTTTAGCATAATAGTAAGTCACCTTGGGTAACATAGTACATCACTTTTGGTCAAATTGATTTATTTTTGCTAACTGGTGAGTTTTTGTGGAACTAATTAACTTATTGCAGCTTCTTATCACTCACACAGAGTAAACGGGTCTTTCTAACATGTTCATGTAGGATGAGCTTTGAAGAAATCTTGATCTATCAGACTAAGTCTTAGAAACATATTGCCATTCTTAAGGGACAATTGAACAAATCACTTTGGCAATCTAAAGTCTTAGGAACATATTGCTTTCTTAAGGGACAATGGATATGAATGCAAAAACACTTCAATTTTCTAAAGGACAATGGACATGAATGCCAAACACTTCAATTTCATAAGGGACAATTGACAACTATAAACGTGTGTGTGCCTAATCTAGTTGTACCTTCTTTTTCTTATAACGGGACAATTGAACCTTTGTATGTCCTATTTGCTCTTACATTTCAGTTATTCCTTTAGAAGGGCCTGCCTTTGGATTGCACTTCATCCAAAAAGGACGACCATAAGTGGATTTTTCCTTTGAACCACTATATAAGAGGGATAAGGCGAAAGCCAAGTCCCAACCGATGTCAGCCTTACCTTGTGGTGCCAAACTGAAAAGAGGTGTATTAGCTCCTTGTGGAAATGATTTTCACATTGAGCGAAGTGTTCGATACTCTTAGTAGTGTTGGTTAAAGCTTTTAGTAGGTTGTCACATTGTTTGTAAGGTGTTGGTCCCTCAAAGTTACTAAGAAATATTCTAGATAGTGACTACCTGATCCACCTCCGAACGTTGTGGTAATCATCAGTGCAAGGCGAATCAATTTAAGCCCTCAAGATACTCACCATTGGCTCCCTTGAGAAGAGATAGTATTCCCTCAGCCATAAAGCTCTTGTGACCTACTTGAGCTTTCCGAGGGGAGGGTGAGATATCCCTACCTATCATCTCTTGCAAAGATACAAATGTCTGACACCTTTATGGAATGACATTTGGTTGATGGAGTATTAAGTTGTGAGCTGATCCACTATAATGAAACCTTGTCTCTAGGGATAAAAAGTGCTTGATATTGTTTACAATTGTCTTATACCTATGGAAACATTGGGCTTTTTGTCAGCATCGAACATACACTATCTGTTGTGTCAATCCTTTTTTGCCACTTTGTTTGCTGTATTTTCTCTTGCCAAAGAAAATCTAATTAGAACCAAAACCAAATCTATCAAAATTTGCCTTATAAAATATCAGACACTACTTTAGCGCCTCTGGTATATTAGCAACTCACCTTTGGTATTACAGTAGCTCACCTTTGGTATAACAGTACCTCGCCTCTAGCAAACCTACTTTAGTGCCCTTGGTATAATAGTTGCTTAGTTTTCGTAATAGTACCTTTGGTATAGCAGTACCTCACCTCTAGTAGTGCAGTCCATCGCCTTTGGTATTATAGTAGTTCACTTTTGGTTACACAGTCATGTGCCTTTGGTCAAACAGTATAGTGCCATTCATCTAGTAAAACTGTGCATCAAAATTTGTCTTTTTCAAAACACAAGCAGAAACCTAGCGTTTTATCCTAGTGTATTCCATGGTAACCACTAGACTCCAACAAACTATGAAGTCCAAGCAAGTTGTCTCGAGGAAGTGCAAATCACCTCCTCACACTCCTCAATTAGGTCGATCCAACATTACTCCCAAAGTTACTCCTAAGATGCCCACGGAAAGATCAACCAACTCTCCAAACATGCCGCAACTGGACCACCCTAACAATCCTCAAGAAGGTAGGGCCCCTTTGGTAAGTACACCTCACTATACCACCGGCATGCCTCTGGAGTTTGTTCCACAAGGTTATACTCTTAGTCAAGTCTCATATCAAGAAGGTAGAGTCCCTTTGGTAAGTACACCACACTATACCACTGGCATGCCTCCGGATTTTGTTCCACAATGTTATACTATCGATCAAGTCCCATCTCAAGAAGAGCGACACTTTGAAATAGGTCAATCCTCTCAAGAAGATGGACAAGATCTTGATGAATTCATACAAGATCCTAGAGCCATAGCTGCCTTTGACAAAATCCACAGCGAGAACCAAGATCATTTCTTTCACTTGCTAGTAGAGCAAGGAGCCAAATTACCCAAAGGTTTTTATCTATCCAACCTTAGTGAGCCTAACAACACCCAAGACACTATAGCAGTGGTCCAAACCGTGTCAACTGTGACCATCCCATTACATGGACAAGGCTCATAAGGGAAAACGATTACACAATGTGAGAATCCCCTTTATCAAAACCTAATAGGAGAAAAACCCATATCACCACTTTTGACTCCTATGGAGATCTACAAAAACCAATAGGAGACTCTACATCATCAAGCAAAATTAGCAAGACAAGCCACTCTAGATAAATCAAACATGCAAAACACTCCTAAACTGTCCACACCAATCACAAGTGGAATATTGGCTACCCCATCATGAGAAGGTTTTCCACCAAATTACAATCTGAAGAACAACTATGTAGCCATACAACAAGGGTCTCACCATACACCACCCCCAACATCATCAAACCTTTGTATCCCTCAATCAACCAGGTTCATGCAACCCCAACCACAACATTCTTCTATGCTCGTCCTCAATCAACCTCAACCATTGCACAACACATCTACCTATGTCCCCCACCACAACATTCTTCTATGCTCATCCTCAATCAACCTCAACCATCACAAAACACATCCACCTATGTCCCCCCACCACAATGATCATCAGCGCTAAACTTTTTCAACACCTTTCTTAACCACCCTCAACATTCCCAAAACCAAACTTCCCAAAGCTATGTTCTGCAACTGCAACCAAACCCAACAAGCTTTAGCTTTCTGCCACAAAACTCGTATCTTCAACCATCACAAAGCCTACATTCTTATCTAGCACTTCCCCCACCTCCTCCAAATCAAATCATCCAATTTCAACCCAATCTAAACCCAACATACAACACATATGACTCCAACCAATCATATGACCCTTATAACACCAATACTCATGGTTTACACTACAATTTCTGTATGGGCAACAACAACCACTTCTTCAACAACAGGAGATGTTTCCAACCCCTCCCACAACTATGGAGCTAAAACCTGTGGAAGTTCAACAACAGCTATCTAATCTTACATTTGGCCACACCAAGAAGACCTCTTTAGAAGAAGTGTCTCCTTATCCTTTTGATTGGTCATTTCCCATGATCCCTTTTCCTCAAAATTTCATTATTCCCAAGTTTGATAAATACAAAGGAAAAGGGGACCCAAAAGACCATCTCAGGGAATTCTATCTTGCTTGCTTCGAGTTCTCACATAATGACACATATCTTATGCATCTCTTTCCTCGTAGTCTTAGAGGTCAAGCTGCAGAATGGTTCTCGAACCTACCCATGGGTATTAAATCTTTTAATGAGCTAGCAGAGAAATTTACCACCCATTTTTCCTACAACACAAAGCATGAGATCTCCATGACCGATCTATGCAACAACAAATTAAAAAATGGTGAAACTTTCATTTCTTTCCTTCAACGAAGGAGACAAGTGGCTAGCAAATTCCCATTTAAGATACCCAAAAAGTAGCTGTTAGCATATTTGTGCAAAATCTCAACCAAGAATTGGGTTTTCACTTGCAAATTCTTAGTGCTACAACCTTCGACAAAATTACCTACAAGGGAATCAATATTGAGAAGGCCCTCATTGCTAAGGGTGTGGTCAAAATCTTCAAAGAAACTAGAGACAATGCTCCTCAACAACAAACAAATGATAAACCAAAGTTTTGGAACAAAAATAAAAATGTGGTCAATGATGGCATAGTTGATTCTAAACATGTCCAAACATTGCAAACATTGCTTCAGCTTTCCAAACCAAGTCAAAATCCACCTCAACAATAGCAACAATAAAGAAAACCATACCAAAACCAACAACAATGACAACAAGAGCGGCCTCAACAAGATTACCCTCCATGGCGTTAATTCACTCCCTTGGGAGAGCCCATAGAGTCTGTCCTACATAAGCTTTTACACAAAGGGCTCATCACCTTACCAGATGCTCCCCCATATGGCGAACCTATTTACAAAACTGCACGTTACAGAGAAAATGAATATTGTGAATTCCATAGGAGCAAAGCACACATAACTGCATCTTGCATGAAACTAAAGCACCTAATCCAAAATCTCATCGAAGGAAACCAAATCTCTTTTGAAGATGAACCACCAGCTCAACACACGAATAAAGACCTCAACATGTACAAGGAACCATTCCTGAACCATGGTCAAGGTCCTCCTCTGGATAAAGGTAAAGGTTTCAATAATACTTCCACTTCCTTTGACTCCATTGTAGGTTGTTTCGAAGAGAGTTGTGTATCTACCCTCATAATCAAAGGCAACTCTACGGATTGCACTGTTACAACTTGTCGTGGTCGTGTCATCATTCGTGGTCCTACACCTAGTCTCCCAACTCAATCCGATTATAATCTTGTCGAACATCTAGGGAAAATGCCAGCATAGATTTCTATTTTGGACCTTCTATAGTCATCACCCACACATAAAATGGTGCTAGAAAAAGCACTCCAAGAGTCTTCGGTTCCTAACAACATAGTGGTCATAGATTTCCAAGCTATTGTAGGTAACATTGCTTCACCCTACAATGTGGTCTTCTCTAAGAAGGACCTCCCATCCCATGATCCATGTCACAATGATGCCCTTCATATTGAGGTTCTCATTCATAAACACAAAATCAAATGCATACTCATAGATGGTGGTGCTGGTCTCAACATCTGTTCTCTACAGTTACTTAAGCAATTGGGATACTATGAGGATCATGTCAACATTGATCAAAGTATTACAATCAAGGGGTATGATGATGCTGAACGCTGCTCAGAAGGTGTTATCCATTTGCCTATACAACTGGGCCCCATCATGCTTGAAACTAGGTGCCAGGTCCTTGACATTGAGCTGCCTTACAACATTATCCTAGGCCGCCCATGGATCCACGCAATGAAAGCTATCCCCTCAACGTACCATCAATCTCTAAAGTTCCCATTAAATGGTACAGAGATAACTATCCCAAGTGACCATAATCCTTTTGAATTCTGCCGTGTCTTGCAAGGCAGCTATAAGAATTGCAACCAGGTGCCTAAAAATGACAAAATTATTACATCCCCACTATATGTCGATCCTGAAAATCTGACAAAAGCCTCTGCAGGTGAACCTAATCCTCTTCCTGAGATCAAAGCTCACATCCATGATATAGGATTTGGAACATATGATATCTCAAAATCTTGTTGTGTAGGGCAGATGCCTTTATCCCCTAAATCTTACAGCTAACTGCCCATTGCCAAAGTAACTAAAAAAGAAGCTATCCCTCCCCTAGCATTTCTAACCCAATTCCAACAGGGACAATTATTGGAAGAGGAAACCATTGAAGGTATTTCTTCTTTGCTCTACAAGGAGAAAGAACCAGTCACAAGACCATTCAAGCAATATGGCAATGGCTTAAGGATAGTCAAAAACATGGGCTATAAAAGCAAAGGTGGCCTTGGGAAAAAGAATCAAGGAACTATGGAACCCATTATTATGACAAAGAAACTAGACAAGAAGGGGTTTGGATTTGGTAGAAAGGTACTGCGCGCCTTGGACATCGAGGGTATCCTCGACAAGGTGGCTAAAACTTCTCTCACAGATTCGACGTCTAATGAGGATATTATCGATGACTCTTCCCTCCATATGACTGACCTATTCACTGAATCCTCCATCTTTATGCTATCATCTATATCCTTAACCTCCACCACAAACACCTAGACTGTAACACTTGTCTACCCTAAACTTATCGATTGGGACCAACAAGGGTCCCCCATTATAGATGTATTTTAGAATGATGAAGCTATAGATGAGTTCATGGGACTCCAGGATGGTATCCCTCTTGGCGATCATAAAGCAGGTTTTGTAATAGAACTACAGCCAATAATTTATTTTGGTGAGAATGCAAAATCCTCTAGTTGCAAAAGTAAAAGTAAAGAAAGATCTCTAGGTGAAAACCACACTGTGGTATCTCTCGATCATAAAATAGTAAAAACAAAGGACATATCTAAAGGTGAAAACCCAATTGTGGCACCTAAGGATGGAGGTTTTGACCTTTCCCTACCATCTAAGTATCAAGAGAAGTCAACTCTCCTAGTGGAAGATTCTACAGAGATAAACCTTGGCACAGAGAAAAATCCAAAGACCACATTCTTTGCAACATCATTATCAAAAACAGAGCATAAGAATCTTAACAAATTCTTCCTATAGAGAACCATCAACTTTGCATGGGCCTATGCTAATATGCCAAGGTTAGACCCTAAGCTAGTAGTTCACTATCTCACAGTTGATCCAACAGTTAAACCAGTCAAGCAAAAGCTAAGGAAGATGCACCCACAAATAGCTCTCTTTGTAAAAGTGGAAATATAGAAGTTGTTAGATGCAAAGTTCATCCTACCCATTGATTATTCATACTGGGTATCAAACATTATACTTGTGTCTAAACTGAATGAGCACATCCGTATGTGTAATGATTTTAGAGATCTTAACAAAGCATGTCCCAAAGATGACTTTCTATTACCAAAAATTGACCTCATAGTAGACTTGACTGTAGGTCATGAAATATTTTCTCTCATGGATAAAACAACTTTTACTTGTCCATGGGGTAATTATTGTTGGTGTGTCATGCCGTTTGGTCTAAAGAATACAGAGGCAACTTATCAAAGAGTAATGACAGTGATATTCCATGATCTCTTTCATCATATCATGGAGGACTATGTGGATGACATACTAGCTAAATCTTCTAGGGCAGATCACATACAAGTTCTAGGACAGATCTTTCATAGGCTTGAGAAATACCAAGTACGCCTCAATCCAAAGAAGTGTGTCTTTGGTGTAACATCAGGGAAGTTGTTGGGATACATTGTATCGCATAGAGGCATCGAAGTAGACCTCGAAAAAGTAAAGGCTATAGTGGAGATGCCTCCACCAAAGAACATCAAAGCATTAAAGAACCTTTAGGGAAGGTTGTAGTCCATTAGGTGTTTCATCTCACAGCTAGCAGAGAAATGTCAACCATTTCAACACTTGCTCTAAAAAGATGTCTCATTTCAATGGGATTATTAGTGTCAAGTAGCATTTGATTAGCTCAAAGAGTACTTGGCTACACCTCCTAACTTAGTACCACTAGTGGCCAATAAACCTTTGATATTATACATCTCAACTACAACTTCTGCCCTCGGGGCTCTCCTAGCACAAAATGATGAATCAGGAAAAGAGCATGCAATTTATTATATCAATCAAACCTTGGTGGGATATGAACTCAATTATTCGCGGATGGAAAGAGCTCATTTAGCAGTAGTGTTTGCTTCCCAAAAGTTGCAGCGTTACATGATGAACCAACACATAAATCTTATAGCCCAAATTGATCCATTGAAGTATCTACTAGCAAAAGCAGCTCTTATAGGCAGACTAGGTAAATGGGTCATGATACTGAGTGAGTTCGACATTGAGTATATGGATCGTAAAGCAATCAAGGGACAAGCCCTAGTAGATCAACTGGCAGAAGCACCAATGACAGATACACACCCTATGGTAGCAGACTTTTTGGACAAGAATCTCTTCACTCTTTCCAACTCAATAATGTGGAAGTTGTACTTTGATGGTTCCTACACACAGCATGGATCAGGGGCTGGCATCTTATTTATCACACCTCAAAATGACTATATTCCAAAGTCATATCGGCTTGCATTCCCTTGTACCAACAACATTACCAAGTATGAAGCACTCCTCATAGGTCTCAATACAGTAGTTCAATGGGACATCACATAATTATAGGTATATGGAGACTCACAACTAGTCATTCGACAAGTCACAGATGAGTACCAAACAAAAGATGATAAGTTGGTCCCCTACAAGCAACTAGTGGATGCCTACAAACCACACTTTTCTAGCATCACATTTGAGCAAATTCCTAGAGAGCATAATAAAGCTGGTAATTCTATGGCTTCTGTAGGGTCACTTATCGACATGCCTGCAAATACCCAGAAATGTGAATTCTTGATTGAGCAGTTGTTGATACCAGCCGTCGATGTTCCAGTTACTAAAATCATCTGCAAACTTGTTGGTCCCAATTCCCCATGGTACAAAGATATCTATGAATACCTTAAACATAGTACCTTTCCCCCTGAACTATCATCCACCCAACGCAAAAACTTTATTCGTTGATCCTACCATTACATCATTCTGGGTGATATACTATATCACTGGAGTCTCGATGGTATCCTCTTACAATGTCTTAATGCGGAAGAATCCGAAGCTACCTTATGAGACATACATGAAGGTGTCTATGGCACACATTCTACCAGTCCTAATCTTGCTAAGAAGATACTCATAATAGGGTATTACTGGCCTACAATAGAACAAGATGCTGCATAATTTGCTAAGAAGTGTCTGCAATGCCAGTAGCATGGAGATTTAATTCATGCACTAACTCATGAACTACAACCTGTGACAACTTCATGGCCTTTTTCTCAATGGGGTCTCGAACCCGTAGGACAAATCCACCCATCCTCATCCAATGGCCATAAGTTCATCATTACTTCCACTAAATATTTCATGAAGTGGGTTGAAGCCATTCCCATGACCTATATCACTGGTAAGAAAATAGCTAAGTTTATCCTTAACTACCTCATATGCCGGTATGGTATTCCCCAAGCCATTGTCACTAATAATGGGAGACGATTCAAAAATCAAGATGTCCATACCTTATACACACAATATAATATCCAACATCAATTTTGAACTCCCTACTATCCACAGAGTAACAGCCAAGCTGAGGCTTCCAATAAAACCATTCTCAAAATCCTCAAGAAAATAGTCAATGAAGCTAGTCATGATTGGCACTTGCAACTCAATCCCGCCCTATGGGCTTACTGCACTAGTATCAGGACACCAACTAGTACCACACCTTATGCCTTGGTCTATGGATCTGAAACCATCCTACCTATAGAGGTCTAGATCCCATCCCTTAGCGTATCCATGTAGAACCTGATCGACAGAGAGGAGTATCGCACTTCCAGATTAGCTGAGCTAGAACTACTAGAGGAAAGGTACTTAAAGAAAATCAGAGAAATCAAGCAGACCGAGAAAAGAAGGGCAAGTTTGAGCCTAACTGGTTAGGTCCCTTTATTGTCACAACAACATATGCATTAGGAGCTTATACTTTAGCTACACCTGATGGCAATCCTCTAGATGAGCCATGTAATAGTGTTCATATCAAGAAGTTTTATGCCTGATCCTCAGAGTTTTCAAAATAAAAAATAAAAAAATCTGTCCTCTAGTAAAAAACTGGCAAACAAGCGTCTTGGATAAGTACCATAGTGAAAACCTAGCAAACAGGCGCTATGTGTAGAGTCAGCATCCATCATCTATCGAGTCTTGTTCATTTCTTGTTTTCACAACACACTTCATCCATCCATAAATAAAACCATTGACCTTGTTTGCATTTCCATCTCCCTATCTAGTATAGCTTGGAAATTTGTCAATGTCCATCGTCGTCATCGTACATCTTGATCTGTGTCAACAGTTAGCACTGTCTTGTCCTAGGTCAAGCTTTCTATGTCTTCTTCATCGGTCGCCTATGCACTTTCCTCTACCTGAGTGGGGGCAACTCTTTCCTTAACCTAGGTCTAGGAATGGATCCTTGTTCGTGGTTCACAAACACTTCAATCATTCCCCTTTCCGCCGATAGCACCCTTTCATGGACACATCACTCCTACGATAAGGCTGTTATCTTCCCAACACTTTTCCTACATCATCACACCAACCAGAACTACATATTATCTCATTTCAGTCTTAAGGTACCTTGATCCCATGGATATGGGTATGTAGGCAGTCTGGAATATGAAGGAAGTTTCTAGTACTTAGGTACATAAGATCTCATCATTTCACCTACCCAGGCCCAAACACCTTGACCCATCTCATTACTCTATCCAGAACTACATATTATCATTGATCATCTTTCATCGTAATGTTCCTTGATCCTGTGGTATAGGGTATGTAGGCAGTCTAGAATACAAAGGATGTATCCAGTACTTAGGCACATACGAATCATCATTCTTCACCCATCTCAATTCGTTGACACTCCACCTTTCTAGTCTTCCATTTATCAAAATCCATTCACCTTGAATTGACTAACTCAAGTAGCCAAAAAAAAACAAATGCATCCTTTTAAAGCAAAGGTCCTTAACAAGCCTGAAGCAAAGCAAATTACTTATAGAATCATATACTGTCCTACATATCAATTGCTAACATCAGCTAATTCTAGCTTAACCAAAACACCAGATCAACAAGCTTATCTTTTGCAGAGTGTTCCATGATCGAGGCCAACACATGCGTCTCCTGTGACATGTGGCACTTCTGGCAGCAAGATATTGTCTTTTTAGGTAGATGGCCACGTTTAACGGATGCATCGCTCCTACGATAAGGCCGTTATCTTTCCTATCCAATCTATCATGAGAAACCTCTTTGGCAAGAGAATATGTTGGCTAGATGTTTACTTTGTAAGTCAGTCAATTTACTTTATGGTTTATCTTGTGTTCCTTTATCCATTACCTATTCAAGGCTACCTTGATTTATCTATAATCTTGGTATGTTGTGATGCAGTACGGATTGGGGGCATAGTCATTACTTTTGTGTACTGTGTTTGAGGAATGATATTTAGCATCTTTCTTGGCAGCGTAGTTATCTTGTGTGTGTTACGACCTAGCATCTTACATATTAATATTCTTCTTGCATTTATGTTTTGAAGTTTATTTTATGTTCAAGACTATGGCTCATTCACATGTACAACAAGGTTATATTATGTCTAAGGGATCTAAGTTCAAACCACTTGCTTGTAGAGTCAATGTCCACGCACTTGGATATCAGAATACCTTGGTCTTTTATACCTTGGTGGCAAACTATCCACGTGCTATATCAAAAATAAGGATTGCTCTTTATAAACAATTGTGAAAACCAATGCAACAAGCTCATTCATTTACCCATCCATTTAGCCATGGCCTTATATAGTTTTCTAGCAATGATCCATCAACAGTCTTTCTCTCATGTTCTCTCCTATCTCCTTTCTTCTATCTATCATCTATCCAACCTCACCTATCTCCAACACAATTTTCTAGTCAAGTATCAACCCAGTCCTTCTGTCACTTCCTTGTCTTTCCTCTCGAGGGGGCATCCTATGCCAGCTACACAGGGGCAGCTAGCTACACTAGGGCATCAAAAATTGTATCATGTCTTCAACAATCGTTTTCTTTGATGCAACACTGTAAACTGCATTGGATTAAAGAGGGGCAAAATGTAGACACCCAAAAATGACCAAGTCATCACATCACTTGCATTTCGTCTAATCTGTCTAATCACATGCATTCAACATTAAATAAATAATCTAATTATTTAATTAATTTCATCTATTTCTTCTAAATCACATAGTTTCAACATTAATTAAACAAATCTTCTTTATTTAATTAATTTTCATTAAATCAACCTTATTCTTCCACGATTAAATAATTTTTATTATTTAATTAAATCATTATCCTCTTTCCAAAATTTCAAGTCTACATCAATTAAATAAACCCAATTATTTAATTAATTCATCAAATCCTATTTGATCTACAATTAAATAATTTACATTATTTAATTAAAATCAATTCTTCTTCTAAATTTAAATAAATCATGCAAATTTATTTAAATTATCTCAATCCTCTAAAAATAAATAAAATCAAGTATTTTATTTATAATCTTCATATTCCTCTAATCTTGCACAAACAATTAAATAAATTTATTTATTTAATTTTCTTTTTCCTCTAACAAATAAATCTTCTAAAAATAAAATATAATCACATATTTTATTTATCCTTCATCATGCAAAATAAATTAAATCAATTTATTTGTTTAATTTATTTAAATATTCATATCTTATCTATTCCTCTATCATGCACAAACAATTAAATAAATTTATTTATTTAATTTTAGTTATCTTTCAATTCCTCTTAAAATATCTTGTTAACTCATGTGCACAATCAGTCTTATTTTTAGAACTCTAAAAAAAGAAAAATTACAAGTTGAGTTATCTATTCAATCAATCTTATTTTCATCATATCTTAATAAAAATATCCTTATGGATTGACACATGTCGTGTGCACATTCATCATGGTTATTTGTTTTATCTCCTCCGTTGATTCTTTTGAATTATTTGGACCGTTGATCGATCATATTTGAAACCTATATAAACCCCCCTCATCTCCTTCACAAATCCTCTTCGATCACTTATTCTCAGGCATCCTTTATAGTGCTTTGAGCATACATCGCATCGATTGAGCAACTTTACATTCTTTTGACATTAATTTTTTAGCACCTACACTTGCTTGTTGCAAACATGGTCTCGCAACATTATTGAGCAATCCACATTCAAACAAAGAGAACAACACAATCTTAGTAAAAGATTTCTTACTTCATTTAATTTATTGACAATGGCTTTAATTTAGATTAGTTCTCTTTATGTAATGGGCTCTTGATTTGTTAGTTTTCATAATCAATTTTCCTCATACACAGCCCCCATCATAGCTTCTCTAGTTTTTGGCATCCTTGCATAGCATAGAAAGACATAACGACAAAAATCCAAGACCTTATAAATTAACCGGTTCATAAAACACAAAACATTCTTGTATTAGATATGTCTTCTTGCCATAATTGATATAGAATCAGTTTGAGTGTTTTGGTATATGTTTTGCTTCACTTTGGATAGGTTGATGTTCTGTGCTAAGATTTTTGTTTTGGGAAGCTTGCTTTGCTACAAGTGCTTGTCTAGTGAAAGGTATCACAATCCTTATTGGTATCCTCTTAGAACATGTGGCATTCAAGAATCCAAATCGGCAACTAGGTTGAGGAGTTGCCCCCAGTTTAGACAAAGGATCAACTTATTATGGGTGACATGATAAACAAACATGGAGAGACAGACCCTAAGGGACTGACGTCGTGCCTTAGGGACTCATTGTTAAATGGCCTTGCCTACGTGAAGATGCAGAGGCAACATAGTTCGGGGTGAACTTGATGGACCTAGGACCTAGGCAATGGCAAAGATGCAAGATTGGTATGGATAGTAGGACATATGACACTTGATGGAATGGACAGGAAAGAAGTGGAGCAGAGCCTCGGGGGTGCATTGAGAATGGCCTTGCCTACATAATAACTCAGAGCTGACGTAGTTCGACAATGGTTCAATGGATCGGTTCAAGATGAATGATATGATGGACACAAGAGAAATGAGGTCACAATAGATGGGGGAAGCAATTTGTCATAGATAGTGCCTGTTTACCAGGTTTTCACCACTTACTTTTATTTGCACAATAGCTAAAAATACGTATGATGCCTATTTGTTGGGTTTTCATCATGGTATCTATCCCAGGTGCCTGTTTGCCAGGTTTTCACGAGAGGACAATTTTTTTTTAGACTCCCTTGCATTGGGGTTTAGGTATAAAACTTGTGAAGATGCATGCTATTGATAGGATCATCTAATAGTTTACCTTCAGATGTACCCAATTGGTAAGCTCCTGACCCATAGGCCACAATGATGACATAGGGACCCTGCTAGTTGGGTTCAAACTTGCCTTTCTTCTCTCGATCTTGCTGATTTCTGGGATTTTCTCTGAGGACTAGATCACCAACTTGGAATACCCGAGGCTTTACCCTATGGTTGTAACTTCTAGACATTCATTGCTTATAAGCATTGAGATGGTTAAAGGCATGTTGCCTTCTCTCTTCAAGCAGCTCTAACTCTTGAAGATTGGACACTCTATACTCTTCATCAGATATGAGACCTTTTAACGAAACTCGCAAGGATGGGATCTCAAATTCAATGGGCAATATGGCTTTAGATCCATAGACCAGAGAGTATGGCATTGCACTTGTGGGTGTACGGATACTTGTAGGATAAGCCCACAGTGCTGGATTTAATTGGATATGCCAATCACGACCGGCATCATTGACAGTCTTTTTCAAGATTTTCAAGATAGTTTTATTTGATGCCTTTGCTTGGCCATTGCCTTGGGGGTAATAGGGGATAGAAAAGCGGTGTTCAATATGGAATTTGTCACATAGTTCCTTGACATCCTAATTTTTGAATGGTCATCCATTATCTGTGATAATGGAAGAAGGGATACCATAGCGACAAATGTTATAGTTAAAGATAAAGGAGGCAATCTGCTTGCCTATGATATTGGATAAGGGCATGGCTTCAATCCATTTTATAAAGTACTCAGTGGTGGTGATTATGAATTTATGGCCGCTAGATGAAGGAGGGTGGATCTTGCCCACTAAGTCAAGTCCCCACTAAGAAAAAGGCTAAGGAGTCGTTAATGGCTGTAGCTCTTGTGCTGGTGCATGTATCAGGTTCCCATGGATTTGGCACTTCTTGCACTTCTTTACAAAATGATAGGAATCTTGTTCCATGGTTGGCCAGTAGTATCCCATCCATATGAGTTTCTTAGCTAGGGTAGGACCACTAGAGTGGGTCCCACATATACCGTTGTGCACTTTGTTCAGGGTAGTTTGATATTCCTCACTATCGGGAAACTTGAGGAGGGTACCATCGAGACCTCTGTGATTTAGGGTATTGGTGATAATGGCATACTGAGATGCCCAACGAATGAAGATTCATTTTTGTTTGCTAGAGAGATTAGATGGGAGGGTATTCTATTTAAGATAGGCAAATATTTTTCCATAGAGGGGGGAATTAGTTCCAACAATGTGGCAAATGATATGGGATTTAGGAGTGTCATATGCAAGACAGGATGCTAGCTCTACCAAGAACTCATAACGTGATTGATTATTTGGAATATCAAGGAGAGATGCAATCATGGCCATGGCATCTGTAGCTTTGTTCTCAATCCTTGGTATCTACTCAAAAGAGATCTTGACAAAGTATTCCTTGAAATCATCTACCATCCATTTGTAAGGGATTAATTTCTCATCCTTTGTCTGGTAGTCATTATTTACTTGATTTATGACTAGCTATGAGTCACCATACACCTGAAGTTCTTTGATATTCCATTCAACTGCTAGCTTGATGCCAATGACTAGGGCTTCATATTCTGCCACGTTGTTAGTGCAGGGAAAGAGTAACATGTATGATTTGGGAATGGTGTTTCCACTAGGGGTGATCAACAAGATACCTGCTCCCAACCCATGCTGAGTGTATGAGCCATCGAAGTACATTTTCCAGGTTGTTGTGGTTATGTGAAAGATAGATTCATCTAGAAATTTTAAGCTCAAAGGGCTATCATCTGTTAGAGGTGCATCTTCTAGTTGATCTACAAGTACTTTTATTGCCCTCCTGTCTACATATTCGATGTCAAACTCGCTGAGAAGCATGACCCATTTGGACAATCTACCTGTAAGGGCAGCTTTGTTGAGTAAATACTTGAGTGGATCAATCTTTGCTACGAGTTTGATAGAATGTGATAACATGTAATGCCTCCCTTTTTGGGAAGCGAAGACCACAGCGAGACATGCTCTTTCAATTGGCGTGTATTGTAGTTCATACCCAACAAGTGTTCAGCTGCTATAGTAAATTTCTTGTTCTTTCCCTTCATAATTTTGCTATAAGAGGAGAGCTCCCAGAGTTGTTGGTGTGGCCGAGATATATTGTAGTAGAGGTTTACCCTGAATCGGTGGCATCAATACAGGTGGTTTCATGAGATACTCTTTTAATTGTTGAAATGCCTATTCACATGAATCATTCCATTTGAAAGGGACATTCTTATGTAGGAGGTGGGGAAATGGGTGGCCCTTGTCTGCCAATTGAGAAATGAATCTTTTGATAGTTTGCAGTTTTCCCTGCAGAGACCTTAGTTGAGTGAGATTCTTAGGCGGTGGCATTTCCATGATGGCCTTCAGTTTAGGTGGGTTGACTTCAATCCCATTGGCAGACACTATGTATCCAATTAGCTTGCCTAATGTAACTCCAAACACACATTTCTTCTATGAGGCCTACCTTTTTCACTTCTATTCATGAGACTATTTGCAGTGCTATTGCTATTACTTTTATGTTGAAGGACTATTGATCCTGGAATTTTATTTATTAAACATAATTGAATTTTAAGGAAACAAATCATGCAATGATAGTTAGATGTTGCTTTTAAGAGAATGATGGATGGATAATACTAGAAATGGAACTTTAATGTGATTTCAATATGATTATATGGTAGAATATTTAGGTATGCTTGTATTTAAATTGCTTCAGCTATGATATCTTTATATGTTATTAACTTTGAGATTGAGTGTGCAGGTATTGCTAATGAAACCACAAATACAGAAGATCATGCCACACCCTATGTTGTATCCCTTGTGATCTAATCTAGTTCCACGAGGAACTAAGATCAACTCCATGTATGGTGGAAATGTTGTTATGTTGTAATGTTGTAATGTTGCATGGGGTCAAGGGAATTAGGTCTACCCTCTAAATTACTTGTATTGTGATATGTGTTGTAAGAAATGTTGTTATGAGTCTTGTTTAAGTTTATTTCTTTTAGACCCTCTTCTTGTATTTTTACTTCACTCTGGGAGTCCTAACTAGGTAAAAATCGACCTTGGGTTATACCCCATGGGTCTAGGGACCCTTTTGACTAGGATAACCTTGGGATAAGCTCCATATGGTCACTTTAACTTCACAGTGAAGTTAAGTGACGAATTTGGGAGCATGGGGATAATGGGATGAGTGGAATCCACACTCAGGCCCACTTCCAAGTCATGGAATTACTCCATGATCCACCAATAATGGAGTGCTTTGTCTCTTTGTACCTCTCTTTTGGTGGGAGTTCCCCATAAAAAGGGTGGTGTGTCATCCACTCCCTTTTTATTTCTATTTTACTTATTATATTTTATTCCTCCATGTGTTGGAAAATGGCTATAGTGGGGGACCTCTTGAGTGGAGTTAATTGTTTTAAGTCCACTAGGGATAATGGATAAGGAGTGGGTTTAGTTTTTTAATGCCACTTGGGAATAAGGGAAAATGGAGGGAATTTGTTTTAAAGAAGAGAGGAGGGAGAGGGTAAGGGGGTTGGATTATTGTGGAAAGAAGGAGAACTTGGAGGAGGAGACTAAGGGTGGAGCTCTTCTTCAATTACATCCATAGTAGGGCTTGTAAAGGTTAGTGAGCCAGTTTACTCACCCTTGTATGTTCTATTCTTGTTTGATGGATGTGGATTTGCAAAGGTTGTCTATATGTTTTTTTCTATTATTTTAGGTTTGTGATGGGTGTTTGAAAGAGCTTCTTCCAGTTGGAAGATAGTGCTCATCATGTATGGGGAAGGGAAGGTGTGAACCTCCTTGGGTGCATTCTTGTTCTTGGTATATGGAAGCCTTGAGGGCATGTTGGTAATTTTGAGCCAAGAGTGCTTTAAGGATTGAGAGCCTATTTGTGATATCCCTGGGATTTTAGTTATTTGGTTGGCTTGAGGCCATGAGAAAAATTAATTTTGTTAGCTTGAGGCCATGAGAAAAGCTGTGATAAAATGTTGAGAAGAATGACACCTTGGAGTTGAGTGAGTCTACTTCCCTACCCTCTTTAAACTCACCTCAGCTGAGTTTTTGCGTTGTGAGTAAAACCATGGGTGTTGTGTGTTGTTTGTTCTAACGTTGTGAAGTGTTTTTGGTCTATTCTACCCTGGATGTGTGGATGATCTTCCTAGCTTAGGGGTGACCCTCTTGCTGGTCTATGGTAGGGAGGAGAGCTAGTTGGTTGGCATATTTCTTCCTTGTTGTCATGCAGGTTTCTCTTGGAGCTTATGGAAGAGAAATGGGAAAGTTTTATTGTTTGGGGAAAATGTAACTCATCCTTACTGGCAAGGAGAGTTTGGTTCTTTGAGTTTCTTCCTAGATAAGTTCCTTTTAAAGAGGAGAGATTGTTCCTTCTGAAAGTTTGTAAAAAAATTGTATTAGCAGAAGAAAGTAATTCCTCCCTTAGAGTGTTTGTGAGTTGTGAAATCTTACAGTTGTATATTCTTGTTTATCAAAATTGTAAAGTTGTGAGATTAGTTGTTGATTTAGACAAGTGATTAAAATTTATCTCTTGTATTGTTTAGTGGAAATGTTATATTTACTAGATTATATAAGATGCAAATTTGTCTTTTGGAAATGAATTAAATTTGATTTAAGTATACAATAGAAATTAATCTAAAATAATTTTCATGTCTGTTTAATTGGTTATTGAAGTAGAGGGTTTATTAGTATCTGTATTTACTCTCCACTGTAATCCTTAGTTTTATATTGCTTGGAAAGAACATTAGAAAAGGTAAATTTTAATAGACAAATATAAATTTAAATTTATATTTATTTCTGTTTTTATTCAAGTATTTGTTAAATTTATAAAATGAAATGTTGGATAAATTATGGATTGTAAAAAGTTCCAATGACTTATAATAATAAAAAGGTATATACATAATTATACATATATATATATATATATATTTATATTTATATATATTTGGGTACATTTAAATAAACTATGAATCTGAGAAAATACACATTGTGATCATCTTATGCTAAAAATATGTATATATATATATATAGGTACATTTAAATAAACTATGAATCTGAGAAAATACACATTGTGATCATCTTACGCTAAAAATATGTATATATATATATATGTTAATTTATGATTATAATCTTATGCTATATATATATATATATATATATATATATATTTAAAAATAACAAATGCATTGAAGGAAGAGTTCGCAGTTTACATGGTAATCACAGTTGCAACCTATGTGATAATGGTGGGGGGTGTAAAACCCCCCACTGAACTACATACTACGAGGGTGTGGGGAGGGGCGGAGCCCCACCCACACCCCACGCGGTGGGTTGTGGGTGGGGCTCCGCCCCTCCCCACATCCCCACCCCATTGAAATATCTGCAGCCGCACACTGGATCCCTTCCAGCCGCTGGCTCTCTTTCCGCCGTCTGCGTCCTCCTCCACACACGCCACTCATTGCGGCCTCCAAACCGCCCACTACCATCTCTACCACCCCTCATGCCCACCTCCTTCAGCCTCCCCTGCGACCAGCGCCATGCCTTCGCCGCCACCAAAGCCCTTACTCCTGCAAAACACCACAAGCACAAACAAAAAAAAGACTAAGGGTTAGGGTTATTTAAACCCATTTGTTATGAGTTGGGTTTCATAACAATACTCTATTAAAATATGAGTGGAGTTTCCATTAGCATGATAAAATAAACAATGATATATATATATATATATATATATATATATATATATATATATATATATATATATATATATATATATATATATATATATATATATATATATATATATATATATATATATATATATATCCTTTTAGAGCAATCTTAGTTATTAACAATTAATATATATAATTAAACAATATTAATCGGCAATTGTAATTTACACTAATAATTATTTATATTAATTCGTTTGTAAAGAAGTTGTGACTTTGGGATTAGTATTTTCCAAATGAATTACCAAGGTATTGAAAATAAATTAATGTAATATATTTAAATAAAAATATAATAAGTAAATAAAGAAATACGTAAACGAGCGAACAAGAAACTAATTAAAACAAATTGATAGAGGAGTAAACAAATAAGGCGAGGTAGTATTGAAATAGACTGAGAAAACTAATTAGGGGCCAACCAATTATCCAGTAAAATTTAAACGCGAAATTTTAAAACCAACATAAACATAGTGAACGTCAACAAGCAACTAGTAAGTCTAGCATAGTGAAGGCACACGTGTGAGAAATATTCTGTAAACCACAGTATCATTGACGACTTAAACATATGCAACCAAGCACGCTTACGCGTGCGAGGGGGAAATTTCAAGTAGTAAGGGAAAATTTTTGATAGTTCATATCATGACCACATGTCATATGTAGACATGACACGCGGGTTAGCATGTTGTGACCGCATGTGAAATGTGGGCATGACATTTGGTATGAGAGCCAGGTTGTTTTAAACACTGGGCTTGTTTAGGCACATTATCACTTCCACAACCAAACTGATTAGTGGTTACCTCATTTTGTAGGATGCCTCCCAGACAATTTAGGTGAGCACAACCCTGACGCACTCCACCCACCGAGGTGCATACTGATTCTTTAGTTGTGGGATAGGATCAGCCAGTCCCACCAGATCAACCAATTCCACAGGTTCGGCCAGTTCTACAGACACAACCAGTTCCTCAGGTACTGCAGGCACCACCAGCCTCACCAGATATGGGACCACAGATATTACAGGCCTTACAGGCTATCTTAGATAGGCTTCCATCAGCTATAGTTGAGCCACACGTAGAGCCATGTGTCGAGCCCCACGATGTTCTGCGAGAGAAGCCATGCGTGGAGCCACGAGTTGAGTCTCATGTTGAGCCACGTGTGGAGCCCCGCGTAGAGCCACAAGGGGTACCATGTGTGGAGCCTTATGTCGAGTTGCCTGATATAGAGAAGGTTGGTTCGGCTGACAGGGCCATAGCAGGAGCCCCACACATCATGCTAGGCATGACGAGACAGTGCGAGTAGAGCAATTAGGTCCCAGGCCTTATGATTATCATACAGATGAGCCTATCAGGGGGCACAAAGATAAAGGAGATTCCATCAAGGACATATTGAGATTGAACCCTCCTACTTTCATCGAAACCATAGAGGGAGCTGAGATAGAGGCCTGGCTTATCAGTTTAGATAGGTGCTTCACGTTGTATCCATACGTGGGCAATACGAAGGCCTGTGTGGCAGTACACTTATTATGAGATGCAGCAACTACCTGGTGGTGCAATGAGGAGTGCAAGCATCACCTTTCCTTAGACACCCTCTCATGGGAGACCTTTATTGAGCGCTTCAATGCGCGATACCTATCAGACTATTACAGACAGCGTCGTATAGACGAGTTCCATGACCTACAGCAGAGGGGACTCTTAGTGGCACAGTATGAGAGTAGGTTTACAGAGTTATCTAGATATGCAGAGTATCTCCATGACAAAAAACTCCTGGTGCATAAGTTTATCAGAGGACTAAACCACAGTATAGCAAGGCCTGTTCGGATGGCAGATCCCTAGACTTTGAGTGATGCTGCTGAGAAGGCTTATATTGCTGAGGAGATTTAGGGACAGGGGCAGAGTTCTCACCCTCAGTTCCAGGATCGGGGACAGCAGCAGCATCAACAGAGTTTCCATAGGCCAACATAGCCACCCCCTAGAGGAGGATTCAGTTCAGCATCATTACCTCCTAGGCCCCCACAACAACAGCAGTCACAGCAGCAACAGAAAGCTAGAACACAGCTGAGGTCACATGGGGGAAATAATAGAGGTTGGCAATAGTAGGGCCCACATAGAGATCTGAGATAGTAGGGACCACCTGCGGGACCCGCAAGGCCGTAGTAGTTGTATAGGGGCTCACAGCGGTCTACCGGTAGATCAGGATAGTAGCAGTCGAGCAGGACTCAGACTGTACAGGTACAGGTTAGGGGCCCTTGTTATGTTTACGGTGAAGCTGGACACCTAGCTAGAGAGTGTCCATAGGGTTTTACAGCAAGGGGACAGCTTCATGTAGGAGGTTCCGAGAAAACTGTGGGTGATGTGGGTAAATCCCACTGTATGTTTGCAGCGGTTGACAACCGCCAGGCTAATTTTTAGGATTCATTCATAGAGACAATAGGTATGATTAGAGATTTTCCCATCTCTATCCTATTTGATTTAGGAGCTACTGACTCTTTTATGTCTACATCGTTAGTGGGATGTTGGAGGCTGGTGGCTTCTAGGCAGGACATTAGGTGGGAGGCTAAGTTGGCCTCTGGGGCTAGGATGTCAGTTGATACCGTTGTTAGAAATTGTGAGATTTCCTTGGGTTCTTTCATTACAACATGGGATCTTAGGGTTATGCCATTAGGATGCTATGGCATAGTTCTGGGTATGGACTGGCTTGCGGCTCATGGAGCCAAGCTAGATTGCCGCAAGAGGATGATTAGTTGCATAGATGATCATGGCACACCAGTCAAGATAGTGGGCATACAGAAGCCCACGACTGCTCATACGATATCCGCTCAGTAACTTAAGTGCTACATGCGGAGGGGTTGTCAAATGTTTGCTATCACAGTCAGTGATAGATCAGAGGATGAACCTGAGGTTACTTTAGATGATCACCCTATCCTGAGAGAATTTTCTAATGTTTTTCTGCTGGAGTTACCAAGTATGCCTCCACACAGGGAAGTTGACTTCCACATTGATTTGGTACCAGGGGCAGAACCAGTGTCTCGTGCACCTTATAGAATGACTACACACAAGCTTACAAAGCTTAAACTGTAGTTAGAAGAATTATTAGAGAAGGGACACATCCGACCTAGTGTTTCACCATGGGGCACACCAGTTATCTTCGTAAAGAAGAAGGATGGATCTCTTCAGCTATGCATGGACTATAGACAGTTGAACAAAGTGACAGTGAGAAACTGATATCCTCTTCCTAGGATTGACGATCTCTTTGAGCAAATGCAGGGAGTCAAAGTGTTTTAAAAAATTGATCTAAAATCTGGGTATCATCAATTATGAATCACTGAGGTAGATATTCACAAAACTGCTTTCTGAACCAGATATGGTCATTATGAATTTACAGTGGTACCTTTCAGTTTGATGAACGCCCCTACAGTGTTCATGAGCCTCATGAATGGGGTGTTCTACACTTACCTAGATCGGTTCTTGATCATATTCCTAGATGATATTTTTATCTATTCACGGACCAAGGAGGAACATGTGGACCATTTGCATCAGGTATTGTAGTGTTTACATGAGCATCAGCTTTATGGCAACTTGGCGAAGTGTGCCTTTTTCAGGATAGAGGTGCAGTATTTGGGGCACATTTTATCAGGCGATGGTGTCTACATAGATCCATCGAAGATCAGAGCAATTTAGGATTGGCCAGCACCCACCAATGTAATAGAAGTAAGGAGCTTTATGGGACTAGCCGGTTACTATCGTAGGTTTGTTGAAGGTTTCTCTAGGATAGCACATCATATCACTTCCCTTCAGTGAAAAGGGAAAGGATTCACTTTGACTAAGCAATGTGAGAAGGCCTTTGGGATCCTGAAGGAACATCTTACCAGCACTCCCATATTAGCTATTCCTGATCTGGTAAAAGATTTTGTTGTTTGCACGGATGCATCATTAGAGGGATTGGGAGCTGTGCTTATGCAGGGTGGTAGAGTGATTGCTTATGAATCAGAAAAACTTAAAACACATGAGCTAAACTACCCTACTCACGATTTAGAGCTCGCAACTATTATTCATGCTCTTGTACGTTGGAGACACTTTCTCTTAAGTCGACATTTTGAGCTCCATTCAGATCATTATAGCTTACAGTACATTTTCACTTAGCCTAATTTGAATGCCCACCAGCGGCATTGGATGGAGTTCATGTGTGAGTACGACTTTGATGTCCACTACATCAAAGGAAAGGAGAACATGGTCACCGATGCTTTGAGTCGAAAGCGTCACGAGATCCTGACTCTAATTTTGAAGGTGGATTTGAGAGAGAATATTCTACAGCATCTGCCTGGGGATGAGTGGTTTCTTGAGGTGCAATAGGAAATCTAGAATCAGAGGGTCTTCAAGAGCAAATTCATAGGATATTCCCTTGAGTCGGATGGATTGCTTAGACATAGGCAGCACATCTATGTTCCCCGTGTGGGTGACCTATGTACAGTCATACTCTCTGAGGCTCATAGAGTACCCTATGCAGCTCATCTAGGAGTGAAGAAGATGCATGTAGATTTATGGCAATTATATCATTGCGCTGGGATGAGACACGACATTGCAGAGTATGTTGCTTGATGTCTTGAGTGTCAGAGGGTCAAGGCTGAGTATCAGCATCTAGTGGGACTTTTGTCCCTCATGAGATAACTGAATAGAAGTGGGACACCATTTCCATGGACTTTATTGTTGGTCTACCTATGTCATCGCGACGCCATGATGCCATCATGGTGACAGTTGACAAGTTGACCAAGGTGGCACATTTCTCACCGGTATGCACGATGTACAATGCACCATCAGTGGCGAGAGTGTTTCTAGATCAGATTGTCAGACTGCATGGAGTACCTCGCCGCATCATATCTGATAGAGACTCCGTATTTAGATCATCATTTTGGAGAGCCTTACATCAGGCGTTGGACACACAGCTCAACTTCAGTTCCGCTTACCATCCTGAGACTAACGCCCAGACAGAAAGAGTTAATCAGGTGTTAGAGGACATGCTTTGCATGTATGTTATGGATCATCAGTCTAGATGGGAGGAGTACCTATATTTGGTTGAGTTCACCTACAATAATGGGCATCACAGCTTGTTGGGTATGCCTCCATACTAGGCTTTGTATGGCAAACATTGTAGGACACCTTTGAGTTGGGATCAGTTAGAGGACCGAGTTACCATTGGACCTGAAATAATTTAGGATATGGAATAGCAGGTCACATTGATCAGAGAGAGACTTCAGGAAGCTTAGGATAGACAAAAGAAGTATGCCAATAAGAAAAGAATAGATCAAAACTTCTTAGTGGGTGACAGGGTATTCTTGAGAGTGCGACCGCATAAGAGTCCAATCCGTTACGGAAAAGGCTCTAAGCTCGCACCTTGATTTGTAGGACCTTTTGAGATTTTGGAGAGGATAGGACCTATAACCTATTGTTTAGCCTTGCCACCTATCCTGTCTTATATCCACGATGTCTTTCATGTTTCAGTTCTATGTCGTTATATTTCTGACTTATCTCACGTATTGGATTGAAGTGCTCTTCAGGTAGAGGCAGACAGGCAGCTGGCTTTGGAGCCAATATGCATATTGGATCGTCAGATGCTGGGCCTTCAAGGTCGAGAGCTAGACAAGGTTAGGGTCCAGTACGATATGTATGATGAGGTCACTGTAAAATGGGAAGAAGCAATGAGACTGAAGACACTTTACCCTCACCTCTTTGATGACTTTGAGGAGGAAGTACAATCTTAGGGGGAGAGGATGTGAGGCCTTACCTTTTTCACTTCTGTTCATGAGACTATTTGCAGTGCTATTGCTATTGCTTTTATGTTGAAGGACTATTGATCCTGGAATTTTATTTATTAAACCTAATTGAATTTTAAGAAAACAAATCATGCAATGATAGTTAGATGTTGCTTTTAAGAGAATGATGGATGGATAATATTAGAAATTGAACTTTAATGTGATTTCAGTATGATTATATGGTAGAATATTTAGGTATGCTTGTATTTAAATTGCTTCGGCTATGATATCTTTATATGTTATTAACTTTGAGATTGAGTGTGCAGGTATTGCTAACGAAACCACAAATACAGAAGATCATGCCACACCCTACGTTGTATCCCTTGTGAGCTGATCTAGTTCCACGAGGAACTAAGACCAACTCCGTGTATGGTGGAAATGTTGTAATGTTGTAATGTTGCATGGGGTCAAGGGAATTAGGTCCACCCTCTGAATTACTTGTATTGTGATATGTGTTGTAAGAAATGTTGTTATGAGTCTTGTTTAAGTTTATTTCTTTTAGACCCTCTTCTTGTGTTTTTACTTGACTCTGGGAGTCCTAACTAGGTTAAAAAAAACCCTGGGTTATACCCCATGGGTCAAGGGACCCTTTTGACTAGGATAACCTTGGGATAACCTCCATATGGTCACTTTAACATCACAGTGAAGTTAAGTGACGAATTTGAGAGCATGGGGATAATGGGATGAGTGGAATCCACACTCAAGCCCACTTCCAAGTCATGGAATGACTCCATGATCCACCAATAATGGAGTGCTTTGTCTTTTTGTGCCTCTCTTTTGGTGAGAGTTCCCCATCAAAAGGGTGGTGTGTAATCCACTCCCTTTTTATTTCAACTTTAGTTATTATATTTTATTCCTCCATGTGTTGGAAAAGGGCTATAGTGGGGGACCTCTTGAGTGGGGGTTAAATGTTTTAAGTCCACTAGGGATAATGGATAAGGAGTGGGTTTATTTTTTTAATGCCACTTGGGAATAAGGGAAAATAAAGGGAATTTGTTTTAAAGAAGAGAGAAGGGAGAGAGTAAGTGGGTTGGATTATTGTGGAAAGAAGGAGAACTTGGAGGAGACTAACGGTGGAGCTCTTCTTCAACTACATCCATAATAGGGCTTGTAAAGGTTAGTGAGCCAATTTACTCACCCTTGTATGTTCTGTTCTTGTTTGATGAATGTGGATTTGCAAATGTTGTCTATGTGTTTTTTTCTATTATTTTGGGTTTGTGATGGGTGTTTGAAAGAGCTTCTTCCAGTTGGAAGAAAATGCTCATCATGTATGGGGAAGGGAAGGTGTGAACCTCCTTGGGTGCATTCTTGTTCTTGGTATATGGAAGCCTTGAGGGCATGTTGGTAATTTTGAGCCAAGAGGGCTTTAAGGCTTGAGAGCCTATTTGTGATATCCCTGGGATTTTGGTTATTTGGTTGGCTTGAGGCCATGAGAAAAGTTAATTTTGTTGGCTTGAGGCCATGAGTAAAGCTGTGATAAAATGTTGAGAAGAATGACACCTTGGAGTTGAGTGAGTCTACTTCCGTACCCTCTTTAAACTCACCTCAGCTGAGTTTTTGTGTTGTGAGTAAAACCATGGGTGTTGCGTGTTGTTTGTTCTAATGTTGTGAAGTGTTTTTGGTCTATTCTACCCTGGGTGTGTGGATGATCTTCCTAGCTCTGGGGTGACCCTCTTACGGGTCTATGGTAGGGAGGAGAGCTAGTTGGTTGGCGTATTTCTTCCTTGTTGTCATGCAGGTTTCTCTTGGAGCTTATGGAAGAGAAATGGGAAAGTTTTATTGTTTGGGGAAAATGTAACTCATCCTTACTGGCAAGGAGAGTTTGGTTCTTTGAGTTTCTTCCTGGATAAGTTCCTTTTAAAGAGAAGAGATTGCTCCCTCCAAAAGTTTGTAAAAAATTGCATTGGGAGAAGAAAGTAATTCCTCCCTTAGAGTGTTTGTGAGTTGTGAAATCTTACAGTTGTATATTCTTGTTTATCAAAATTGTAAAGTTGTGAGATTAGTTGTTGATTTAGACAAGTGGTTAAAATTTATCTCTTGTATTGTTTAGTGGAAATGTTATATTTACTAGATTATATAAGATGCAAATTTGTCTTTTGGAAGCGAATTAAATTTGATTTAAGTATACAATAGAAATTAATCTAAAATGATTTTCATGTCTATTTAATTGGTTATTGAAGAAGAGAGTTTATTAGTATCTGTATTTACTCTCCACCGTAATCCTTAGTTTTATATTGCTTGGAAAGAACATTAGAAAAGGTAAATTTTAATAGACAAATATAAATATAAATATAAATTTATTTCTATTTTTATTCAAGTATTTGTTAAATTTATAAACTGAAATGTTGGAGAAATTATGGATTGTAAAAAGTTCCTATGACTTATAATAAAAAAAGGTATATACATAATTATACACACATATATATATATATATATATATATATATATATATATATATATATATATATATATATATATATATATATTTGGGTACATTTGAATAAACTATGAATCTAAGAAAATACATTGTGATCATCTTATGCTATATATATTTTAAAATAACAAATGCATTGAAGGAAGAGTTCGCAGTTTACATGGTAATCACAGTTGCAACCTATGTGATAATGGTGGGGGGTGTAAATCCCCTCACCGAACTACATACTACGAGGGTGTGGGGAGGGGCGGAGCCCCACCCACACCCCACGTGGTGGGTTGTGGGTGGGGCTCCGCCCCTCCCCACACCCCGCCCCATTGAAACATGCGCGACTGCACACCAGATCCCTTCCCACTGCTAGCTCCCTTTTCGCCGTCTGCGTGCTCCTCCACACACGCCGCTCACTGCAGCCTCCAAACTACCCACTACCATCTCTGCCACCCCTCACGCCCACCTCCTTCGGCCTCCCCTGCAACCAGCACCATGCCTTTGTCGCCACTGAAGCCCTTACTCCTGCAAAACACCACAAGCACAAACAAAAAAAAAAGAATAAGGATTAGGGTTATTTCAACCCCATTGTTATGAGTTGGATTTCATAACAATACTCTATTAAATTATGAGTGGAGTTTCCATTAGCATGATAAAATAAAAAATGATATATATATATATATATATGTATATGTATACATATATATATATATATGTACATATATGTATACATATATGTATATATATATATATATATATATGTATACATATATATATATATTGTTAATAAACAAGATTGCTCTAAAAGGATATTGCATATATATATATATATATATATATATATATATATATATATATATATATATATATATATATATATGTTCTCTTCCTGAATTGAGGTGAAAATTTTTAATATATATATATATATATATATATATATATAAACAATATTAATGGGCAATTGTAATTTACACTAATAATTATTTATATTAATTTGTTTGTAAAGAAGTCGTGACTTCGGGATTAGTATTTTCCAAATGAATTACCAAGGTATTGAAAATAAATTAACGTAATATATTTAAATAAAAATATAATAATTAAATAAAGAAATACGTAAATGAGTGAACAAGAAACTAATTAAAAAAAATTGATAGAGGAGTAAACAAATACGGCGAGGCAGTATTGAAATAGACTGAGAAAACCAATTAGGGGCCAACCAATTATCCAGTAAAATTTAAACGCAAAATTTTAAAACCAACGTAAACGTAGTGAACGTCAACAAGCAACTATTAACTCCATCATAGTGAAGGCACACATGTGAGAAATATTTCGTAAACCACAGTATCATTGACGACTTAAACATACGCAACCGAGCACGCTTACGCATGCGAGGGGGATATTTCAAGTAGTAAGGGACAAATTTTGATAGTTTGTATCATGACCACATGTCGCATGTGGACATGACACGCGGGTTAGCATGTTGTGACCGCATGTGAAATGTGGGCATGACATCTTTGGATTGAGGTGCACATTAAACTGTTCCAGTCTTGTGAAAATTTTCTGCAATATTGCCAGGTGTCTTTCTCTTGTGAGTGATTTTGCCAAGATGTCATCAACATAATCTTCCATTATAGTGTTCATCATGTCATGGAAGATTGTGGTCATAGCTCTCTGATATGTTGCACCGGCATTTTCAAACCAAATGGCATGACACACCAACAATAGGTGCCCCATGGACATGTGAATGCAGTCTTGTGTTGGTCTTCAAGTGCAATTTTTATCTAGTTGTATCCAGAGAAACCATCCATTAGTAACAGCATGGTATGCCCTGCCGTGAGATCTACAATAATGTCAATGTTTGGTAGGGGAAAAACATCTTTTGGACAAGCTTTATTTAGGTCCCTGAAGTCATTACATATTTGAACTCTTCCATCTGGTTTTGGCAACTGGCACTATGTTTGAAATCCACTCAGGATAGTCTATTGGTCTGATGAATCTGACATCTAACAGTTTCTTTAGCTCTTCTTTCACCATGAGGGCTACATGTGGGTGCATCTTCCTAAGTTTTTGTTTTACTAGGTTAGCTCTTGGATCTAAGGATAAGTGATGCATTATGAGATTTGGATCTAGCCCTGGCATATCCGCATATGTCCAAGCAAAGTTGATTTGTTTTCTTTTGAAGAATTTAGTAAACGTTGGCTTTTCTTGTGTAGTTAAAGACTGTGTCATGTGAATCATTCTAGGATTGTCACCTATGCTAACATTGATCAGCTCTGCTAGTTGTATCAAGATTAAGGATCTCTCTTGATGTGTGAGATTGGGTAGAGGGTCAAGCCTTCCATCCTTCAGCACCTCAGCAAGGTTTTCACCATTGGATACGTCTATATTTTTACTTTTTTCATGATCTAACACTGTCGTAGAGCAGTTTTCACCATTAGATCTTTCTTTCATTTTGACATTTTTGAGATTGAAAGGCTTCACACTCTCTCCAAAATAGGCCTTGTCATTGAGTTCTATGGCATAGCCAGCTCTGTGTTCCCCTGCAGGTATGTGATCTCTAAGCTCAAGGTAGTCTATGATGGCTTCATTGTTTTGAAAGGTATTAGGCTCAAGGGGAGCGTCTTGCAAGTCCCAATCTATAAGTTCTGGGTGTAATAATGGTAAAGGGTCATTGGGTTGGTCTAGTTCGATGGCATTGATGGTCAAGATAGAAGTGTTATGGTGGTCATTATAAGCATGGACAATGCCTGTGATGGTACTCTCCATTAGCTAATCTGTTAAGGGGGTATCATTCTTTCCTCACGACTTTCACTATCATTATTATGCAGGTCAGACTCTAGTGGTCTAACCCTTGAACCTTGTCCATCAGTTGCATGGGTTGGGTCATACTCATGGACCACATTGATGTCTTTTTTATCACAAGATAGCTCAGAGAGGCTATCCCACTCATATTCATTAGAGTCAGTCTCACTCCCCATTTACAGTCGGTGAATTTGATCAACCAGATTAGTAGTAGATGTTTCTGGTTGTAGGATTTTATGCTTGTTTGCTCTGTTGGTTCTTGTTGTGCCAGTGTAACCTAGCCCTATAGTGTCTCGGGCTGTCAAGGTATGAGGTTGGATGGGTTCAGTGGTACCTTCTTTTCTCGAACCAAGGGGACCATGTCCTTCATACCCCATTCTTTGTAGCATTTGGAATCTTTGACTATACTGCTCAGTTTATATCATGGAGTGATGTTCTTGTTTTGTTGATAGACTAACTTAATCCTTATATAACCATTGAAGGATGTCTTTTTCATCTCTCTCATCTTCAAGGCTTCCCCATTTGATGAATGGACCTTTGGTAGTTTCGACTGTCTTGGATTTGCTCATGGAAGGCCTTCCATATGATCTGGGAGATAAAGTGAGTTGTGCCAAGAAGAAGGATTGGGTGATTGTGTACTCACCCAGGCCTTTATCTTTGAGTCTAAGGTTAGGTTGGAAATCCTTTGATGTGGAAGAGAGTGAAGCTAGGTCAACACAGGATGAAGATGAAGCTGAAGCACGGTTATGAGGAATTCCAACTTTAGGTTCAGAATGAATGGAGTTGCAATATTGAAATGGATTGCGATCACCTTGGATGGTGATCTCTTGGCCTTCATGGGGGAATTTGATACACTAGTGGTAAGTTGATGGTACCTCTTTCAGAGCTTGTATCTAGGGTCTTCCAAGAAGAATGTTATACACTAGCTCCATGTCGAGAACTTGGCATGCCACATCTTTTACTACCAGTCCAACTCTGATTGGTAAAACAACAGTTCCCTTGGAAGTTCTCTTTTCGTCATCATAGGCTTTGATAGTGATTTTCTTTTTTGGATCAATAGCTTTCTCCGCAAACCCCAATGCAAGGATTACCTTCAAGGTGTAAATATTCAAACCGGCTCCTCCATTGATTAGAACCCTTTTTTATCTTGTCTTTGAGGATGAAGGATTCAATATGAAGAGATACGCTATGAGGTTGGGTAATTGACATATCATCCTTTTTAGTGAATGATAGGGAGTGAGGTGAGGTAATGCGACCTACCATGGTTTGAAACTGTTCTTTGGCAAGGTTTGTTGGAATGGAGGCTTCTAAAAGAGCTTTGTCAAGTATGGCCCTATGGGATAGGGATAGATGTAGAAGTTCCAGAATGGAGATATGTGTGGATGTCTTATGGAGTTGATCCAGGATATTGTACTAATTAGATGGAGAGGCTAGGACTCCTCTGATAGTGACTCTATTACTGCGAGTGGTAGCATTACAATCTGAGTCTTTGTTTATAGTGATCACATTAATGTGTGGACTTTCCAAGATGTGGTTAACAACATAGTCAAATGACACGTTTGTGTAATTGGCATTATTAGTTCCATCGTTGTTTTGATTGGAAGACCCTCCCTGATCATAGTTGGGAAGTGAATCTTTGAATGCTTGGTGATCATTATTAGAGGTATGTCCATTAAGTGACACTTTGTTTTGATCTATTAAGTCTTGGATGGTGTGCTTGAGCACAATGCAGTCATTGGTTTTGTGCCCCCTATTTCGGTGGTACTCGTAGAAATCATTGTCATTCCACCAAGGAGGTTTGACTTTTGGTTCATATTCTCTCACTATTGGAAGTGTTATGAGTTTGTTTGTGATTAACTTCCATAGGGTGGTTTCCAACATTTCCCCTAGGGATGTGAATTTTCCTATGAGGTTGATAGTTTGTAAATTGTGATTTAGTGTTTCATGGTTTATTTTGCGGGGGGTTGTTTTGCATGTTTGACAAGTTGAAGATCTATTGGTTGTTTTGGTGTCGTATTTTTGGCATCTACCACCCCATCATTCACAATGTTCTTGTTCTTTGTCTAGAATCTTGGTTTATCTATGTTGGTATTGGTACTAGGAGTGTCCTTATAAAACTTTATTTGACCTTTGGTGATTAAAGCCTTTTCGATGATTAAACCCATCTCAATGACCTTACTAAAGGAAGTAGGACATTGGATTTGTATTTGGTAGCTTAGGTCAGTTTGTAAATTATCGACAAACATCTCCAGCATTTTTTTTTGGGCATTTGATGTGGGCATTTACTTGCCAACTGTCTCCATCTTTGTAAGAAGGCAGCGAAGGATTCTCCACTTTTTTTCTTGGTGTTACAAAGATCTAAAATTGAGGTGTCATGCTCAATATTGTAGGAGATGTGCATGACAAATTTGTCCACAATTTCGTTAAAGGTTCTAATGCTAGGAAGAGTCTAGAAAACCACTCCATGGCTTGTCCTCCTAAGCTTCTTAGGAATAGTGGGATAAGATAGGTATCATTGTAGGTGACTTCAAGGCATGCAATGTTAAATTCCCTGATGTGGTCTCTTGGATCACCCTTTCTACAATATTTGTCAAATTTTGGAACCTCAAATTTATAGGGGAAAGGTATCATGATCAAGGTCCTATCAAAAGGATATGGTGAAATATCCTTTAGGGAATAATGCTTAGTTGATGTTCCTTTTTGTATCTATGTGAATTGCTGTTGTAAAGCTTGGATTTGTTGGGTCATTAAGCTTAGGGCATTTGTAGAATCAATAGTTGTTTTGCTTTTTTCTATGGTCATTTCCTCTCATGTGCTTCCCTTAGGGTTTCTTTCTTCCTCAGGTTCTTTCAACGCTTCCACATCAAAATCTTTAGGGAGCTTGACTCCTAGTTGTGCTAAGTGAAGAAAGAATCTAGTAGGGTCTTGGGCAAGTACCTTGTCCATTATGCGTTGAAACCTTCGGTCTTGCTAAGTTTGTAGAATCTCTTCCTAAGAAATTTCCTCCTCACTATCATGAGGGGATGGAATAGTTTTGTCTACCATTTCAATTTGCTTTTGTTTTTGGGATCTTGTTAAGACCATGCAAGGTGATTTGAGATGGGATGGAGTGAGTTTGAAAGTTTTGAACAAGAGGTGATAGAATATGTCAAGGTTTGAACAAGGTTTTCCTTAGATCTATTGGTGCCAAACAAGTTGGGTGGAACAAAATGATAGTCAAAGTAAGGATGATAGAAATCTAGTTACTTGATGTAGACTAGTTTTGCACAAGCCACTAGTGGAGTTCTGAGAGAAAAGGACGATTGATCCTTGATAGTGGAGACTCACTAGGTTTGTTTGAGGTTGATGCAATCAAGAATAGCTTGGTACTAACCTGGTTTTGGATGTCTTGTTTGATTTTGGAAGAGTTTTTGCGAAGTTTTGGATGATATGAGCATGGGAAAAGAAGCTATGTTGTGGAAAAGAAATGAGATGACTAACATACACAGTTTTAATCAAACCTGGGAAACTAAAACAAGTTTGAAATGGATGTTTGAAAAGTTGAATGTTTTTCTCAAAAAAAAGTATGGAACAACTCTCTAGAGTGGATGCACAATAGTAAATGCGCAAGAACATAAGGCAAAAGCGCAACAGGTCGAAGCAGATGCCCAGATCTATCAAAGTTTGTATGTACAGAAATAGTAGGTAAATGTGCAATAAGTCACAATGAATGTGCAGTTCTGGTTTTCTGTTTGTTTTTGCAGAGTTTTGGCATGTTTTTCAAAAAAAAATATTTTTGGTTGAAAACTTGGTCTTTTTTGTTTTTGATCTTCAATTATGGTAGATAAAGACACAGCAAACACAAAGAAGTTTTTATGATTTTTATCTTTTATTACTTTTTTGGACTTTTTGACACAAGAACAATTATAATCCTAGGCTGGAAAAGACAGTATTTGTTGAATCCCCTAGCTGTGCATATTCAAAGCGGATAGCTTCAAGATCTTGGTAGCACCAGCTCCCCTCCATAGTACACACTTCTCGCACATACCAAGATCTAGGTTTCCTTAGGCTCATCCCCCCACCGAACCTTAGGATTGTCCTTGCTATCTCTACTAAGAACCACATGAATTGGGGCCTCTTCAAAGGTCCCACCTTTTACGCCAACAAATAGAAGGGTTTTGGTATACTAGACAATGGCTACGTAGTCAGGGTAACTGTTTGAGTGGTTATACATGTGGTAGCACTACTCTCCATTATGGAGTCTTCCAACCTTGAAGGGTTTTGGGGGAGGTTGGTTGTCGGTATAACACATCAACACTCATTGCATGAAGCTTTTTCCTCAAGTACAATTTATTTATAGGGGATCAGTAGGGCTTGGCTTTAGCCTATTACCACTTAAAGTCATTCCCACTTGGACAAGTGGGCATCCAAAGGTAGGCCCCTCTAAAGGTTATACATGAAAAATGACAAGTCTGGCATTCTAGTCACCCAATAAAGAGGAGAGCATAAGCCTATTGTCATTCTGAAGACACAGTAAATAGTGGTTTATGAATCCTATTTAAAATGAGAAAAATTATATGTGTTATTCTACTTGGGCACACACACAGTTGTTAACTTTGAAGTGATTAAAGGATAGCAATGGTTCTTTCCTTTGCAAGATAGCAATATTCTTAACTTAAAGAGATAGTGATATGAAAAATATAGCAATGATTTTGTTACTACCCTCCTAGTTAAGAACTATGTGAGATTTGCATGCACATTTTTACTTTTCTTTCTAGTTAACCTATGATGTGTGTTTTAAGAAAATGAAACTATCCAGCTCTTAACCCTGCACGAAAATCAGAGAATCAATCTTGCAAGACAAGTGTTAGTGTTAGAAAGCCATCAAGAAACCCTAAACTACTCCTTAAGACATATGCGTAGCTTAAGAGACTAAATGTGTAGAAACAATGCTCAAAAGTGTAGTAATTACAAATGCGCAGGAGAATAGGTTATAAGTGTAGATTTAAAGGATGAATGCATATGATAGTCAAAAGTGCCAGATCAGATGTTAGATGCATAGAATCTGAGGACAGATGCGCAGTAAAATCATATGTGCCAAAACAGGTGGTATATGTGCAGCCTTAGAGGATGTATGCACTGAAATAGTGATCAGATGCACACCAGGATTGCTCAAATGTGCTGAATGAACCTATACGGAAACTGTACAGAGTCTGTACAGAACCTGTCACTCAAGAACTCAGTTTGTTTTATTAGATTTTGGCGCAAGAGCCCCACGGTGAGTGCCAGAAATGTTACGGGTAAAATTGGATAATATTAAAATGAATCATAAACCCAATAACTCAATGGAATATGTAAATAACAAAGATTTAAACAAATAAATAAACTTATAGGGATTTGTTACCTTACGACTTCCATTGTTCACCTAGTCTCGATTGATCTTTGGTGATGAATGTAGCCCTAAGGAAACTTGCTTCCTTGCTTTGTTTTCTCAAAATGACGATGGAGAAATGGCTAGGATACTTGTTGTATTGAAGATGAGATTCAATACAATGTATGATAGATAATGAATAATGCGAGAGTGGGGGTGCCAAAGGCGCGCTATGGATTCGACAGAGTAATCTTACTTAAAAGATTCTTGATATGAAATGGAAGAATAGAGGGGTATTTATAGAATTGTGTGAGAGAAGATCAATGGTGTAGAAGAAATAAGAAGATCAATTGTAGAGGATGTTTTAGAGAACGTGCGCGAATAGAAAGAAGACATGTATTAGTCAAAAAGTTGCTTTGTTTGAGTTAACTACTTTCTTGATGAGGATGAGCTTTGATTTCATAAATTAAAATATATTTTTCTAATTTAAGAGTTTGTTGATAAAAACAAGGTTGCTTTAAATCAGTTAACTCAACTTTTGCTTTTGTATGACAAGGAAGATTTATTTTTAGAAGATTTTGAAGATTTTTTAGAAGATAGGAAAGCAAATTAAATAAATAAATTTATTTAATTGTTTGTGCAAGATTTAGAGGAATAAATAAAATATTTGATTATATTTTATTTTTTGAGACTAAGATTTAAAATAAATACATTTGGCATTTTATTTAAATTTCAGAGAATGAATGATTTAATTAAATAATTTAAATAATTTTATTTTTTAGAAGAATAAAGTTGATATTGATGAAATTATTTAAATAAATGTAATTTATTTAATTAATGGGAGAAAATGAATCAAATAAATAAATTGATTTATTTATTGATAGAGGAATATTAAGATGAAATAAATATTTAAAATATTTATTTAGACAAAGTCATGTCATTTTTAGGTGTATACAACAGCATACAAAGATTTCAGGGTTTATCAAATGGATGTGAAGTCTGTTTTCTTAAATGGAGAGTTGGAAGAGGAAGTCTATATAGAACAATTGGAAGGATTTCAGTCATCAGATCAGGGTGACATGGTATGCATATTGAAGAAAGCCTTGTATGGATTAAAACAAGCTCCCAAGGCATGGTATGAATGGTTAGATAGGTACCTGATATAGATAGGGTTCATTAAAGGTACTATAGATAGCAATCTCTACTTCAAGATCAATGATGAACAAACCCTGATTGTTGCAGTTTTTATTGATGATATTATTTTTGGAGGCAATGAAGGTATGTGCTTAGTTTTTGCTAGAGAAATACAAAGTGAATTTGAAATGTCTATGCTTGGAGAGATGAACTTCTTTTTAGGTCTGCAAATAAGTGAATCAGATAAAGGTATCTTCATTTCTTAGTCTAATTATATGAAAGAGTTGTTAAAGAAATTTGGGATGGAAGACTCTAAACTAGTGTGCACACCTATGATAAGTGGTTGTGAGTTGAGAAAAGATGATAACTCACCCATGGCAGACTAGAAAAGGTATTGATCTACGATTGGAGGATTACTTTATTTGACTCAAACTAGACCTGATATAATGCATGCAGTATGTCTTCTGGCAAGATTTTAGTTAGAACCTAAGGAATCACATGTGATGGAAGTCACGAGAATTCTAAGATATTAAAAGGTACAATAGATTATGGTTTGTGGTACCCTAAGGACTATGACATATACTGATGCAGATTGGACTGGAGATGTGGATGACAAAAAAAGTACACGCCGAGGTGCATTCCTCTTGGGAAAAAGATTAGTATCTTGGTTGAGCAAGAAACAAGATTCAATATCCCTATCTAGTGTAGAAGCATAATACATTGCAGCAGCATGCAGTTGCACTCAAGTGTTATGGATGAAGCACACTTTGAAGGACATCAAAATCGTGTATGAAGATCCCATTTCAATCTTTTGTGACAATACAAGTGCCATAAACATATCAAAGAATCTAGTAATGCATTCAAGGACAAAACACATATCAATCAGGTATCATTTTCTAACAGAAAAGGTAACAGAGAATGAAGTCAAGTTGCAGTATGTATCTACCAAGGATTAGATTGCAAACATTTTTACCAAGCCTCTGCCTGAATATACTTTTGAGTATCTCAGAGAAATGTTAGGGGTTATCACCCCTCCTACTCGAAACTAAGATGTATAGTAGTGCATCAATCCTGAGGTGCTCAGATGTCTAGATTGATGCTTTTTTAGGGCTACTTCTCAGGGGGAGTAGTCAGAGAGTTAAGAAGAGAGACTAGATTAGAGCAGAAGAGTGCAAGTATGTTCCCTTTGCCATTGATGTCAAAGGGGGAGAGAAGTCATGTGAAAAACATAGAGTGCAGATGTGCAAGAGAAAGGGGGAGAATTTTGGAGAAAAAAGAGTGTAGGTGTGTAAAGAGAAAGGGGAGAATCTTGTCTTGACGGCTCTTGCAGTTTTTCACATCATATGTTGCCATCAATGACAAAGGGGCAGATTGTTGTAAGTATGTGCCTAATCGGTGTTGTCATTGATGTAAACATATCCTTGTTGTCATTAGTGTCAGCTGTGTCTTATTCTATTACTTGTTTACAAGACTTGTATGTTGAGGATATTAAGAAAATTAGCCTCTCCAGAAGGAACAAGTGAGTTACAGAGAAGTGCAATACAGACAGTGAGTTGTATGTTGAAGAATAGTATGGTAAACTACTCCACATTTATTTCTTCTTGAAGATCATGGTCTGTAGATTTGAAGTAAGTTAGAGGTATGACTAAGGATGCTACATTATAGGTTTGAGCCCTCCGCATGAAGATCTGAGTGAGTTGTGTTCACCAGAGTGAAACCTTCTTTTTCTATAAGTTTAGTTGGGACAAGAAGAAAGTATTCTACTCTGTAATAAAGTATTTTGCTCTGCAATTCTCGAAGGAAGTCTAGGATGATGATAAGTGCCTACAGTTGCAGTGGTTCATGGTTTGGTGGTTTGCAAGCTATCTTTCTTTTATGACAGTCGAAGAAAGAGAAGTTCATGTGTTTCGGTGAGAAGATTCCTATGGATAAAGTGGTTAAGGTTCATACAATTGCTCCTGATGATTATAACATGCTTGTGGATGTCTCCTAATCATGTTCCTATCGATACTTTGGTCCGTGTTAAGAAATTGAGATTCTGTTTGAAGATTGCTCCCAGATAATGTAGTGTGTAACTAGTCTTAGTTGACCTGGTTAATCCCAGTGATTGCGGAGATCTGTGGAAGATTGTGGAAGCATATTGTGGTGTGGAAGATCATGTTTGAGTCCCATCTAAGTCATGGCATGATCCACATTTCATTTCCTTTTGCATAATGTTGTAATGGGTCAGAACCTATTTTATAAATGTTTGTAATACCGACCTTGGAGATTGTGATGCTGACCTTGATGATCATTCCAAGGTTGATGAAGTGTATAAATACTTGTAGTTGAGTCATGGAAAAGGTGTCCTTGAGTGAAAATGGAAAGATATTAAGAAAGGTCCAAAAGGCAGAGCAGAGAAGAGGAAGAGGAAAGAAGAGGAAGAGAAGAATAGAGGCAAAGCATAGCAGAGGAATTATTGTACTTTAATCATAGACATAAGAAGGTGTTGATTGTGGTAGTGAGCCACCAGTAGGGTTTAACAACCCTTATTGTAATCTTGCTAGGTGTAGGGTTGAGGCAGTGAACCTGCTAGACCTAGTTTTTCTTCATGGCAGTAAGCCAGTATGTTTAGTCCTGTGGAGTGACCAAGCCTGAGCATCATTATTTCAAGATTGCAATATATATTGAGAGCTAATCTTGTCTGTAGTTTTTCCCCACCTTGGGCTTTTCCACTTAAAAATTTGGTGTCTCTTGTGTTTGATGTTGTAGCTGTGGTTAAGTTTATGATTTCATGCACTCATTGTTATATCATAATAATTATGGATAAGTAATGAATGTTTAATTACAGAAACTATTTCAATTTTTGGGACAACTGATTCATTCACCCCCCCTATCCCTCTTAATTGTCCAATGCATATTAACATTGGTATCCAAGAGGTAATGAATTTGATTTGAGTGCTTACACTAATGATGATTGGGGTAGTTGTATTGATGATAGAAGAAGTACAAGTGGTAGTGCTTTCTTTTTAGGAAGTAGATTGGTTTCATGGAAGAGCAAGAAGAAAGATTCAGTGTCCTTATCTACTGTAGAGGAAGATTACATTGCAGTGGTATCCTTCTATACACAAGTGTTGTGGATGAAACAAATGCTTAAGGATATCAAGTAATTGTATGATGAGCCTATTCCTATCTTGTGTGACAATACAAGTGCTATCAATATTTCTAAGAATCTAGTGATGCATTCTAGAACCAAGCATATAGCAATCAAGCATCACTTTTTGAGAGACAAGGTTGCAGATAAGGAAGTGAAGTTGGAATGTGTTCCAATAAAGGATCAGATGGTAGATATTTTCACAAAGGATACTTTTGAGGATATCTGATAGAGGTTAGGGGTAATTGCCCCTCCTTGCTAGATGCATAGTGGTGCATCTGTCCAAGCGGAGTTCATGTTATATCTTATTGTTAGATTGATGGTGGCTAGGTAAAATTACAAACCTGTGTCACACTTTGGGCCAACTAAATAATTTTAGTAGAGGAAAATTTTACCGAATAGAATTTGGTTGAGTAAAATTTGATCGAAACCACGTGGCACTCACTTGGCGTTGACATGGCCTCAATTATTCGATTGAGTCAATTTGGGCTGAGTAAATTTTAAAAATAATGAGCATGAGTATTTTACTTATTTAGCTGAATTTCTTGCGATTGGAGAGTGCTCACCTAACTACTCAGCCTACAAATCCCAGCGAGACCCAGGTAAGATCTCATTCCAAGCTCTTCATTCCACTTTCTTTCTTGTTGTGTATCATTTGTTTTTGTTTTTATTCTCTATGTTATCATATATGGTTTTATTATTTTTTGTATACTATGAATGCTTTCATTTATCTTTAATCAAAAGTTTGTTGACACGGCTCATCTTAATGGTAATCCACATTCTTATACAAGTAGAGCAATGAACTTATGTTTATCCCGAGTCTTTCCTTGTAGACTACGAAGCTATTTAAGATTCTATGGTGGAGGTATTTTTGTAATTACTTCGAATTTGGTAGGTAGAGACATATTTATATTAACTTATTTAAAACCCTAGCTACCATGATTGGCTACTAATTTTAGGCCAAAAGAAATGGGCTAGGGTTTGAGCACTAGATGTGACCCTGCATACAAACTGGTCTAGGGTTTCAATATAGGTCAGTTGCTGCATAGTATTGTAGCCATTTGTATTGTGTACAATGAAAATAAGGTTGCATACAAGTTGCAGTACCCATGTATATTTGCCTCTTCACAAATTTGTGGGTCTTGTTTGAATAGCCTCAGAATGTGCCCCATGTTAACAAATATTATGGACACGAAGACACAAGCACACAATAATGTAATCAATCCCTATTGTAGAAATATGCCAAGCATATGATATTCTTGGGCTCCGTATGCTTGTCCACACAGTGTCTCCATGGCCGTTGCCATGCCCTCCTGTGCATTAAAAATATAAAACATATTAGACTCTAAAGTTTTGATTACCATGTATATTATGTGGAACAAACTATACATTACAAAATGACATAGTTTATTCCTTCTAAGTTGTGCACCAATTCTCTCTCTATCAACACCCTTCTAATTCACACACATGAAATCCAAATATTCTCACAACACAAAAGAAAATATTCTAACCAGATCCCATTACTAGTTTAGACAGTTTTAGGTGTTATGAGGACAGACACGAAAGCACATAGTAATATACTAATATAAGATCTAGTGATTACCTAGACTCCCCTCAATCCAGACCATTTTCAGATGACATTCTTAGACTAACTCCATGATATTCTTCAACTTGATCGTCTTAGCAATTCTTTTGACACTAGTGTAGAATGATCAAGCACTAACTTGTAATCTTTTAGCTACCATTTTGGCATGATCTCCTGTATGGTGGCTGATTTTTTTCTACTTCTCTAGGTTTTCTTTCAAATATAATTGCTGACTAGTTGAATCCTCTTGTAAATTCTAATTTCTTTTACAATCAAATAAGTTAACCAATCGACCTATTGTGATCAATGAACAATAGATTATGTTTTCCTCCAAGAGGCAATACAGCTAAATGAATGTATATGCTTAATCCAAGTCTAGTTTTTTAGTTTAGATTTATGCTTACACATAAAATGATAAGTTCAACTCCTTTGAGTGGAATGTTCTACACCAACACAATACACAAGTTTGTCATGGTAGAATGAGACAAAGACCCCAATACAAATTTGTGCCTCTCCAATGTGTTCTACTGTTGTGTAGAAAGGCTTAACGTACAAATTTTTTGATTGTGTTGGATATTTGAGTTTGATGGTTTCTAAAATATAAAGAAAGAATTTTAAAAATATATAGCAATAAAATGTAGACCAAGGAGGTAGCCATGGAAGTTGCCAAAGCTGCACCAACATACTCCATTTTTCCCATGTGACCAACAAAGAGGAGAGCCAACAATGTTGTGAGATACTCCATCACATTCCCCATCACCATAGGTCTTTCCACCCATAACTGCTACCAAAACTCCTTCCTCAATCTCTCTGTAACTGTAATTGAATCATTATCACAACTAGTATTGCTTCCAACTTCTTCAACGACTGCATTGCTAAGCTGGGTATAAACATAATCTACACACCTATTAATAACTTTACCAAATCATATTTATTGTAGTTTTCCTCTGCCTTTAGTATGCTTATCTCCATTATGTAAAGTATCCTCAATATTGCCTTCCCAACAAATTCAGCCATAAAACTATGAGACTCGAAACATAACTTTCAACCTTGCTTTTAGTGGAAGTGTTATAAATTACATAACCATAACCCATGGGCATAAAAAGTAAAGTAGACGTCCACTACTACCTAATGATATAAAAGCATGCATTTTCTGTGAGAATAATTATATTACACCAAAATATCATGATTTGTTCGTTTATGAGTTTGAATTTTAAGTGTATTTTGTTGGATGAAAGGGTGGCATTTTTGGTAAACCCTAAAATTTTAAATTAAAGAATAGGATTTTGTCATTGCATATTTACTTAAATTACTAAAATAAAATTAAAGTACATATATAATTTGTAATTTATTTTTTTTCAATTAAATGCAGATCTCTTTGTATTTATATAGATATGGCTGATGATCAGGGATCTCATCATTCCATGCAGTCTGAGTAGGAAGCTAAGGCTAGGACTAATTTTATAATAATATCATTAATAGATTAGAGAATACGTTAAAATGATTGGACCAAACCATACAAAACTCCCCAAATTTGGCTAACAGAGATAGATTAGTCAATATTCAACATGAGATTACATGTATGATTGACACGATTCAATCATACAATCCATATGATGATGTTAACACTAAGGAGTTTTATAGGTCCCTTTCTAGGATTGTTACTGGCACTAAGAAAATCAAATCTATTTCCCAAAGAGTTTCATTACGTAATGTGCATAATATGTTCCCTTATTATATGGGACAAGAAAAAGTTAGAGGATATACTGTTACTAGGTGTACAGATACACTTGTTGGTCCATTTATATATCCCATATGGTTGGCAGCCAATCATAGATGGCCTCATAATGGTGAGCTGCCACTTTATTTTTGAAAACAATTATATGTCGAGTTTCATTTAGGATTAGATGTGGATTACACATGTATGCCCTCACATGTTGCATAGGGCAAGGGGAGGTTTGTCGACAAACCTTAATTTAGATGTCCAAATTTGCCACCGCCTGTCAACAAGAGGGCATTAGTTGGTCAAAACCTTTTGGTTCTTCTAAAATGTTTGGAACTAGTAGTAGTAGGAGATGCAGTAGTCACACCAACTAGATCCAGTCTTTTTGACAGTATGGTCATGATTAGTACTCAGGTTGATCAGATGTCATCTAATTGTGTAGGGAGATTCTTATTATGTCTGTAAATTAGCCTTCCTCCCCTTGAGGCTACATCCATGAATTATGACCCCTACATTTGTGCAAATCTACCATCACCATCAGATGTGTCCCATATGAGTGACACCACTTTACGTAATGTGTGTTCAACTTCCATTGCTGATTTACTATCAGTATACCAATATATCAGTGACGAGTATGAGATTCCTTTAGATGCTATTTAAGTCATATTAGACGACATTATGGTAGACAGTCAGGTTGAGGTGAGGTAGCTTCAGAGGACCAGCATATGCTAGACCAGCCTACAACCCCCACACAGCATCAGGCTACACCTGATGTACATGGCACATACAACACACTTCTCTTTGACATTGGTCCTTTACCTAATACAAGTGTCCCTGATGTGACCATTCATTCTTGTGACATCAGTGGGATTGGTAGAGTGCTCCAGGATGCAATGCAGGGACTTGAATAATATTTATATTTTGCATTCTAAAAATTCCCATGTATATATTATTAAATAAAACTGACTTTAAAGTATTTCTCACTATTCATGTTGAAATCTTGTATTTGAAAATTTCTAGTGATACGTGGATTTGTCATGCTTTGGAGATTTGGAGCATGTAGACGATCCTATGCATCGTACATCGAGGTACATTTATAATATATAAATTACTTGATAAATTTAGACATGTTGGAAGTACAAAACTTTAAGATGACTTTACATATATATACACATGTACATTAAATTAAATTATGTACTTTCTTGTGCAAGGAGGCAGATCAGGATAGGGATCAAGACAGGGATCGAGAGAGGAATCAGGAGAGGGATCAAGAGAGAGATTGGGAGATGGATCCACACATGGATCAGGAGAGAGTTCTATCCATAGTCATATTAGACATCCTCCTCTTTGACTTATTTTATATGCAGACATGTGATTTGTTATACATTTATATTATGGTTTGTCACATTATGTTTCTTAGTTCATGATCTTCACATTATATACTTTTTACATTATGGTTTCACATTATGGTTCATGTCTTATTATGTTTTACAGTATATACATTTTACATTATCATTTCACATTATATACATTTTACATTACATGGTTTCATATTACAGTTCTTAAATTGTGATTTGTCACATTATGGTTTAAATATGTTTTCTTTAATGATCTCTCTAATTAAAATATAACATTTTTTCTCTCATTTTTGGATACAGTAATATAGAAATTCAGAAATTCTTGAAGCTAATTGGGGTTTTCAGTTGGGAAACTTTAATGTTCTTGCTCACTTTAAATCTATAAAAAATTGAGTTAATTTAATGTTCATATTCAAAGTGAGGAAAAACATACAAAAAAGACATCACATAGTGCATTGATACAAACAACTCATCTTATTATAAATAAATTGATGCAAAAATTTCAAATGTCACTATATATATATATATATATATATATATATATATATATATATATATATATATATATATAAACAATCATAAAGGTAAATCATGTACATGCAAAATTTTGACATATGCGAACTTAATTTTCTTACAAATAGTGGCAAATTCTGTCTCAAAATCTATATAAAATAAACTATCTTGACTATCTACTTTAAATCCTAAGAGCACATACTAATTATTGTGCCTATGGTGGATCTACTGACTGTGGTGAATCATTTGCCTATGGTCAAGGGGTTTCTTGTGGATTTGGTGGATCCTCAAATAATTGTCTCTTTGTGCCACGACACTTGCTAGTTGATAAAAGGAAATGTGACTATAACAACATTATTAACCACTAATTAGGTCAATCATAATTTCAATGGTAAATAAAAATATAGACTATTATTTAATTGAAAAAATATTTCAATGGTTCTTTTACAACTCCATAAAATAGTATTAAAGGGGGCACATTGATGTATTCCATGGATTTTATAATATTTGACATCTTAGTTTGTAATAATTTAGGAATATTTAGGATAACTTAAATTGCAAATATCCTAAATATCCTAGTCATCTAGCTAGGTTAGTTAACTACTTGTGATCCAAGTGATTTGTTGATGTAACTCAATCTCAACTACATTGGATAGGAGTTGTTAATTATTAAAGTAGGTAGATTGATTATTTAGTGTCTGACATTCTAGTGAGTTGTAATCTTACCTTGGAGGTTTATTTGACACCTCATGTCTAGTTTCTCTTGGTTAAACTCTTCTATTACACTTGCCTCTTTAAAGTGCACACATTAGATAATTCTATAGTCCTAATTTCTGGTGCATATATCTAATATCCTTTTTACCCTAGTCTTTTATTTTTTTTATTAAGGGGTGATCAAGATTCTACTTGAATCTATGTGTGGAGGTGTTTATGGTCAAGGCTATTCTTGATATATATTTTATAAGTTGCTATCAAATTTTAATAATTATAGATAATTTTAACATTTTAGTGGTATCAGATTGTATTTTTGTAGGGATTTTCTAATGGAAGCTCCAAGGATATTAGTTTGGAATAGTCACACTTGTAATAGGGTAAGCCTCCTTCAAGGGATAAGAAATGCAAATCTATCAAATTTTGAAACTTGAAATTAATTAGGCTCTAAATGAAAATTTGACTAATGCTTCTAAAACCACACCCTCTTCATGAGAAGAGTATATAGTTCCCTCTTGAAAAATAGAAAATATGTCTTAAATTCCTTGCTCTCCCTCAAGAACATTGGTATATTATTCTTAAATATTTCAAATATAGTTTCTAATAAGTTTATTATGGATCTATAATGTTTTTATATTAAATTTCACTTGTAAGGAACTCATATTAAGGGATGATTTTTATTATTATTTTGATTCTTCCTAGAAGATATCCCAAGGACCTCTAGGCCATTTATGACTCAATTAACCAGGATGTCTCATATTTTTAGGATTTATATGTTTTCAAATTTAAATTTTCCTAGATATTCACCAAGAACTAGGATAGGTTTTAAATTAGGGGTCCACCACAATGTAGGAAAATAAAATATGCACTACAATTAATTGATGACCTATCTAATTGAATGATTAAGAAAAAAGTATGTTCAATCATATTTGAATTTATCCACTTTCTAAGACAAAAATATATAAATTTTGAAAGAAGGATTATAATTTATTAAATATTTTTATTCATTTGTTATTTGTAATGATGAAGATTCTATGATTCATATAAATGATCTAGAATTAGAAGAAAAAATATGTGTTAACATATAAATTATGGAGCATGTGATGGATTTCAGACAAAGATCTTTAAACTACATGGGACTATATATTATTAATCATTGTGCGGTTTTATAGAGGTGGGATCCAATAAACAAATCTACTACCAGTGGAGTGCAGGCGTTCGGAACAATAACCTACAATTGAATAAACCTCCCACAAGAGCAGATCCTACATGCAAGTCATAATCTTCTAATGCAGTATTATAAGAGTCAACAGAAAAATGCACATTCTGTATAAACGTAACACCCAAAAACCTTACCCTTTCACCATTTTGCAAGAGACCCATCGCATTAGAAAGAAAATGCGATGCAGCTTGAGAAGGATAAATAGCCACTGGAGGATAAAGGAAATTTGAATCACAAACCTGAACAATCACTCTGCCAACAGAGGCCTCATAAACCTTAAAGACTTCCTATAGAGAGTTTAGATTAGAAAGACCAAGGAGGGGCCGTTCCCAATTCCTGATTGGCCAAGAAATTCTGGAATTCCGCTGAACAGAGCCCATGTTAAAACAGTAGAAACTTGAAGATTTTCAAATATAGTAAATAAAAGAAACTTTTGGATCATTAAAGAAAATTACTATGTAAACAAGATCACTTTAAGAAAGATTTATAGGAAAATAAGATCACAATTTAAAAGAAAGCTTCATGGGCTACTAGATCACCACATTGACTGAAATTATTTGAATTTAACATATAAAATAAAAGGATTTTAAAATTTAGGTCAAAATGTTACATGTGTATATATATAGCTTAAAGTTCTTGGTACATATAATCTGGATTCTCTCTATCTTTTATTATCTCTAAAATATTTTCATGATCTTCAATAGGAAACCTCCATCTTTGTTTGGCATGTCCTCTTTTCTCTAAAGTTTCAAGATTATTCTTGTTTCTATAACTAAGTGACTATAATGTAGAACCTTTTGACTTGGCATTTAATCAATAAATATAATAGCATTTGTATCTATCTTTGTTTGTTGATAGTATGTGCCTTCAACAACCACTGATCTAGTAGGATACTCTTGTCCATTACCATCTATTATTGATTTTGATAATCTACATTTTGTCTATGTACATCTTAGCAGATAGCAATCTACACCTTCTGTATTGTCAAGATCTGCAATAATAGTAAAAATATCCCCTGTACACACCATGTAGTAGAACATGCTCAACTTAGGTAGAATATAAATCAATTGTTACAAGTTAAAATTCAATTTATAACTTTATAATTTCCTAGTAACAACTAAATCTGATACACATTCATAAACATTTGAATACAAAGGATCATAGATATCTACAATGTCATTATCTTCAAAAGGGTCTGACGTGGCCACTACTTATTTTATTACCCATTGTGAAACATACCCATCTGTAATATTCTCACATTGTAGAGTATTTGCATTGTTCTCAATGCAATGAACGCAAAAACATGATTTTTTTCTCACTTGAATTACATGAGGCTTGCTATGTCCTGCTATCATGATTTGATGCAAACTTCTAGTACCACTAATTGTTTGACAATTAGTAAGAGTTGATCGATCAATATCTGTAAATTTCAAATGTCCAATTAAAAAGTGTATAAAATTGAAAATTCAATTCATGTGTACACACATTGAAATTTTAAATAAAATTCACTTGCCTTTAACTTCCCAAAAATAGCGTGTTTTGTATATTGAGTCACAGATGGTAAAATGACTTTTGCACCATTCAACAATTTCATTTGCATTCCTTATGACTTTACATGCAAGTACATGTTGGTGAAATGTTAGGTTAAGAGGTTTTGTAGTTCAAAGGAAAAGATGATCTCAAAAAGCATAATTAGATTCTTCTAAAAATCTAACACTCAAAATTGTTTAGATTTGCAACATTGGATATATCAAAACCACTATTGCGTAATGGTAAGCTTCCACTTCTCAACACATGCAATATATTGAGACACCTTTTTCTTAACAAGTTTAAGAATTTAAAATATAAGAATTTGAATTTCTAGTCCATATGGTGTTACTTGCAAGTTCATGTTGGTGAAGTGCATGCTTCACACATGCTCTAGCTCCATCATGCTCTCCTTTTCCATGTCCACTCTCATGGAAATTCTACATAAATTTTATTTTACATTTAATATGTTGTTGGCTTAACCAATTAAAAGCTTTTGCAGACTTAAATTGGCCTATGAAGTTACAAACAATTTCTTTTAAAACCAAAATAGTAAAAATAAACTATATACATGCATACAAGATATAAGTAACTGAACAATTCAAGTCTTCTAGTTAAGTAAACAAATAAATATATATAAATTTATTTAAAAAAATAAATCAACACTTACCAGCACATCCATCAAACCATATCCAGTGCTGTGAAGCATCTATTTGATGTCATCTCAGGTCTTTAAAAAACATTGCAAAACAATGGGCTACATAGCTTCTATCATGACCTATATCATCACTTATATAAAAGTGAACCTCTATGATGATAATTCGTTCATCTTTGCTACTTTGTACACCATCCACATGTTCTTCAGCATGCCTATAACAAACTTATACAAATATTGCAACTTGCTCTGAATGATAATATTGACTTTGAATCTCAGTATGAGGACTAAATGTATAGTTCTCAGAGAAATCAACAATAGAGAGAATAGAACCTAGTGGAAAGCAATTCTTTGAGTCATGAAATTGCTTATCTTTCCATCTAGCACCATGAAAATGTTGAACATGTGGATATATGATATTGCAAAATTTATTCATAAACTAATTGTAAGACAATTCACTCTCTTTGAGAACAATTTTTCTTCTCTCAACTCCTTAATTCATTGAGTATTTCTCATATTCAAATCTCTTCCATATAACTTGCATTGAATGATCAATATTGTCAAAATGTACAAGATTCTTCAAATTTCCACAATCATTACATATATTTTTTATACACTGCACTTTGAGTTCATCTGAATCTTTTGATTTTTATATAGAAGAGACTTCAAAAATTGTGTTGTACTTCCAGGGATGACTATATTTGGATTAATTATTGCCATAGCTTTTTTATATGAATGTAGGTGTAGATGAAATTTAACATGATTTCTATAACAACAAGTCTCACGTACCTTATTTATACATACAAAACTTGGTTGTAGTCTCTCAAACATCCTTTGACAAATCTTCACATCTAAAAATTCTTGCTTGAATGCTTCCAAAAGTTCACTTTGTGTTGTATCTATAAAATGTTTTGGATGTGAAATTTTTGTACCATCTTCACCTTTTATTTGTATAGTGTCCCTTCTATTGGAAGAAACACAAGAGTGGCTGGTCCAATATTCAGTCACTGTTACTTTACATCTTTTGAGATTCTATCTTTTTGGGGAACCCTGCAAATATTTACCCAATTATTCTCAATATTTCCATCCAATTTATTTCTCTTTGCAATATATCTTTGAGCAATTCTCCTAGAAACATTGAGTAATTGGGAAATTTCTTGAACTTGCCTTCTATGTGATAATTTCTTACTAGAAATTACAGTCATCAATGCTCTATGTGCAACATTTAAATCAACAGCTTGACTCTTTCTTTCAATAGAATTCACTGCTTCTTGTAGGTTTTCAACTATTGTTTGCTTTAATGAACCTGATGACTTTTTCTTATTATCAACCCCTAACAACTCCAAAATAGGGGTCATCTCTTTCCTCCTAAATAACTTTGCAAATAACTGCGTTCTTCCAATTATAGACTTATTTTCAAAAAATTCGTCACATATTCTTTTAGAGTGTAATTTTACTATGCTTTCAAATAACATAACTTCAGATGAAATTCTATTGAAATTAGAATCCTCATCCATCTACATCAGATTTTCCATACCAAGGAAAAAATTTCTATCACTACCTTCAATTTATTTTTGTACCTGTAGTCCTTGGTCATCAACAATTTCCATGGGTTATTTTTGAACAATTTGTAGTATCTCTTCTTCAATCATACAACATTTTTCTTGTCTTTTTATTGACCATCACAAATTGTTCAATTTTAAATTCACCTTCATACAAAAATATTACATACAAATACATTAACCTCTATTTTTGAAGATCTACATACATTTAATAAATCAATGATTTAATCAATTATAGGTTTTAGATCATGGTACTTGATAATACAACTCTGCCCCTGTCGAAATCAATGTTTCTTTTTTCTCCAAATTTTTGTAATTTAATAATTTAAAAAAACTAAAAAAAGCCAAAAAAGGCATTAAAAAAATTTCAGTCCAAATTCGTTTCAGATCATGGTATTTGAGAATACGCCTCCGCCCCTATCAAAATCAATGTTTTTTTTCTCCAATTTTTTTGTAATTCAATAAATAAAAAAATTAGAAAAAAGCCACCAAAAAACAAAGAAAAAAAAACAAATAGTTTCGGCCAAATTAGAGTCGGCCGAATCAAACTCAGCTGGATCCAATTTGACCGAATTTGTCTAGGTGGCATGTGACTTGGCAACCAAGTAACCATTTTTTCAAATTTTCTGAAACTTCCAACTTTTGCTAAATATTTCTGCAATCAAAATTATTTAAAAAATGAAAATAAAAATACCCTTTTGTAGAGATTACAGTGCTGAATCCAAATATGATGCCCTAGAGGACATAATCCTTTTCAAAAGGGTATTAATTATTTTTTGAAAATGAAAAAAAAATTAAACAATAGTTGACATCAACTGAAAACTATCAAATTCAGGTAAGTTTCACTTTAAAATGTTATTATGAGTAAAATATAGATCAAAAATTCAAATTTTTTTCCCATGCCCTAGATATTGAAGTCACCTATTTGGGAAAAAAATCAAGAGAAAATAAAGTTTTTTTCTATTTGTTTCTTGACATCAACTGAATGTCACTTTTTCTTGAAAATGCAGAGGTGACTATGAAAACATATTAATATGGGAATTAGAAGAAAAAAGATGATAAAATGTGTTTCTATTGTATTGTAATGTTGTTATGTTGTAATGTTGTAATGTTGCATGGGGTCAAGGGAATTAGGTCTACCCTCTAAATTACTTGTATTGTGATATGTGTTGTAAGAAATGTTGTTATGAGTCTTGTTTAAGTTTATTTCTTTTAGACCCTCTTCTTATGTTTTTATTTGACTCTGGGAGTCCTAACTAGGTAAAAATCAACCCTGGGTTATACCCCATGGGTCTAGGGACCCTTTTGACTAGGATAACTTTGGGATAACTTCCATATGGTCACTTTAACTTCACAGTGAAGTTAAGTGACGAATTTGGGAGCATGGGGATAATGGAATGAGTGAAATCCACACTCAGGCCCACTTCCAAGTCATGGAATGACTCCATGATCCACCAATAATGGAGTGCTTTGTCTCTTTGTGCCTCTCTTTTGGTGGGAGTTCCCCATAAAAAGGGTGGTGTGTCATCCACTCCCTTTTTATTTCTATTTTACTTATTATATTTTATTCCTCCATGTGTTGGAAAAGGGCTATAGTGGGGGACCTCTTGAGTGGGGTTAATTGTTTTAAGTCCACTAGGGATAATGGATAAGGAGTGGGTTTAGTTTTTTAATGCCACTTGGGAATAAGGGAAAATGGAGGGAATTTGTTTTAAAGAAGAGAGGAGGGAGAGGGTAAGGGGGTTGGATTATTGTGGAAAGAAGGAGAACTTGGAGGAGGAGACTAAGGGTGGAGCTCTTCTTCAACTACATCCATAATAGGGCTTGTAAAGGTTAGTGAGCCAGTTTACTCACCCTTGTATGTTCTATTCTTGTTTGATGAATGTGGATTTGCAAAGGTTGTCTATGTGTTTTCTTCTATTATTTTAGGTTTGTGATGGGTGTTTGAAAGAGTTTCTTCCTGTTGGAAGACAATGCTCATCATGTATGGGGAAAGGAAGGTGTGAACCTCCTTGGGTGCATTCTTGTTCTTGGTATATCGAAGCCTTGAGGGCATGTTGGTAATTTTGAGCCAAGAGTGCTTTAAGGCTTGAGAGCCTATTTGTGATATCCCTGGGATTTTGGTTATTTGGTTGGCTTGAGGCCATGAGAAAAGCTGTGATAAAATGTTGAGAAGAATGACACCTTGGAGTTGAGTGAGTCTACTTCCCTACCCTCTTTAAACTCACCTCAGCTGAGTTTTTGTGTTGTGAGTAAAACCATGGGTGTTGTGTGTTGTTTGTTCTAATGTTGTGAAGGGTTTTTGGTCTATTCTACCCTGGATGTGTGGATGATCTTCCTAGCTTAGGGGTGACCCTCTTGCGGGTCTATGGTAGGGAGGAGAGCTAGTTAGTTGGCATATTTCTTCCTTGTTGTCATGCAGGTTTCTCTTGGAGCTTATGGAAGAGAAATGGGAAAGTTTTATTGTTTGGGGAAAATGTAACTCATCCTTACTGGAAAGGAGAGTTTGGTTCTTTGAGTTTCTTCCTGGATAAGTTCCTTTTAAAGAGGAGAGATTGCTCCCTCTGAAAGTTTGTACAAAAATTGTATTGGGAGAAGAAAGTAATTCCTCCCTTAGAGTGTTTGTGAGTTGTGAAATCTTACAGTTGTATATTCTTGTTTATCAAAATTGTAAAGTTGTGAGATTAGTTGTTGATTTAGACAAGTGATTAAAATTTATCTCTTGTATTGTTTAGTGGAAATGTTATATTTACTAGATTATATAAGATGTAAATTTGTCTTTTGGAAATGAATTAAATATTATTTAAGTATACAATAGAAATTAATCTAAAGCAAATTTCATGTCTGTTTAATTGGTTATTGAAGTAGAGGGTTTATTGGTATCTGTATTTACTCTCCACTGTAATCCTTAGTTTTATATTGCTTGGAAAGAACATTAGGAAAGGTAAATTTTAATAGACAAATATAAATATAAATTTATATTTATTTCTGTTTTTATTCAAGTATTTGTTAAATTTATAAATTGAAATGTTGAAGAAATTATGGATTGTAAAAAGTTCCAATGACTTATAATAATAAAAAGGTATATACATAATTATACATATATATATATATATATATATATATATATATATATTTGGGTACATTTAAATAAACTATGAATCTGAGAAAATACACATTGTGATCATCTTATGCTAAAAATATGTATATATATATAGGTACATTTAAATAAACTATGAATCTGAGAAAATACACATTGTGATCATCTTACGCTAAAAATATGTATATATATATATATATTTATGTTAATTTATGATTATAATCTTATGCTATATATATATATTTAAAAATAACAAATGCATTGAAGGAAGAGTTTGCAGTTTACATGTTAATCACAGTTGCAACCTATGTGATAATGGTGGGGGGTGTAAAACCCCCCACTGAACTACATACTACGAGGGTGTGGGGAGGGGCGGAGCCCCACCCACACCCCATGCGGTGGGTTGTGGGTGGGGCTCCGCCCCTCCCCACACCCCCGCCCCATTGAAATATCTGCGGCCGCACACTAGATCCCTTCCTGCCACTGGCTCCCTTTTTGCCGTCTGTGTCCTCCTGCACACACACCGCTCACTGCGGCCTCCAAACTACCCACTACCATCTCTGCCACCCCTCATGCCCACCTCGTTTAGCCTCCCCTGCGACCAGCGCCATGCCTTCGCCGCCACCAAAGCCCTTACTCCTGCAAAACAGCACAAGCACAAACAAAAAAAAAAGAATAAGGGTTAGGGTTATTTCAACCCATTTGTTATGAGTTGGATTTCATAACAATACTCTATTAAATTATAAGTGGAGTTTCCATTAGCATGATAAAATAAACAATGATATATATATATATATATGCAATATCCTTTTAGAGCAATCTTATTTATTAACAATTTATATATATATATATATATATATATATATATAAAGGAAAAAATATATATATAATTAAACAATATTAATCGGCAATTGTAATTTACAGTAATAATTATTTATATTAATTCATTTGTAAAGAAGTTGTGACTTTGGGATTAGTATTTTCCAAATGAATTACCAAGGTATTGAAAATAAATTAACGTAATATATTTAAATAAAAATATAATAAGTAAATAAAGAAATACATAAACGAGCAAACAAGAAACTAATTAAAACAAATTGATAGAGGAGTAAACAAATAAGGTGAGGTAGTATTGAAATAGACTGAGAAAACTAATTAGGGGCCAACCAATTATCCAGTAAAATTTAAACGCAAAATTTTAAAACCAATGTAAACATAGTGAACGTCAACAAGCAACTAGTAAGTCCAGCATAGTGAAGGCACATGTGTGAGAAATATTCTGTAAACCATAGTATCATTGACGACTTAAACATACGCAACTGAGCACACTTACGTGTGCGAGGGGGAAATTTCAAGTAGTAAGGGAAAATTTTTGATAGTTCATATCATGACCACATGTCGTATGTAGACATGACACGCGGGTTAGCATGTTGTGACCGCATGTGAAATGTGGGCATGACATTTGGTATGAGAGCCAGGTTGTTTTAAACACTAGGCTTGTTTAGGCACATTATCACTTCCGCAACCAAACTGATTGGCAGTTACCTCATTTTGTAGGATGCCTCCCAGACGAGTTAGGCGAGCACAGCCCCGCCGCACTCTACCCACCGAGGTGCATACTGATTCTTTAGCTATGGGACAAGATCAGCCAGTCCCACCAGATCAGCCAATTCCACAGGTTCGACTAGTTCTACAGACACAACCAGTTCCTCAGGTACTGCAGGCACCACCAGCCTCACCAGATATGGGACCACAAATATTACAGGCCTTACATGCTATCTTAGATAGGCTTCCATTGGCTATAGTTGAGCCGCATGTAGAACCATGTGTCAAGCCCCACGATGTTCTGCGAGAGGAGCCACACGTGGAGCCACGAGTTGAGTCTCATGTTGAGCCACGTGTGGAGCCTCGCGTAGAGCTGCAAGGGGTACCACATGTGGAGCCTTATGTCGAGTTGACTGATACAGAGAAGGTTGGTTCAGCTGACAGGGCCGTAGCAGGAGCCCCACACATCATGCCAGGCATGACGAGACAGTGTGAGTAGAGCAATTGGGTCCCAAGCCTTATGATTATCATACAGATGAGCCTATCAGGGGGCGCAAAGATAAAGGAGATTTCATCAAGGACATATTGAGATTGAACCCTCCTACTTTCATCGGAACCATAGAGGGAGCTGAGATAGAGGCCTGGCTTATCAGTTTAGACAGGTGCTTCGCGTTGTATCCATATGCAAGCAATATGAAGGCCTGTGTGGTAGTACACTTATTATGAGATGCAACAGCTACCTGGTGGTGCAATGAGGAGTGCAAGCATCACCTTTGCTTAGACACCCTCTCATGGGAGACCTTTATTGAGCTCTTCAACGCGCGATACCTATCAGACTATTACAGACAGTGTTGTATAGACGAGTTCCATGACCTACAGCAGAGGGGACTCTTAGTGGCATAGTATGAGAGTAGGTTTACAAAGTTATCCAGATATGCAGAGTATCTCCATGACAAGAAACTCCTGGTGCATAAGTTTATCAGAGGACTAAACCACAGTATAGCAGGGCCTGTTCGAATGGCAGATCCCCAGACTTTGAGTGATGCTGCCGAGAAGGCTTATATTGCTAAGGAGATTTAGGGATGGGGGTAGAGTTCTCACCCTCAGTTCTAGGATTGTGGACAGTAGTAGCATCAACAGAGTATCCATAGGCCAACATAGCCACCCCCTAGAGGAGGATTCAGTTCAGTATCATTACCTCCTAGGCCCCCACAACAACAGCAGTCACAGCAGCAACAGAAAGCTAGAACATAGCTGAGGTCACATGGGGGAAATAATAGAGGTTGGCAACAGCAAGGCCCACACAGAGATCTGAGACAGCAGGGACCACCTGTGGGACCTGCGAGGACACAACAGTCATATAGGGGCTCACAGTGGTCTATTGGTAGATTAGGATAGCAGCAGTCGAGTAGGACTCAAACTGTATAGGTATAGGTTAGGGGCCCTTGTTATGTTTGCAGTGAAGCTAGACACCTAGCTAGACAGTGTCCACAGGGTTTTACAGTAGGGGGACAGCTTCGTGTAGGAAGTTTCGAGCAAACTATGGGTGATGTGGGTAAATCCCACCGTATGTTTGCAGCGGTTGACAACCGCCAGGCTGATTTTTAGGCTTTAGTCATAGAGACAGTAGGTATGATTAGAGATTTTCCCATCTCTATTGTATTTGATTTTGGAGCTACCGACTCTTTTATGTCTACATCATTAATGGGATGTTGCAGGCTGGTGGCTTATAGGCAGGACATTAGGTGGGAGGCTAAGTTGGCCTCTGGGGCCAGGATGTCAGTTGATACCGTTGTTAGAAATTGTGAGATTTCCTTGGGTTCTTTCATTACAACATGGGATCTTAGGGTTATGCCATTAGGATGCTATGGCATAGTTCTGGGTATGGACTGGCTTGCGGCTCGTAGAGCCAAGCTAGATTGCCGCTAGAGGATGATTAGTTGCATAGATGATCATGGCACACTGGTCGAGATAGTGGGCATACAGAAGCCCACGACTGCTCACACAATATCTGCTTAGCAACTTAAGTGCTGCATACAGAGGGGTTGTCAGATGTTTGCTATCATAGTCAGTGATAGATCAGAGGATGAACCTGAGGTTACTTTAGATGATCACCCTATCCTGAGAGAATTTTCTGATGTTTTTCTACCAGAGTTACCAGGTATGCCTCCACGCAGCGAAGTTGACTTCCACATCGATTTGGTACCAGGGGCAGAACCAGTGTCTTGTGTACCTTATAGAATGACTACACACGAGCTTACAAAGCTTAAACTGTAGTTAGAAGAATTATTAGAGAAGGGACACATCTGACCTAGTGTTTCACCATGGGGCGCACCAGTTATCTTTGTAAAGAAGAAGGATGGATCTCTTCGGCTATGCATGGACTATAGACAGTTGAACAAAGTGACGATGAGAAACTGATATCCTCTACCTAGGATTGATGATCTCTTTGACCAAATGCAGGGAGTCAAAGTGTTTTAAAAAATTGATCTAAAATCTAGGTATCATCAATTACGAATCATTAAGGCAGATATTCACAAAACTGCTTTCCGAACCAGATATGGTCATTATGAATTTACAGTGGTACCTTTCAGTTTGACGAACGCCCCTGTAGTGTTCATGAGCCTCATGAACGGGGTGTTCCGCACTTACCTAGATCAGTTCTTGATCATATTCCTAGATGATATTTTGATCTATTCACGGACCAAGGAGGAACATGTGGACCATTTGCGTTAGGTATTGTAGTGTTTACATGAGCATCAGCTTTATGGTAACCTGACGAAGTGTGCCTTTTTCAGGATAGAGGTGCAGTATTTGGGGCACATTTTATCAGGCGATGGTGTCTCCGTAGATCCATCGAAGATCAGAGCAATTCAGGATTGGCCAGCACCCACCAATGTAATAGAAGTAAGGAGCTTTATGGGACTAGCTGGTTACTACCATAGGTTTGTTGAAGGTTTCTCTAGCATAGCACATCCTATCACTTCCCTTCAGCGAAAAGGGAAAGGATTCACTTGGACTGAGCAGTGTGAGAAGGCCTTTGGGATCTTGAAGGAATGTCTTACCAGTGCTCCCATATTAGCTATTCCTGATCTGGCAAAAGATTTTACTGTTTGCACGGATGCATCATTAGAGGGATTGGGAGCTATGCTTATGCAGGGTGGTAGAGCAATTGCTTATGAATCAGAAAAACTTAAAACACATGAGCTAAACTACCCTACTCAAGATTTAGAGCTTGCAGCTATTATTCATGCTCTTGTACGTTGGAGACACTTTCTCTTAAGTCGACATTTTGAGCTCCATTCAGATCATCATAGCTTACAGTACATTTTCACTCAGCCTAATTTGAATGCCCGCCAGCGATGTTGGATGGAGTTCATGTGTGAGTATGACTTTGATGTCCACTACATCAAAGGAAATGAGAATGTGGTCACCAATGCTTTGAGTCGAAGGCGTCACGAGATCCTGACTCTAACTTTGAAGGTGGATATGAGAGAGCATATTCTACAGCATCTGCCTGGGGACGAGTGGTTTCTTGAGGTGCAACAGGAAATCCAGAATCAGAGGGTCTTCAAGAGCAAATTCGTAGGATATTCCCTTGAGTCGGATGGATTGCTTAGACATAGGCAGTGCATCTATGTTCCCCGTGCGGGTGACCTACGTACAGTCATACTCTCTGAGGCTCATAGAGTACCCTATGCAGCTCATCCAGGAGTGAAGAAGATGCATGCAGATTTATGGTAGTTATATCATTGGGCTGGGATGAGACATGACATTGCAGAGTATGTTGCTTGATGTCTTGAGTGTCAGAGGGTCAATGCTGAGTATCAACATCTAGTGGGACTTTTGTACCATCACGAGATACCTGAATGGAAGTCAGACACCATTTGCATGGACTTTATTGTTGGTCTACCTATGTCATCGCGACGCCATGATGCCATCATGGTGACAGTTGACAAGTTGACCAAGGTGTCGCATTTCTCACTGGTATGCACAATGTACAATGCACCATCAGTGGTGAGAGTGTTTCTAGATTAGATTGTCAGACTACATGGAGTACCTCGCTGCATCATATCTAATAGAGACTCCACATTTAGATCATCATTTTAGAGAGCCTTACATCAGGCGTTGGGCACACAGCTCAACTTCAGTTCCGCTTACCATCCTGAGACCAACACCCAGACAGAAAGAGTTAATCAGGTGTTAGAGGACATGCTTCACATGTATGTTATGGATCATCAGTCTAGATAGGAGGAGTACCTATATCTGGTTGAGTTCACCTACAATAATGGGCATCACAGCTCATAGAGTATGCCTCCATACTAGGCTTTGTATGGCAAACATTGTAGGATGCCTTTGAGTTGGGATCAGTTAGAGGACCGAGTTGCCATTGGACCCGAAATAATTTAGGATATGGAACAGCAAGTCACATTGATCAGAGAGAGTCTTCAGGAAGCTCAGGTTAGACAAAAGAAGTATGCCAATAAGAAGAGAACATATCAAAACTTCTCAGTGGGTGACAAGGTATTCTTGAGAGTGTGACCGCATAAGAGTCCAATCCGTTACGGAGAAGGCTCTAAGCTCACACCTCAGTTTGTAGGACCTTTTGAGATTTTGGAGAGGATAGGACCTGTAGCCTATTGTTTAGCCTTGCCACCTAGCCTGTCTCATATCCACTATGTCTTTCATGTTTTAGTTCTATGTCATTATATTTCTGACTTATCTCACGTATTCGATTGGAGTGCTCTTCAGGTAGAATATTTAGGTATGCTTGTATTTAAATTGCTTCGGCTATGATATCTTTATATCTTATTAACTTTGAGATTGAGTGTGCAGGTATTGCTAACAAAACCACAAATATAGACGATCATGCCACACGCTATGTTGTATCCCTTGTGAGCCGATCTAGTTCCACGAGGAACTAAGATCAACTCTGTGTATGGTGGAAATGTTGTTATGTTGTAATGTTGTAATGTTGCACGGGGTCAAGGGAATTAGGTCCACCCTCTAAATTACTTGTATTGTGATATGTGTTGTAAGACATGTTGTTATGAGTCTTGTTTAAGTTTATTTCTTTTAGACCCTCTTCTTGTGTTTTTACTTGACTCTAGGAGTCTTAACTAGGTAAAAATCAACCCTGGGTTATACCCCATGGGTCTAGGGACCCTTTTGACTAGGATAACCTTGGGATAACCTCCATATGGTCACTTTAACATCATAGTGAAGTTAAGTGACGAATTTGAGAGCATGGGGATAATGGGATGAGTGGAATCCACACTCAGGCCCACTTCCAAGTCATGGAATGACTCCACGATCCACCAATAATGGAGTGCTTTGTCTTTTTGTGCCTCTCTTTCGGTGGGAGTTCCCCATAAAAAGGGAGGTGTGTCATCCACTCCCTTTTTATTTGTATTTTACTTACTATATTTTATTCCTCCATGTGTTGGAAAAGGGCTATAGTGGGGGACCTCTTGAGTGGGGTTAATTGTTTTAAGTCCACTAGGGATAATGGATAAGGAGTGGGTTTATTTTTTTAATGCCACTTGGGAATAAGGGAAAATGGAGGGATTTTTTTTTAAAGAAGAGAGGAGGGAGAGGGTAAGGGGGTTGGATTATTGTGGAAAGAAGGAGAACTTGGAGGAGGAGACTAAGGGTGGAGCTCTTCTTCAACTACATCCATAATAGGGCTTGTAAAGGTTAGTGAGCAAGTTTACTCACCCTTGTATGTTCTGTTCTTGTTTGATGAATGTGGATTTGTAAAGGTTGTCTATGTGTTTTTTTCTGTTATTTTGGGTTTGTGATGGGTGTTTGAAAGAGCTTCTTCCAGTTGGAAGACAATGCTCATCATGTATGGGGAAGGGAAGGTGTGAACCTCCTTGGGTGCATTCTTGTTCTTGGTATATGGAAGCCTTGAGGGCATGTTGGTAATTTTGAGCCAAGAGGGCTTTAAGGCTTGAGAGCCTATTTGTGATATCCTTGGGATTTTGGTTGGCTTGAGGCCATGAGAAAAGTTAATTTTGTTGGCTTGAGGCCATGAGAAAAGCTATGATAAAATGTTGAGAAGAATGACACCTTGGAGTTGAGTGAGTCTACTTCCCTACCTTCTTTCAACTCACCTCAGCTGAGTTTTTGTGTTGTGAGTAAAACCATGGGTGTTGTGTGTTGTTTGTTCTAATGTTGTGAAGTGTTTTTGGTCTATTCTACCCTGGGTGTGTGGATGATCTTCCTAGCTCAGGGGTGACCCTCTTGCGGGTCTATGGTAGGGAGGAGAGCTAGTTGGTTGGTGCATTTCTTCCTTGTTGTCATGCAGGTTTCTCTTGGAGCTTATGGAAGAGAAATGGGAAAGTTTTATTGTTTGGGGAAAATGTAACTCATCCTTACTTGCAAGGAGAGTTTGGTTCTTTGAGTTTCTTCCTGGATAAGTTCCTTTTAAAGAGGAGAGATTGCTCCCTCTAAAAGTTTGTAAAAAAATTTTATTGGGAGAAGAAAGTAATTCCTCCCTTAGAGTGTTTGTGAGTTGTGAAATCTTACAGTTGTATATTCTTGTTTATCAAAATTGTAAAGTTGTGAGATTAGTTGTTGATTTAGACAAGTGGTTAAAATTTATCTCTTGTATTGTTTAGTGGAAATGTTATATTTACTAGATTATATAAGATGCAAATTTGTCTTTTGGAAACAAATTAAATTTGATTTAAGTATACAATAGAAATTAATCTAAAATGATTTTCATGTCTATTTAATTGGTTATTGAAGAAGAGGGTTTATTAGTATCTGTATTTACTCTCCACCGTAATCCTTAGTTTTATATCACTTGGAAAGAACATTAGAAAAGGTAAATTTTTATAGACAAATATAAATATAAATATAAATTTATTTCTATTTTTATTCAAGTATTTGTTAAATTTATAAACTGAAATGTTGGAGAAATTATGGATTGTGAAAAGTTGCTATGACTTATAATAAAAAAAGCTATATACATAATTATACATATATATAGACACACACACACAAACACACACACACACACACACATACACACACACACACACAAACATATATATATATATTTATATATATTTGGGTACATTTGAATAAACTATGAATCCAAGAAAATACACATTGTGATCATCTTATGCTATATATATTTTAAAATAACAAATGCATTGAAGGAAGAGTTCGCAGTTTACATGGTAATCACAGTTGCAACCTATGTGATAATGGTGGGGGGTGTAAATCCCCTCACTGAACTACATACTACGAGGGTGTGGGGAGGGGCGGAGCCCCACCCACACCCCACGCGGTGGGTTGTGGTTGGGGCTTCACCCCTCCCCACACCCCCGCCCCATTGAAACATCCGCGACCGCAAATCGGATCCCTTCCCGCCGCTAGCTCCCTTTCCGCCATCTGCATCCTCCTCCACACACGCCGCTCACTGCAGCCTCCACACCACCCACTACCATCTCCGCCACCCCTCACGCCCACCTCCTTCGGCCTCCCCTGTGACCAGTGCTATGCCTTCACCGCCGCCGAAGCCCTTACTCCTGCAAAACACCACAAGCACAAACAAAGAAAAAAGAATAAGGGTTAGGGTTATTTCAACCCCATTGTTATGTGTTGGATTTCATAACAATACTTTATTAAATTATGAGTGGAGTTTCCATTAGCATGATAAAATAAACAATGATATATATATATATATATATGTATACATATATATATATATGTATACATATATATATGTACATATATGTATATATATGTACATATATATATGTATACATATATATATATATATATATGTATATATATATTGTTAATAAACAAGATTGCTCTAAAAGGATATTGCATATATAAATATATTTATATATATATATATTATATATATGTTCTCTTCCTGAATTGAGGTGAAGATTTTTAATATATATATATATATATATATATATATATATATATATATATATAAACAATTGTAATGGGCAATTGTAATTTACACTAATAATTATTTATATTAATTCGTTTGTAAAGAAGTCGTGACTTCGGGATTGGTATTTTCCAAATGAATTACCAAGGTATTTAAAATAAATTAACGTACTATATTTAAATAAAAATATAATAAGTAAATAAAGAAATACGTAAAGGAGCGAACAAGAAACTAATTAAAAAGAATTGATAGAGGAGTAAACAAATAAGGTGAGGCAGTATTGAAATAGACTGAGAAAACCAATTAGGGGCCAACCAATTATCTAGTAAAATTTAAATGCAGAATTTTAAAACCAACGTAAACGTAGTGAACGTCAACAAGCAACTAGTAAGTCCATCATAGTGAAGGCACACGTGTGATAAATATTTCGTAAACCACAGTATCATTGATGACTTAAACATACGCAACCGAGCACGCTTACGCATGCGAGGGGGAAATTTCAAGTAGTAAGGGAAAATTTTTGATAGTTCGTATCATGACCACATGTCGCATGTGGACATGACACGCGGGTTAGCGTGTTGTGACTGCATGTGAAATGTGGGCATGACATCTTTGGATTGAGGTGCACATTAAACTGTTCCAGTCTTGTGAAAATTTTGTGCAATATTGCCAGGTGTCCTTCTCTTGTGAGTGATTTTGCCAAGATGTCATCAACATAATCTTCCATTATAGTGTGCATCATGTCATGGAAGATTGTGGTCATAGCTCTCTGATATGTTGCACCGGTATTTTTCAAACCAAATGGCATGACACACCAACAATAGGTGCCCCATGGACATGTGAATGCAGTCTTGTGTTGGTCTTTAGGTGCAATTTTGATCTAGTTGTATCCAGAGAAACCATCCATTAGTAACAGCATGGTATGCCCTGCCGTGAGATCTACAATAATGTCAATGTTTGGCAGGGGAAAAACATCTTTTGGACAAGCTTTATTCAGGTCCCTGAAGTCATTACATATTTGAACTCTTCCATTTGGTTTTGGCAACTGGCACTATGTTTGAAATCCACTCAGGATAGTCTATTAGTCTGATGAATCTGACATCTAACAATTTCTTTAGCTCTTATTTCACCATGAGGGCTACATATGGGTGCATCTTCCTAAGTTTTTGTTTTACTAGGTTAGCTCTTGGATCTAAGGATAAGTGATGCATTATGAGATTTGGATCTAGCCCTGGCATATCCGCATATATCCAAGCAAAATTGATTTGTTTTCTTTTGAAGAATTTAGTAAACGTTGGCTTTTTTTGTGTAGTTAAAGACTATGTCATGTGAATCATTCTAGGACTATCACCTGTGCTAACATTGATCAGCTCTGCTGGTTCTATCAAGATTGAGGATCTCTCTTGATGTGTGAGATTGGGTAGAGGGTCAAGCCTTCCATCCTTCGGCACCTTAGAGAGGTTTTCACCATTGGATACGTCTATATTTTTACTTTTTTCATGATCTAACACTGTCGTAGAGTAGTTTTCACCATTAGATCTCTCTTTCATTTTGACATTTTTGAGATTGAAAGGCTTGGCACTCTCTCCAAAATAGGCCTTGTCATTGAGTTCTATGGCATAGCCAGCTCTGTGGTCCCCTGCGGGTATGTGATCTCTAAGCTCAAGGTAGTCTATGATGGCTTCATTGTTTTGAAAGGTATCGGGCTCAAGGGGAGCATCTTGCAAGTACCAATCTATAAGTTCTAGGTGTAATAACGGTAAAGGGTCATTAGGTTGGTCTGGTTCAATGGCATTGATGGTCAAGATAGAAGTGTTATGGTGGTCATTATAATCATGGACAATGCCTGTGATGGTACTCTCCATTAGCTAATCTATTAAGGGGGTATCATTCTTTCCTCACGACTTTCACTATCGTTATTATGCAGGTTAGACTCTAGTGGTCTAGCCCTTGAACCTTGTCCTTTAGTTGCATGGGTTGGGTCATACTCATGGACCACATTGATATCTTTTTCATCAAAAGATAGCTTAGAGAGGCTATCCCACTCATATTCATTGGAGTCAGTCTCACTCCCCATTTGCAGTCAGTGAATTTGATCAACCAGATTAGTAGTAGATGTTTCTAGTTGTAGGATTTTATGCTTGTTTACTCTATTGGTTCTTTTTGTACTAGTGTAACCTAGCCCTGTAGTGTCTCGGGCTGTCAAGGTATGAGATTGGATGGGTTCAGTGGTACATTCTTTTCTCAAACCAAGGGGACCATGTCCTTCATACCCCATTCTTTTTAGCATTTGGAATCTTTGACTATACTGCTCAGTTTGTATCATAGAGTGATGTTCTTTTTTTGTTGATAGACTGACTTAATCCTTATATAACGATTGAAGGATGTCTTTTTCATCTCTCTCATCTTCAAGGCTTCCCCATTTGATGAATGGACCTTTGGTAGTTTCGACTGTCTTGGATTTACTCATGGAAGGCCTTCCATATGATCTAGGAGATAGAGGGAGTTGTGCCAAGAAGAAGGATTGGGTGACTATGTACTCACCCAGGCCTTTATCTTTGAGTCTAAGGTTAGGTTGGGAAGCCTTTGATGTGGAAGAGAGTGAAGCTGGGTCAACCTAGGATGAAGATGAAGCTGAAGCACGGTTATGAGGAATCCCAACTTTAGGTTCAGAATGAATGGAGTTGCAATATTGAAATGGATTGAGATCACCTTGGATGGTGATCTCTTGGCCTTCATGGGGGAATTTGATACACTAGTGGTAAGTTGACGGTACCTCTTTCAGAGCTTGTATCTAGGGTCTTCCAAGAAGAATGTTATACACTAGCTCCATGTTGAGAACTTGGCATGCCACATCTTTTACTACCGGTCCAACTCTGATTGGTAAAACAACAATTCCCTTGGAAGTTCTCTTTTCCTCATCATAGGCTTTGATAGTGATTTTCTTTTTTGGATCAATAGCTTTCTCCGCAAACCCCAATGCAAGGATTACCTTCAAGGTGTAAATATTCAAACCGGCTCCTCCATCGATTAGAACCCTTTTTATCTTGTCTTTGAGGATGAAGGATTCAATATGAAGAGATACGCTATGAGGTTGGGTAATTGACATATCATCCTTTTTAGTGAATGATAGGGAGTGAGGTGAGGTAATGCGACCTACCATGGTTTGAAACTGTTCTTCGGCAAGGTTTGTTGGAATGGAGGCTTCTAAAAGAGCTTTGTCAAGTATGGCCCTATGGGATAGGGATAGATGTAGAAGTTCTAGAATGGAGATATGTCAGGTGTCTTATGGAGTTGATCCAGCATATTGTACTAATTATATGGAGAGGCTAGGACTCCTCTGAGAGTGACTCTATTACTGCGAGTGGTAGCATTACAATCTGAGTCTTTGTTTATAGTGATCACATTGATGTCTGGACTTTCCAAGATGTGGTTAACAACATAGTCAAAGGACATGTTTGTGTAATTGGCATTGTTAGTTCCATCGTTGTTTTTATTGGAAGACCCTCCCTGATCATAGTTGGGAAGTGGATCTTTGAATGCTTGGTGATCATTATTAGAGGTATGTCCATCAAGTGACACTTTGATTTGATCTATTATGTCTTGGATAGTGTGCTTGAGCACAATGCAGTCATTGGTTTTGTGCCCCCTATTTCGGTGGTACTCGTAGAAATCATTGTCATTCCACCAAGGAGGTTTGACTTTTGGTTCATATTCTCTCACTGTTGGAAGTGTTATGAGTTTGTTTGTGATTAACTTCCATAGGGTGGTTTCCAACATTTCCCCTAGGGATGTGAATTTCCCTATGAGGTTGATAGTTTGTAAACTGTGATTTAGTGTTTCATGGTTTATTTTGTGGGGGGTTATTTTGCAGGTTTGACAAGTTGAAGATCTATTGGTTGTTTTGGTGTCGTATTTTTGGCATCTACCACCCCATCATTCACAATGTTCTTGTTCTTTGTCTATAATCTTGGTTTATCTATGTTGGTATTGGTACTAGGAGTGTCCTTATAAAACTTTATTTGACCTTTGGCGATTAAAGTCTTTTCAATGATTAAACCCATCTCAATGACCTTACTAAAGGAAGTAGGACATTGGATTTGTATTTGGTAGCTTAGGTCAGTTTGTAAATTATCGACAAACATCTCCAGCATTTTTTTTTGGGCATTTGATGTGGGCATTTACTTGCCAACTGTCTCCATCTTTGTAAGAAGGTAGCGAAGGATTCTCCACTTTTTTTCTTGGTGTTATAAAGATCTAAAATTGAGGTGTCATGCTCAATATTGTAGGAGATGTGCGTGACAAATTTGTCCACAATTTCGTTAAAGGTTCTAATGCTAGGAAGTAGTCTAGAAAACCACTCCATGGCTTGTCCTCCTAAGCTTCTTAGGAATAGTGGGATAAGATAGGTATCATTGTAGGTGACTTCAAGGCATGCAACGTTAAATTCCCTAATGTGGTCTCTTGGATCACCCTTTCTACAATATTTGTCAAATTTTGGAACCTCAAATTTATAGGGGAAAGGTATCATGATCAAGGTCCTATCAAAAGGATATGGTGAAATATCCTCTAGGGAATAATGCTTAGTTGATGTTCCTTTTTGTATCTATGTGAATTGTTGTTGTAAAGCTTGGATCTGTTGGGTCATTAAGCTTAGGGCATTTGTAGAATCAATAGTTGTTTTGCTTTTGTTTGTGTTCATTTCTTCTCATGTGCTTCCCTTAGGGTTTCTTTCTTCCTCAGGTTCTTTCAATGCTTCCACATCAAAATCTTTAGGGAGCTTGACTCCTAGTTGTGCTAAGTGAAGAAAGAATCTAGTAGGGTCTTGGGCAAGTACCTTGTCCATTATGCGTTGAAACCTTCGGTCTTGCTAAGTTTGTAGAATCTCTTCCTAAGAAATTTCCTCCTCACTATCATGAGGGGATGGAATAGTTTTGTCTACCATTTCAATTTGCTTTTGTTTTTGGGATCTTGTTAAGACCATGCAAGGTGATTTGAGATGGGATGGAGTGAGTTTGAAAGTTTTGAACAAGAGGTGATAGAATATGTCAAGGTTTGAACAAGGTTTTCCTTAGATCTATTGGTGCTAAACAAGTTGGGTGGAACAAAATGATAGTCAAAGTAAGGATGATAGAAATCTAGTTACTTGATGTAGACTAGTTTTGCACAAGCCACTAGTGGAGTTCTGAGAGAAAAGGATGATTGATCCTTGATAGTGGAGACTCACTAGGTTTGTTTGAGGTTGATGCAATCAAGAATAGCTTGGTACTAACCTGGTTTTGGATGTCTTGTTTGATTTTGGAAGAGTTTTTGCGAAGTTTTGGATGATGTGAGCATGGGAAAATAAGCTATGTTGCGGAAAAGAAATGAGATGACTGACATGCATAGTTTTAATCAAACCTGGGAAACTAAAACAAGTTTGAAATGGATGTTTGAAAAGTTGAATGTTTTTCTAAAAAAAAAGTACGGAACAACTCTCTAGAGTGGATGCACAACAGTAAATGCGCAAGAACATAAGGCAAAAGTGTAACAGGTTGAAGCACATGCCCAGATCTGTCAAAGTTTGTATGTGTAGAAATAGTAGGTAAATGTACAATAAGTCACAATGAATGTGCAGTTCTAGTTTTCTATTTTTTTTGTAGAGTTTTGGCATGTTTTTCAAAAAGAAATTGTTTTTGGTTGAAAACTTGGTCTTTTTTGTTTTCGATCTTCAATTATGGCAGATAAAGACATAGCAAACACAAAGAAGTTTTCATGATTTTTATCTTTTATTACTTTTTTGGACTTTTTGACACAAGAACAATTACAATCCTAGGCTGGAAAAGATAGTATTTGTTGAATCCCCTAGCTGTGCATATTCGAAGCGGATAGCTTCAAGATCTTGGTAGCACCAGCTCCCCTCCACAGTACACACTTCTCACGCATACCAAGATCTAGGTTTCCTTAGGCTTGTCCCCCCACCGAACCTTAGGATTGTCCTTGCTATCTCTATAAAGAACCACATGAATCGGGGCCTCTTCAAAGGTCCCACCTTTTATGCCAACAAATAGAAGGATTTTGGTATACTAGACAATGGCTAAGTAGTCAGGGTAACTATTCAAGTGGTTATACATGCGGCAGCACTACACTCCATTATGGAGTCTTCCAACCTTTAAGGGTTAGGCCTTGAAGGGTTTTGGGCGAGGTTGGTTGTCGGTATAACACATCAGCACTCATTGCATGAAGCTTTTGCCTCAAGCACAATTTATTTATAGGGGATTAGTAGGGCTTGGCTTTAGCCTATTACCACTTAGGTTCATTCCCACTTGGACAAGTGGGCATCCAAAGGTAGGCCCCTCTAAAGGTTATACATGAAAAATGACAAGTCTGGCATTCTGGTCACCCAATAAAGAGGAGAGCATAAGCCTATTGTCATTCTGAAGACATAGTAAATAGTGGTTTATGAATCCTATTTAAAATGAGAAAAATTATATGTTATTCTACTTGAGCACACACACAGTTGTTAACTTTGAAGTGATTAAAAGATAGCAATGGTTCTTTCCTTTGCAAGATAGCAATATTCTTAACTTAAAGAGATAGTGATATGAAAAATATAGGAATGATTTTGTTACTATCCTCCTAGTTAAGAATTATGTGAGATTTGCATGCACATTTTTACTTTTCTTTCTAGTTAACCTATGATGTGTGTTTTAAGAAAATGAAACTATCCAGCTCTTAACCCTGCACGAAAATTAGAGAATCAATCTTGCAAGACAAGTGTTAGTGTTAGAAAGCCATCAAGAAACCCTAAACTACTCCTTAAGACATATGCGTAGCTTAAGAGATTGAATGTGTAGAAATAATGCTCAAAAGTGTAGTAATTACAAATGCACATGAGAATAGGTTATAAGTGTAGATTTAAAGGATGAATGCGTATGATAGTCAAAAGTGCTAGATCAGATGTTAGATGCGTAGAATCTGAGGACAGATGCACAGTAAAATCGTATGTGCCAAAACAGGTGGTATATGTGCAGCCTTGAAGGATGTATGCGCCGAAAGGTTGTATGCACTGAAATAGTGATCAGACGCACACCAAGATTGCTCAAATGTGCTGAATGAACCTATATAGAAACTGTACAGAGTATGTAAAGAACCTGTCACTCAAGAACTCAGTTTGTTTTATTAGATTTTGGCGCAAGAGCCCCATGGTGAGTGCCAGAAATGTTACGGGTAAAATTGAATAATATTAAAATGAATAATAAACCCAATAACTCAATGGAATATGCAAATAACAAAGATTTAAACAAATAAATAAACTTACAGGGCTTTGTTACCTTATGGCTTCCATTGTTCACCTAGTCTCGATTGATCTTTGGTGATGAATGTAGCCCTAAGGAAACTTGCTTCCTTGCTTTGTTTTCTCAAGATGACGATGGAGAAATGGCTAGGATACTTGTTGTATTGAAGATGAGATTCAATACAATGTATGATGGATAATGAATAATGCGAGAGTGGGGGTGCCAAAGGCACGCTATGGATTCAACAGAGTAATCTTACTTGAAAGATTCTTGATATGAAATGGAAGAATAGAGGGGTATTTATAGAATTGTGTGAGAGAAGATCAACGGTGTAGAAGAAATAAGAAGATCAATGGTAGAGGATGTTTGAGAGAATGTGCGCGAATAGAAAGAAGATATGTATCATTCAAAAAGTTGCTTTGTTTGAGTTAACTGCTTTCTTGATGAGGATGAGCTTTGATTTCATAAATTAGAATATATTTTTCTAATTTAAGAGTTTGTTGATAAAAACAAGGTTGCTTTAAATTAGTTAACTCAACTTTTGCTTTTGTATGACAAGGAAGATTTATTTTTAGAAGATTTTGAAGATTTTTTAGAAGATTGAAAAGCAAATTAAATAAATAAATTTATTTAATTGTTTGTGCAAGATTTAGAGGAATAAATAAGATATTTGATTATATTTTATTTTTGGAGACTAAGATTTAATTTAATTACATTTGGCATTTTACTTAAATTCCAGAGAATGAATGATTTAATTAAATAATTTAAATAATTTAATTTTTTAGAAGAATTAAGTTGATATTGATGGAATTATCTAAATAAATGTAATTTATTCAATTAATGGGAGGAAAATGAATCAAATAAATAAATTGATTTATTTATTGATAGAGGAATATTAAGATGAAATAAATATTTAAAATATTTATTTAGACAAAGTCATGTCATTTTTAGGTGTATACAACAGCATACAAAGATTTCAGGGTTTATCAAATGGATGTGAAGTCTGTTTTCTTAAATGGAGAGTTGGAAGAGGAAGTCTATATAGAACAACCAGAAGGATTTCAGTCATCAGATCAGGGTGACATGGTATGCATATTGAATAAAGCCTTGTATGGATTAAAACAAGCTCCCAAGGCATCGTATGAATGGTTAGATAGGTACCTGATATAGATAGGGTTCATTAAAGGTACTATAGATAGCAATCTCTACTTCAAGATCAATGATGAACAAACCTTGATTGTTGCAGCTTTTATTGATGATATTATTTTTGGAGGCAATGAAGGTATGTGCTCAGTTTTTGCTGGAGAATTACAAAGTGAATTTGAAATGTCTATGTTTGGAGAGATGAACTTCTTTTTAGGTCTGCAAATAAGTCAATTAGATAAAGGTATCTTTATTTCTCAGTCTAATTATGTGAAAGAGTTGTTAAAGAAATTTGGGATGGAAGACTCTAAACCAGTGTGCACACCTATGATAAGTGGTTGTAAGTTGAGCAAAGATGATAACTAACCCATGGCAGACTAGAAAAGGTATAGATCTATGATTGGAGGATTACTTTATCTGACTCAAACCAGACCTAGTATAATGCATGCAGTATGTCTTCTAGCAAGATTTTATTTAGAACCTAAGGAATCACATGTGATGGAAGTCAAGAGAATTCTAAGATATTAAAAGGTACAATAGATTATGGTTTGTGGTACCCTAAGGACTGTGACATATACTGATGCAGATTGGACTGGAGATGTGGATGACAAAAAAGGTACACGCCGAGGTGCATTCGTCTTGGGAAAAAGATTAGTATATTGGTTGAGCAAGAAACAAGATTCAATATCCCTATCTAGTGTAGAAGCATAATACATTGTAGTAGCATGCAGTTGCACTCAAGTGTTATGGATGAAGCACACTTTGAAGGACATCAAAATTGTGTATGAAGATCCCATTTCAATCTTTTGTGACAATACAAGTGCCATAAACATATCAAAGAATCTAGTAATGCATTCAAGGACAAAACACATATCAATCAGGTATCATTTTCTAAGAGAAAAGGTAACAGAGAATGAAGTCAAGTTGCAATATGTTTCTACCAAGGATTAGATTGCAGACATTTTTACCAAGCCTCTGCCTAAAGATACTTTTGAGTATCTTAGAGAAATGTTAGGGGTTATCACCCCTCCTACTCGAAACTAAGATGTATAATAGTGCATCAATCCTGAGGTGCTCAGATGTCTAGATTGATGCCTTTTTAGGGCTACTTCTCAGGGGGAGTAGTCAGAGAGTTAAGAAGAGAGACTAGATTAGAGCAGAAGAGTGCAAGTATGTTCCCTTTGCCATTAATGTCAAAGGGGGAGAGAAGTCATGTGAAACACATAGAGTGCAGATGTGCAAGAGAAAGGGGGAGAATTTTGGAGAAAAAAGAGTGTAGGTGTGTAAAGAGAAAGGGGAGAATCTTGTCTTGATGGCTCTTGCAGTTTTTCACATCATATGTTGCCATCAATGACAAAGGGGCAGATTGTCGTAAGTATGTGCCTAATCGGGGTTGTCATTGATGTAAACATATCCTTGTTATTAGTGTCAACTGTGTCTTATTCTATTACTTGTTTACAAGACTTGTATGTTGAGGATATTGAGAAAATTAGCCTCTCCAGAAGGAACAAGTGAGTTATAGAGAAGTGCAATACAGACAGTGAGTTGTATGCTGAAGAACAGTATGGTAAACTGCTCCACATTTATTTCTTCTTGAAGATCATGGTCTATAGATTTGAAGTAAGTTAGAGGTATGACTAAGGATGCTACATTATAGGTTTGAGCCCTCCACATGAAGATCTGAGTGAGTTGTGTTCACCAGAGTGAAACCTTCTTTTTCTATAAGTTTAATTGGCACAAGAAGAAAGTATTCTACTCTGTAATAAAGTATGAAAACATATTAATATGGGAATTAGAAGAAAAAAGATGATAAAATGTGTTTCTATTGTTACTAATGGCCTGGAAAATGTATGTTCCAAGTTTCATGATGATTGGATTACCAAAAGAGTGTATTGTTATTGACAGTTTGAAGATAGTGTTGTTTCTATGAAGGTGTTCTATGTAAGACAATGGAATGCTCTGCATTCCTCCATATTTGTAGATATGACCATGTGGTTCTAGAACTATGTTATGGGTGCAGTGAAGGTAATAATTCCAAAGTTTCAGATCATTTGTCCTTCTTCTATAAAAGTTATGCATGATAAAGTACCGACATGTGTTCTGGTAGAGTAAGCTAGTGTTGAAGGCATGTTGGAATGCTCCGCATTCTTCCAGAAATGAATGGTTTCCCTTGTGGTTTTGAGGACATGTTTATGGATGTGTATTACATGCTTCGTTGCAGTTTTAAGGTTCTTAGTGGTCTGAAGCTCAGTTTCTCAATGACAGTATGTTGCAGTGTGTTCTGGATGACAGGTTGCTCTTAGAGTTCATGATTGAAGTCTAATTCTTCTCAATCTGATCCAATTATTCTACCATGGCCTTTATCCATCCATCATCTTTGCTAGCATCAACAATTTTTTTGGGTTCTACCTTTGCTAACAAACGCAAATTTACTTGCTCATGTGTCTTAGTAAGCCTTCTCCTTGTCTACACCCCTTCATCCTTATCTCCAATGACCTGATTTGTTGAGTGGTTCTTCTAAACATACTTTGTTGGAGTCTTAGGCATCTTCTTTGGTTCCTGTTCCTTTTCTTCTTTTACTTCTTGTTCATCTTCAATGCATGAAAAGATATCAGATTCATAGTCCTCCAATTCATGTGAGATCTAATATAGGTCTTCATCTGCCTTGACATGTGTGCTTTCAATAATCTTTCCCAACCTCTTGTTGTAGCATCTATAAGCCTTGCTTCTAGTTGAGTAACCAAGAAAGATTCCTTCATCACTTCTTGAATCAAACTTTCCTAGGTCTTCTTCATCTCTTATGATATAGAATTTGTTACCAAAGATCCTAAAATATCTTACTGTTGGAGGTCTTCCATACCATATAGCTCATATGGAGTCTTAGTGCTATTGACCCTCAGTTGTAGGGTCTATGCAGGATCATGGGGGTCCAAAAAGTGGCGATGTGATGACCAAAATTTCACCCTTGTGGATGATGACTTTTTCTTATCTGAATTTGATGAAACAAAAAGGGTTTATTGAAAAATTGTCATCTTTCCACCAATATAAGATATGCCTTATTTTAAATTTAATAGATAATTATTATTGATTTTCTACATACATTACTACTAAAGTCCTGATTGATAGGTTGATTAAAAAACTTCTATAATTTTCAAAATATTTCACATTTTTCAAATCTAAAAGATGTGTCACATTCTATGCTTCACATAATATAGGATAAAAAAATTGAATTTCATAAATTTTTGACCAAGTTATGGTGGTCAGACAAACACGTTTTAATAATTTTGAAATGTTCTAATAAAAAAACCATAAATAATTAATTACATGCAAAAAAATTACAAAAAAAATGCAGCACATCTGAGCATGTGTCCTCTACTTATATTGAAAGTTTTAGAAAAAAATATTATTTTCTCTTGTACTTAGGTTGGTCAGACATACACTTGCTTTTTATCTTTTTCCTAAAAATTTAGTACTACTGCATTGAAATTTCAATTTTTTGCAAAATAGATTTACTTTTTTCCAATAAAGGACTAGTAGCCTAGAAACTACATTCAATTTTCTACAAATTCTATTCTTGCATATTTTTCAAATTATGTTAATAACCTATTCAATTTTGTATGTCAAGTTCCCTAACTCTTTTTTTCTAAATTTTCATTGCCACTTAGGGGCCTAGTTTAGACCCCATGATCCTGCACTCTCTTAATTACATAGACAACAGTGTGAACTGCATCCTTCTAATAAATATCAAGCATATTTTCATCTTTCAACATTGCCCTGGACATCTCTTGCACAGTCCTATTCTTTATTTCCACTACCCCATTTTGTTGAGGGGTCCTAGGAGCTGACAGATGTCTCCTAATACCATGATCTTCACAAAAAATTTCAAACTCATTTGGACTAAACACACCTCCTCTATCAGAGCTCAAACATTTGATCTTGGCATCTACTTCATTCTCAACCATAGCTTTGAACACTTCAAATTTATCAAGGGCATCTAATTTTTCTCTTAAGAAAGTAACCCAAGTCATTCAAGAATAATCATCAATGAGCAACATAAACTATATCTCACCTTGTTGACTCTTTACTCTTGTAGGGCCACATAGATTAGTGTGAATCAGCTCCAATGGCTTTGAAGAAGAATACTCCTTGCTTTTGAAATTTGTCTTTGTCTACTTTCCTATTATACATTCCATGCATACTGTATTTATAGGCTTTATTATCTTAGGCATGTCTCTCACTGCATCAGTAGAACTAATCTTTACCATATTATTAAAATTGATGTGTCACATTCTCTTGTGCCACAACCAACACTCACTGGATTGAGCCAAAAAAATGTGTTCTTCCATTTACCTCCTTCAAATGATAGATATCACCATATGTCTTGATACCTTTTGCAACTAGTTTTCTGAACCCTACCTTCCTAATTTCACAACCCTTGAAATGAAAGGTGAGATTATACCCCTTGATGCACATCTGACTGACACTGAAAAGATTGTGTTTTATCCCTTTGACATAGAGGACATCCTCATTCCTATTCTTCCCATCAATAGTTATAGCACATTTTCCATAGATCTTTGATGACTCATCACCACCAATCTCGACACCACTACCATCCCATTTTTCAAGGCTGATAAACTTCTCCTTATCATGAACCATATGATTTGAGCATCCACTATCAATTACCTAAGCCTTGGCATCTTCTTTTGCATGAAAGGCAATCCATCAAACCATTGATTTTTCATTGTTCTAGTCTATTTTCAGGGCATCAGTCTTCTCACATTTTCCAACATCATCCTTTATGTCACCAACACTCAAGGCCATGAAAAGTGTTTCATAATTTGAATCATCATGATCCTCATCTTATAAATAATAACTTCTCTCTATGGAATATAGACTTATTTTGAACTTATCTCTCTTGTTACCACCCCTTGATTCCTTAAAAGGACATTTGGAAGTAAAGTGACCAATATTGACCATAATTGAAACATTTGAAGGGTAACTTACCTTTGTATTTCCTAGTGCATTTCTTCAATCTTCTCAAAATATTTGCTTCAACTTCATCAGAGCTCTTATCTTAATTACCAACTTCTTCCTTTGTCTTCATACTAGCTTCTTTCTTTGGAGCATCATTGCTGACCTCTCTCATTTCAAATACAATAAGGGAACCAAACAATTTGTCTACAATGTATGTATCCAAGTCTGCATTCTCCTCAATGGAAGATAGCTTATGACTGTAAGATTTGGGAATAGATCTCAAAACCTTTTTCACAATCTCATCTTCTTTCAATTCTCCACCAAGACTTGTGATTTCATTTACCACTTCATTCACCCAGAGCATATATCCAATAATGTCTTCATCCTCTGATATTTTTAGGTTCTCAAATATGCTCTTGAAGATGTGCATCTTGGTTTTCTTTACTTTCTTATCTCCTTCATAAATGGTTTCAAGTTTAACCCAAACTTCTTTAGAAGAACTGCAACTCATTACCTTTGAAAGTTCTAAATCAACTGACCCACTCATAATATCAAACTTTTCCTTGGTAGATTGTTATAATACAACTTGACTTCATTTACATCTGTAGGAATAGCAACAGGAACTTTATAACCAGATTTACCAAAGTCCCAAACACTACACCCTAGATAATTAATGTAGGCCTCCATCCTTAGCTTCCAAAATGCATAATTTGTTCCATCAAACCTAGGTATCTTGTTGGATCCATTTTGTTCCATCCCGAACCTTCCTCAAGTTGTTAAGCTTCCCTTAGAGGAACTTGGATCTGATACCAATTGTTGAACACACCAAGATACTAAGAGGGGGGGTGAATCAGTATCTAAACAATCTTCAATTTTAATAACTTCAACTTATCCAGAGTAGATGAAAACTTAAGCATCATAATATGAAAATAAGCCTAAAAGATTAACACAAATGCACATCAACACATAACATGAGATATACGTGGAAAACCCAAGAAGGGAAAAACAACAATGAGGATTAACTTACAATATATGAAGCTCAAATAACAACTTTATATTAGGGCTACAACCCAAGGAAGCTACTACTCCTTGAAAACTTTGATTTAGAGTCACTCCCAAGGAAGCTACTACTCCCTAAAGACTTTGTTTTAGGGTCACTCCCAAGTAAGCTACTACTCCCTGAATTGAGAACACACTTAAAAAAGATTACAATATGATAGTCCTACTGTCTAAAAACTGACATTAAAATTCACACCTTTGATGATTACAATTCTACTTCTTCATACTTTCTTCTGATGATTAGATCAGTTAGGCACACTCTGCACTTGGTCACTATAACAAATATGTCTTCAAGATGAATCAGGATAGCATCTACAACTTCTACTCTTTCTCCTTCAGTCGCACATCATAATGCATTCATTATGCTTCGTATCTTATTTGTGAACCTTATCAATCACTTTGCAATCACACCTCACCTCACTCAATTTGATTTACAATTTATACAAGATATTACATTGATTACATTGCTTGTCAGCCAGATACAATATGAAAAGTACATTTACAAGTCAGCTAGACAACATACAACATGAAACGTGTAGAAGATAGGTCCTAAACAAAACCACACATTACACAAGAAGAAGACCCATTCTTTGTAGACACCAACACTTTCTTAACAAGGTCTAGAACATCCTTCATAGCTTTAAACACCAAGGAATTACATCTACACACTCCACTCATTTGGAAATCAGACAACCTTAAGTTAATCATATGAAAATTTGAAGCATAATGGCTACAACAACTTGAAAACCTTGTGCACTACTGGAAACAAGAAAGATCTTCATGAAACTCTTTCAGATGAGCCCACATGACTCATACAACATCTCCAACCACTCCTTTACCTCCACACATTAAAGATTTTACACCACACATCTTCAATCATGAACTCTGAGCGCAACCTGTCATCCAGAACACACTCCAACATATTGTCATTGAGAAACTAAGCTGCGGACCACCAAGAACCTTGAAACTAGAAGGGAGCATGTAATACACATCCATAAACATGTCCTCAAGGGCAACCATTCATTTCTAGAGGAATCCAGAGCATTCCAACATGCCTTCAACACTAGCTTACTCTACCAGAACACATGCTAGTACTCTATCATGCATAACTTTTATAGCAGAAGAACAAATGATCTAAAATTTTGGAATTATCACCTTCCCTACACCCATAAAATATTTCTAGAACTGTATGGCCATATCTACAAATGCGGAGGAATGCAAAGAATTCCATTGTCCTACACAGAACACCTTCATGGAAACAACATTGTCTTTAAACTATTAGTAGAAAAACACTCTTCTGGTAATCCAGTCATCATGAAACTTGGAACATACATGTTTCATGCCATTAGTAACATTTGCAACATATTTGATCATCTTTGTGCTTCTAATTCCCATAGTAATATGTCTTCATACTCAGCTATGCAATGATCAAGGCATGACTATGTCTTCTCTCTTCTCTTGTTGGATGGGGCATGACATGCAATCATGAACTATATCTTCTCTACTAGATAGGACATGACATCCAACAATGAACACCACCATGATAGTGTTGACATCAATGACAACCATAGGAACCATATGTGTAACAAATCTGGCTTGATTTATTGGTTTGTTGGATTCAAGGATTGATCGATTATATTTGGATGATGGATTTAAGAAATGTCAAGGATCCATGACACATGATTGATTGGATTTTAATTTTTGGATTGGAATGGATTAAGTTGAGGCCCTTTAATGTTTAATTTTAATTGTTGAATGGGATGAAATTATATGGAGGTAACTGGATGATGATCAATATGGATAGACAAAAAATGTATTTAGGATGAAGGATTGATGAAGTTGAGTTAGGCTTTGGGATGATGTTGAATTAAGTGTATAAGTGAGAGTGGATCAAGGATGATGGTATTATTTGAGATTGGATTGTGTTTGGATTAAGGATGGGGGTTGACTAAAAAGGGTTGGGTTGGATTAGGAGGGGAATGGAATTGGAATAATGATTATTAGTATGATAGATGGGGTTGAGATTAAGGATAATTTATATTGGATTAGGATGAATAATGTTTGAGGTGATCAAGTGATCAAGGTGACTTAGACTAAGGATGATGGGATGCAATTAGGGACTTATGAATTAATTAGGTAGGATTTGAATAAAATCTGATTAGGAGGATTTGGATTAGGAGGATAGATTAAGGGGTGGATTAGGATGTGCTTAGAGTGATGATGGGTGCAAACCTTAATAATGGGATTAGTTAGCGATTATGTTGATGTGATTAGGGAGATGGACTAGGTGGACTAGATGGATTAGGATTAGGACCTTGATTCAATTTGGGTAACTTGATTAGGATTAAGGTTTGTGATGATGGATTAGGGATGGATGGATTAGATTAAGGATTAGGCTCAAACATGAGATTAAATGATTTATTATGATGATGATTCAATGCCTTAAGAAAGGATAGTGTGGATGATTAAGCGATGATTTAGGGATAATTAGGATGAGGTGGATTGGATGATTAGATGGCTTGATGGATGCTTGACCTTAGGTAAATTTGCAAATAATAAATTTCACATAACATGTACAAGTTTGTAAAATATTTTGATTTTAGATTTTGGAATTTTAGATTTTGATTTTAGCCTTTCCACCTGATGATGGATCATGGAGTATGATCCGAAACGTTGAGTCAAAAAATCATACATAGTTTTTGCCCAGAAGCCCTACGATTATCATTATGGATTGTGGAAATATCATGTCTACAAATGAAAACACACCAAGCACAATAACAACCTAGATTAGTCAAGAGAGTGTGGCAATCTTGATGGGCTCACAATATACTATTTAACAAGTGGTAGATAGCTAGGGAATTCAAGATCATGTACCACCTATGCACCCCTTACCTTGGAGGTGAAAGCCTTGCCTAAAATTAGCTCTATCTTAACACACTTGGAAGTATAGTGCGAGTAACTTCCTAGGCCTAACTAGTATCTAGTGCACCACAAAGGATAGTTGAAAGGTTCCTATCTAAGCAATACAAGTTTTATAAGGACATCCATAATACATCCAATGCTATGAGAGGTCTAATTCTATGAACCAAAGTCCATCTACAAGCTTGTTTTCATGGGCAAGACCAATTCCACTTCACCTTGAATCATTACAAGAAGGGGCATGTAGGATATTCCAAACATGATGATGACTCCTTTGACATGCAAATTTCACTCTCCCCTCTTTATATACCCCACCAGAACACATGGTTGAATTTTCCCCCTAGGCTGATTAAATCCCTAGGCTAGACCCTTAAAGGGAAAGAAAGTTAGGTGCTTTTGATCCTTACAATCACCTTGAGGCATGAAGGGAGAACATAAAAAAAAGGGATCAAACTTGTGTTTTTTATCTCGAAGATCCTTTTAGGACACAAGGAGAGATCATACACTGAAGTGAGATCTAGGACATAGAAAACAAGGTGTTAATTTCTTTTAAACATGTTCATATGTGCAACTAAATTAGTGGGGAAATAATTCTTTAGCAAGAATGTTTTACGCACAAAACATTAGTATTCTAGTCTAGATGTCTTCAATGTGTGAAAAGTGGTGCAAGAATGGTGTTAACTTAGCACATGTTATGAGAAAAATATGTACAACAATGATTCAAATAAATTTAATTAGTGTATTTGGTGAGATGAGGAATATTGGTTTAGTACAAGTCAAAGGTGGAAAAGTCAGCTTCATGTCTCCTATAAAAACACAAAAAAGGCCAAGGTGGGTGAGAGTTATGATTATTTTAAAAAAATGCCTATTTGAGGATAATGGATGGCAATTTTTTTTAGAAAATGGAGATTTCAGAAAAAAAGTTGTGTTTAGTTTCATTGCTTTTGTAGTTTGATTATTTTTAAATTTTTATATCAAAATATGCTAATGTAATGCCTAAGATTAGAATTCAAAATGGAAACAAAAGTATCAAAATATGCTTCCTAATTCCAAAGTCACACAAAACAAGGGTTAGAGCATGTAATGAAAAGTAAAACAAATGATGTAAAACTTAAAACAACATTATACCTTCCATTGATGTGGCAATTTGATCCAGGATGATGGATTGGATTTAGAAAAATGTTATTAAAATAGGTTTGGTTAGGAAATGAATTTTTAACTATAGAAAATGGTGATGTGGATTTTTAGGTATGGTGACATTAGTTTAGTTAATTAAATAAAATGATTTATTTAATTAACTAATGTTAGGATATTATCCTAGTCAATTGAATAATTTATTTAATTAATTAACTTAGAATAAATTAATTTCAAAAAAATCTATTTAATTAGTTGATGGGAAAGAGACAAACTAATTAATTAATTAATTTTTTTAATTAATTAGTGCAAGATTAGATGGGGGACTAATGATACGAATTGGGTTAAGACACAGTAGTAATTTTTAGGTGTCTATAGGTGTTATTACTACGCAATCATGGTTCAATTTTTTCAGCAATTTATATGCTCTTCCATTTCCAACCTGGTACCAAAGCTTAAAGGGGAGCATGATTAAAATTCCAAGGACACAAAGGAATCTTCATTTTTTGATATGTTTCCAAAATCATTTTTAATTTTTTTTGTTGTGGGGGGAATCATTCAAGGGCATCTCCCATTTCATGCAATGCTCCATTTAAAAACAAGGGTTGTGCTGCTACAACAATTGCCGAAGAAACATTAGCTCATATAGCACTGCTGATATGTCCTAGCAAAATGCGATGAAGGTGTATGCTAAACTTTGATTATATTGGTTATTGTAGAATGTATTTTGATTAACTATTTCAAATGTTGGCATGGTATTAATGCATAAATCTATGATGATATGGAGATTGAACATTAACATTGCATTTTTATAAGCTATTTACTGGTAGTCAGGATTGAAATTTGTTATAAGCATCATAATTACCATAGTTTTTTTGAAATCTTGTTGCACTTGTATTGCTATGTTAGAGGTTATTTGTAATATCACATTGAAGATCTATTATCAGTACAAACAGTGGTTGACCTCTACACAAATGATAGATTATTAATCATGAACACAATTTGCTAATGTAAAATTAAGTCAAGTGGTTGGTATCATCTAGCAAATGCATGAGATCAATGTAACTTGTAAACATAAGATCATCTATGTTAGAGGTTTTTTGTAATATCACATTGAAGATCTAGTATTAGCACAAATAGTGGTTGAGATTTACCCAAATGATAAATTATTAATCATGAACTCAATTTGCTAATCCAAAATCAAGTCAAGTGGTTGGTATCATACAAAAAATGCATGAGATCAATGTAACTTGTAAACATAAAATCATTTACCCCAAGTAATTAGATTAAAATATTCGTTTAAAAATGTATAGTCAAAGAAATAGTTTAGAAGTTCAAGAAAAAGTTGATTGTTGGGAAGTGTGGAAAATATGAATGGATTAATTTGAATATAATTAAAAACATTTTTTTTGTGAAAAATATTTTTAAAGTTGTAGCTATATAGGACATGTATAATCAATGTTTTGTTCTTTTCTTGTATGAAACAATGTTAATCTCTATGTCTAGTTGCTTAGACTTAATGGCAAGGAGCCCTGATTTGTAGTGTTGAGCTTGGAGTTTGTTTTGAGAATGCCACATAGCATGATACAACTACAAAAAATATATATATAAATACCAAAATTAGTATTGAAGCAATGACAGGTAAAATGCTTGGTTGTTTCACCATGTAATGCAACTCTGTAGTGTCTAGACAAATGTGCATTTTTTTTTCAAATAGATGATTTTCTTCTTTTGTGAATGATAATATTTGGAAAGAGAATAGATTAAACTAATAGAGATAAATGAGAACAAAGCATGTCAGGACTAGCAATAGACAGTGCAACTAAAATCAAGTCAACTTTGTTAAATAAAGAATATTGCAAAAACAAATTAAACAAATCGAAACAAATGAAAACAAGGCATGTCAACACAAGGATATGTATCAAGGTTCAATGTCATAGTGGCAGGGTAAGTGTTGTTTCTTTCTTGCATGTATTAGTTGGGCCTTGGAATCTATGTAGTAGCAAAAATCAATCTTTTGCTTATGGTTTTTTAATTTTTGTTGAATTTTGAGAGGGAGTTATTTGGGAAAGTTGTTTTTTGATTGGGTGGGTTATTTTTGAGCCTATTGGTATGTATTTTTCTTATTGTTAAAATGTTTTTTTTTTGTTTTTCCTATTCTACAGGGGATTTTTTCCATTTTTTGTGTGTGAAGCCTTTTTCATGGCAACCATAGTAGTATAAAAAGCATTTGTGGGAATGGCATTTGACATTTTGTTTGGAGGGCTCACTGGACCCACTGGTTTGCATCACCACAGTGTGAGTTTGAAATGATGATTTTTTTACACTATTTTGGCTTGAATGTGTCCTGTTTTTGTTTGTTTCTATTGGTATGTGTTTGAAATGGTAATTTTTTTATAGTGTTTTGAGTTGAACATGTCCTGACTTCATTTGTTTCTATTGGCTTAATTTGTTTTGTTATATTTTTTTTATACAAATATGCCAATGGAGCATGCATGAAAACCTATAAATAGATGCCCACCAAATGGATAGTAGTAGGTGAATATACAATGGATACCCTTTAATCGCAATGACAAGGCAGTAAGTTTGGGTTGAAAGAACTCCAAATTATATAGAGCTCCAAGGGTGAGGTCTGATATTAGAATATTATGTAGTATGTGGCCAATGTAATGAATCATCACATTATATGAATGATTATAAGTGAAAACTTCTATGTATATCCCTTGGTAAATTTTTACAAAATATGTTTACACAAAATATTGTATTTGGCATAGTACCAGATATTTTTTCTTATTCAGCCCTCATAGATGGGCTGGCAAAGCAAATTAGTTGTTCAATATAATACCTTTAAAAATATATTCATAGGAAGAGTAGCCAGAGTAGTAGAAAAAGAATTTGTGGGAGTAGCATTTGCCATTTTTTTGGAGGGCTTATGGGACCCACTAGCCTATGTCCGTACAATATGAGTTTGAAATGGTAATTTTTTTATAGTATTCTGACTTGAATGTGCCCTATTTCTATTTGTTTTTGTTGGTAATCTAAGTTGAACATGCCTTGATTTTATTTGTTTCTATAAGTTTAATTTGTATGGTGATGTGAACCAGTGGGTCTAGCTGGTCCTCTGAATGAAATATCAAATGTGCATTGTTTGCTAAATGTGTACATGTTGAACTATAGGACAAGCAATAGCCAGTGCAACATACTTGCAACCTGCTGGTCCAATTTGTTGTTGGTGACTCTAAACTTAAGCAACATTAATTTGAACTCAATTTTGAGTGATATTGTAATGTGCACTAGAAAACAAAATTTTGCATTAGGGTTTAAGGTTCGGTGCCACATTGTGAGGCCTACACTTTTTCATTTCCGTACATGTGACTAATTACCTTACTATTTTTTATACTTTTACATTTGTGGGACTGTTGATCCCAGATTTTCAAACTATTAAACCTTATTATGTTAAAGGAAAACTAATTAGGTGATGTTAATTAGATGTTTTCTTTAAGAGAAAACAAATCAGGTGATGTTAGATAGATGTTTATTTTATAGGAAAACTAATTGGGTGATGTTTGATTAATGTTTACATTACAGGGAAACTAATTGGGTTATGTTAGAAAGAAAATTGTCATGTGATTTCATTATGTTTATAAGAACTATGGTATGCTTTAGAAATGCATGTATTAAATTTGCTTCGACTATGATATGTATATGTGGAATTAACTTTGAGGTTGAGTGTGCAGGTATTTCTAACAAAACCATAGATACTGGAGATCATTCCACACCTTATATTGTAATCCCTTGTGAAGCTGATCTAATTCCATGAGGAACCAAGATCAACTCTATATTTGGTACAATGTTGTAATGTTGTAATATTGTCTTGCATGAGGTTAAATGGGTTAGGTCTACCCTCTTGTAAATTAGAATTATGATTTGTGTTGAAAGAAATGTAGTTGAATTTTTTTTTTTTAATTTAAATTTTTGAGACCCTTTTCTTATGTCTTAACTTGACCCTGGGTGTCCTAACTAAGTTTAAATTGACCCTGGGTTATACCCCATGGGTCTAGGGTCACTTTTGACTTGGGTAACCCTTGGTTAACCTCTGTATGGTCACCTTAACTTCACAGTGAAGTTAAGTGACGAATTTGGAAGCATGGAAAATGTGGGCATGACATTTGGTATCAGAGCATGTTTCAACATTGGGAGCTCTGGGGTTTGCGTGTTGTTTGGGCTGACATGGAGTGGGTTGAGCATGGTTTGACCCTTGTCCTACTACATGTATCTGTGAGAGAGTGAGGTTGTGGTTTGTTGACTAACCTTCATCTTGGAGGAATACCTATCCTCTTGTTTTGTCATCGTGATGGCCTTATCACATGATTATCGAAGTCTTCCGCTTGTGTTTTGTGGTGGTTGTGATCCTCTTGGTCGATTTTTCTCTCGAGTCAGTTGGTCTAGGTGGTGAGGGTTGCATTAGACCCTTCCTCGCCCTTGTGTATTTTTGTGGAGACATCTTAATGCCCATTTGATTTATTCTTTCCTTGTGAACTTGACGTGTGTTTATCATAAGGTTGAATGGCATAATCTCTTGAATCCCTAACCCTTGTTATCATTAGAAATTGGCATTGTTTCCTTTGGATTGATAACTAGAAAAGATTGCATGAAGTGTATCTTGCTTTAAATTTTAAGAGTGTAATTTGTTACGTGTGTGATTTCATTAGATTACCTTGTAAAACTACTAAGAAAGAAAGAGGTGAAAATTAGTTTTATGCATGGCAAATTGTTAAGAATTTACATATGTCCTTAAATTGTTCAATGAGGAATTTGTGTGCTTGACGACCCTTTTTGTAAAGTACTTCTACAAACTAAAATTTGCATTTTATAACTTTGTTTTTGTGTGAAATTGATATCATGTTATGCATACCTTGTGCAGAAAAGATGTTTAGGCTTCATAGTAGAATAGTAAAATTAGAGACATGATCTTGCTATTAGATTCTTCTTGTGATATGCCTCTACTTTATGAACCTTGTGTTAGATAAATGTGTGGTGGTTTCATAGTGCATATGTAGTGTTATATGGGATATCATTAACTCTATGATATGTGATGTGTTGTGAGTCACCATCTTGTGAGTTGAAATAATGTTGTTTGGGTTCAATTATGATCTATCAAGCATAGCTAGTAAATTGGTGTACTTACTTGAGGGTGTTGCCTTATCTCTCAATGTGAAGTCATGGTTGGATTCCAATATGCTCTAGATGGATTAATTTGAGTTGATGTTTGAGTAAATTTCTTAGAGAACCTTTATGGTAATTATTATGTGACTTTGGGGTATGAAAGTTGTCCTTCTTCACTAAGTAATGAACATTAAAGGAGAATTGTGTTATGTGTTACCTTGTGGATGTAAATACTTGTTATGAACATGTTTGCTATGTGTTGTGATTATCCCGTACATGCTTAGTGTACTCATGAGCTTGCGATACTAGGTATCCATCCATGGGTTGAGTGTATAACTACAAGTATGATGGACTCATGCTTGTGTGGCTGTTTGTATGCACACCCTGTAAGGTCTAATCTTGGAGTTGGAGACCTTCCATGTGTGGAGTTAAGTAGTGGAGAAGAAGAACTTAGGAAGCTATGGCGACGTGTTGTGGCATGGGTTTGGGATTACCCAACCAACCATACCTTCCTATGCCAGAGTACCCCCTACTTCTCCTTAGTGAATGGACTATTGAGAGGCCCATAGTGTTATCCTATCATGCTCAGTTTCCTTGACGATACTATTGACATTTGACATGAGATCTTGGTTATGTTTTGGTACGGGCATGTGATTTTCTCGAGGCAATGCTACTTGTGCAGGTTTATTCTTACTTTGGTATCTTATTTGTACCTTTGAGAAGGGCACAATGTACTATATTGATGACATGCACCTTTGAGAAGGGCACGATGTACTATATTGATGACGTGTTACCTTTGAGAAGGGCACGATTCCATGTAAGAGTATGTGAAGGCGCATTGATAGTACTTACCTACATGATGTTATTGCATTGGTTGTGTTTGCATAACACATGTAGTGACCGTGTTTCCCTCCTTCCTTATTGGTGACTTAATGTTAGTCACATAGTGATGTAATGTGCACTTTCTTAGATTGCGATTATTTCTTTCGATTGTTTGGTGACCTTTTTGTATATTGGTTGTGTGGACCAGCCATGTTATTTTATCTTATCTAAAAGTAGCTTAGCCACAACCTTTGATTCTTCCTTTTTCGCATGACCCCTATGGTTACGTTGTTTTAATGTTGAAATTGTGCGCATTTATTCATTTATTTATTTATGCATATTGTATAATATGAATTGAATAGATGCTTAAACTCAGAGTTACAATTCAGAAATACAATGTTTATATTTGCAAAAACAAATTAACTCATTGCTCTATTTTTAATGAATTATTGGATAGTAAACTATTTTAACAAATTATATATATATATATATATATATATATATATATATATATATATATATATATATATATATATATATATATATTCTATACTTTCTTTACAGTTAAGGAACTTATTAATGAAATTGTGAGTTAAAGTGAACTGAGATAATGGCGGTATATATACATATACATATCTATATACATACATACATACATACATACATACATACATACATACATACATACATATATATGTATATATTTAAATTAAATTTTTATAAGGAGAAATATAATTATAATATAAAAAGAGCATAGGAAAATATATTTTAATTTTAAGTAAAGAGTTTCTCGGAAGTTTCAACAATTATCACAAATTACTTAACAGGAAAATGAAGAGGAAAATATGATCCTTTCATTTACAAAGGACACTGAAAGTAAATGCAAACAAGCCCTCACATGCATTCCAAGAGTGGCCATTTTAAACTCAACTGTAGATTTAGAGAATAAACGTCCAATTGAAAAAAAGAGAGAGAAAGAGAAAGAATAGCTAACCTTGGAAAACAAAGAGGAGAAAATGCACAGCATTTCTAAACAGGGCTAAGAGAACTAAGTAAGTTTAACCTACCATTAATCCTATTTAGGAACAGGTTGATTATTAAAATTAATTCAAACGTTGAACTAAAACCTAGAGCAGAACCCTAGGGGGACTGAGTCGAGTGAAGTTAGCCAACCCTGTTTAAGTGATCTGGTTTACCAAGAAATTAGGAATAATGTAAAGGATACAGTGTTAACACTGTTCGATAAAGAACCGGAAGAAAAAAAATAGGATAACATAAGAAGATCTTGCACAACGGGAAGGAGAATGAGATAGAAATACAATCAAAATTAAATTTCAGAGAAACGGTAAAATGAATGTGATAGAAATACAATCAAAATTAAATTCCAAGAAGAGGAAGAGAGGGCAAGTGAATGGGCTTGGTTGAAAAGGCTAAGTCTGAAGGAGGAGAAATTAATATTAAATTATAGAAAATGGAAAGAAGAATAGATGACCGTGCTTTGCAGAAAAATGATCTATCACCTAAAACGACTGTTGTTCAAATGTAATTTGAGAGATTGACCTAAATTAGGAAACCACGTGTTTTCTTGCGTCAAGTGTGCACACATGTACTTGGTACCCCGCCGACAACTATATTGTTTTCGCCTTAAGCATATGCCGCCGAGCACGCCTACGCATGTGAGGGGGTTTTCAGAGTAGTAAGCAGAATTTTTTGATAGTTCGTATCATGACCACATGACGCATGTGGACATGACACGCGTGAATACGTGTTGTGACTGCATGGGAAATGTGGGCATGACACACATGTTGTACCATTGTATTGTGTCCTATACGATGTAAAAGAACAATTTTGTTTTAACAGTAAAGAGCTTCATTGCATAGAGAACAACTCAAGCATATCTTTACCTGTTCTATAGATTATTTGCTCTATGTTTTTGAGGTACAAAGATTAATGCAATGTATAGTACTAGTATTCTTCCCTAGGAGGACAGGTTGTGGGCTACATTTTTTTAGCTTGCTGCATATTATTATGTAGGTTCAAAACAGCCTGCAAGCACAAAAGCATCATATATAATTGAGTGATAGTGGAAAAATAGAGAGAGGTTAATCAATAGAATAAATTGTATGGATATTGATTGTAGCCAATCTCTAAAATGAGTTGTTTTATTTTAGAATACCTTATTGGAAGATGCATATATACAGAGTACAAATTAATTTTAGTGACAATTAACTATGTACCAGTCATACTAGTTAGCCTATTGTGAAACAAAGGGCCATGAATATAGATCCAAGCATGTTTGTCCAATGTGCTACATGCTAATTAACAAGACTACAAAAGAAAAGGTGTCCAAGAATCAACCATAAAGCAATGACAAGTAAAGATATGTTTGAACACTCAAGGCTATGCAATACAACTCTCTACTAGTTGTGCATTCTCCTAAAAATTCAAATGTGCACCAACAATTTGAACAACAAGGTCCATAAATTTGAACAAATTGGAAAATATGTGTAGACAATGCAATGAAAGATAGAAGTGAAAGTTATAGTCATGATGAGATTAGTGACTAACATTCATTTATTGCATATATCAATTAGAATGTAGTATGTTGCAAAGTAAACTTGAGTTTAAACAATATAAGATCCTACGACGTAGAAATCATGTTGTAGGTACAGATACAATTGGTTTGATCTCAAAGTTTTGTTCTTTTGCATGTTTTAAAATGTGAAAAAATGGTTGAGGATTGAGTGTTTTGCCATATGTTTTCCTTTTGTTCCAGGGTAGAGGCATAGCTGGACGCTTGAATATAATTTTATCCTTTCCAACTTACATGAAATTTTAGGAGCCTCTTCTTGTATGATATGTTGTAAAAACCTTAAAACCCTTGTAAGTGTTGTATAGACAATGTTTGTGCTCATTACTATCACCTATTTTTGTGCTATTAAAAACTCTGAAATGATAAATCAAATTGTAATGTAACATGAACACCTAGATTTCAAATGAATGTTGTATTACAACATTTTAATTTAAACTTTTCTTGATTAGACCTGACCATTGGCGCTGTATATAATTTGGAATTCTTTGATCCTAAATTTACTATTGTGTATTAGTGTATTTAAAATCAATGGTGTTTTTTGGTTGAATCACATTATTTAAACAATCAGAAACACACAAAATCAGGGCACGCTCAAGTTAGAACACTGCAAAAAATTAGCATTTCAAAATCATAGCAATAGAAATAAAGGAAAATAGGGCATTTTCAAACTTGAATACTATAAAAAATCACCATTTCAAACTCACACTCTATTGATGTGAACCAGTGGGTCTAGTGAGCCCTCTAAACAAAATGTCAAATGCCATTCACACAACAATTGTACTAATTGTTAAAGAAGACAAGAAAGTCAATTGATTAAAGATAACTGATTCACCCCCTCCCCCCTCTTAGTTTTCAACAATTGGTATTAGAGCTAAGTTCCTCTAGACAAAGCCTAATAGCTTGAGGAAGATCTGGGAATCTCAATGGAAATGTATGGTATGAGGGAACAACTTCAGTCTTCTCTAGATGATCTTGATCAATCTCACTTTGAAGTCAATGAGCTAAGGGAAAGACTCAAACAAGATTTTCAAAAGATGAATGGGTCTGGTATGTTCTAAGCAGAATGCATGACAACTTTATGTGGTTGATGAGGCATTTCAAGATAACTAAGGATGCCATTAAGGCAGTTACATGATTGCACTCATCCAGTAGGTTACCTGCTCTCAAATTTGTCAAGAATCAAACAGTGAGTGAGGCAGCTGGATCAAAATTTGACAAGAGAGCAATGACTATAGAAGATATCACTAATCCGGATATCAAGTTTGCATCTATGATAATTGGCCATAAGATATATCACTCCTGCAGGGAGAATTTAGTATCTAGAATTGCTATATATACTGCTTATGAAATGCTAAGAAAAAATGTTGAATATGATCTCTGAGAACTTCTTCTAAGCCAACTGTTAGAAAACTTACAAAGGATCAAGAAGGACAAGAAAAACTCATTCAAATATGGTGGTCTGATATTATGTCTATTCTTTTACTTTATGAATGAGCTACCCAGATCTAGTGGTTGGATATGGCAAAATGACAGACCAGTAGCCATACAAATAAGTGATTATTTACATGGAATTGGTGATGCCAAGGCATGGAATATAGCACTCTGGGGCTACTTCAAGAACTTTCAAAGTATGATGCAAGCCAGAGAAAGAATCCCTCAATCATTAGTTCAAAAATACAAGGATACAGTGTGCTTTATGGTGGACACAGACCAATGCCTAATGGAGGCAATGGAACCAAGAATAGTATGGATCATGCCAATGGGGTATGAGATTGATGAGAAAATCCTAGAACTGCATATCGAACATCTACTGAGTCAGCCCAAGGACCCCAAAGCTGAAAGGTTTGGAACCTACCAAGAGCTAAGTGTAAAAGTTCATATTGAACTAAGACAACCTGAGATCAAGAGAAAAGTAAGGAGGGAAGTAGAATAATTTGCCAAGAGGCATGGAATTTCAAAGGAGGCACTTGATGCAAACAGAGAGAAGATGGAAAGGGCAGAGAAAGAAAGCTAAGAAACTAAAAATGAAAGTGCTCCAGTGCAAGTCCCCTCCCGGATGAGATCCTCCAAGAGCTCTGTACTTGCCACCTCTAAGAGCCAAAAGGCATCAAAACCGTAAGTTAGGACATCCGAAAAGGGAGAGAATAGAACAAAGAAAAAGGCAACAAGATCCTATACAAGTCAGAAGGGTGATGAAGAAACTGAAACCGGTGAGGAAGTCAAGAAAATGAAGAAGAAAACATCCAGTGAACCCTCTACTGCTCAAGACAAAGAAGAGAAGGTAGAGGAATTTGTTGAAAAGCCTACTCTCTGCATTGATGATATCATCAAATCAGTCACTGTGGATGGGAACTTGAAACCAATGACTGAGTTTTATGATGATTATAGTGAAACTGATCAGAAGATCCTGCAAGAAGCTACAGTTAGGTATTTAAACATCTACAACAAAGCATTCATTGAAATTACATCTCTGATTCCTAAAACTCTAGAAAAGGAACTTGAAATAAGAAAGAACAATGCCATGGCAAAAGACCTAGAAATCTAGGAGCAGATTGCTATCCAACTCTATCCCTCCATCACTCCAAAGCAAATAAACATGATCTTCAAAGACTGCAAGGATGAGTTCCAGAGCAAAGACAGAATGAATAAACTTATGCTCGGGGAGACTGATTAGGTGGCTAAAGAGACTGAAGAGATCCTCTGGAATGCCTATAAAAGATTCAATATTCCTGTTATAGAGGACTTAGATGATGAACCCTCTTCCATGTGTAGACACCCAAAATTGTCCCAAATTTGTGTATGTCTTGCAACACCTTGTTAAAACATTATCTTAGACATCATGTAGCATTTTGTCTTAAATCCCACTCTTAATCCCATTTATCCATTAAGCCAATTAATTAAATAAATTTTATTTATTTAATTAAAATCCCATTTATTCTATCCTCATCCCAGTTAATTAAATAAATTTTATTTATTTAATTAATTTCCACATCATATCCCATCCCACTATCCAATTAATTAAATAAATTTTATTTATTTAATTAATATCCAACTCATATCCCAACTAATTCAAATATTTTATTTGAATTAAGTTCTCATTATAAGCCAACTTTCCAATTAATTAAATAAATTTTATTTATTTAATTAATTTATCTTATCATTTAGCCGACATGTGTGCCTCTTTCATTTAAAAAAGATAAGTGGTACTACAGCCTTTTATTTAATATCTTTCATATGTAGTACTTTTTATGTACACAAGCACACATGAGCCCTATTCTCCTTGACACTTGTCAAATGACTACAACTCCCTTGAAGAGTGGGAATACCTAATCAATCCTAGCCGTCCACATCAATCAATTAGCTTTTTAATCTCAGCCATCCATTGGAACCAATCCTTTTCTATAAATCAAACCCCTCACAAGCCATTAGCATGCATGGAGCTTCAAGTAACATTATGCTGTTGAAATATCATTAGAGCCTTTGCATCCTTCAGCTATCATCCTCATATCATCTTCATCTTAATGTTATGCTACAGAAATGAGCACCCAACATTCTTCCAACAATAATCCTTCAAAATCTTGCATGCTCATGCGAGGTGGAGAAGAGCAATGGAGATAAATCAAGCATAGCGTGGAGATTGGTTTGCATTTAAAACTTGTATTGTGCTGGTGTGAACAAGTGGGGCCAGTAAGCTTTCCAAAAAAATGTCAAATGCCATTCCCGCAAATGTTTTTTCAACTACTCTATCTTCCGTGAAAAAGGGTTCACACGCGTCCATGCCCCAAGCCATCTCATAGATGCAAATATTTAGCCTGTCACAATTTCAAGCACCTAGACATGCACTTGCCCTAGAGGAAAAGGGAAAAATATGACAAACACTCAATCTTTAATGTTTTCTATAGATTTTAAAGCTTGCAAAAAAAACCATTGGGCTAAAATAACAACGTATCAATGACAAAATGCAGCTCTGTCAATCTCATTTGCAAAAAACATGTGTGGGGAAAACTCTAAATTCCTCTGTATCAACACATGTCTAGCAAACCAAGAATGTGTGGAACAAGCAGAAAAGGAAAAAAAATCCCAGTTTAAAAATAAGGAAAATAGATACCAATGGGATCAAAAATCAACCACCCAATCAAAAAAGCAACTTACCTTAATATCTCTCTCCAAATTCAAAAAAAGTGAAAACCATAGGCAAAAGATTAATTTTTCCATTGCACATATTACAATGTCTAACTAATACACGTTAGGGAAAAACAACAGGTACCCTGTCGTTGTGATATTGAACCTTGATACATATCCCTATGTTCACATGCCTTGTTGTCATTTATTTTGTTTGGTTTAACTTGTTTTTGCAGCTGTATAGGACATGTATAATCAATGTTTTGTTCTTTTCTTATATGAAACAATGTTAATCTCTATGTCTAGTTGCTTAGACTTAATGGCAAGGAGCCTTGATTTGTGGTGTTGAGCTTGGAGTTTGTTTTTGAGCATGCCACATAGCATGATACAACTACAAAAAATATATATAAATACCAAAATTAATCTTGAAGCAATGACAGGTAAAATACTTGGTTGTTTGGCCATGCAATGCAGCTCTGTAGTGTCTAGACAAATGTGCATTTTTTTTCAAATATATGATTTTCTTCTTTTGTAAATGATAATGTTTGGAAAGAGAGTAGATTAAACTAACAGAAACAAATGAGAACAAAGCATGTCAGGACTAGCAATAGATAATGCAACTAAAATCAAGTCAACTTTGTTAACAAAAGAATATTGCAAAAACAAATTAAACAAATGGAAACAAATGAAAACAAGGCACATCAGTTCACAAGGATATGTATCAAGGTTCAATGTCACAATGGCAGGGTAAGTGTTGTTTCTTGCTTGGATGTATTAGTTGGGCCTTGGAATCTGTGCAATGGCAAAAATCAATCTTTTGCTTATGGTTTTTTAATTTTTGTTGAATTTTGAGAGGGAGTTATTTGGGAAAGTTGTTTTCTGATTGGGCAGTTGATTTTTGAGCCCATTGGTATCTATTTTTCTTATTGTTAAAATGTTTTTTTTATTTTGCCTATTCTACAAGGGATTTTTTTCCTCTTATGTGTGTGAAGCCTTTTTCATAGCAGCCAGAGCAATACAAAAAGCATTTGTGGGAATGTCATTTGACATTTTGGTTGGAGGACTCACTAGACCCACTGGTTTGCATCAGCACAATGCGAGTTTGAAATGATAATTTTTTAACACTATTTTGGTTTGAATGTGTCCTTTTTTGGTTTGTTCCTATTAGTATGTGTTTGAAATGGTAATTTTTTTATAGTGTTTTGAGTTGAACATGTCCTGATTTCATTTGTTTATGTTGGCTTAATTTGTTTTGTTATACAAATATGCCAATGAAGCATGCATGAAAGCCTATATATCTAGAAGCCCACCAAATGGATATTAGTAGGTGAATATACACTAGATACCCTTTAATTACAATGACAGGCTAGTAAGTTTGGGCTGTATACAAATATGCCAATGGAGCATGCATGAAAGCCTATATATCTAGAAGCCCACCAAATGGATGCTAGTAGGTGAATATACAGTGCATACCCTTTAGTGAGTTTGAGATGATGATTTTTTACAATTTTTTGGCTTGAATGTGTCCTATTTTTGTTTGTTTCTATTGGTATGTGTTTGAAATGGTAATTTTTTTATAGTATTTTGAGTCGAACATGTCCTGATTTCATTTATTTTTGTTAGCTTAATTTGTTTTGTTATACAAATATGCCAGTGGAGCATGCATGAAAGCCTATATATCTAGAAACCCACCAAATGGATACTAGTAGGTGAATATACAGTGGATACCCTTTAATTGCAATGACATGGTAGTAAGTTTGGAGGGCTCACTAGACCCACCGGTTTGCATCAACACAATGTGAGTTTGAAATGATGATTTTTAACACTATTTTGGCTTGAATGTGTCCTATTTTTGTTTATTTCTATTGGTATGTGTTTGAAATGGTAATTGTTTATAGTGTTTTGAGTTGAACATGTCCTGATCTCATTTGTTTCTATTGGCTTAATTTGTTTTGTTATACAAATATGCCAATAGAGCATGCATGAAAGCCTATATATCTAGAAGCCCACCAAATGGATACTAGTAGGTGAATATACAGTGGATACCCTTTAATTGCAATGACAGGGGAGTAAGTTTGGGATACCCTTTAATTATATAGAGCTCCAAGGGTGAGGTATGATATTAGAATATTATTTAGTATGTGGCCAATGCAATGAATCGTGACATTATATGAATGATTATATGTGAAAACTACTATGTGCATCCCTTGCTAAAAGTTTACAAAATATGTTCACACAAAATATTGTATTTGGCATAGTACCAGAGATTTTTTCTCATTTAGCCCTCATAGATAGGCTGGCAAAGTGGATTCGTTATTCAATATAATAGCTTTAAAGATATATTCATAGGAAGAGTAGCCAGAGTAGTAGGAAAGCATTTGTGGGAGTGGCATTTGCAATTTTTTTTGGAGGGCTTACGGGACCCACTAGCCTGCATCAGTACAGTGTGAGTCTAAAATGGTGATTTTTTATAGTATTCTAACTTGAATGTGCCCTATTTCTATTTGTTTCTATTGGTAATCTAAGTTGAACCTGTCCTGATTTTGTTTGTTTCTATAAGTTTAATTTGTATGGTGATGTGAACTAGTGGGTCTAGTTGGTCCTCTAAATGAAATATCAAATGTGCATTGTTTGCTAAATGTGTACATGTTGAACTATAGCACAAGCAATAGCCAGTGCAACATACTTGCAACCTGCTGGTCCAATTTGTTGTTAGTGACTCTAAACTTAAGCATCATTAATCTGAACTCATTTTTTAGTGATATTGCAATGTGCATTACAAAACAAAATTTTGCATTAGGGTTTAAGGTTCAGTGCCAAATGTTGTACCATTGTATTGTGTCGTATACGATGTAAAAGTACAATTTTGTTTTAATAGTAAAGAGCTTCATTACATAGAGAACAACATAAGCATATCTTTACCTGGTCTATAGATTATTTCCTCTATGTTTTTGAGGTTCAAATCTTAATGCATTGTATAGTACTAGTATTCTTCCTTAGGAGGACAGGTTGTGGCCTACATGTTTTGAGGTTGCTGCATATTATTTTTTAGGTTCAAAAAAGACTGCAAGCACAAAAGCATCATATATAACTGAGTGACAGTGTAAAAATAGAAAGACATTAATCATTAGAATAAATTGCATGGATATTGATTGTAGCCAATCTCTAAAATGAGTTGTTTTATTTTAGAATACTTTATTGGAAGATGCATATATATAGAGTACGAATTAATTTTAGTGACAATTAACTATGCACCAGTCATACTGGTCAACCTATTATGAAACACAAGGCCATGAATATAGATCCAAGTATGTTTGTCCAATGTGTTGCATGATAATTAACAAGACTACAAAAGAAAAGGTGTCCAAGAATCAGCCATAAAGCAATGACAGGTAAAGATATGTTTTAACACTCAAGGCTATGCAATATAACTCTTTACTATCAAGGTAAACCTGTACAGTTGTGCATTCTCCTAAAAATTTGAAATGTGCACCAACAATTTGAGCAACAAGGTCCATAAAATTGAACAAATTGGCAAATATATGTAGACAATGCAATGAAAGATAGAAGTGAAAGTTATAGTCATTATGAGATCAGTGACTAACATTCATTTATTGCATATATCAAATGGAATGTAGTATGTTGCAAAGTAAACTTGAGCATAAACAATATAAGATAATGTGATGTAGAAATCATATTGTAGGTAGGGATACAATTGTTTTGATCTCAAAGTTTTCTTCTTTTGCATGTTTTAAAATGTGAAAAAATGGTTGAGGATTGGTTGTTTTGCCATATGTTTTCCTTTTGTTCTAGGGTAGAGACATGGATGGGTGCTTGAATACAATTTTATCCTTTCCAACTTACTTGAAATTTTAGGAGCCTCTTCTTGTATGATATGTTGTAAATACCCTGAAACCCTTGTAAGTGTTGTATAGACAATGTTTGTGCTCATTACTATCACCTATTTTTGTGCTATTTAAAACTCTGAAATGATAAATCAAATCGTAATGTAATGTTCATGAACACCTAAATTTCAACTAAATGTTGTATTACAACATTCAAATGTGAACATTTCTTGATCAGACCTAACCCTCGGAGCTGTATATAATTTGGAATACTTTGAACCTAAATTTACTGCCATGTATCAGTGTATTTAAAATCAATGGGGTTTTCTGGTTGAATCACATTATTTAAACATACAAAAACAAATGAAATCAAGGCACATTCAAGTCAGAACACTATAAAAAATTAGCATTTCAAAATCATAGCAATAGAAACAAAGGAAAATAGGGCATGTTCAAACTTGAATACTGTAAAAAATCACCATTTCAAACTCACACTATGCCGATGTGAACCAGTGGGTCTAGTGAGCCCTCTAAACAAAATGTCAAATGACATTCACACAACAATGAAAACAACAGTTACCATGCCATTGAGACATTGAACCTTGATTTGAATATCCTTGTGCTGATGTGTCGTGTTTTCATCTATTTCTATTGGTTTAATTCATTTTTACATTGTTATTTTGTTAAACATTTTATTGTTGTGGTTGTAATGCTATTGTGGCATTGCATGTGAGGGCCCTGCTTGGATTTTGTGGGCTATGCAAAGTCTACAATGCACTATCATGGCATGTTTTTGTTAGTTTGGTTGACTTATGCAGACCAAAATCTGGCAGAAATCTTACAAGATGCATTTTTCATGCAGGCAAGCACGAGGGCACTCTGAATGTTGGAATTGTGTTTTTCTTTGATGTCTCTTTCTATTACTGTTAGTTGAATTTTGTTGAATTTATTTTGTGTAATTTGTTATTTTTTGTAGTTCATAGAATTTATTGTGCAACTTTGAAATGCTAGAATGCTAATGAGAGTACTTTCCATCTAGAGTTTGTATTTATGACAAGCATTAGATTATGGGTTTTTTTAGACAACAAAGAGAAACATGGCCTGGGCAAGCATTCAAGCATGTATTTACCTATTTTATAGATCCTCTGAGATATTCATACTGATCCAAGTATGTTTGTCCAATGTGCTGCATGCTAATTAATAGGACTTCAAAAGAAAAGGTGTTCAAGAATCAGCCATAAAACAATGACAGGTAAAGATATGTTTGAGAACTTGCATATGCAATATGGCTCTCTACCATCTAAAAAATTAAACCTAAGTTACCAGTCCTAGTACATGTTGGGTTATGGCTACAGGGATTGGCTACAATAGTTCACCAATCTATTTTAGCCCACTTTGGTATGGCTTGTATACAATTGTACAAGAGATTTAAAAAGTATATAAAATTAGGTTTTGCATATATTAAAAAGGAATGCAGTATGTCGCAAAGAAAACTTGAGCATAAATAATATAATTTAATCTGATCTGGAAATCATGTTTTGTTGGTCATATGTGTGTTGCCTTGTCATTGATGTCAAAAAAAGGGCATCATGTCTTGTTTATGTCTTGATCAGTGGTGTTGATATATAGTTGAGTTGATCTTCACATTTCATGTTGGGATTATGATTTGGTTCATGTAGTGGAAGTGGCATATCATGAGTAGCAATCAGTGATCTTCAATCATTATTGCATCTTCTGCATACTCTGCATCAAGGTAGGTTTCTTGAGTAGTCAGTGATATGGTATTCTCTACATCAAATCATTTAGTGATCTTCATGCTTTTAGTGATAAAACAAGGCAAGGTTAATGCTTCTATATTCAAGGGTTAGCATTCATTGTCTTAAGTGATTTCTATCACATGACAAGGAATTTCTATGAAACATTCATAATGTAAAGTGTCTAAGAAGTCCTGGTGATAACTATAACTATGATGTTTGTCAAGGTTATTTTTGATAATATAAGGCAGCTAAACAAGGGGCCGAACCCTTACAAAAAGCAGACATGCCACAAAGGCATCAAGCACAAAAAGTGCCTTAAACCAGATACATCAATTACAGTTATCCCAGCATAAACAACAAACCACCTGCTATAAACTAAGTTTTTCAACACAGAAATATTGAGGAAAATAGAATTCCTGAGCACAGTGGAAAGATTTTGTTCCAGCTTCTCAATGCGAGCCCTCAAACCTGCAAGTTCAGCTCTTAGACCAACATCAGTGTCCATATCATCATCAGCCTCTTCCACAAACATCTCTCCCGCTTTGTCAGCATTATCAGCAGAGTCAACAACATCCTCAGTGGTAGCCCCCATATCATGAGTCTCCTTCTTACCTTCAGCATCCCCAGATATGTCCTGAACCTCCATATCCTTAGCCTCATCCCCCCGGGTGGATTCATCTGAACCGCTCTCAAAATAATCAATTAGTTTTTCTTTAAGAGCAGGTTGCCAGTGATTCACCTTGGCCGCCTAACTCCAGAGGAGAGACCATCCTTAAAAACCTTAGCAGAAGAATGAGACTTGCTACTCTGGCCCACCGGGGTCCTACCAAGATTTTTAGGGGTCCCAACCACAGCCCTCCTAGTGCTTATTTCACCAGCAATAGTCTTTCTCTTTTTGCCCTTCATATTGACAGTAGGACCTGTAGTATCAACAAGAATTTGCTTAGGTGTGGAAAAGGAAACTTCTTTAGTCTTAGTAGGAACAGGGGAGGGCCAGGTTCTTCAACACCAGGAATATCCTTAGGGTTAGAGGAGGGTTCCCCACTATTGGTTTGAATGGACTTAGAAGGTTCAAGGGAAAGATGGTGGTTATAAAGATAGAGGATAAGGCCCTGATGAAGAGGGATGAGTTTCTTAGCAGGGTTTTTAGCCAATTTAGCCCTAACCCTAAGGATAGAATGTTCAAGGGAAGAAAGCAGATAAAACGGAAAGCTAATTTGAGCATTGCAACAAAAATGATTCAAAAGGGGAAGATGATAGTTGTAAAACCTAGTGAAGCGCCCCTCTAGGGTGAAATACTTCATGAGGAGAAAACACACACCATCCCAAGGCTCAGGTAGCTTGGCTCTGTCAAATTCCCCTAATATGGGACTAATTCTTTGCCATCTCCAAGAAAGAGCTTCTGACTGGAAAGTTCCACAATTTTAGTTTTCCTCTACAGTTTCAAACCCTGAGTAGACATACCAGTGGCCATAGTGATCACACTTTCAAAAATTTCAAAGCTAATTCCACCCACCGAAATCCACTGGTTCTGCCAAGACCTAGCAAATTGTTCAGATACATTTTCATTATACCCGTTGAGCCACTCCAAATAGGGATTAATCCCACCCTCTTTGCAATAATGCCAGACCACCAGGTTGTCTTTGAACACATAGAAAGAGATGGGTTCAGTTCTGATTCTATCTCCACCCATGCCAAAATTACAGAGCATGTCACAGAAACCCCAAATCTCCTCAGTCGTATTTACAGAAACATTACTAGCTTGATCAAGGCTAGTGATGCTAGTGATAAAACTGCACACATTATCATAAATATGGGAAACCTTGCAAAAATGATGCTTACTCATCCCATGCTTAATCATAATTACATGGCACATGCCATGATGATCCAACCGTCCGCTCGCCTTATGAGAGAAAGGAGCAGAAATGATAATTGAGAATGTACAAAAAGACCTGTACTTCAAGAGGAATGTTAGCCCCCTCCCAAAGAGCTGACAATATGAGCTGTCTTTCCAACAAATCTGACTCATGAATAACCTGACACTTCCTTAAGAATGAGAGCCTTAAGATTTAAAGGGATATGATCAAATTGGCTCCAACACAACCAATTTGAATACCATTGTCCAAGTTTGGCACAAGCGTCTGCAACTCCATTGCCCTTGCGGTAAATATGTGAGATATTCACACTGGGAATCTTCTGCAGGAGAATTTGTATATCCCTAATAACATCTTTAAACTTAATGCCAATAGTTGACACATTGTTAACTGCATCAATAACCATTTTAGAGTCCCCCTAGATATACAAATTCCTAATACCAAGGGATATAGCCAATTTAATCCCCTAAAAAAGAGCCATAGCCTCAGCATAGTTATTGCTTTGACAGCCCAGACCGCCAGCATAGACAACAAACATCCACCCTTTGTCATCTCTTATCATCCCTCCCCCACTAGCTATACCGTCTATCTTAGAAGCCCCATCAAAGTTAAGTTTCATCCAGTTAGGAATCAGAGGACTCCATCTAGTATTAAGCCTCTGCAACAATTTGGCATTGTTATGAACAGGAATATGATTGAGAATCTTCCAATTTGCCACAATTTGTTCCTCTTCATGGGTCAGAGGTTTCTCCGCAATTCGGATATGGGCTGTAGTGACACTTTCCAAAAGAGTCTTAATGAAAGTGTGAGAAACTTGAGAGGCATCTCTAGCAGTATCCCTAAAAATCCTATGGTTGCGCTCTTTCCACAAAGTCCATGGTGCAGGAGCACCTACCTGACAGCTGGTCTTGATAAGGCAGTTAGTAGTTTAGGTCATGTTTGTGTTTCCAAGAAGGTCTGTTAGACCAATTGCATGTAATAAGGTCATGCTGATCATGATAAGATCATGCTGACCAGGCTTTTGCTATTTTTAGCTAGTTAGTTATAACAACTGTCATGATGTATGTTCGGTGGGATCTCCCAGCTGCTTGGAGAGTTCCCAGCCGCTTGGAGTCGGGTCAGTAGTACTCGTAGGGAAAGTCTTTATAAGCATGAGATCGGTTGATGTTGGACAGACAGACAGATATCATCGATCGAGCTTGAGTGAGACTAAGAGAGAGATTGATCATATTGTAGTGCATCTTTGAAATCAATAAAGTGATCCTGTTTGTGTTCTTGCTCTGGTTGCATTCCTTTACTTGATTGATCTGCTGGTTTGAGAGGGTGTCATGGATTTCCTGATCCATTCCACCGGTTGACTCATCTGATCGGTGGAATGGTAATGTACAGTAGGTTAGATTGTAGTTTGTTTTCTGTTTACATGCAGGTGTGCAGGATCGCGGTCGACAGATGCTGAGAAGCCTAGCATCCTCATGTGCTAGGTCAAGTTGATAAACTGGAGTTGGAAGATCACCCTGAGGTTGGATCGGGTCATCCCTGGTGGATCGGCGAAGGGAAATTTCACTAAGTGAAGAAGTTCGTGAAGACGGCATCATCAGGATATCTTGGTGAATATCCTGCAGACAGTTCGGACATCGTCATCCGGATAAATGGAGAAGATCGGCATGATGTTGTCGATTGCATGAAGTGTGAGTTCGTCGGGGTGATCATCAGCAGGAGGAGCCGAGGAGTGTATCGGCATCAGGATCATCATATCGGGAGTGCCAAACATCCGCATATCGCGAGTAGATGCGGAAGAGAAAGTTCGTGTTTTTGGCTAAGTGTTGAAGAGGTCATCAGGATATGACGTCATCGTCATCAGGATATTGAGATATCCCCCCTATGCGAGTTCATCTTGCTGTCGTTAAGTATCGGCATCGGTAGAAAGTGTATTAGCGTCATCAGGAGGTTTCGAAGAGAACCGGATAATTTATATCATGATGCTATTGCTTGTATCATCGGGCAGTGGAGCATCGAAGGCAAGTTGTTGAAGGTGATCGTCATCAGGATATTTGAACAACCGGATATTTGGATATCCTGCTGACGAAGGTGATATTGAATATCATGATGAACACGTTAGAGTTCGGAGCCTGATGAACAGTGCAACCGGAGGATGTTTGCGCCCGCTGAACATCATGATGATGATGTTAGGAGGAAAGCGGAGGAGGTGAATAGTAGTCGGCAGGAGGATGATTGCGAGTGTCCGCAATATGATGATGCTGTTGGTTTTCGGAAACATGATGCTGACAGAGTAAAGCCGAAATATGATGATGTTGGTAGTTTTAGGGAATATGATGATGATGGCGAAGATGATGATGATGAGGTTGGTCTGGAGACATTCATGCTATATGCGAAGGTTATAGTGTGGATGCCTCTGCATCATAGTGGTATCAGAGCTCAGCAAAAGGTCTGGGCTGTTGTGTGTTGATTCTGTCACCGAAAGGGCAGAGGTAGAGATAGAGTTGATTGTGTTGTGTGTTGATTGAGAGGTTGACAAAATGCCTCCTAAAGGTAGTGGTACTACAAGGGAATTGCAGGAGATGAAGGAGAAACATGCTAGAGAGATGAGGAAGATGAAGGAGCTTGCTGAAGCACTTCAAGCCAGGCTGACAGCCCTGGAAAAGAACAAAAAAAGGGAAGTGGAAGACAGTGAGTCTGAAGAAGAAGCAGATACTGTTGAAGAGTATGAAGAGGTAGCTGAAGATCTGGATGCTGAAGACCAGAGGTTGGCAAAACTGTTAAAGGCAGTACAGAGTGAAAAACCTAAGGTAAAGGTTGATGTTTCCAAGTATACTGGAAGCTTGAATGAAGATGAATTGTTGGACTGGATTGCTGCACTGGATAATCACTTTGAATGTGAAGATGTTGCTGAGGATCAGAAGGTAAAAATTGCAAAGACCAAGTTAGGAGGTCATGCTTTGGTTTGGTGGGATTATGTACAATCTGAGAGAAGGAAACAAGGGAAGTCTAAGATCACTTCATGGGATAAGATGGTAGCAAGGATCAAGGGTAAATTCTTGCCAAGGGATTATGAAATCCAGATGTTTAAGAAGCTGCAATTTTTAAAGCAGAAAGACAGGGATGTGAAATCATATACTGAGGAATTTTATCTGTTGAGTATGAGATCTGGTCATCATGAGAATGAGGTAGAAAAGGTGGCTAGGTACTTGGCTGGTTTGAGGTTTAACATACAGGATGAGTTAGTGTTAGCTAACCCTAAGAATGTGGAGGATTGTTATCAAATGGCAATCAGGATTGAAGAAAAGCTGAATAGAGGACATGATAAGTCCATGAGAGGAAGGGGAAACAATAGGGGAAGAGGAGCAGCCCCTGCACAAAAGCAAACCAATGAGGGTCAAGAAGACACTGGTAAAGGACAGGGACAGTCTGATTTCAGAGGTGGATGGAAAGGTAATAGAGGAAGATTTGGAGGTGGTAGAGGTTCTACTACGTTTTCAGGAAAGTGTTACACCTGTGGAGAGTTTGGTCATCCATCTTTCAAATGTCCAGAAAACAAAGGTTCATCATCCAGAAATGATAGAACAAGTGACAAGAGAGTACAACTTGTGCAAGAAGAGAAAGAAGAAAGTGCACAGAGTTCAAACAGAGAACCTGATAATGTTGGATATCCAGAGAGTGGAGAATCACTGATGTTAAGGAGAATTAGTTTGCAGGCATCAAAGGATCTGATGCAAAGGAGAGCTCTCTTCAAAACCACATGCAAGAGCAAAGGTAAGGTATGTAAAGTTGTCATTGATACTGGTTCAACAGACAACATGGTATCTCAGGAAATGGTGGATAAACTGAAGCTGGAAAGGATTTCACATCCACACCCTTACAAGGCATCTTGGGTGAGTGATAGGCAATCACTTTTTGTCTCTGAACAGGCATATGTGGATTTCCAGATTGGACCATATCATGATAGAATTTTGTGTGATATATTGCCTATGGAATGTTGTCACCTACTGCTAGGTAGACCATGGCAATTTGACAGAAGGGTACTGTATGATGGGTATGCTAATACCTACACCATCAAGAAGGATGGGAAGATCATTAAGTTGATGCCATTGCAGGCAAAAGCTACAGTACAGAAGGCAGCTCAACTCATTTTAATGGGAAAGAAGGAGTTTGTGCAGATGCCTAGAGGAGCAGGCATGAAGGCAGTTCAGGACACTACAGAGAAAGGAGTTGTTACAGACAACAAGCTGAAGAAAGTTTCAGTTGTGACTGACAGAGGTCAGTAGCAGGTTCAGAAACAGGGGTACAAACAGCCACCAGTTCAGAAGAATGACAAGGATGTTGTCATAGTTGGGACTATTGTTTGTCCTATAAGAGTTGAAAGGAAGATAGACTTGAACACTTCAGAAGTTCAAGAGGTAGTTCAGCTAGAGGTTCTGGTCAGACAATCTGACAAACATAGGGTATGTGAGAGAAAGGCCTACATCAACAGGCATGCAGATTTACTTGCCAGAAAGCAAGTTACAGTTCAGAAGTCTTGGAGCAGCCAAGAGACAGCAGCAGATAAAGCTGGAGCAGGTCAGACTATTGACAAGGCAAAGTGTAAAGGTGGAGGACTTCCACATACTAAACTCATGGGACATGAGTTCTTTTCTTTTGGGGAGTATGGTGCAGGAGCACCTACCTGACAGCTGGTCTTGATAAGGCAGTTAGTAGTTTAGGTCATGTTTGTGTTTCCAAGAAGGTCTGTTGGACCAATTGCATGTAATAAGGTCATGCTGATCATGATAAGATCATGCTGACCAGGCTTTTGCTATTTTTAGCTAGTTAGTTATAACAGCTGTCATGATGTATGTTCGGTGGGATCTCCCAGCCGCTTGGAGAGTTCCCAGCCGCTTGGAGTCGGGTCAGTAGTACTCGTAGGGAAAGTCTTTATAAGCATGAGATCGGTTGATGTTGGACAGACAGACAGATATCATCGATCGAGCTTGAGTGAGACTAAGAGAGAGATTGATCATATTGTAGTGCATCTTTGAAATCAATAAAGTGATCCTGTTTGTGTTCTTGCTCTAGTTGCATTCCTTTACTTGATTGATCTGCTGGTTTGAGAGGGTGTCATGGATTTCCTGATCCATTCCACCGGTTGACTCATCTGATCGGTGGAATGGTAATGTACAGTAGGTTAGATTGTAGTTTGTTTTCTGTTTACATGCAGGTGTGCAGGATCGCGGTCGACAGATGCTGAGAAGCCTAGCATCCTCATGTGCTAGGTCAAGTTGATAAACTGGAGTTGGAAGATCACCCTGAGGTTGGATCGGGTCATCCCTGGTGGATCGGCGAAGGGAAATTTCACTAAGTGAAGAAGTTCGTGAAGACGGCATCATCAGGATATCTTGGTGAATATCCTGCAGACAGTTCGGACATCGTCATCCGGATAAATGGAGAAGATCGGCATGATGTTGTCGATTGCATGAAGTGTGAGTTCATCGGGGTGATCATCAGCAGGAGGAGCCGAGGAGTGTATCGGCATCAGGATCATCATATCGGGAGTGCCAAACATCCGCATATCGCGAGTAGATGCGGAAGAGAAAGTTCGTGTTTTTGGCTAAGTGTTGAAGAGGTCATCAGGATATTGGGTGACGTCATCGTCATCAGGATATGACGTCATCGTCATCAGGATATTGAGATATCCCCCCTATGCGAGTTCATCCTGCTGTCGTTAAGTATCGGCATCGGCAGAAAGTGTATTAGCGTCATCAGGAGGTTTCGAAGAGAACCGGATAATTTATATCATGATGCTGTTGCTTGTATCATCGGGCAGTGGAGCGTCGAAGGCAAGTTGTTGAAGGTGATCGTCATCAGGATATTTGAACAACCGGATATTTGGATATCCTGCTGACGAAGGTGATATTGAATATCATGATGAAGACGTTAGAGTTCGGAGCCTGATGAACAGTGCAACCGGAGGATGTTTGCGCCCGCTGAACATCATGATGATGATGTTAGGAGGAAAGCAGAGGAGGTGAATAGTAGTCGGCAGGAGGATGATTGCGAGTGTCCGCAATATGATGATGCTGTTGGTTTTCAGAAACATGATGCTGACAGAGTAAAGCCGAAATATGATGATGTTGGTAGTTTTAGGGAATATGATGATGATGGCGAAGATGATGATGATGAGGTTGGTCTACAGACATTCATGGTATATGCGAAGGTTATAGTGTGGATGCCTCTGCATCAGTCCAGCTCAAACACGGCAGTGTTTGATTCCATAACTCAACAAGCCAAGGATGAGAAAAGGGTGGATACTAGCTGTTAATAACTTCCTTGATATCAGAATTGCAAACCCACTGAATACCAAAATTACTTAGGATTAAGTTCCAGATTTCCCTAGCAAAGTCACAGTGGAGGAATAAATGAGATACAGTTTCCTCCTTATCACAGCACAGACAGCATCTATTGACCAAGGTAAAACCTCTCTTCTACAAGTTGTCTTGGGTCAGAATTTTGTTATGAACAGAGGCCCACCAGAACATGTTGATTTTCGGAACAAGTTTGTGGTTCCAAACTTTTCTCCATATCTCTTTTCTATGTACCTCAGGAACCAATAAGTGATAGGCAGACTTAACAGAGAAGCGTCCATCCTTATCTGGCCACAAAAACTGCTCATCTTCACGAGGGAAGAGAGGGATTCTAACTCCTTGAATCAACTTTTGAACAACCCAAACTTTAGAGGCAAGATCTGGGTGATGTGTGCAGCAGCCCAATAAATTTTTCTAGCTCCTGTTACCATTATTATTTAACATGTAATCGCTGACTTTATTGTCAAAAAACTAAGTAGCAATGCCAGCAATTTCACCATAATCCCCCTGAGTAATGATAGCCTTATCTTTTATCCAAATATCAATCCAAAACTTAATAGACATACCATTACCCAATTTCCATCTAATCCCTTGCGTGAGAAGGCTTCTGGATTTCAACATTTTATTCCATATAACATATCCCTTAGGTAAACCTTCCTGTTGGAGGAAGTTGGACCAGTCAGTGACATGCAGATATTTGGCTTGCATGATTTCTCCCCAATCTTTATGTTGATGAATCAGGTTCCAATTGATTTTTGAGAGTAGGGATTTATTCATATTACGTATGGATCTAATATTGAGACCTCCATGGGATTTAGGGAGACACACTTTTTCCCAGCTGACCAAGGACATTCTCTATTCATCTTCTACTCCCGTCCATAAAAATTTTCTTTGAATCTGTTCCAGCTTGTCAGCAAAAGAAGTAGGAATTTTAAAAAGAGAAAGGAAATAAGTGGGTATACCTTGCAGGGAGGCCCGAAGAAGCTGCAATTTACCGACACTACTGAGAACTTTCCCGTTCCAACCAATCAATTTCCTCTGAGTTCTTTCCAATAGGCTATTCCAAAAATTTTGAGATACCTATTTAACCGTAAAGGGGAGACCCAGATAGATAGCAAGAAGATCATCTTCAGCACAGTCTAGGATATGAATGATTTTTTGTCAGAGATTAGTAGGAGTATTAAAAAAATACACATTACTCTTTTGGAAATTGATGTTTTGCCCAAAAGCTATGGCATAAAGGTTTAAAATATTCTTCCATCTCCAAGCTTCAAGCACAGAAGAGATGCCAAAAAGAATGGTATCATCAACAAATTGCTGCACAGACATAGGGGCAAGGGAGGAAGCAGGTTTGATGCCCACAAGATGCTTAGAAGCAACATTAGCTTGAATGTATCTCCCAAGAGCCTCCACCATTATGATAAACAAGTAAGGAGAAAGGGGATCCCCCTGACGGAGTCCTCTCGAGGAAGAGAAAAAACCCCTAGGAACCCCATTGACCAGGATAGAAAATTTGGTGGAAGAAACGACCGTCCAAATGAGGAGATAAATTTTTTCATTAAACACAAATTTCCTAATAACTTGAAATAGAAAAGCCCATGAGAGCCTATCGTAGGCTTTAGAGATATCCAACTTAAGAGCCATGCCAGGTATTCTACTCTTATCCATGGAATGAATAGTTTCATGAGTGGAGATCACAGCATCCAAAATTTGATGACCTGGGACAAAACCTTTTTGAGAAGGGGAAATAATTTTATCTAAGAAAGGTTGAATTCTCATGACAAGGACTTTAGTGCAAAGCTTATATATAGTATTACACAAGCTAATAGGTCTGAATTCAGAAAGATTGGTGGGTTTCATCTTTTTAGGGACAAGGACAATAAAGGTGTTATTGAGATGTTTTAAAAGTTTACCAATTTTAAAAAAATCATGAACCGCAGTGGTGAGATCAACCCCCACAATATCCCAATATTCCTAGAAAAAGATAGGAGGGAAGCCATCTAGACCCAGAGATTTGAAGGGACCCATAGAGAATAAAACAGCACGAACCTCCTCCTCAGATATAGGCCTTAGCATTTCCAGGTTATCTTCCTCAGTTATCAGACAGGGAATTTTGGCAATGAATTGATTTATAGTCCTGCCATTGTCAACAACATTAGCTTGTTTAGTCAACAAATTCTAAAAGAATATCATAGCCTATTCTCCAATCTCATTATCCTCAGTAATAATATCGCCATTTTTCAAACATAATTTTGTGATGGAGTTAGCCTTCCTATGTTTCATGGCAGAAATATGGAAAAAAGCTGTATTCTGATCTCCCTCCTGAAGCCACTGAATCCTGGATTTTTGCTTCCAAAAGACCTCTTCTTGGCACAGAAGATTCCTCCAGTCTGAAATTAGATCATGTTCTTTCTTAGTAGTGTCTTCTAAAACATCTCCTTGAGCAATCCGCTACTGAATATCCACTAGTTTTCCAATTATATTTTTCTTCTGACAAAACACATGACCAAAACTGTATCTATTCCATCCACGAACCTCCTGTTTGATATGCATAAGCTTTTTAACCAGTCTGAACATAGGAGTACCCTGGATAGGAATTTGCCATCATTGAGTCACAAGTTGTCTGAAGTCCTTATGCTTAATCCACATTGCTTCAAAGCGGAAAGGGAAAGGGCCCCGTTGACATTGATCTTGCCAATGAAGGAATATAGGGCAGTGATCATATATGGTTCTAGGAAAAGCCTACAAATGCATATTATGATGATTATCCCAGTTACTTGATATAAGAACCCCGTCTAATTTAACCTGTATCATATGGTCACCTCGTCTTCTGTTAGACCAGGTAAAAATCTGATTTTACAGCTCCACATCTAGCAATCCCCAGACATTAATAAATTCCACAAAGTCAAACATGTTGTCAGAGTAATCAAGGATCCCACCAAATTTCTCAGAGGGATATAAAGGAGTGTTGAAGTCACCAACCAACATCCATCTAGAGCGTGAGGAATTGGTCAGAATGCTACTCAAATTAGTCCACAAAGATTGCCTCAAAACTCTAGTGTTAGGAGCATAAATATTGATTAAATACCAATTGAATGAAGGCAAGGAGAAGTTGATAACCAGGAAATGCTTGCTAGAAGCCACAAGAGAAACCTAAATTTTTGTATTGTTCCACATTGTAACAATCCCACCATAAGCCCCTATAGCCGGACTAATGCAAAACTCAGCCTTAGGCCATATGTAATCAGCAATCTTCTTAAAGCTTTCCTCATTCATCTTGACTTCCTGAAGAAGCAACATATCTAATTTATTATCTAGAATGCAGTTTTTGACCTCAAACTATTTTGTGGGGCTGTTGAAACCCCTCAGATTCCAAGATAAAATCCTCATTTAGAAGGTTTGAGGGAAGTGACCTCTAGTGTTTTCTGCTTACCACTGGCAATTTCCCTAGCAATATCTCTTTGCCGTGTTTCCCATAGGGTTGGTCTCCCTTTTTTGGAGTCAGTGCCAACATCAGTAGTCTTTTTACCTTTACGAGTCTTTTTCTTAGGGGTAATCCATTCCTCTTGTTCATTACGACTACCACTTGGACTGATTTCCACTGTCAATGAAGGATTAGTTATTTGATCACCTATTTCCAGAGCATTATTCCGGGTTGACTCAAGAGCTATTGCTCCTATAGTATCTGCTAACTCTTTAGGAAGAACCTACGGATCAACCCATAAAACTTTACCTTCTTCAGCATCCCCATCTATCAATTGGTTCCGTATTTCACCCTCCTCAAATCCACTAGTGGTCTGTTGGTCCATATAATTAACTGTGTCTAAAACATCATTTTGACAAGCTTTGTCTAGAACCTTCTCAATATTATCCTATAGGTAAGCATTATCCCCATTACCCGAAGCCGTCTAACAGTCTTTTTCCATAGCCTGCTCAATATTATCATCTGGGAAAGTATTTTCTGCATTACCCCCGATTCCCTGATTGCCAGGGGTAACAGTTTTTTGTGAATGATCCTCAACCTCATTATGGGGGTCAGTCTTCTTGCCCATTTGCTTTTCTTTACATTGGGTCATTATATGGCCCTTCTTCTTGCATATTTGACAGAAAGTGGTAGCATTTTCATAAAGGATTAGCTGGGTCCAAATCCCATATTTAGAGTTTAACTCGATGGACATTGGGAGGGTTTGGTTGATCTCCACATTGACACAAAACTGAGCAAAAACACAATGGGATTGATTACGGTAGTATGGTCCACAGTAACATACTGGCCAAAGGAGTTGCCAATAGCGGTAAATATTTTTTCATCCTAGAATTCCAAGGGAAACCTTGGTAATCTAACCCAAACAGGAGAAGACTTATTGAGGTCTGAGCTAGGGTAAAACCCAGGTTTCCAAGGGCACAAAGCAAGCAAATGTGATCCATAAAGCCAGGGTCCCCTAGCAAGAGTAACCATCATATCCTCCCTATTCGTGAATTTAAATAGGAATAATCCTCTTCCATAGCAATGACCAAAACACTACCTTTGATTCTCCACTGAGATATCACCAATTTTCGGACCATCTCAATATTGGGACGGAAGGAAAAGAACTTACCTACCAGAGCAAGATCCATGGTCACCACGATTTCTTCAATCAAAACATCCAGAATATCCAGAGCTGTACCTTCTGTTGAAACTTTTTTGACAGGAAGTCCCAACATGCATTTAGAAGACCCCATCTTTTCCCCTGTTAATGCTTTCTTCCATCCATTGGAAGGAACGTCCTCCATCAGGTTCACAGTCCCAGAGGCACTGCCCAAGGCAGCAGCCTCCATTGACACCGAAAGCACTCAGAGCAAAAACCCTAATAAACCCTAAGCAACCATGGGAAGCAGAGAGCGCCGTTCGACTAGAAAAAAGCTAAAAATTGTTTCTAGCTTGAATTTTGCTAGGCTTCCTATGTTGGCCCTACTTCAAGATTCAATTTGGAGGTCCTGTGTTTATATTCTACATGAAGGTAGTCTCTACAGAGTTCAAATGATGATCATAAATCCTAAACTATCCCTCTACTATGTGCTTAACACATTATGTTTAATCCTAACATGCCTGTCATTCATTTGTGCACTTTATATTATAATTTGTTGGTGACCAGAGATTGTAGGTTTCTAACTTAAAGTTGATTGGTTGAAGCTTGTTATAACATATGTTCATCGGCCCCATGGCCCCCAATTCCCTAGGAAGATTGGTTATAAAAAGTTGTTTTTAAAAGATGTGGCGAGGTAAAAAATCTAACAGTCCATGTTTAAAGATTGATATGGTGGGAAACATAGATCGACGATTAGGTTTTAAAGACCTTTGAAATTCTAACGTTCTACCTTCTACAAATAATTTGATAGTTTCTGTGTGTTGAAAAGGCAAAAAGCCAAAAAAATTTTGTCTTCATTTTAGTTGTCCGAGAATTAAGAGTTTATAAGATGGAAGTTGCTAATTCTTTGTGTGAGTTCATGCTTTAAACTTCATTAAGGATATGTGTTTACTATTTTTGCAATGAAGGTTTGAGAAGAAAAAGATGTTATTGAATTTATGAAGCAAAGCTATGTGAGCAAGAAAAATGCATGCAGATTTTAGTGGATTGAGTTTCTAATTTTGAGTAGAGATAGAGATGGTATGTTCTTGTGTGCCTAAGATATAATAGTGGAATGGTCCTTTTTCATATGATGTGGAAATGTTTTGAGAATTTTTGTTTTGTATAGTGTTTTGAAAAAGAAACAAGATGGAGAACAAAGAAATTGATGAGCATAGGTGAACTTTAAAGTCCAAAGAGATTTAACTTGCAGAGAGATTATCAAGGACCATATAGAGATATTTAATTTTATAGAGATAATATTCCATATGCATAGATAATCTAAGTTTTAATGTTCTTGTTCTTGTAGAGAGGAGTTATATGTACTTGTTTGTGCATGGTTAAGATCATATAGATAATCCTATTGAAGTTTGTGCAGATACAAAATGGAGTTTTGATGAATTTGACCTACATCAAAAGAAGACACTATTTTATCCTTTTTGCAGAGGTTGAAGATCAAAATTTTTGTAAAGAATTTGTTGAAAAAGAGAAAGAGGAGATATAAGGTTTCTATGCTTAACTAAAATACGGTAATCCTAATATTTTTTTGTTATGTAATGGTGCAAATTAGATTGACTTGCAATCACTTCTTGCACATGAGATCTTTTGTTTTGATTGATTAAGAAAAGCTAGTGAGGCACATTCAGCCAGTGAGGCATCTTGTAGCCAGTGAGGCATGTATGGTCATTGAGACCTATTTGTATGCATTAGGAGTTGGTGCTCCTTGAAGTTGGTGCTTCTAAACATTGTAACTAGAGAGGTTTTTGCTTAAGCTAGTGAGGCAGTTTTGAGTGGCTTTTCTACCCCAAGAGGGTTTTCCACTCAATAATTTTTGTGTGTTATGATCTCATGTCTTTTGTAATTACATATGATTGAACATTTGTTTTTGGTTGTTCAAGTATTGAATTCAATTTTTGATAAACTTCATTGTCAAGTTTGAAAAGTCATAAATTATGGTTTTTGACTCAACACTGATTCACCCCCCCTCTCAGTATTGATTGTACTCCTACAATTGGTATCAGAACATAGGTTCCCTTTTGAAGCTTAATCAACTTGGGTAGGCCTTGTGTGTAGAGTACTTGTTATGGCAAGTCAAGAGAGTTTTTCATCCTACAAGGCACCTTTATTTGATGGATCTAATTCTACTTTCTGGAAGTATAGGATGGAGTCCTATTTGTCCTCTTTGGGGTATGATGTGTATGCTACCATTGAAAATGAATATACTACAACAAATCCTCCTTCAACACCTGATGAGAAAAAGGCCTATGAAAACAATGCTAAGGCCAAAAATGCAATATGTTGTGGCTTAGACAATGAGATACTTGTTAAAATTATGAAGTGTAAGTTAGCTAAGACAATATGGGACAAGCTATCTAATATTTATCAGGGAGATGATAAAATCAAGGAAGCAAAATTACAATCCTACAGGGAAAATTTTGAAAGTCTCAAGATGAGTGATGATGAGAAAGTGGCTGAATATCTTCTGAGGGTTCAAGAATTTGTAAATGCTATAAGAGGATTGGGTGATACTTTAGAAGAAAAGATAGTTGTATCAAAAGTCTTAAGGACTCTAACTCCAAAATATGAGTCCAAAGTGTCTACAGTAGAGGAAAGAGATTTGAGCAAAGTCACCTTTGATGAGCTTCATGGAACCTTCACTGCCTTTGAGATGAGAATCAGTAATGATACTCCTTCAAGCAACGAGGCTGCATTCAAATCAATTAAAAAAAAGAAAGATATAAAATGTGAATTAGATGAGCTGGATGATGATCAAGAGATATCATTTTTGAGTAAGTTGAAAAAGGGATCAGTTGGCAAATACAAAGGTCCTTTAAAATGTTTTGAATGTGGAAAACTAGGACATTATCTAGCTAAATGTCCATATAAAGATCTAGATAGTGATGAAGAGGAGAACAAGAAACAATATCAGAAGAAGCAATTCAATTCTAAGAAGAAGAATAATTTCAAGAAGAAGATTTTGTTTATCAAGAATGGAAATATGACAGATAGTGCTTTAGAAGACTCTCTCGAGGAAGGTGCAGAGACTCTTCTCATGGCCATCATAAATGAAAATCAGAATAATACTTGTGAAGAACAATCAGAAAATGAAGAAGCTGAAATTGACTTTGAAGGTGAATTAAGATGTGCTTTAAGTGAAGTCGAGAGACTTAACAAGGAGATAAATGTTCAAAGAAATGAGTTTCAAAAAGAAAATGAAATCATGGTTAATAAGATCAATGGCTATGAGAAGCAAATTGCAGATTTAAATTTGTCACTTAAAGAAAGTAAAAGGATAGTTGATGTTACTAGCAAAGAGCTAGTTGTCAAGGTTAAAGAATGTCACACTCTTGAAGCTAAGATCATTGACTTGAGAAAGAAACTTGATATGTGCAAAATTAGTGACAAACTTGAGGACCTTTTGGAAAAACAAAAAGGATTCAAAGATAAAACTAGTCTAGGATATGAAGAAGGACAATGCTCACATTCATTTGATCTAAGTCATCGTGCTGCTACTCTTGAGACGAAGGGAAAAAAGAAGATTGAAGCTGAGGTGACAACCAAAGAAGAATTTGTCAAAATGCACAATCAAAGAAGAAATCTCAAAAAAATTGCTCCAATAATGCAAGCATACATATACAGGAACAATTACACATTTTTTGGTTATTGTTTTACTTGTAATCATTTTGGACACAAAGTAGTTAACTGTAGAAGAAGTTAATCTCCTTCAATAAGGAATGCTGATCTAGTTTGTTACAAGTGCAATCATGTAGGTCACAACGAAACAGATTGTAGTTTGTATGGAAGATATAATCATAAATGTTTCTATGGTTTGTCAAGAAGAAACTATGAGTCTTGGATTTTGGACTACAATGTCCAATGTTATAAGTGTAACAACTTTGGTCATTCAACATCTTTTTGTAGAAATGGTCTTGTAAAATCACCTAAATACGACAAGAAGATAGATATTATAATCAAGCAAAAGAAGGATAGTGTAAAGGTTTGGAGAAGAAGACAAAAGGAAGAGAAAGAGAAGATGGATTCTATGCTTGTGCATAATGCACAAGAGACACCTCTAAATGCATAAAGATGTAGCATGACTTCAGGGGGAGTTGATTATTGTATTCTCATTTAACCCCCATTGAAAAGATAAAGAGTATATCAGTGTTTGGTGTTGTAAGATGAAGAAGGTTATAGAAAGGTTTTGATATTTTTTTTGACAGGACTTTGTGATGATGCATCATAGTGTTTGACATGTTCATATGATGTTTCCATGTATACTTCCATGGTGTTGGAATGAGGAGTGTCGAGTTTGCTCATGCTTTATGTGTTCTCTTGTGTCTAAGGTTAGCTGCAGTGAGTTTTTGGTGCTAAAGTTCATATTTAACTCATGACAAAAGGATCCCTTCATTCAATGCTTCATTTTCTAAAGCTAGTTTGAAGTTGCTAATGCTCTGAAACCTTGGAACAATAGTGTTGGTGTAGAACATGGTATGTTGGTAGTTTCATATGTGACAGTGTACTATGTGGTGTTATTGCTTCTTGTTGGGATAAAGTTGTGATTTATATGAATCAGTTTGATTAGGATGAGTTCTCCATTTTGCTACAAGGTAGGCAACATTTCTTGTTGCATTGATATTTCAGATATTGTGATGGCATGGCTCTTTGCTTTGGCTAATGGAACTTTGTTATATAGTGACTTTTGATGTCTTGTTTTTTGATGCATTTGTTATCAGATCTTATTTGATATCAGTTCTTGACTGTCTTTTTGATAGAAAATAGACTTGCATCAGTTAGATGACAGTTATTATGGTTTCAAGACCTCATGATTAAGCTTATTCTTTAATAGAAGTTGTAAAAAGCAGGACTGTTGATACATTCTTCATGATTTTTAGAATATTGGATTCAAAGGGAGTATGTGTTTATATTTTTTTTGAATCCCTGAATTTCAATTGGATTGAAGGTTCTTTGTTTGTTCAATGTTTTGTGTAAAGTGTTTTATAGTATTTGAGGTTGCAGGACAGTTCTAGGTTTAATGTGCAGTTGCAAGTGATATGATTGCTTTCATGATGGTTAACTTTTGTGAAGGAGGTTATAACATTTATCAATGGGACAGTGTTTTCTTTGTAAATCAGCATAATGTATGATCATAACATTGTATGAAGTAGGGGTAGATCAGATATCTTAATCTCTGACAGTGATATCTCTGTCAAAAACATGACTTGTGCAGTATGGGCAGAGCTTTATGGGCAGTATGGGCAGAGCTTTATGGTCAATATGGGCAGAGTTTTATAAATGTCAGTGAGATTTTATCAGAGGATTATATCCAATAGATAAAAATTGATAGCAAACTGTACGAAATTAAATAGAGAATGGTGTCATCTTTGTTTACTAATCTCATTCATCAGTTAATTAAGAAAAATAAAGGTAAATTTTCTGTCATTGATAGTCAAAAAAGGGGAGATGAGTTTCTCATGACTGTATTTAATGTTTTGACATCAATGTCAGTCAAAGGGGGAGTTTGTTGTTTGTCATATGTGTGTTGCCTTGTCATTGATGTCAAAAAAAGGGCATCATGTCTTGTTTATGTCTTGATCAGTGGTGTTGATATACAGTCAAGATTTGATCTTCACATTTCATGTCAGCATTATGATTTGGTTCATGTAGTAGAAGTGGCATATCATGAGTAGCAGTCAGTGATCTTCAGTCATTATTGCATTTTCTGCATACTCTACATCAAGGTAGGTTTCTTGAGTAGTCAGTGATATGGTATTCTCTACATCAAAGCATACAGTGATCTTCATGCTTTAAGTGATAAAACAGGACAAGGTTTATGCTTCTATGTTCAAGGGTTAGCATTCATTGTGTTAAGTGATTTCTATCACATAACAAGGAATTTCTATGAAACATTCATAATGTAAAGTGTCTAAGAAGTCTTGGTGATAACTATAACTATGATATTTATCAAGGTTGTTATATTCTACATGAAGGTAGTCTTTACAGAGTTCAAATGATGATCATAAATCCTAAACTATCCCTCTACTATGTGTTTAACACATTATGTTTAATCCTAGCCTGCCCATCATTCATTTGTGCACTTTATGTTATAATTCATTGGTGACCATAGATTTCAGGTTTCTAACTTAAAGTTGACTAGTTGAGGCTTGTTATAACATATGTTCACCAGCTCCATGGTGCCCAACGCTCGAGGAAGATCGGTTATAAAAAGTTGTTTTTAAAAGATGTGGCAGGGTCAAAAATCTAACAGTACATGTTTAAAGATTGATATTGCGGGAAACACAAATTGACAATCAGGTTTTAAAGTGCTTTTGAATTCTAATGTTCTACCTTCTACAAATAATTTGACAGTTTTTGTGTGTTGAAAAGGTAAAAAGCCATTTGTTTGTCTTCTTTTTAGTTGTTCGAGAATTAAGAGTTTATAAGATGGAAGTTGCTAATTCTGTGTGTGAGTTCATGCTTTAAACTTCATTAAGGATATGTGTTTACTATTTTTGCAATGACGGTTTGAGAAGAAAAAGATGTTATTGAATTTCTAAAGCAAAGCTATGTGAGCAAGAAAAATGCATGCAGGTTTCAGTGGATTGAGTTTCTAATTTTGAGCATAGATAGAGATGGTATGTTCTTGTGTGCCTGAGATATAATAGTGGAATGGTTCTTTTTCATATGATGTGGAAATGTTTTGAGAGGTTTTCTTTTGTATAGTGTTTTTAAAAAGAAATAAGATGGAGAACAAAGACATTGATGAGCAGAGGTGAACTTTAGAGTGCAAAGAGATTAAACTTGCAGAGAGATTATCAAGGACCATACAGAGATATTTAATTTTGCAGAGATAATATTCCATATGCATAGATAATCTGAGTTTTAATGTGCTTGTTCTTTTGCAGAGAGGAGCTATATGTAATTGTTTGTGCATGGTTAAGATCATATAGACAATCCTATTGAAGTTTGTGCATATACAAAATGGAGTGTTGATGAATTTGACCTACATTAGAAGAAGACACTATTTCATCCTTTTTGCAGAGGTTAAAGATCAAAATTTTTGTAAAGAATTTGTTGAAAAAGAGAAAGAGGAGATATAACGTTTATGTGCTTAATTGAAATAGGGTAATCCCCTGATATTTTTTTGTTATGTAATGGTGCAAATCAGATTGACTTGCAATCACTTCTTGCACATGAGATCTTTTGTTTTGATTGATTGAGAAAAATTAGTGAGGCACATTCAACCAGTGAGGCATCTTGTAGCCAACGAGGCTTGTATGGTTAGTGAGACCTATTTGTATGCATTGGGAGTTGGTGCTCCTTGAAGTTGGTGCTTCTAAACATTGTAACCAGTGAGGTTTTTCCTTAAGCTAGTGAGGCAGTTTTGAGTGGTTTTTCTACCCCAAGAGGGTTTTCCACTTGTTAATTTATTTGTGTTAGGATCTCATGTCCTTTTTCATTACATATGATTGAACATTTGATTTCGGTTGTTCAATTATTGAATTCAATTTTTCATAAACTTCATTGTCAAGTTTGAAAAGTCATAAATTGTAGTTTTTGACTCAACACTAATTCACCACTGCCCCTCTTAGTGTTGATTGTACTCCTACAATTGGTATCGGAGCATAGGTTCCCTTTTGAAGCTTAATAAGCTTGGGTAGGTCTTGTGTGTAGAGTACTTGTTATGGCAAGTGAAGAGAGATTTTCATCCTACAAGGCACCTTTATTTGATGGATCTAATTATGCATTATGGAAGTATAGGATGGAGCCCTATTTGTCCTCTTTGGGGTATGATGTGTATGCTACCATTGAAAATGAATAAACTACAACAAATCCTCCTTCAACACCTGATGAGAAAAAGGCCTATGAAAACAATGCTAAGGCCATAAATGCAATATGCTATGGCTTAGACAATGAGATACTTGTTAAAATTATGGAGTGTAAGTCAGCTAAGGTAATATGGGACAAGCTATCTAATATTTATCATGGAGATGATAAAATCAAGGAAGTAAAATTACAATCCTACAGGGCAGAATTTGAAAGTCTCAAGATGAGTGATGACGAGAAAGTGATTGAATATCTTCTGAGGGTTCAGGAAATTTTAAATTCTATAAGGGGATTGGGTGATACTCTAGAAGAAAAGACAGTTGTAACAAAAGTCTTAAGGACTCTAACTCTAAAATATGAGTCCAAAGTGTCTGCAATAGAGGAAAGAGATTTGAGCAAAGTCACCTTTGATGAGCTTCATGGCACCTTCACCACCTTTGAGATGAGAATCAGTAATGATACTCCTTCAAGCAAAGAGGTTGCATTGAAATCAGTTAAAAGAAAGAAAGAAATAAAATGTGAATCAGATGAGTTGGATGATGATCAAGGGATATCATTTGTGAGAAAGTTGAAAAAGGGATCAGTTGGCAAATACAAAGGTCCTTTAAAATGTTTTGAATGTGGGAAACTAGGACATTATGCAGCTAAATGTCCTTATAAAGATGTGGATAGTGATGAAAAGGAGAACAAGAAACAATATCAGAAGAGGCAATTCAATCCTAAGAAGAAGATTAATTTTAGGAAGAAGAGTTTGTTTATCAAGAATGCAGATATGATAGATAGTGCTTTAGAAGACTCTCTTGAGGAAGGTGCAGAGACTCTTTTCATGGCCATCATAAATGAAAATCAGAATAATACTTGTGAAGAACAATTAGAAAATGAAGAAGCTGAAATTGACTTTGAAGGTAAATTAAGATGTGCTTTAAGTGACGTCAAGAGACTTAACAAGGAGATAAATGTTCAAAGAAATGAGTTTCAATAAGAAAATGAAATCATGGTTAATAAGATCAATGGCTATGAGAAGCAAATTACAGATTTAAATTTGTCACTTAAAGAAAGTAAAAGGATAGTTGATGTTACTAGCAAAGAGCTAGTTGTCGAGATTAAAGAATGCCACACTCTTGAAGCTAAGAGCTATGCAACATCTTTTATGAGCATGGAATGTAGAACTTGAGAAACATTGCAATGTCCTTGATTTAGATGAATAGCCATAAGCGTCATTAGCTAGAGCAGGTATACACATTTTGAGTCAACATGCAAGTAGCTATTCAGTTAATTGCAACCCATGGGCCCTTGCTAGAGGTTTCTAAAGTAGCTACAACTTTGATTCTTGTACGTAAAGAATGATTAGCAAGCAATGTCCTATAACATGGTTGTTGAACTTTGATCTCATCTTTATTTCCTAGCACACATTTTTGCCATATTTTGTAGTAGCTCTTTGTTTGATTTTATTGTTGTGGAATTTTGAGAGGGAGTTATTTGGGAAAGTTATTTTCTTGATTGGGCATTTGATTTTTGAGCCTATCAGTATTTATCTTTCTTATTCTTAAAATGAGAGTTTTTTTTTGTCTGTTCTATAGGTTCTTGGTTTGTTGGATAGGTGTTGATGGAGTGGAATTTGGAGTTTTCCCCACACGTGTTTTTTGAAAATGAGATTGACAAAGCTAGATTTTGTCATTGGTATGTTGTTATTTTAGCTCAATGTTTTCTTTGCAAGCTTTGAAATCTTTAAAAAGGTTGAAGATTGAGTGTTTGTCATAGTTTTCACTTTTCTTCTAGGGAAAGCGTGTGTCTGGCCAGTTGAAGTCGTGGCGGAGCAAAAATTTGCATGTGTGGGATGGCTTGGGGCATCAACTTGTGTGAAACCTTTTTCACATCATAGAGAGTAGTAGAAAAAACATTTGTGGGAATGACATTTAACATTTTATTTGGAGGACTCACTGGACCCATTTGTAGTTAGTTCAAAATAGGTTGCACTGCATTTGTATCGATGTACATTACTTTAATGTTTAGATTGTTGAATCATGGCAAAAGATAGAATCCATGTTCACAACCAGTTTCTATTTCATGTTGATGCAAGTGTATAGTGCAATGTTTTAAGATGAAAATATGACCTTTGCTTGCCAAAGACAAGGATTTTAGAAAATACAATTGTGCAATAGGGCAAGTAGTAAGTATTCTAGTTGTGGAATTCAATATGCAAACTATCATGGCTACAAAATTTAAGCAATTTTAAATAGGGAAAGATAAAAATTAGACACAACAAGCAAGAAAGCAGTAGAGACAATCAAGTAAACAATGTTTGAACAAATACCAAATGTGTTGATAAAAGTCAAATGCAGTGACATTTAGCAATGAATTGTTTGTTGCAGAATATAGATAGGAATATGTTATTGCTTAAACATAACAAAAATGTTAATTGCACAAGCAAGGACCAGAGCATGTCTTTACTTGTGACCTAGGCTTCTTGAGCCATTTAGCTTTAGTGTTGGAGGATGTTTTTGTAGTGGTTGTTGTTTCATGCTTGAGAAATATAAACATGCAATGCTGAAAAATCATCATTGAGATTGGGTCATCATTGAGGCTCTATACATTAAAATCAAAGGCCATTGTCTAGAAGAAATGACCTGTAGGGATAATTGCTTTTGAAATCAATTATTTCTGAAGGATAGATTACATAAACTATTCAAAAATTGAGTACAAAGATAGACAACAACCCAAAGTCTATGCATGACTTATAATAAAATATTAAGGCACGAGAAACCTCTGACCCATGCAGAGGAACAAATTGCGGCGAATTGGAAAATTCTCAATCATATCCCTGTTCATAACAATGCCAAATTGTTGCAGAGGCTTAATACTAGATGGAGTCCTCCGATTCCTAACTGGATGAAACTTAACTTTGATGGGGCTTCTAAGATAGACGGTACAGCTAGTGGTGGAGGGGTCATAAGAGATGACAAAGGGTGGATGTTTACTGTCTATGCTAGTGGTCTGGGCTGTCAAAGCAACAACTATGCTGAGGCCATGGCTCTTCTTTGGGGGATTAAATTGGCCATATCCCTTGGTATTAGGAATTTATACATCCAGGGGGACTCTAAAATGGTGATTGATGTAGTTAACAATGTGTCAACTATTGGCATTAAGTTGAAGGATGTTATTCAGGATATACAGATTCTCCTGCAGAAGATTCCCAGTGTGAATATCTCCCATATTTACTGTGAGGGCAATGGAGTTGCAGATGCCTGTGCTGATCTGGGACAACGGTATTCAAATTGGCGGTGTTGGCGCCAATTTGATCATATCCCTTTTAATCTTAAGGTGCTCATTCTTAAGGAAGTGTCAGTGTATTGATGAGTCAGATTTGTTGGAAAGACAGCTCATATGGTCAGCTCTTTAGGAGGGGGCTAACGTGCTTCTTAAAGTATGGGTCCTTTTGTACCTTCTCAATTGTCATTTCTTCTCCTTACTCTCATAAGGCGAGCGGATGGTTGGATCATCATGGCATGTGCCGTGTAATTATGATTAAGTATGGGATGTTTAAGCATCATTTTTGCAAGGTTTCCCATATTTATGATAATGCGTATGGTGTTATCACCCGCATCATTAGCCTTGATCAAGCCAGTAATGCTCTTGTAAATACGACTGAGGAGATTTGGGGTTTCTGTGACATGCTTTGTAATTTTGACATGGGTGGAGATAGAATTAGAACTGAACCCATCTCTTGTTGTGAGTTCAAAGACAACCTGGTGGTCTGGCATTATTGCAAAGAGGGTGGGATTAGTCCCTATTTGGAGTGGCTCAATGGATATAATGAAAATATATTTGAACAATTTGCCAGGTCTTGGCAGAACTGATGGGTTTCAGTGGGCAGAATTAGCTTTGAAATTTCTAAAAGAGTGATCACTATGGCCACTAGTATGTCTACCCAGGGTTTGAAACTGCAGAGGAAAACTAAAATTGCGGACCTTTCTAGTTAGAAGCTCTTTCTTGGAGATGGCGAAGAATTAGTCCCAGATCAAGGGGGATTTGACAGAGCCAAGTTGCCTGAGCCTTGGGACGGTGTGTGTTTTCTCCTCATGAAGGTACTTCACCCTGGAGGGGTGCTTCACCAAGTTCTACAACTATTACCTCCCCCTTTTGAATCATTTCTGTCGCAATGCTCAAATTAGCTTTTTGTTTTATCTGCTTTCCTCCCTTGAACATTTTGTCCTTAGGGTTAGGGCTAAACTACCAAAAAACCCTACCAAGAAACCTATCCCTCTTCATCAGGGCCTTATCCTCTGCCTCTATAACCACCATCTTGCCCTTGAACCCTCTAAGTCCATTTAAACCAATAGTGAGGAACCCTCCTCTAACCCTAAGGATTTTCCTAGTGTTGAAGAACTTGGGCCATCCCCTATTTCTACTAAGACTAAGGAAGTTGCCTTTTCCACACCTGAGGAAATTCTTGTTGATACTTTGGGCCCTACTGTCATTACGAAGGGCGAAAAGAGAAAGACTATTGCTGGGGATACAAGCACTGGTAGCACTATGGTTGGGACCCCTAAAAATCCTAGTAGGACCCCGGTGGGCCTGAGTAGCAAGTCTCATTCTTCTGCTAAAGTTTTTAAGGAGGGCCTCTCCTTTGGTGTTAGGTGGTCAAGGCGTATCACTGGCAAACCTGCTCTTAAACCAAAACTAATTGATTACTCTGAGAGCGGTTCAGAAGAATCCACTTGGGGGGATGAGGATAAGGAGATTGAGGTTCAGGACATATCTGGGGATGCTGAAGGCAAGCAGGAGACTCATGATACGGGGGCTACCACTGAGGAAGTTGCTGACTCTGCCGACAATGCTGACAAAGCGGGTGAGATGTTCGTGGAAGAGGCTGATGATGATATGGACACTGATGCTAGTCTGGGAGCAGAATCTCTCCACTGTGGTCAGGAGTTCTATTTTCTTAAATATTTCTGTGCTGAAAAACCTAGGGGTGCCTGTCAATGCTAACAATGATGATATTGCTAGGAATTTGGATGACATTATTAAGTCCATGGTTAAGCAAAGAGAGAATTTGCCTCCTTAGCTTTTGTTTTTATTTTGATTCTATTCTGCTACCCTGCTACTCTATATTTACTATCTTAATTAGTAGTTGGTTTTGCTGGTTATGCTGGGTTATCTATTTTTGATGTTTCTAGTTTAAGGCACTTTTTGTGCTTGCTGCCTTTGTGGCCTATCTTCTTTTTCTAAGGGTTCGGCCCCTTGTTTTGCCGCCTTATAATATCAAAAACATTAAGGCACGAGCAAAATGAAACCTCCTTTAATTGAACCACAAAACACAATCAAATATGATCTATTGAAAGGAAGTAAAAAAGTTTTAATATATTAATTCAGTTTTTTAAAATCCAATGACATATATTTAATATGAAAGAAAGCATTATTAGATTAAATATAATAAGGGAAGAAGAATAGCAAGGTGAAATTAAATGGAATAATTAATATACCCAACATAAGAGAAATGGATAAGATACAAATTATCCCTTAAGTATATGAAAAATTTCATACATATACCGAAACAAATATTGATCATATAATTTGAAGCTAGAGGTTTCTTACTTGTTGGAAACCTCCTTGAGAAGTAGCTTCCATTTATAGAATAAGCAAACCCATCTCTTTGTCTCCAATAGTTGGAAGCCTTCAAAGCAAATCATAATAACTTTAAAGTTGAATCAAGAACCAATATTTTACTTCTCCAGCTATAATACTTAACCATTGTCCTTGACTGTTTTATATTGTATGGTCTTTGATGAATACAAGGCATTTGTCCATGTCACGATTTATACTAATTTTGATCAGAAGAGCAATGTATACAGGTTGTATGAAGTGCATGTTGGATGGGTGCATGAATTTTTCTTCTTTTCTAACTTACTAATAAGTCAGTGCTTATTGTCAGATGTACTCACTAGTTATGTGAAAGTAGGTAGATGTGGTAATTAGGATAGATTCCACCTAAGCATAAGAGGAATTGACACAGTGATGTGAAAGAAAAAACTTGAATAGTCTCAACTCTGTGCTATCTAGAAAAAGCATTTGCCCTTACCCAATTAGGTGTTAATTAACTCAAAGTTGATTAAAGAGCTGAGATATATTTGAAAGGAAGAAAGGTATGTAGAAACGCTTCCTACACTGATCTACCGAGGAAATATTTATGCAAATTTCAACTTTTACAGTTACAAGTTATTAGATGCACATTAACAAAAAGGTAATAACAACATCTAAATACAAATACAAAACTCACAACACAAGATATATATGGAGAAAACCTTTAAGGTAAAAAACCCCACACTCTAAAACCTACACAATATATTATCAAATCAAAAGATGATTACAACACACTTGAAATGCAAGTTCTTTCGGGAGTACACACTATTGATTCTCATTCGCATCCTGTGACATTTCACATTCTCCAGCCACTTATTTATCAAGCCTCTTTATTGGTTATCCAATGTTAGTTTATCCATACCGGCCAATAAAAAAATAACTACTAATGCCTTTAGTAATTACTTAATTAATTGCCCCCTACACTCCCCCATTAATTACTTTGGGGGAAACTGTTACTAACAAAGTCACCAAAATTTACAAGGTGCTAGCTATGGGATCCTACAACATAGTACTGAATAAATAAATACAACATTAGGAACTTGTAAAGGTTGAGACACCTTAATTCCCAACAATATTACCATGCTGAAGCATACTCTAATGGTTAACTATCCTGTGCCAACAAGAGTATACAATTTGCTTGATTTACATTATTATAGTTTTCTTTAAGAAGATATGATCCAAGTAAGAAAAGTGCATCTTGCATGCTATTCCCTACACATGGCTTTGTTAGAAAATGTGGTCAAAATACTTTCTAGCTATGATAGTACAATAAAAAAAAATCTAGTCTATTATTATTGAAAAGTTTTATTTTAGATATGGAGAAATATTCACACGTGTTTCAAATTAAATCTTATGACGAAACTAAACTCATTTCGAGTGGAACATGTCGCAAACAGGGAAATCCTTCTAGTGATTGAAATGTAGCTAGAAGTGGAATGCATTTTAGGCGTGAAGAACCTTTATCTGCATTTTAGATTATATGTCATGAAAAGAAAAAGTTAAATTTGTGTGTAAAATATCCCATAATAAAGGAATCAATTCTAGTGATTGTATTGTAGTTAGCAATGGATTCTATGTATCCTTTGCTTGTTATTTGTCCACCAACACTGGCCTAGTTGCAGGACTATGTTTCATATCAATAGAAAACTATCAACAGAAAACTGGCCTTCTCTAGTGACTGCCCTATCTCCTACAAAACTTCTAATGGCTGGATAGTGTGAATATAGGGCAATGAACACAGGATTTTATGATTACCATCATTTTGTGATGTTTTTTCAAAAGTGTTTGAATATGCTCATAACACTAAAATTAGCCATTACTTCTTATCAATAGCTATTTTACATTAGTATTTCTATGTTTACTATTATATACTTTACAAAATATAAATTTAAGACTTATTTTCTATTTGCACTGGCATTGTGTTTACTAAATCTTATGGGTGACTCCTATGCACCTACTAAAACATGTTCATAATACTTGTAGGGGCAATTTAATGGTTACCCTAACTAGTCTATCTTGTTTGATGCTGTATGGTAAAAGCCTGAGAATATACAAAAGGACTAATGCTAAAACTTGTTAGCAAAAACCATCCATCAAAGGAGGAAAGTTGAGAAAACAAATAACAAAACACATGCAAAATAGAAACAAAACAAAGATACATGTCTAATAACAACATGCAGTTACATTATGTATATTCTATGTATGCAAGCAGTGCTAACCATGAAAAGGTTACATGATATTAGAAAATGAAAAAGAAGCAAATCTATGTGTTCATGTGTCATTATGATATTACACATCATTGTCTTTTGTAACACTCATAATAGAATTGTCCAATGAAAGTTAAATGTGCTTTGTATTTTGAACTTGTGCAACAAGAGCACAATTGCTAATATGTCTTTTTTATACTTTTCTAATGTAATAGCTGCAAGCTTAGGAAAGGTCTATTTGAAAACATCCTCTTGCAAATAGCAATCAAGATTTATATCTACTTTTTCTATGGTGGATTGCAAATAGTGTTGGCATGTAAACACTGCATTGTTGCCACAACTATTGCATTGAGCATTATCTTTTGCAGAATTCTAGGCAGTAGCACAATTTGCTAACATGAGTTACAATAAGGCTGGAATGGAGCCAAGTAAACGTTCTTTGGTCTAAGAATTCCTTTTACCTGCAATCAATGCATGTTTTTTGTTAATATTGCAGCAAGTTTGTTTATGACAATGCAATGGGCATAAAATACAAAGCTAGGTTCCCCATGATTTGAATTGTTACCTACAGATTACACTAGATCAGTGTGTTGAAAGAAGCTCGTGTGGAGTGATAAGATCACATGTCCAAAAAACTAGATTGAGCTGACTCTATGACACTCATGCCCTTCGTACCACCCCTCACAACATTTTTGAATAGTACCATTGGCATTTACATAGATGTTAGTATTTGTAGTGTAGCACTGCATACAACACTATGACTATTCAAAATTATACCTGCACAACAATATAAGTGTTTAGAATTATAACCTGGACAACAATAGAAGTGTTTTGTTTACACTAGTTAATATGATATGCAAACACCAATTCATGTGCAAAGAGAATTGTATGGAGAGAGGTGGTTCTTGAATTTGTGGAGAAAAAAAATACTTGCATTCATTCCCCAAGAAGTCAGTGAATCCCCTTGATTATGGATCTTCTGAGGATCCATATATGTATGTGTTGGCCTTATGGCTAGTTGCATATTTGTATTGTTGTATGTGTTTTTTTGTGCAAATCAATTTGTTGGGAGCCTCCTAGCTCGAGGGTGAACTTGCTTGCAAGCCCTACGATTGGTAGATGAGCTATCCTAGGTATATGAGGCCTTTTATTTCTCGTGTGATGCATATTTTAAGTTTCTTGGGAGTCACTTTTCATGGAGACAATTTTTTTGTTCCTTCTTCTTTTATCCATCATAAATCCCATTGTAAAGGGATTTGTTATGTAATTTTTCCTTGGGAAGGTTCTTTTAGAATCGTGCTATGTGAAGTGGAGTAATAAATATGGATGTAGTGTTCCATTAAATATTGTAAAAAAATTATTTCTCTCTTGATAAAGAAAATGTCTTGTTGTACATTATTTTTTCTTGATAACCCCATTTTTGAGGGGTATGTACTGTGATAATTTTTAAGATATTCTATCTCAACCCTATATATTGTGTTGGAGTTAGATAAATGAGAATTACTCTCCCATTGTCAATTCTATTTATCCACATGCTAAATTTGTATATAAACTATAAACTTATGTTTTTCTTTTGAAAAGAAAATCATTTCAATAAATATTTTGCATTGTACATGTTTACTTGAACAAATAGTAGTAATAGTATAGTTCATTTCAAATAATCACTTACAGATTTGTGTAAGATTCTATATAAGAAAGAAATTATTTCAGATTTAATCTTAATGAAAATATATTTGTCCCTCAATTCATAAATTAGCACACAGGTAGAAAATTAATTTCTAGATAAACTATTTACTTTGGATGGATACAATGAATGATTTGTTTTATAACCAAAAAAATTCTTTTCAATGTACATATTTGTTGTTGAAAATTTGTAGAGTATAAATTCTTGCAAATGAAGGAGAGATTACCTGTACAATAATATTTATGTATAAATCATTTTGTATTCATTTACACATGTTTTGCATAATCAATTATCTATAGGAAAGTATACCTCCTGCCTTGGCTATAGAAAATTTATAATAAACAATTCTAAAAATTTCCCCAGTAACATAATAAATTGTGAATTTTGCAAATCGGATCTTATTAATTTGCATTTCATTATTATACATATATCAAAACTTATATGTGTGTTGTGCTTTATATATATATATAGTACTTGACATTATGAGATATTTGTAATATATATATAGTAATAGATTTAAAAAAATTGAATAGTACATTGTAATTCGTATTGTTTTATTCATAAGTATAGTATTTATTTAAAAAAATGGGGTGGAGGCTACCTTTGCCACCCCACTTCCCATGTGGAAGTGGCGAAAGCCCCACGACTTCCACCATAGACTTATGGCTATTTGGGGAAGTCAGCTATGGGGTTACAAGTTGTGACATGGGGAGAGCGGCCCCTTGTGGGAAAGCTGCTTCCCCTTCTCCCCTTGTTTATCATATTGTTATATATATATTTTTGATATGTAAAAGGTGACATAGGCTGCTTTTGTTAAATTAGTAACACTTCAGAATAATTCATGCATGCCCAACCCTACGAATAGGGTTGCCAAGGAGGAAACCGATAGTATGCATCCTACCATTTGGTCTATCAATCCCCAAATTATTGTATTTCTTCTTCCTTGAGCATGCCCATACTTCTTGATCTGCACACTAAATTGGAAGAGCTTCCGAATCCTCCTTTACGTAGCTTGTCACTTCCTCAACCTTCTGTTCACACGCTAGATTGGCCAACTTGTCTGCAATAATGTTTGCCTCACGATAACAATGGTTTAAGAAGAAATTGTCCATTGAGCTATGTTCCACCCAAACAGCCTCTCCTATAATGTTCAGCTTCCAATTTGGACCACTGTGTTGAGATATGGTGTTAATGCAGATTTGACAGTCTCCCCAAATGTCCAAGTTAGTCAGCTTCTTCTTTCTACAAAGTCTAAGACCGACTAGGAGGGCTTGGACCTCGGTGTCGATATTGGTACCAAGCGAAAGCTTTTTCGATGTTGCCCAAATCAGCACTCCGTTATCATTGCAGACAATACATCAAACGCTACTATGGGGGAGGATGCCACTTCACTGTAGCTCTCTTCAATTTTTTTCTTGGGTAAGGCTCGCTTGCCGCATAAGAAGTTGCAGGTTTGAAGATTAGTCATATCTTCATTTGCTTTCATCCTAGTTGGTGAATGGTTTTCGGAGAGATTTGCTAGATTTCCATTTGGCCATGATTGTTTCACATATGCTCTGCTCTATCTTTTGATGACCCCCTTTACAAAGGTTTCTTCTTTTTTAAAAATATGTTTATTTCGTTCCTTCCAAATGTTCCAGATGATTAGAGAGGGGCCTGCAATCCAAATTCCTTCCCATAGGGATTCCCTCATTTTAGGCCAACTTTTGAAGATGTCTAGCACGTTATTTGCGAAGGCACCACTCGTAGTATTGTCTAGTGAACTCGTAAGTCAAGAGGAGATGATTTGCACTTTCTTCTTCCTTTTTACACAATACACACCAGGATGGACCCACTATTTCGATGGTTCTTAATCTATTCCCAATTAGTATTTTGTTATGGAGCATTGTCCATGCAAAGACACCTGCCTTTCGAAGACACCACGGGCTCCAACATAGTTCAGCCAGCCAGTTTCCTTGATTTCTCTTAGCAACTTGCAGTTTCTATCCCATTCTTACTGAATACATACCTGACTTAGCCCCTATCCACACAATCTTATCTTCTCTCCCATTAATCAAAATTATAATTAATTATATATATATATATATATATATATATATATATATATATATATATATATATATATATATATAAACTTTTCTTAAAAAATTAATCAAATTTGTTCGTTGCCAATAATTTTTATACAATATTTTGTATACTGTGTAATGTGTAGATCAAAGAAAATAAAAAAATAAATGTTTCAACTTCATCTTTTCCTACACAGAAAATAGAGAGATATAATTGTATTTCTTTTGTATTCTAAGTAAAATATTTATAGCGATGTTAACAGAAAAAAAAAATTTAGTATCCTCTCTTTATCTAGGCTCCATCTGGATCTGTACCATATACAAATCTTTTTAACCTCCATAGTGATTCTTTAGATCACTAATGGAGAAATATGTAAATCCTTACTAGCCAAATCAAACCCTACTGCTATGCTACTGCAGATAGTATTCTTATATCAAAATTTAATCATCTTTTCTATATTGAAAACAGTTCGATCTGTAAGCATCTACACATATCTCTAGACGCCAAACCCCAGCAAGAGGGGATTCTAAGTAAATCATATTTTTCCTTCCTCTATTTTCTTACATGAAAACCTAATCATCCATACCTGCAAAAAAAACAAATGCAAAACGAAGCCTTAATCATACCTAGAAAATAACAACAAATCTTCGAACCTGTCAATCCATAAACACTCTTGAAAACATCATCTGCTCATGCAACACCAGAAAACAAAAGATTTTTATGGAAGGAGGTTTTAGCATAAAGGTAACCGCATGTAAATAAACAAACAGAATCAGAGTTAAACTAAAAACACTATTAGATTTTGCTTGTGAGAATGGAGCTGGAGGTGATATAGGCATCAAGGATTGATACTAGAAGCTTCTACATCCCTATCCTCTTTCATACCTACATAATGAGAAAAGCATCCTACAGCAAAACAAATAGAGAAAATGAGGAGTTAGAGTAAAAAGAAAAGCTTTTATATGAGACTCTACCAAGTTAGTAAGTTTTAAGACTTTATTAAGTAGTGCCAATTATGACCCTATAGTTTAGCTAATCTGGCCTTAATTAGTGTGACACGATATTAAGTTTGCTTTTAATTTGCATTGCATTTATATTTTAAAGTTCGTTTATTTTTAATGGTAAATATAAAAAATTAAGAATTTTCTATGCCATATTTATTAAGTGAAATTTATTTAATTCTTTCTTTTATTTTATTTTATTTCAATTATTAAATTAAAGGAAAATTATAATTCTGAGATTTAATTAAATAAATGTATAATTCTTAGATTTTTGAACAATGTTATTTTTGGATTTAATTTACTTGTGGGATTTTATAGAAACTTGGGAAGTGTAATGATATTTTATTTTATTAATTTTAATTAAATTGGTGAATTTGATATTTTAATCAAAATCACTAAGGCATTCCAAAATTTAGATCTTCTTGATTGATGTATTATGAACAATTATTTCCATGACATTTATTTATTTTATATTTTTGTTAAGCTATTAGGGCTAGGTTACAAATTAAACCATCATTAGATGAGAAACTAAACTTAGTGGTTAAATTTAGGAATTTAAATTTGACTCCTGAGCATTTTCCACCTCACTAAAGGTGATGATTTTTTTTGACACTTTCATATAGAAAACAAAAGGGAGATCAATCATGCAAATTATCATTTTAAGTCATTGTACCTAACAATGTATCGATACCTCATTAGGTGGACATCAAGTTATATTTAGGGTGTTGCATCGGAGTTCCACCATCTACATGCATGACCTTTCCCTTCACCTTGTGCAGCATGCCCTCATTTGTTGCACGTGCAATGGTGTTGAGTGTACATTGTTCACTTCTAAAAATAGAATTATCATAGTTATTATGTTGTATGTATCAAAAAATTGCTCTATGTTTGTGCCCATTTGTACATGTGTGTATAGGTGGGCATTACACAACTATATCTTAGAAAGGCCCAATAGCAAAGGGCATTGCACAAACCTTGTTGATTAACCTATGAGGCCCATGCTCTTATACCCAGCCTAGATGGATATGGTTGAGGATGATCATATGTGCAAAGTTGAGAATGGTCACCAACCCACTAACCAAATTCTTTTCACTTCCATCATCAATACTCAAAAGAGTCATAGTATTCTTGATTTGATAATTTTATGTGAAAATAGAATTGCAAGAGGCCTTAAAGTAGTTCATAGTCATGAGAACAAGGGTAGGGTTAGACTCTATAGGATTATCAACCTCCACTATGGGAGAATCCTCCATCTCTTCCACATTCTTTTGTTGCTCTTCTACAAGGAGTGTTTTTCCATCTCTCTTACTTTGGAGTACCCTGCAATCCTCATTAGAATGACCCCAGTGCTTGGGATAGATGTAGAATTATTTATTTCTACTAGTGGTATAGGAGGCTGAGTTCTTTGGAAATTGTGATTGGCCACTAATGTTACTGGAGATTCTAGAAGCACCCTATTGCATCCCCTTTTTAAGCCCTAACTTATTTTCTACAACCATTGCAAGAATAAAAGCCCTATCCAAAGATTTGTCTTTAGACATAGCCAACTCTTTACGAAGGCAAGGAGATAGACTTGAAATAAATTTAACAAGTACCTCTTTTCCATCTGAAATATTGATCTTGACTTGAATCTTATTGAAGGCATCAATATATTGTTGCACTGATTGACCCTGAGCAACTTGATCTATAGCCATTTTCCTTACATGTTTCATAGATATCTAGGGGGATAAATTATTTCCTTAAGAGTTTATTCTAGAGCTAGCCACTTAGTTATCTCATCTTCTCTTGTTGTGAGCATTATTTGATCATTTTTCCACCAATCTACAAGTAAATTTTATAGATGGACCTTAGCTATTTGTACATTTTGGGGTTAGTCAAATTAGGTCATGTTTTGAAATATGCCTCAAGACTAAAAATCTAAGAATCTATTTTTTCACCATGAAAGCTTTGTCATGCCCACATTTCCCCATGTGGTCATGACACACAACACACGTGTCATGCCCACATTTGTCATATGGTTATGACACAAATAACCAAAAACTTTTTTGCAAGTCCCTAGGAACCCCCTCGCATGCGTCTACGTGCTTGGTGGCAATACACATGAGGCGTAAACATGTCATTCATATTCAGGGAAGTGCTTCTACCTACGAAATCCCCTGCATGATGAGAGTCGTCTAGGGGGTATGTGACGTGATGTGCACCACTTCTAGGGTTAGAATGGATTTAATCCGAACCCTAAGCTTCCTAGGTGAAAAAGATGATTTTGACTGATTCGAAACCAAGTCCTAACTCTAATGCATAAATGAAATCAAATAAATAAAATATGAAATCAATGGCATGATGGTCGCATGATAAGATGGAGTGATTAAATGAAAGTCACAAGATGCCATTAAAAAAATAAAACCCTAAATTCTAGGAAAATTTTGACAGCATAAGGCATTTTCAATAATTGAAATAAAAGTTTTAAAAGAAAAATCCAAAGAAAATTAATGCAAAATTTAAAATAACTAATCAAAAGGAAAATAAATAAAATTCCAAAGTCAAATAAATTTGACCACTCAACAACACCATAAAATTTAAATTAGAATAAAAGACCAAAATAAAAATCAATACTTTAGTCCATTAATAAATATAATTTCATCAATTACATTTATTAATTAACCTAAGTTAAAATAATTAAAAGGAGGATAAATTAAAATATCCTCTCAAGGATAAAATTAGTTTAAAATAAAATTTAATTCAATAAAGAGATTCCTCAACCCATTAAATTAAAACATATAAGGTAAATTAAATGAAGCCCATAATAAATAACATTGCAAGGGTTAAATTATCCCATTAAAATAAATCAATCCAATTCCACAATGAATTAAAATTCATACACCCCCCCCCCCCCAAAGAAATTTAAAAATCAACTTAAAATACCCGAGCACAAATAAAATTAATAAAAGGCAACAAAAAAATATAACAATAACTCACTAATTCACATAAAGCCCTAAAACTCAACTACTAACATATTAATTTTCTTCACCCAAAAGGAAACCCTAACTCATTCTTATTCCCATGCTTTCCCTTAAACCCTATTTTTTTTCTTTTTATCAACAGATGTGTTTGTTGTAGCTAAGGAGTAGAGCAGCCATGGCCACCACATTCTAAGTAGGCTTATTATATATATTATTTTGTTTATATATATATATATATATATATATCATGTGTAGGTACAAGGCTCATGGCAGTCGAGCCGAGTGGAGCTGGCAACAAGGGGACTAACGGCTCATTATTTGCAGGCCGACGTTTCTTACTTACAGACCCCTGTGTTATGGAGTAGACCGGCGTCTATTTTTTTATATATATAGAGGTGTGATAGGGATGGGGGGTTCATCTCCCACCCAACTCCCACTAACAGCAACCATGGCGACGGCTTACATGTCGCCGCCCCTCCCAACCTTCATGAAATGGCCCTACGGCCTTTAGCTATAGCGTAAGGGGTTTTTGAACCCTCAGTAACATTAATGAAAGAAAAAAAAACATTCTTTGGACTTCAAAAATATTCATTAGGAAATTTTTTGTTTTGTTTTAAATTACAGTTATATATTGCATCAGCATATATATATATATATATATATATATATATATAGACACAAGCTATTACATGTATGATATGTGTGCATATATATCAGTAGTAAATACGTGGGTAAAATTTCCCCCTAACAATTGAATCTATCTTTTGCTAATACACACATAGTGGAATAACTAGAATAGGGAAAATACTAAACATAGATTTTATATAGGCATGCATACAACTGGTAAATAAAATCTTCTCCTAGAAATGAGAACAGTAGTATAATATTCCTTTTCACGAAACATTACTTAGAAATCAAGTAGATTTTCTTTCTCTTACAATTTCTTCCATAAATAAAAAAAATACAATACATGTGATAACATTTCACTTACTCTCTATTAAATTATAGAACTATCTATTTGATCTATATTGTTTTCTTTTCAGCATATACAACTAAAACAACCTTCTATTTTCTTGCAAAATAAATACTGCAACTACTTATTTTTCTCCACAAGACAAAAAAAAAAAAAAAAACATCACAAACACAAACCAGCAACATAGTGATTAAACTATAAACTTCCCCGTCCACTCCTCTTCTTCACACAACCATCCCAAGTTCTACATTTACATTTATCTAAATGGAGATGAATGGAATTAATTTTATTACAACAACTAACGAACACAATGAAAAACATTTGTTATAGCACAATAAAAATGATTTTTCCAGTCTACAAGTTACAACAGCAATTACATTTATACAAATTACAATAATAGGGACACGGATAAGACTCTCAACAATCAACAAAATCTGTACAACACCAAAATAATACAATATGCAGTACAACTTTACAACTCCAACCATTATGGCCTTCAAGGCTATGGCTTAAAAATAGCCAACTAAAAGTAGTGCCAAAACATGAAAAATGGACTTCACCAAGCTCCATTTTCTTCAACTATAGACCTGCAATAACACAAAAACCAAAAAAAAGAAACAAGCCACGAAGGAAAGCCCTCCTCCCTACCATACACCTGCTAGTGCGTCACTCCTGAGATGGGGAGGTAGGATTCACATGGTTTTGCGCACACACACCACAACAAATAAAATGTTTCCATGCAAACAAAAGATCACTCCCATGGATTTGCAGAAACAAAACTCAATAAATTGAGTTTGAAGGGGGTAGGGAAGTGGACCCCTCAACTCAAGAGGCCACCCCAAGAACTCCAAAGATCACAAAATCTCAAGGCCTCAAGCCAACCACATTATCGACCAAAACTCAAAAACCACTATGGCACTCATGCCAAATCACAAATTGTTCCAAAAACTCATATGATGCCCTCAAGGCTAAAATATTGCAACACAAAGGAGATGACCTCAAGGAGGTTCACTCTCCCCTACCCCAAACTAGTTGAGCCTTTCCTCCAAAATGGAGGTGCTCTCACCACACCCATCCCACACAAAAATAAAATGACAACCCACATAATATGCAACCACATACACAAAAGAAAACACAAGCAAGAAGGGTAATGGCCATAGCCATGGAGCTTACCTTCAAAAGCCCTAAAATGGAAGCATGTTTGATGAAGAGCTCCAAGATTCCCAAAGATTTATCCAACTCTCCAATTTTCTCTCTAACACTCTCAAGCCTCCAAGAAAAAAAGAAATTTAAAAAAAAAAGAACTCCACACTCCTATCTAAGAGGAGGTAATATAGGCCTTCCAATCTGGCCTTGAGGAATGAGAAGATGACACTTGTCACCTTCTCCTTCCTCATCCCATGCCACTTGCAAGGGAGAAGGAGTGTGAGGGTGACAAGTGTCACCCTCCAATTCCGTCATATCCCTCACCTTCTCCACTTGTGCTCTCAGACATGTGTTAGAGACCAAGTGGTGAGGTGGCAATTCCCTTCAAGCCTCCTTGAGGATAAGGGATGCCATATGGAATCCTCTTATTCTCCAAGAGAGCCATCTCCCTCCAAGATGCTCTCACACATGTGTGAGAGTCTTGGAGGGAGATCACACACACTTGGGAGTCTTGGAGACTTCCCAAGTCTTCTTGGTGAAGGGATACCCAAACTTTGGGAATGGAGATGGGTCTTTCCCAAAGCATGACTCATCTCCCACCCTCAACCATTTCAAAATTCGTCACTTTGACTAAACCTCAGTTGAGAGTGACCAAAAGTGAGTTACCCTAAGGTTTAGTTAGCCAAAATTGACCCTAGACCCATGGGTAACCACCTAGGGTAAGTTTTGGGACACTAAGGTACATCTAGGGAGGCATAAATTCACTTTTAAATGGCCCAAAATAAAAAATAATACCAAGTGGTGTAAACAATTAAAATATACAACACATGATATAAATTAATTTAAGAAAAGGGGTACTAGGCCAAAATAATAAATCAAACAAGTACTTAAACAACATCTGATCAAACGTGATCCTCGTCCCTCTTGGGAATGGATGGGTTTCATAGGGAATAACATATGCGTGAACATTACCTCCAATTTCTCGTGGCCTGGGAATATAATCCTGCACAACTAGATCAAGTGTCAATCACATCATGTATAATCATAGCTGAAGAAACTGAAATTAAATTCATGTCATTGCATACAACATTAATTATTCCCAACATAATTCAAGATTAAACTACATTTTCTATCTAATGTCACATAATCATCATCAATTAATGAATCCACATAATGAACTAGAAATCACATCAATAATTATCATCTAATATATCTCGTATGTCTAATCTCATCATAGCATCAAAATATGATGAAATCAAATCACCATATGTCTAATCAATGTCAAACCAAAGTCAGGAGCTATAATCTAATCTCCATAATGGAAATAATTATCCCTCAAAGTCTGATAATGTCATCAACTAAAATGTAAATGATCAAAATAGGGGAGTGAAAATAATCAGCCTCACATCCTCCCCCCCTAAGACTAAACTTCCTCCTGGAAGTCATCAAAAAGGTGAGGATAGAGTGCCCTCAAACTTGCTGCATCCTCCCAAGTCGCTGTGACCTCATCATAACAATCCCACTGGACCCTAACCTGGTCCAGCTCTCAACCTCAAAGGCCCAACGTCTGACAATCGAATATGCGAATTGTCTCCAAAACCAACTACTCGTCTGCCTCTACCTATAGAGCACTCTAGTCCAATACATGAGATAAATCAGATATATATTGTCTCAATATAGAAATATGAAAGACATCGTGGATACACGACAGGCTAGATGGCAATGCTAGATGGTAGGCAACATGTCCTATCCACTCCAAGATCTTAAAAGGTCCTACAAACCGTGGTGTGAGCTTAGAGCCCTTTCTATAATGGATTGGACTCTTGTGTGGCCGCACTCTAACGAATACTCTATCCCCAACTGAGAAGCTCCAATCAAATCTCTTAGCATCGGCATACTTATTCTATCTATCATGTGCCTCCTGAAGTCTATGCCTAATCAGTGTGACCTGTTGCTCCATATCCTAAACCAACTCTGGACCAATGGCAACCCTGTCCTCTATCTGATCCCAACTCAATGGTGTCCTGCATGGTCTGCCATATAAAGCTTGAAAAGGAGGCATACCCAACAAGCTGTGATGCCCATTATTGTAGGAAAACTCAACCAGATATAGATACTCCTCCCATCTTGAATGATGGTCCATAACATACATATGAAGCATGTCCTCCAACACCTGATTCACCTGCTCTGTTTGTCCATCTGTCTCAGGGTGACATGCAGAACTAAAGTTGAGTTGTGTGCCCAATGCCTATTGCAAAGCCCTCCAAAAGGCTGAAGTGAACATTGAATCCCTGTCAGAAATGATGAAGTGAGGTACCCCATGTAATCTAACAATATCATCCAAGAATACTCTTGCCACTGCTGGTGCATTGTACATCGTGCATACAGGTGAGAAATATGCCACCTTGGTCAACTTGTCAACTGTGACCATGATGGCATCATGGCGATACAAAGACATAGGAAGACCAACAATGAAATCCATGGAAATGGTGTCCCATTTCCACTCAGATATCTCGTGAGGGTATAAAAGACCCACTGGATGCTGATGCTTGGCCTTGACCCTCTAGCACTCAAGGCATCAAGCAACAAACTTTGCAATATCCTGTCTCATACCGACCCAATGGTAAAGCTATCATAGGTCAGCATGCATCTTCTTCACCCCCAGATGTGTCGCATACGGTGCTCTGTGAGCCTCTGATAACACTACAGTATGTAGGTCACCTATGCGGGGTACATAGATGTGATGTCGATGACAAAGTAACCCATCTGCCTCTAGTGAGTATCCTATAAACTTGCCCACAAGGGCCATCTGTGAACTGATCTCCTGCTGCACCTCAAGAAACCACTCATCCTCAGGCAAATGCTGAATAATGTGTCCTCTCAAGTCCACATTCAGAGTCAAGGTCAAAATCTCGTGGCACCTCCGACTCAATGCATCAGAATATGTACTGAAGATTGTGATGATCTGAATGAAGCTCAAAGCGACAACCCAATAAGAAATGTCTCCAATGGACTAGAGCATGAACCACTGCTACAAGCTCCAAATCGTGAGTGGGGTAGTTCAAATCATGGGTCTTGAACTTTCGTGACTCATACATGATCGTTCTACCACCCTGCATAAGTATGGCTCCCAAACCCTCAAGTGATGCATATGTACAAACCATAAAATCTATTGCTAGATCTGGAACCGCTAAAATGGGAGCACTAGTAAGACGCTCCTTGAAGACCTCAAAAGCCCTCTCACACTACTCAGTCCATAGGAAACTCTTCCCTTTTTATTGAAGGGAACTGATGGGGTGTGCTATCTGAGAGAAACTCTCAACAAATCTACAATAATAACCAGCTAACCCCATAAAACTCCAGACCTCTATCACACTGGTAGGTGCTGGCCAATCTTTGATAGCCCTGATCTTCAATCGATCTATGAAGATTCCATTGCCAGATAGGATGTGCCCCAAGTACTGTACCTCTATCTTGAAAAATACACAATTCACCAAGTTCCCATAAAGATTCTACTCCCTCAAACACTATAAAACCTGACGTAGGTACTCCGCATGCTCCTCCTTGGTCTGCAAATAGATCAATATGTCATCAAGAAAAATAATCACAAACCAATCCAAGTAGGTACATAACACCCCATTCATGAGACTCATGAACACTATAGGGGCGTTCATCAAACCGAAGGGGACCACAGTGAACTCATAGTGGCCATATTGAGTCCAGAAGGCAGTCTTATGGATGTCCGCCTTTGTGATACGCAACTGATGGTAACCAGACTTCAGGTCAATCTTAGAGAACACACTGGCTCCCTGCATCTGATCGAAGAGATCATCAATCCTAGGTAGAGAATAATGATTCTTCACCGTCACCTTATTCAACTACCTATAATCCATGCATAATTGAAGAGACCCATCCTACTTCTTCACAAATATAACAAGAGTGCCCCAAGGTGAAACACTCGGTTAGATGTGCCCCTTCTCAAGAAAGTCCTCAAGTTGTAACTTGAGCTCTGTGAGCTCATGAGTGGTCATCCTGTAGGGTGCACGAGACACTGGCTAGGCACCCAACACTAAGGCAATATGAAAGTCTACCTCACGATGGGGTGGTATCTCTGGTAACTCTATTGGAAACACATTGGCAAACTCTCCCAAGATGGGATGGTCATCCAAAGATGCCTCAGGCTCATCATCTGATCTGTCACTCACTGTAATAATGAACATCTAGCATCCCTTCCGCATGCAGTGCTTAAGCTGCTGAGCGAATATCATATGCACTGCTATGGGATTCTGAATGCCCACTATCTTAATTGATGTACCATGATCGTCTAAGCATCTAATCACCTTTCGATGGCAATCTAGCTTGGCTCGGTGAGCCATAAGCTAGTCCATACCCAAAACCACATCGTAGGATCCTAATGTCATAACTCTAAGGTCACATACTATGGCAAAGGGTCCCAAAGATATCTCACAGTTGTGGACTAAGGCATCTACTATCATCTTGGCCCCTGAGTCAACTCAACCACCCACCTATCACCCTACGTAGAGGCCACCAGCCTACAACACTCCACTAACAATGGAGATATGAAAGAGTCAGTAGCACCAGAGTCAAAAAGAATAGAAATGGGGACACCACCTATCATACCTGATGTCTCAATCACTGATACCTAAAAATTAGCTTGGCAATTATCAACCACTGCGAACATATGGTAGGACCTACCCACATCTCCAACTGTCTACTCTGATCCTCCCAAATGAGGTTGCCCCCTACTGTAAAGCCCTGTGGACACTCTCTGGCTAGATGTCTCACTCCACCACACACATAACATGGGCCCCTAGCCTATACCTGTCCAGTTTGAGTCCTACTCGACTGCTACCGTCTAGATCTACCTGTGGACCCTTGTGAACCGCTGTATGACTTCTGTGACCTTGCGGGTCCCATAGGTGGTCCGTACTATCTCTGATCTCTACACGGGCCCTACTACTGCCAACCTCCATTATGCCCCCATGTGGCCTCTACTGTGGCCTGGATCTCTGTTGTTGCTGTGGATGCTGCTACTGTCAAGGCCTAGGAGGTAAGGATGCAGAACTAAATCCCCCTCTCTAAGGTGGTAGTGGTGGTCTGCGGTAACTCTGCTGATGCTGCTGCTACCCACGATCCTGAAACTAAGGGCGTGAACTCTATCTTCGTCCATGTATCTCCTTAGCTATGTATGCCTTCTCGGTAGCATCACTCAATGTCTGGGGGTCTGCCATGCGTAGAGGCCCTACTATGCTATGGTTCAACCCTCTGATAAACTTATGGACCAGGAATTTCTTGTCATGGAGATACTCCGCATATCGAGACAACCAAGTGAATCTACCCTCATACTGAGCAATGGTAAGCCCTCTCTGCTGAAGGTCATGAAAATCATCTATATGATGCTACCTATAGTGATCTAATAAATATCGCGTATTGAAGCGCTCGATGAAAGTCTCTCATGTGAGTGTGTCCAATGATAGATGGCGCTTGCACTCCTTAGTGTGCCACCAAGTAGCTGTTGCATCTTGCAACAGGTGGACTACCACATGTGCCTTTGTGTTGCCCTCGTAAGGATGCAACACAAAGCATCTATCTAAGCTGATGAGCTAGGCCTCTACCTCAGCTCCCTCTGTGGTACCGACGAATGTAGGTGGATTCAGCCTCAACAAATCCCTGATGGGATCTATTCGGTCTCTCTGCCCTCTGATAGGCTCATCTCCATAATAATCATAAGGCCTGTGAATAATCTGCTCCATTGGCACTACCTCCTCATGCCTAGCATGACATGGAGGGCTCCTGCTATGGGCCCTGTCGACTGACCCAACCTCCTCTGCCATTGTATCTGGTACCTCAACATATGGCTCCACACGTGGTGTCTCTCGTGGCTTGATGCAGGGCTCCACACGTGGCTCAACATGTGATTCTGCTCGTGGCTCCACGCATGGCTCCTCTCATGGATCAATGCGGGGCTCAACACGTGGCTCTATATGTGGCTCAACTACGGCTGGTGGTAGTCTATCTAACACTGCCTGTAGAGCCTATAATATCTATGGCCTAATATCTGGTATAGGTAGGGCCGGTGGTCCCTAGGATACCTGTAGGGCCGGTGGTGCCTGTCCCTCAGCTGAAGAGTCACTATGAACCTCTACGGACTCCATGTGGCGTGAACGCACTCGTTGAACTCGTCAGGGAGGCATCCTACAAAAATGAGGTAACCACAAATTAATCAAAGTTGTGGAATAATAATGTGCCCTAAACAAGCCCAGTGTTTAAACTTGGGCTCTGATACTAAATTTCATGCCCACATTTCCCCATGCGGTCATGACACACAACACATGTTTCATGCCCACATTTGTTATGTGGTCTTGACACGAATAACTAAAAAAATTTCTGCAAGTCCCTAGGAACCCCCTCACATGCATCTGCATGCTTGGTGGCAATACACATGAGGTGTAAACATGTCATTTATATTCGGGGAAGTGCGTCTACCTACGAAATCCCTGCATGATGAAAGCCGTCTAGGAGATATGCAATGTAGTGTGTGCTGCTTCTAGGGTTAGAATGGATTTAATTCGAACCCTAAGTTCCCTAGGTGAAAAAGATGATTTTGACTGATTTGAAACTAAGTCCTAACTCTAATGCATAAATAAAATCAATGGCATGATGGTCACTTGATAAGATGGAGTGATTAAGTAAAAGTCACAAGATGCCATAAAAAAAATAAAACCCTAAATTCTAGGAAAATTTCGATAGCATAACATATTTTCAATAATTGAATTAAAAGTTCTAAAAGAAAAATCCAAAGAAAATTAATGCAAATTTTAGAATAATTAATCAAAAGGAAAATAAATAAAATTCCAGAGTCAAATAAATTTGACCACTCAACAACACCATAAAATTTAAATTAAAATAAAAGACCAAAATAAAACTCAATACTTTAGTCCATTAATAAATATAATTTCATCAATTACATTTATTAATTAACCCAAGTTAAAATAATTAAAAGGATGATAAATTAAAATATCCCCTCAAGGATAAAATCGGTTTAAAATAAAATTTAATTCAATAAAGAGATTCCTCAACCCATTATTAAAAAATAGAAGGTAAATTAAATGAAGCCCATAATAAATAACATTGCAAGGGTTAAATTATCCCATTAAAGTAAATTAATCCAATTCCACAAGGAAATAAACTACACAAGGAATTAAAATTCATACCCCCCCAAAGAAATTTAAAAATCAACTTAAATAAACACAAAAAGAGTCAAACAAATAAAAAATGATTCCAAGGCAAGGGAGAGGCAATTATAAATTCCCGTGCACAAATAAAATTAATAAAAGGCAACAAAAAAATATAACAACAACTCACTATTTCACATAAAGCCCTAAAACTCAACTACTAACATATTAATTTTCTTCACCCAAAAGAAAACCCTAACTCATTCTTATTCCCATGCTTTCCCTCAAACCCTATTTTTTTTCTTTTTGTTAATAGATGTGTTTGCTGCAGCTGAGGAGCAGAGCAACCATGGCTGCCACATTCTAAGTAGGCTTATTATATATATTATTTTGTTTATATATATATATATATATATATATATAATGGAGTAGATGGGCGATGTGAAAAAGTGGGCGGGAGTACTTTTTATAGAAGAAGGTGGTGAAGGTAGCAAAGGAGATGAAGTGATTTACAACAAAGGTGAAAAAGTGTCGTATGTTGCGACAGGAGTCAACACAATCCCAATCAGTAGCAAAAGGAGAACTTATGCAGATATTACCAAAGGAGAGGCAAGTCTGAAGTAGGAAGAATTGGTAATAAATGTGAAGGAAAAAGTTGACAAAGATATTGAAGCCCTAGAGTGAACATTAATAATAGGTAGGGTAATCAGAAGGAACAGATCCAAGTTACAAATCAAGGAATGGATTGGCGAAAACTAGGAAATAGTGGAAATTGTCCATTTCATCCCTAAGCAATTTTTGGTGGTTGATTTTCAAGGGGAGGCCGAAAGGGATAAAATTTTGGAAAATTTGCCATGGAAGATGGGTCTAGATCACATATATGTGTAGAAGTGGAGACCAAATTTTAACCTGAAGAACTTCGATCCCTATAAAGAATGAATATGGATAAGGTTGTATAATCTACCATTTGAATACTGGTCAGGAGGCTATCTATACCAAATAGGGGATACCCTAGGAAATGCGGTGGACTTGGATATGGGAAATAGTGATTCAATATATTTTGCAAGAATCAATTTGATAGCAATAAAGAAAATTCTGAAGAAATTAAAATTAATCACCTCGGCAGGAGCTTGGGAACAAACCATCGAGCTTGAGGAGAGAAAGTTCTTTTGTCTTAAATGTAAAAGCAGAAGGTACATGGAATCAAGATGCCCTAGAAACTCAAAAGAGGAAGCGAATAACATATCTTGTGTGAACAATGTGAATGATGGAAAAAAGAGAGGAATTGGAGACTCAGGAAATGGAGAAGGAAAATTTAATCTTTCAAAACTCGAGAAGGAGACCGGAAATCTTGGCAGAATCGGAAAATAGGGAACCAATGATTCTGGTCAAGGAGAATGAGAAGGTATCAAAACTTGAATCAGGAGTGAATTCAAAGGATCTCTCCCCAGAATTTCCAAAGAAGCCAGAAGACAGGATGGAGATGAATGAGCAAATCAAACCACCAGAAGAGTCGGAGTCATTGGTAAGTAAAAGTAGCCAAGAAGTCAGGGAGGATTCCAATCCGGAGGTAGTTATGGAAACCTTGGAAGCAGAAGAGAGGTTAACCAAGTTTTGGTCGGAAGATGAGGAGGCTGTGGAGGATAGGGAGGAGATCAAAATAGTAGATCATAGACACATTAGTCAAACTGGTGCAAGAGGTACTCAAGGCAAATCTGGAACAAGGAAGAAGTTAGGAAGGAAGACAGATAAGGAAAAAAGAGAGGATTATGCAGCGGACAAAGGGTTGATAAGCATCAAAAAATATATGTTGAGATCCAAGGGAGGAAGCGCCTCCCTTGAGAAGCCATGAAAATCTTATCATGGAATGTTAGAGGGTTAAATGCCCCTAACAAAAGGTGCGCAATCAAGTGCCACTTATCTAAACTGATGATGGATATAATTCTCTTGGAAGAAACTAGGTTGGTCCAGGAAGAAGCCATGAATTTCTTAAGGCATTACAGGCCCCTAAAAGGAGTGTTTAGTGATCCAAGGGGGACAGCAGGGGGTGTTGGGTTGATGTGGAATCCATCCAAAGTAGACATCAGAGAGATTGAGATATGCCAAAACTAGATTTTAGGTAAAGTTTATATGACTCAATCCAATGTGATTTTTTGGATATTTAGTGTTTACGGCCATGTCAAGTCAGAGGAGAAGAGAGAAGTTTGGAGGAGTATTTTAAATAAATTCCAGGTGATTGGAGAAGAAAGAATGATATTGGGAGGAGACTTTAATGCGGTGTTAGGTCTAGAGGAAAAAAGAGGAGGCATAAGAACAGAGAACAGCACTGCAAAATAATTCAGGGAATCTATGGAGGAGGGAAGTCTAATAGATTTTCCACCTAAAGAAGGCAGATTCACATGGACCAACAAAAGGGAAGGTTTCACTAATATTGTTGAACGGTTGGATAGATTTCTATGAAGCATGGAATGTTTGGAAACAGATTTAGGGATAGAATCAAGTATCTTGCCTTGCTCCTTGTCTGATCATTATCCCATCAAATTGTAGGTTAGCGCACTAGTCAAGCCCAAGAATTCATATTTTAAATTCAAAAAAATGTGGTGGAGAAGAGAGGAGTTGGTAGAACTGATTGGACAGTGGTGGTCAGAGATACCTGGAAGTAGAGGATCAGTCAGTTATATATTTTGTAAAAGAATGGGACACGTTAAGAAAAGATTAAGGGAATGGAATAAAGAAACTTTTAAAGATATGTTTTTAGAAAAGGAGAGAGTAGAGGGAGAATTGGAGGCTCTAAATGAAAAAATAATAAAGGATGGAATGTTTCAAAGTGACTATAGAAAAGAGAAAGAATTAATCGCAGAATGGGATGAACTCCTAGCTAGAGAAGAAGAGTATTGGAGGAACAAAGCTAGAGAAGTTTGGCTAGAAGCGAGGGATAGAAATACAAAAAAATTTCACAATTTAGTGAAAGCAAGAAGAATGATGAACAAAATTTCAGAGCTCACCAACAAGAATGAAGATTTTTTAAAGGAACTTGAAGAAATACAGAAGGAAGTTGTGAACTATTTTCAAAACTTCTTGACCCCTAAGGAAGGGTTCAATTGGAGGAATATTGATCCAGCCACAAGTTGCATAAATCAAACTCTTAGGAATGAAGAAATGGAAAAATTAGAGGAACCTTTCATGGAAGAGGAAGTTAAGAAGGCAGCTTTTCAATTGCATCCGTACAAGGCACTAGGCCCTAATGGGTTCCCGGCCTTATTTTTTTAGAAGTGCTGGTCTATTATGGGAAAGAAGGTTTGGAGAATCATTGAAGATTTCATAAAGAAGAACAAATTCGTAAAAGAAATCAACAACACAGTAATCACTCTTATTCCAAAAAAATTAGAATGCAAGACGGTAACCAATTTCAGGCCCATATCTTTATGCAATACAGTTTATAAAATAATGGCCAAATCAATAGGAAACAGACTCATACCTATCCTTGGAAGAATTATCTCTGAAAATCAAAATGGCTTTATGCTAGGGAGGGAAATTGTTGATAGTATTATTTTGGTTAGTGAAGTAATCAACTATATCAATCAGTCTAGACAGAAAAGTATGCTAATAAAACTTGACGTGAGCAAGGCCTATGATAGAGTAAGATGGAATTTTTTATTAAAGATACTTGAGAAAATGGGTTTTAGTCAGAAATGACTTGAAGGCATTTTCCAGTGCATCTACACACCAAGAATGTTAGTAGCAGTGAATGGCTCATTATGCGGTTTCTTTGAAATTTCCCAAGGACTGAAGCAAGGGGACCCCCTATCCCCATGCCTGTTTGTTTTAATGGCAAAACCTTTGGGAAGTATGATCCAACATTGCCAAAGGTCTAGGGGTTGGAAAGCAGTTCGGGTGGCTAGGGATATAGAACCAATCACCCACACTCAGTTCGTAGATGACACCTTGTTATTCAGGGAAGCTAGTTTAGCAAAAGTGGAGGCAATAAGGAGGGTTCTGGATTGCTACACAAATCTTTCAGGATAAATAATAAACAATGAGAAGAGAAGAATGTTTCTTTTCAACATTTCGAAAAGATGGCAACAATAGATAGCTACTATTTTGGGTTGTCAAGTTGATTCTCTACTAGCCAAATTTTTAGGGGCTCCTCTGTTTTGTGGGGCAATTAAGTCACAATTATGGGAAGAAGTGATTTCTCACTCAAAAAATAAAATGGAAGCTTGGAAAGGAAGGTGGTTAACTCTAGCAGGAAGGATCACCATGCTCAAAGCAGTGCTAGGGGCAGTCCCGATTCATTTAATGTCATGCTTTCCTATGCCAAACAAAGCAAAGAATAATCTAGAAGGTGGTTGGAAAAGGTTTTTATGGGAAAGATCAAAGGATGTAAGAAGAATCCCTTTAATCAGATGGAACAAAGCTACTTGCCCACAGGATAAAGGTGGAATGGGAATGAGGGAATTGAAGCTTCAAAACAAAGCGTTGGGAGCTAAAATGGTATGGAAATTGGTCAAACAAACCCAAAAATTATGGTGTAGAATAATGCAAAGTAAATATTTGGATGATTTGGACCCTAATAGAATCTTGACTATTGTGAATCCAGGGTGTGGTTCAACAATTTGGAATTTTATAAAACAATGCAGACCCCTAATAATGGACCATTTGACATGGAGTATAAATGATGAGAAAAAAGTAAACTTTTGGACGGACTCATGGGAAGGATGGTCGTCGTTAGATAGTTTTCAAGAGTTCCAAGATTTAAAAACCCAAATGGTTCAAGCCAAAGGGGAAAAGGTGGTGGACTATTTCGAATAAAGGGTTGAGCAAGGTAGAGTTAAATGAATGCGGAGGAGTTCAATCTAGAGGATACAGTCAAAAGGAAATTCATCGAAGTACTTAATGAAAGAATAGTATGCATGAATCACGATCCGGATGAAATTCTTTGTTGTGGGGACAAATCAGGACATTACATGGTTAAGATAGGATACCACCTTTTAAAAATGGACAAAAATAGTAATTTCACTGAGTGTTGGCCAAAAAAACTTTGTTGGGACAATCAAGTATTGCCCAAGGTAGGAGCCTTCCTCTAGACAATACTCCACAAGAGTATTCTAACTAGGGAAAAGCTGCAACGGCTAGTGTAAATGGGCCAAATAGATGTATTTTATGTAAACAACATGAGGAGACTCTCGATCATTTGCTTCTAGGCTGTTAGGTAGCCAAGGATGTTTGGAATCATTTTTTGAACATTCTAGGTTGGAAAGGAGCTAAGAACTATTCAATAGTAGACTTCTTGAAGAGCTGGCCAATGCTTCAAAAGAAAGGTTTCTGGGGTGGTTTGTGGACTTCTCTCCCCTCCATGGTAGTTTGGCATATTTGGAGGGAAAGAAATCAGAGAATTTTTGAGGAGAAGGAAATTCTTACCGATAAGCTAATAAGGAAGGTAGAAATTGGTTTAGAAGAGATCTTAAATACAAAACTGCAATTCAAAGGTGGAAGTAAATTCACTAATTGGGATGATCTTATTATGAAAAGTTGGCCAGATCTAAAGATATTGGGGGGAATGGGTAGAGGGAAGAATAAAAGGGATCAAACCAGGTGGTTGGCCCCTTCTAGTGGCAGACTTAAGTTGAATTTTGATGGGGTGTCAAAGGGAAATCCAGGGCAAGCGGGTTATGGCTTTTTTGTTAGGAATGAGAGAGGAGCTCTCCTTTGGGCTGCTTTAGGGTATATGGGTGTAGCCTTGAACAATGTAGTAGAGTCAGAAGCTTTGGCTCAAGGAGTAGCATAATGTAAAAAAAGAGGTTGGATGTAAAAAAAGAGGTTGGTTACAAATTGACATTGAAGGGGATTCCCAGTTGATCATTAATGCGATTGTTAGAAATAACATGGAAAATTGGTTGCTAAAGAAGGGCCTAAGAAGAGTCAGGGATATGCTACAGAATCTTGATTTTTCTATTGTCCACATTTTTAGAGAAGCTAATATGGCAGCGGACTTTTTGGCAAATCAAGGAGTCACAAGTGGTAAGGACTTTGGTAGTTCGGACGCTGCAAATTGGTTTGGTTTTGATGTAGTACTTCGATCAGATGTGGAGGGCTCTCAGATGGAAGGAGATTGCCGAGGCTTGCATCTGATGGTAGACGCATTGAGCTAGGACCAGAGGGAATATGAGAGGACTGGCTACAATGTGAAATTTGTAGATATGGAAAATTTAAAGGATCTGCATTTCAGATTGGATTCCAGGATGGAGTACAGAGTTGGTTGTTTGCCAAGACAAGCTTTTCTATTTATAGATGAGTAAAGTAAGTTCTTTCCATCTTGAAGCAATGGCAAAGATCATGGGTATTAAATGTCAGTGCTTGGGGGAAGGGAAGGAGCAGTAGGTGGGGTGTTTGTTTAAGCTAAAGGAGGAAGTCGCGAGGGAGGCAATTCTGCAAGTTATTGGCAGAGGATTGTGGAGCAGAGATCATGTACATGATGGTCATGTTTATTAGTTATTTTTTGCCAGCATTTCACTGATCATGGGAGGTTCATTTTATAGGGTCACTTAGGGTGCTCGACTGGTCGCTCAGTCCAACCATGCAGTAGTTATGGGGGAGATTGATGTTGTTGGTGTTGACTGGGTAGAGGAAACTTTGAAGGCAACATACATAAGGAGGATTGGCTCAAACAAGGCCAGTGCTATTCTCGCCGCATACAAGGAAGGAATAGAGAACAAAAATCTGGAAACATTTCATAAACTATTGTAGGAGAACAAAGGAGAGTTTATGGATGGGCAAGTGGGAAGGCTGCTAGAGGCCACATAAGACATTATGATGATAATGCATGAAATTATGTAATAGTTTAGTATTAGTATTTAGGTAGGAGGCACTAATAGCCTCGTTGAATGCTCTAAAGGCACTAATAGCCTTTAGTTATCTATGGAACTTAGCATGGCATATCCATTAGGGTGATAGCAAATAAATAAATATACTTTTTTCAGTTTCTTTCTATACAAAAAGGGAGCCATCCCCATATGGCACTTTATATATATATATATATATATATATATATATATATATCATGTGTAGGTGCAAGGCTCATGGTGGCCAAGTAGAGTGGAGCTGGCAACAAGGGGACTGACGGCGCATTATTTGTAGGCCGAAATTTCTTACTTGCAGACCATTGTGTTATAGAGCACACCGGCATGTGTTTTTTTTTATAGAGGTGTGACGGGGGTGGGGGGTTCATCCCCCACCCAACTCCCACTAACAACAACCATGGTGACAGCTTACAAGCTGCCGCCCCTCCCAACCTTAATGAAACTGCTCTATGGCCTTTGGCTACAGTGTAAGGGGTTTTCAACCCTCGATAACGTTAATGAAAGCAAAAAAAGCATTCTTTGGACTTCAAAAATATTCATTAGGAATTTTTTTTGTTTTAAATTATAGTTATATATTGCATTAGCATTTTGATATATATATATCTTAAGCTTGTTTATTTCATTAATAAAACACATTTTGTTATTTGCTCAGCAGGGTATTACATGTATGATATGTGTGCATATATATCAATAGTAAATACATGGGTAAAATTCCCCCCTAACAAACAAATCTATCTTCTAATAATACACACATAGTGGAATAACTGGAATATTGAAAATACTAAACACAAATTTTATATAGGCATGCATACAACTGGTAAATAAAATCTTCTCCTAGAAATAAGAACAACAACATAATATTTGTTTTCACTAAACATTACTTAACTTAGAAATCAAGTAGATTTTCTTTCTCCTACAATTTCTTCCATAAATAAAAAAATACAATACATCTGATAATATTTAACTTACTCTCTACTAAATTACAGAACTATCTATTTGATCTATATTGTTTTCTTTTCAGCATATACAACTAAAACAACCTTCTATTTTCTTGCAAAATAAATACTGCAATTACTCATTTTTCTCCAGAAGACAAAAAAAAAAAGAAACAACACAAACACAAACCAACAACATAGTGATTAAACTATAAACTTACCCATCCACTCCTCTTGTTCACACAACCATCCCAAGTTCTACATTTACATTTATCTAAATGGAGAAGAATGGAATTAATTTTATTACAATTAAGGAACACAATGAAAAACATTTTTTATAGTACAATAAAAATGATTTTTCTAGTCTACAAGTTACAACAACAATTACATTTATACAAATTAAAACAATAGGGTCATGGATAAGACTCTCAACAGTCAACAAAATTTGCACAACACCAAAATAATACAATATGGAGTACAACTTTACAACTCCAACCATTATGACCTCCAAGGCCATGGCTCAATCATAGCCAACTAAAAGTAGTGCCAAAACACCAAAAATGGACTTCACCAAGCTCCATTTTCTTCAACTATAAACCTGCAATAACACAAACACCAAAAAAAAAAAACAAGCCACAAAGGAAAGCCCTCCTCCCTACCATAGACCTACTAGTGTGTCACCCCCGAGATGGGGAGGTAGGATTCACACAGTTTTGTACACACACACCACAACAAATGAAATTTTTCCATACAAACAAAAGATCAGTCCCATGGATTTGCATAAACAAAACCCAATAAATTGAGTTTGAAGGGGGTAGGGAAGTGGACCCCTCAACTCAAGAGGTCACCCCAAGAAATCCAAAGATCACAAGGCCTCAAGCCAACCATATTATCCACCAAAACTCAAAAACCACTATGGCACTCATGCCAAAACACAAATTGTTCCAAAACTCATATGATGCCCTCAAGGCTAAAATATTGCAACATAAAGGAGATGACCTCGAGGAGGTTCACTCTCGCCTACCCCAAACTAGTTGAGCCTTTCCTCCAAAATGGAGGTGCTCTCACCACACCCATCCCACATAAAAATAAAATGACAACCTACATAATATGCAACCACATACACAAAAGAAAACATAAGCAAGAAGGGTAATGGCCATAGCCATGGAGCTTACCTTCAAAAGCCCTAAAATGGAAGCACATTTGATGAAGAGCTCCAAGCTTCCCAAAGATTTCTCCAACTCTCCAATTTTCTCTCTAACATTCTCAAGCCTCCAAGAAAAAAAGAAATTTTAAAAAAAAAGAACCCCACACTCCTCTCTAAGAGGCGGTAATATAGGCCTTCCAATCTGGCCTTGAGGAATGAGAAGGTGACACTTGTCACCTTCTCCTTCCTCATCCCATGCTACTTGCAAGGGAGAAGGAGTGTGAGGGTGACAAGTGTCACCCTCCAATTCCATCCTATCCCTCACCTTATCCACTTGTGCTGTCACACATGTGTGAGAGACCAAGTGGTGAGGTGGTAATTCCCTTCAATCCTCCATGAGGATAAGGGATGCCATATGGCATCCTCTTATTCTCCAAGAGAGCCATCTCCCTCCAAGATGCTCTCACACGTGTGTGAGAGTCTTGGAGGGAGATCCCACACACTTGGGAGTCATGGAGACCTCCCATGTCTTCTTAGTGCAGGGATCCCCAAACTTTGGGAAGGGAGATGGGTCTTTCCCAAAGCATGACTCATCTCCCACCCTCAACCATTTCAAAATTCGTCACTTTGACTAAAACTCAGTTTAGAGTGACCAAAAGTGAGTTACCCTAAGGTTTAGTTAGCCAAAATTGACCCTAGACCCAAGGGTAACCACCTAGGGTAAGTTTTGGGACACTAAGGTACACCTAGGGAGGTAGAAATTCACTTTTAAATGGCCCAAACTAAAAAATAATACCAAGTGGTGTAAACAATTAAAATATACAACACATGATATAAATTAATTTAATGAAAGGGGTACTAGGCCAAAATAATAAATCAAACAAGTACTTAAACAACATCCGATCAAATGTGATCCTCATCCCTCTTGGGAATGGATCGATTTCACAGGGAATAACATATATGTGAACACTAGCTCTGATTTCCCGTGGCCTGGGAATATAATCCTGCACAACTAGATCAAGCGTCAATCACATCATGTATAATCATAGCTGAAGCAACTGAAATTAAATTCAAGTCATTGCATACAACATTAATCATTCACAACATAATTCAAGATTAAACTGCATTTTCTATCTAATGTCACATATTCATCATCAATTAATGAATCCACATAATGAACTAGAAATCACATCAATAATCATCATCTAATATATCTCGCATGTCTAATCTCATCATAGCATCAAAATATGATCAAATAAAATCACCATATGTCTAATCAATGTCAAACCAAAGTCAGGAGCTATAATCTAATCTCCATAATAGAAAAATTAGTCTCTCAAAGTCTGACAATGTCATCAACTAAAATGTAAATGATCAAAATAGGGGAGTGAAAATAATCGGCCTCACAAGCTTCCTTCAAATTTGTGAATTGAAACTTTCATTTCAAGTTGGAATCTAGGGGTTTGAGTGGCCAAATGACACTAGAGTGTTGTTTGAAAAGCCTTAACTAGATTTTACATGGCATTGTTCTACATCTCTATTTAATTTTGTAAAATTTGTTGGAGAGTACTCATGTGCATGGACCCTCCACAAGTTTCTTCTCATTGAGTATCTTTCTTAGGATATATTACAAGATGGTGAGCAATAGAAAAATGAAATTTTGTATCAAGGGTTTTTTGTTAGATTGCCTTCCAGAGGACATAACTTTTGATCCATAGTTCTAATATTGATGATTTTTTTAAATCAAAGATCTTCGCAAGACAAATAATTTTGGTGCTTATTTAAACCCTCAAAAACCACTCAGAAGGCACCAAAAATGAGCTCCAAAGTTTCCTAGTGTGATACCTGAGAAAAATAGAAAATAGATCTAATAAAGATTAAAGATAGAAACCCTCAAGAAGATTAGATCTTGGGCTTTAAATGAAGACCTAGAATAACATATCAAATTGAAACCTCAAGGAATCTAGATCTATGGAAACTTAAAAGGGTGAAAGCTAGTAAAGATTGATCAAAACCTTTGAGAAGACCATATCCAAGGTCATGATTATTTGAATTTGAAACCAATTGATATGAGTGAACATGAAAAAGTTCACAAGAGAGAGATTGTCTCAAAACAAATAATCCAAAACATCTTCATAATAAGTGTTTTGAAGAAATAGAAAGACGCTTCTAGAATAAAGAAGCTTCTAGAAATATCAGTACCAAAAAAATTTATATAATACTAAACTAACTAATCAAATATTAAGTCTATGTCTAATGAAGAAGCTATGAAGGAGCTAAGCCTTATCAATTGTTACCTCCAAGAAGAGAAGAGGGGCAACCCTAGAGAAATCCTGAAAGATTGTGGGGAACCAAAAGGAGGAGTGAAAGTTCAAAGCTATGTCACACTTTTATAAAGTAAATGGCTAACACTAATCTAATTTCTTAACTTGAATCACTACAAAGTGACATATTTTTTTAATTTTAAAATAATGTATACTAATAAATTGTAGATTTTTAGTGCATTTTATTTCTGTATTTTTTATAGAAATAAAAAAAATTATTTGAATATAGTTCTCAATAAAATTGACACTATAATTTAGTTGTTGATAAAATTCTAACTAAAAACCTAGGTTCAGTGGGACATTACTATTTATATAGTAAATTTCATTTTTAACTTCAATTTTTTGGGGTATTTATAACCTAAATTTTTAGTGCATGGATTATTTTTTTCTCCATTTTGATAAATATATTTTTTAAATAAATCTTGGAATTTGCATGTAGTGAAAACACAAATTCTTGATGGAACATAACTTATTGTCTTAACTATTTATCCAAAATAGAAAAAAATAATATCATCTGAACATGGAATTTCTCCTCTAGTGCATCATATTTTTTTTCAAATTTTTAATAAACTTCAATATTTTTTCTTAAGAGTAAAATCAACATTATATTTTTCTACCGGTGACCTCCTTTTAGTAAAAATAAAATATAAAATATGAACACTAATTTTAAATGTTTAAAAATTATACTTTATTACAAACTACACATATAGGTCTACAAAATTATATTTTTAGCTATTTAAAAAAGATTTACATGAGTAGGATTTGTTAGAACATCACGTTTTTTAAATAATTTATTTTTTTAGTAATTTTGCCCCAAAGAAATGGTACATATGTATTTAGTGAACACTTCTAGTTGGAAAAGTTGTGACCTAGATCTAATTTAGCTAGAATGAATCTAGCTAGAAGATATGTTTGACCAAAATTAACTTTCAATTGGAAATGCTTAAATTCATTTATATTGATAAATTGGCATGAAGTGTGACACAATCTTAAACTTTTATCTAGATGAATTTTCATAGTCAAATGGACTTGGAAGGAGAGAAAAGGAATTATTGCCTCCAAGAAGCGAATAAGGGCAATAGTGGAGAAATCCCAATAGATTATGGGGTAACCAAAAGAAGGACATCCCATGTAATTAAAAGGGTTTAGAAAGAGAGAGGAGGAAATATTACCTTCAATTAGAAAAGAAAGAAATAATTGGAGAAATACCAAACGATTGTTGAAGAATGAATAAAATTCATGGAATAGAATAATATAGAGAAAAGGAGCCTATCATCTTTCAATGATAAGGGAAAGAACAATAAACAAGAGATTGGAAACATCATTTAGAAGTTGTGACTAAAAACTAAAAAGATTAATGGCAATAGAAAAATGCACAAAACTACAAATAAGAAAATGGAGAAAGATATACCAGATAAAAATGTAAAGGGTTTTCACCATAGGGATTATGTACAGAATAAGCCTTATATAATAGAAGGAATATGAGCCTCCTTCAAGAGAGTTCATTTAGAATAATTGAATATTGTTTAAGATTTTTAAAAATTGAAGGAGAGGAAGAAGAAGCAATATGTAACCAAGACAATGACCAAATAAGAGAAAAATGTTGCAAAAGGGATTCTTAAATACAAAAAGAGATCAATTAGAGATAAAAACACAAAAAAGTGATGTGCAATTAGGGGTTGTCAATAGAAAGAGAAAGAAATAGTTTAAAATTAATGTATGGATTTTAAAATGTCAGGGATGGCTCCTTAATTATGGAGATATCTTTCCAATTATAGATTAGTCCAGGTAAATGGATGCTTCAAAAAGCATAGAAAAGTCAACATCAAATAATTATAAATAAATAAGATGAAAAGACTAAGGAAATAAGATAAATGAGTCATAACACATGCTAAGGAAATGGAAACTAAAAATACTACAATTTGTAGAGTTAAAATTGCAAGGTTGTATTTTTTACTCTATCAGAAAGAGTAAATCAAATCATTGTGTGTACTAGAAAAACATTCAGGTTATCATTTGTTAATTATTATTTTATATGTTGATGATATGATTACCATTCTAAACAATGTGGTAGTAACTAGGCAACCTAAGGATTAGTTGTGTAAGAAGTTTTATATGAAGTAATTTGAGGCTACAATGTTCATAATAGGTTTGGAAATCAGAAAAGATAGATCTAATGAGAACTATGGTTGAACTAGAGGGAGTATATAGAATCTATTTTTTGGAGATTTTGTATTCATGATAGTAAGTTTGTAAACATACCTTTACTTGTGGAGCTAAGTTAAGTTTGGGATAGTACTCTAATTCTATAGAGGCCTTGGATAACATGTCCATTGTTTCATATACAAGTGTAGTAAGAAGTTTGATGTATGCTTTGATCTAAATAATGCTAGACATTATCCAAGCAAAGGGATTTCTTAGTAGGTTCAAATAAAAACTTGACAAAGAGAACTAGAATGACATAAAAAGAGTAAATTCAAGTACTTGAAATGAAATTTATATTATGTTTTATCATGGTACTAATTATGTTGCTAAGGTGTTGAATACAGGACTTTGTAGAATTTAATTAGGCCGGAGATTAGATAATTAGAAATAAACAAGCAACTATGTGTTCACTTTATTTGCAGGTGTAAAGAGTTAGATGAGTAAGTGGAAAAAAATAGTTTCCTTTTCCACTACTAAAGTAAATTATATGGTTGCAACACATTCTTGCAAAGAAGCAATGTAGTTACAAAGACTTTATGTTCAAATTGATATTAAGAATATGATAGTGTTAAATTGTGATAATAAAAGTGTAATTTGTCCTATAAAGAACACAATTTACCATTCTTAAACTAAGAATGTAGATTTGCAATATCAATTTGTTAGGGAGATTATGAACACAAATAATCTTTAGAACAATAATTTTAACAATTGAGTGAATGTAATTAACTCTGACAAACCTTGTCAGTGTAGTTACTTTTTTGTGGTGTAGGGATACAATGGGTTTATTCCTTTCTCATGCATAGTTCTTGAATATCAAGTTGGGGAACCTATAGAGAGTTCTTGAGTGACAAAAGGATTGGGATTGTGCTAGTTTCAAGTGACAAGTTTGATCTCAGAGTAGTAAAATAGTGTGAAATGCCTATGTGGTCACAATGCAGTGGAGTTAGAATTTTTGGTTTTGCATGGAGGTGTCTTATAGTCTTGTGTTGACACGGTAGAAACTACATTAGGTCCAATTAAGAATCGGTTATCACATCAAGAACACAGTAAGTTTCTAGAGTATGTATGGTGGTATAGGTACACATATGGATGAAGTTTATTTGGTCACAATAAAGGACATTTATATGTTCTAGGAGATACTTTATATTACCACAAGTTATGACAAGTATTGTCACTATTATTGTAATCCAAGGTTTGGTCTTGGTGACACTATAAAAACACATGTTGACTATTAGGTGTTTTTACTCAACAACCATTGACTAAATCATTATGGTAGGATCTAAGTTGATGATTTGATTGTCTACTTGGAGAAGTCATGTAGAACAATGACATTATGGTACAATCATGATATGCTTGTGTGATGGTTTGTATTCCATAAGTGGTTGGACAGTTGAGTTGATTGAGAATCTAACTAGTAGCTCAAGGGGTTCATTTACTCCATGGTGCAAATAGAACAAGTTAATGCAGAGATTATGGATGATGATGTGATGATGTTGTGAAGTGTATTTTAAGGTTGTAAAAGTTTTAGTCTAAAGAGTAAGGTATAAGTACAAATTACATATTTGGACTTTATTTTAGATATTAATACAATTGTTAACCCTCTTTACTAGTGGGTATTTCTTGAAAGGGTTTCTCATGTAAACCCTTATGTCTCATATCTATATGAATTGTGTATGATTTCATGAATTTTTATAATATTTTCTAATTGAATTGTAGCATAAACATAATTGTCATTTGGATAACATAGTCTTAAGGTTCTGTAAGCACCAAAATCACGCACAACCTCCATGAGGACCCTGATGATGACTCACAATCCTTGTCATGTACATGTAAGCATGGAATAATACACTTTCAATAGTGTTTCCTTAGATAGCATGTGGTTTCTTCTTCTTTTTGTTGTTTCCCCTTTATCATTCTACCTCTCTCCCCTCTTTCAACACTTGTCAATTTCTGTTTCTTATGCTTGTGACTTCATCCCTAAGCCTTGTATTCATCCATTTGTTGTGTATTCACCTCTCCCCAATGCTTTTCATCCATTACCACCCCTAAGAGCCATCTAGAGGACCTCCCGAGCCATTTCCAACTTTCAATTTTCAGTTTCAATCAACCAGTACAAATCTCCCCCTATTATTTCCTGGTCTTCCCTAGGAGATCTGACATTTGCAAGTGGAGATAGTGTTTTTCACCATTGTTTGACTAGTTTCTAAAGATAGTTCACCACCTTTTCCCCTCCTCTTTCATCTCCCATCCTGTACTTCCACCCAAGATCCCTCTTTTAAGGGTTACCCATGGATCGCCTCTAGGTGACCGTAACTAGTGAAAGGGGCAACCAGGTGGTGACCCAGCCATCTTTTCTAGATGCAATTAAACTCAAGTTTTTGACCAAAAATAGCTTCATTTTCACCTATTTCTACTTCTATTTGCATGGAATTTTGTCCTAAAGATAGATTTAACTATTTCATGCACCCACCCATGCATATTTAGCTCATTTTTATCTTTAGTTGTCAACCCATGCATTCTTTTTCTCTATTTCTTTTTGAGTGATCAACTATATTTGTTAGATCACTCCAATTTTTGCCCAAATCACTCTTGTATCTTCTAAGTTAACTTATCAATCCAAGGGAGTTAACTCTTCATCCTCTTCACCTCTCTTAGCCTCTTCAAACCTATAAACACCCCTCACCTCTCCATTATTTTTCCAAGTTGGAGAATGCACTTCTTAGCTTCACAAGCTTTTCCAAGCTTCTTTACAAGCCTTTGAGCCTTTTTTTGTTATTTTCTTTCTTTAGTTTTCCAAAGCTTCAAATCTTTCATTGTTGCATATCTTGAAATCGCTCCCTATTAGGAGGTAATTTCATTTGTGTACACAGTTCTTGTTGTTTTTTGCTCTCCAATCAAGCATCAATATACTCACACAAGACATCTGAGCCTTTTTATTTTTATTGTTGTCTTATCTAGATTTGATAAAATCTCATTTAGCATTCATACAATGCTCACATGAAAAGCCATAGTGCTCAAAAGCTCGCATTGAGCTCTAATTCAAGCTTTGAAAAGCTAAACTTTTGCATCTCTTTTCTTATTGTTGCAAAGAGGATAAGAGGTTGCCATACAAGGATTTCTGAGGGTAGTGGAGGCTCATGCATCTCTTTATTCTAGGTTCCTTCATGCTTTATATTTCATAGTAATTAGATAATCAAACTTTGCTCTTGGAAATAGTAAATGCATGTTGCTTTTTCCTTGATAGGCTAAGTAGATATTGCATTATTAGAGTAGTTTATTTTCAAAAGTTCATAGATTAGATTCATTTCAAAGTAATTTCCCTTTCCTAGAGTAATTGTTCTAGTTATTCGGATAAACAAAACAAAAACATAGATTCAATTGCATTAGGTAATCTCATATTAGTTTGCATACATTTTCTAATTCCTAGAATAGAAAAAAGCACTTTCATTTTCATAAATAGAAAAAGCACAAAAAAATTGTTTTGCACTCATATAAGCTTGCATGCATCCAAAAACTATAAAGGAAAAAAACATTAGCATCATAGAGTGTTCACAAACCCTTGATTCCAACACAAGTTTAGCATTTTCACAAAACCCTTGACTTCAACACAAGGTCAAACAAACCCTAAGTCAAAACCCTAGGTTAAATCGAGGCTAGATCTAACTATCACTCTCTTTGTTTAGGCTCATGAATGTGCCCTAGACTTAGAGGTGAGTGGGTGAGGGAAATCCTCAATGAGATAGAGAAGGTCCACCCTAGACAACAACAATACCAATATGTAATTCAACAACAACAAGAAAGGTTTTGGACATTCCAAATACATGCTATCATCAAATAGTTTGAACAGCAACTCCAACTTGAAAGAAGTATCAATGAAAACAATGGTCAACCCACACAATGTTGGAACCTTAGAAACCCAAATAGAAGAATGGTGACTAGTGACCCTTCAGGTCATATAGTTATTTTAACAACAATGTTGACAAAACACCACATCAGAACAAATGAGCAAAAAAGGCCCCAGGACCAACTGACCACTCTCCAGAAAGTCCAGCTCTCAAGCAAGTTAGAATGCCCCTATGTTTTGCCTCCTCTCAACTGGATACTTCCATGGGAGTGAGAGTGACATGGAGGTTTGCCCTATCGTAAGGAGAGGAGTCCATGTGTGCACCAAAGTTGACTCTTTTGTCCCAGGCCACCAAGTCATTTTTTTGAGTATACAAGTTTTGGAGGTGATCAATTATCAATCATATTGAGATCAAATTCACAAGACATCTATTGCTTTGGATCACTTTTATAGCTATAGATTCAATTTGATAAGTGAGGTTATGATTTGACACAGATATTATCTATTGATCCAATTTTTATTATTTTTCAAATTGTTAGTTTTGGCTTGCCTCAATATTCTTATTCTACCATTGTTTAAAATTTTGTTTGTAGCTTTTGTTGGTTTACACATGACAAGGCCAATTACTCTGTTTTGTCTTTTACTATGTAAGGATACTAGTTCAATCACTAGATAGAAGTTTAAGGACAACCCTCTTCAATGATACAAGTTTAAGGACAACATTCTTCAACATGTAAGATGCCTTAGATTCTTATGCAAAGTAGATCCCTAATAATGTGTGCAAGTAATAACTAGAATGCAAGAGATCTAAGTGTTATTGAATGCCTCTAAAATGAACTAGGATTCCCACTTTAAAAACAACACCAAGAGTCACAATCAAAACATTTATGACCTTGAGTTTGCACACAATGGCCATAAGAATATGTCATGTTATCCTCAAACTTGAATTTGAATTTTTAAAAGAAAAGAGATCATTTCAATGATTTCGGAAATTATCAAAATCAGTTTCGTGACTATAGATCTAACCCAAGGTAAGAAAGGAGCCAAACTAAGGATCAAAATCGGTTCCTAAAAATGACTATACATGAAAATAAATAAGGCTCAGTGTAAGGGAAAATACCCAATATGCAATTCTAGTACCATAATATTTTCTAAACAAAATGTTTGATTGAGGCACATATAACTATGCCCATAAAGTAGAATCAAGACAATTAATTTCTCATATTAAATCGTTAAGGAAAGTATTGTAAATTTCATATCTAAATAAATTTTGGTAGCATAATAACATGTAAACTAACACTTTTAAGAATAAAAAACAAGAACAATATAACAAGAATAGATTGAAGAGAGGAAACACCAATATATGTTGGGAAAAGCCTTTTCATTAGAAAACCCACACTCCAAAGCACCAAACCAATATATTAATATACAAGAATAAATATGTTACAATACACTTGTAGGCTCAAAGACTTAACATGGAGATCTACACCTTGCTCCTCTAGAAGAAATCATACAACGTTGTCACACCCCAAATTTTGAATATGTTTTACTTTTTACTTCTACGTAATTAGTAGTTAATTATGCATAAATTAATGATTTGATGTTATGTGAAAATGTTAGGAAAAATCAATGATATCATGAGTTTATGTTTATATGTTTAGAATTTAGACATGTGATTATATGTTGTCATTATTTTTTATTCATAAGGTTTATGAAATGACTAACGATACACTAATACTAGTTTGGTGATTGTAGGTTGTAACTAGGAAACAGGTTTCCACCCTCCGAGAAAGAGAGGGAGAGTATCATCAGAGAGAAGAGAATAGACATATAGTTAGAATGGATTGTTTCCATATAAGTCTCATGTTTTCATAGTTTTAGTGAACCGTCATTGAGTTTGGTAAGTTGTGTTCAACCTATTTTGTCTAAGTTTGGTTTCAACTCGACAATTATCGATTTGTCGACAAGATGCATTAAGCTTAGGTTAGTCAAACACTAAGTTAGGTCAATATGTGACTGTTGACAAGAATGGTTAATAGTTGTTAAATTATTTTATTATCAGAAAATTTCTGGTTGGAATTCTATTTTCTCTACTATGTTTATTTTGGCGTTATGCAAGACAGAGAGGGGAAGAATACCTCGACCCCACTCTCGTATCTTGTCGAGTGTTGAAACAATGTAAGTATATGTTGTGTACACTTTCATTATGTTTTTATATATCTATATATATTTAATATGATATATGAGTTAGAATTATTGTGTGGTGGTCGATGGGCTTCTTGAAGAACATAGTATGTTTGCAATTTAATGCAAACCACTTTTCTAATTATAGGCTGCTCAACTCCTTTACTTCATAACTATTTTGGAGAAGCTTTTTAAATCAACAAAGGAGTGGTCTTAATGACTGGTTGCACCACCTTCTTGTTGATTGTCAGGAACCCTGAGAGGGGGGGTGAATCAGTGTTCTATTATTCTTGTCTTGAACTTTTACGTTTAACCATTTCAAAAGAATAATCAAACAAAAAAAAAACATACAACTGAACAACATCTGCAAAAGCATACCACATAACACCAAGATTTTACATCGAAAACCCAAAAAGGGAATTTAAACCCCAGAGAGGATTAGCTCTCAAATATATATTGCAGTCTTTACAAAAATGATGTTCAAGCTTGGTCACTCCATGGGCCTAGAACATGATGGCTCACAGCCATGATGTACAAATAAGTTTAGCAGGCTCACTGCCTCAACCCTAAACCTAGCAAGATTACAATGAGGGTTGTTAAACCCTGAGGGCTATTAAACCCTATTGAAGGCTCACTGCTAGCTTATTGCCTTGATAACAAAAACTTGCTTCTAGTCAGATCACACATGATAACTGGATACTACTTAAGCATCTACCACTATGCCAGGGTGCAGCCATTTAACAACTATATTCTGAATCCCAAGTCTTCATCGCTGCTAATCCTCTAACTCTGCTCCACTATTCGTATCTTCACATCACACACATATACTTCCACACCACACTGAACCAAAGATCATCTCTTATATATATATATATATGCATCATAATTTAATCCATAATTAGGTCGGCATCCAAGAGGTGAAACATGTACATAGAAAGATGTACCTTGTCACTCAATCCAATGCACTATGTGTCATGTGGACCCAAATCTTCTCCCAAATGTGTTTATATAGGCTAGCTTTAATCATTCAATTACTTACATAGATCTTCCAAACATTAACTTTTCTCCACATAATGATTAATATACTTGTCGGCCTCTTCCTTAAGAGTATGCTTAGCAACATCATCTGCTGACTTGCAACTTTTACTGAAGATCTCAAAACACTTCCAAAACCATATCAAGGACTCCTTACACATTCCCAATCTTATCCTTAGAACCGCAAGGCATTATATCGTCTTGAGGAGAAATGCGGACCATCATAACTCAAACTTTGTCTCTGTCAAACACTATGTTGATACTTAGTAGCTTGTGTCTATCCTTCTAGTGAACTTTGAATCTCCTAACTCTGGAATAAGACACTTCATATAAGTGTTTACAACACCTCAAAACTACATAACGAAATACTTGTTTGTGGAGGAATGTGGACCACTGCGCTAGACCCTGTTCGCTGTTCTTGTTATACCTTTGCTTGCTCGGACTTAGACATTTCTTCAAGATGACTTCTGGAGTGGATCAGGACTTAATCTCTAAGATATAATACTATCAAACACAAACTGACATCATACCTGAACCACATTTCTAGATCATTATCTGCGGAGGCATACTGTCCAGCTTAATGTCCTCTACTTTGCATACTTTCCATACTTAGCCATTTTCAGTCAACCAAACCTAGAATCTAATATGTTCTTCTGGAGATATCCCTTCTCGCCATGGTGATAGGATCTCTAAGCCTTGTTGCCTTCAATGACAACATACAGATCCATATGGGAGTAGTGTCTCTTGCCAACAATCTGCCCCTTTGGCATTGATGGCAACACTCAATGAAAAATGCCTCACTGCTCCCCCTTACTATATACACTGTACTTTCTTTCTCCCCTTGAGATGATTATCCATTTTTCACTAATCTACTTCTCCTCCTTTGACATCAATGGCAAAGGGTGTGATTCCAAATTTTCAAAATTTTATATACTCTGCAGCATATTTACAAGCACAATCTTCATCTTAATTTACATGTTTGAAGGCAAAATATCACTATAGATAGTCTTATTAGCGCTATGTCTCCATTCCATCTATTTCTTGAACTTTCTAGAATTTGGATGTGGCCATTCATCAAAAATACTAGCTTTTCTGCCTTCTGGAGATCTGATGGTGTGCTAATCAGTGCTTGAGATTTCACAGCCTCATCTACCAAATTGGTCATGTGGAATCAATCTTCAGACTTATCAGTCCTTTCAGCTGGCACAAGTTGTCTTTCATTTCTCCCTTGCCTTTGCAACTCCTTCTTTTGTAAAGCCATCTTTTATGGTGATTTCTTTTGCTACTTTCCTCATTTTCCTAGAGATTTCAAGTTTTCTGACTTCAACATGAATTTTGGCATGCAATTCATCATAAGTCCCAAATCTTTCTTCCTTGGGATCTCTGGGTTTGCTCAGCATATATTCAACATAGTTCTCCAGTACAGCTCCATCTACCTCATATCCCATAGGCTCAACAACCTCCATCAAACACTGATCTTTTGTCACAATGAAGCAAATTGTATCCTTGTATTTCTCAACAACTATTTTGGGAATTCTTTCTCTGGCTTGCATTGATCTTTAGAAATTCTTAAAATAGCCCCATAGGGTTGCATTCTGTGCATCAAGGGTGCCTATGCTACTCAACAAATTTCTAATTTGATCTGTGACAGGTTTGTCACTGGTCTAGAATAGGTTCTTCATACCAGGTCATTTTTGGATAAAATAGAAAAATAAACACATGATCAATGTGCCAAATTTAAAGGGGTATTTACCTTATTTTGTCTTCTTCAGATTTTCCATTACTTGTTGCTGGAGTAATTCACAGATGTCATAATTAGCATTTTCCTTAATCATTTCATAGGCTGTGTAAATGGTCGTGCTTGAAACAAAGTTCTCCCAGTTGGTGAAATAAACTTTGTATCCCAATACCATTGAGGAAAATCTCACAACATGATCCTCAATATCATTTATTGCCAAGGCTCTCTTATCAAACCTCACTCCAGTAGCCATAATTATTGTATCATTCTTCACGGATTTAAATAGAGGTATTGATCTGGTAGAGCACAATCGACTGACTGCCCTAATATTATCTCTTGTAATCTTGAAAGGTATCTCAAGCCAGATGAACTCATCATGAATCCTGCTTAACACATACCAAACCCATTCATCTTCCATAACTGTTAGGAAATTCAAATACTAAATAAATTTCTTTTCTTCCAATGCTAAATATTCAGTTTTTAGTTCAAGATTCTCATTACTCAAATGTTTTGTGTAGAGATCAATAAACCTACTATCACCAAATTCTTCTAGGGAAACATGAATATATGCCCTAACATCTTCTACATGCATAACTCTATGAGGAACACTTGAAAATGCACCCAACTGATCGACCTCGATTGATTTGAATGGGTGTTTTTTGAACTTTGGTTGCACTCACTCAGTAATATCAACAACTTGTGGTGATGCCATTTCAGAAATTTTAACAGATTCACAAGAAGGTTTTGAACGAGATTACCTTGAATTGCTGAATTAGGGTTTCCTTTTTCTTAATTTCTCCAAACCCTTCAAATCTTGGTTGTTGTGGCTCAAAGTCTATTCTGATCTCTCTGAGTACATGATAGAATCGAATGTAAAGTGATTTGAGATTAAACAAGTTCCCTTTTATCCTCTGCATGACGTGACCTAGATGTCATTAAATTCTTATTTCCAAAAATTTGTTAAAACCCTTTGTTGTAGAACACAGTCGATTAGAATTGCTCCACAATATACCATATTGACCCTCTTTCTTCTAGTTTTCTTCTAATATGTGTGGCACATCAGATTCCATGATACATCTTCATGCCAGATTTTGGCACCCACTTTTTGGCTGGGGGAATTGGATTTTCAAACTACTCCCCTAGAGCCAGAGCTCTCAATTTACTTCTTGGAGGAAGTATCTGCACCAGATACTGGAGTGGATTGATCCCTGCCTTCAATTACTTCTTTCATGATCCATACCTTATTCATTTCCTTCTTAGTTTCAATCAAATTAACATTCTCTTTCCCCTTATCATTTCTCTGCTCTATTTTCCTTTCTTTAGAATAACGATTTCTCTTCACATTCCTGCTTCTGCAAAACCTTGCAATATGTTCAAATTCAGTGCAATTGAAACATACCACATTCTTCTGTCCTTGAGTCCCTCCATTGCTTGAATTTGATCTGCATTGATTAATCATCCATCCAAATCTATTGCATGCAAAACACTTTCCATTGAATGATTGACTATTTCTGATTGTAACATCAGAAAATGTCCCCTTGGCGGCTTTTCCCTCATAAGGTTTAGCTCCTGGGTCTTTAGTATGCATTTAGGAAATCTTAGTTCATATTTTGGCATCCCGATGGAATGAGACCTAGGTTCCATGGCAAATTGGACCTAGGTGGACCCCTTGATCTGTACCCTTCTCAAAATAGGGGGGAGGACTTGGGTGCCCATGCCCTAGTCCTGCCCTATTTTGATGACCATTATTTGGTCCTTTTATCGACATGATAAGTTTTGATTTTTAAAATCTTGGTGGGAGTGCTTGTAGTTGCATATATAAGCATGTTTAGGCATTCATTTAGAAACTAGATGATCATTGTGAACTTTAGTCATTCTCAAGGTGATTCAAGGCTTTCTATTGTGTTGTAAGAGAAGACTTGTGTGTTTTGTGTGTTGATATTTGCATATTTAAGCATCAATTTCCTCATGGCATGAAGAGCATCTTCCTCCCATTAGAGCTTCACTAGAAGGTGACATAATATTGTGTTTTCATCATTGATTCCTTTGGTTTTTGCCTCTGCCTCACAAGGGCATGCACTCTTTATCTGACAACGGTGTTTAGAGACTTAAGTGTCCTCCGGGGCTTGACCGAGGCAAGCCTCTAAACACCACAACCGCCAAACCAAGTCTTGTGATTGCAGGGTACAGGTGTCGTATTTGGGAAAAGTGGAGTTGCAAGAAGGATTGGCAGGCATTAAGGATTTAGGATCTAAAGAAAAGGACATAAGAGCACATCTAGGACTTAGGCGCTCTCTCTAGTGTCCTCTGCATCTGAGTTTTAGGAAACATAAGTTACAAGGCTGATCAGTGTCAAAAGGAGGTTTGGATTCTACGAAGAAACTGGCACCTTGGACTTGGGCGTCCACTCCAGTGTTCCCGACTGTTTCTCTTTAGAACCCCGAAAATAGGTATTCTGTAATTTGGTATTTTACTCCTATTTGCAAGAGCTTTTTCTGTTATTCATCAATTTGTTGTTGTATTTGCATAATTAGGGTTTTAATCGTTAATTGGGCATAAGAGATGGAAAATTAATAACTAAATTGCATAATCCAAGTTTCCCTACATCTGCAAGTGACCTAGGGTATGATAGTGCTCGTCACTTGACCCTAGATCCTTGAATGTATAGTGGAGAGGTGGATTTAAACATCAAAACACTAAACATTAAAAAATACAATTTTCCCCTAAACATTTTGGTGAACCCGTGTTTTTGGACTTAAATTGTAACTTTATGAGTGTGCATCTTCAGATTTGGATTGATTTCATTCATTCATATAGTCATTCATTTTATTGCATTGAGAAAAATTCAAAAAAATTGCATTGTTTGGCTTACTAAATTGCATCAATTCTTCCTAAATTTTCCTAATTCATGATTTTTAAATCAGATCTGATATAAACTACAGAAAAATCCAAAAATTCAAAAATTTGCATTGCATTCTCATTATTAATTTGCTAGGTTTTGTAGAAATTTTGACAATTTTGATATAACCTAGTAATTCCAAAATCTAGGGTTAGTAGGCAAAATCTCTTCTTAGATTTTTCTACTGATTTTAGAGGCTCATTCAAATTAGCATTTGGCTGTAGTCTTTCATTTTAGTGTAAATTTTCATTTAGATTTAAAATATTTACATTTTTGCATAGAAAATTTCAACAAAAACTAGCAATTTTGATGCATTTTCAATAAATTTACATGGGAATTTTGCATGTTCAAGCTTGAAAATAATTTTTAGATCTGACAGTATTTAATTTCCATCATAAATCAAACTTCAAAACATTCACATAGCATTTTGTCCCAAGATCTCAAACGTAGGGCTTCAAAATCAACGATTTTCACTAAAGTTGGCCTTATCAACTTTATAAACTTGCACCATAGTTGTGTTGTGAAAGGTATTTTGGAATTATTTTTCTTTTATCAAGTTAATAATTTGCTACTCCTCATAAAAATCTTCACAACGCCCTTTTAACGGGCTCTTGTAGTGAAAATTTGGTGAAAAACTACACATTTTGACTATTTTTGCCCTAGAGTCTGACCTAGTTTGCACTCCAAGTGTGTTGTGATTAATTTTATGGATTGAGGTAACTGATATCATTGATATTATTTTCTATACCTCCTCAAGTTTATTACAACACCCCTATTGATAGGTCTTGGAGTTGAAAAACCATGAAAAATAGCTATTTTTTGTTATATTTTCACTAGGGTTTGACCTTAAGTGGCACTAAAAGCATGTTGTGTTGGATATTTTGGCATTAAGTGGATTTTATTTTAGATATTATTTTTTGGCCATCATCATTTTCCTCACAACACCCTTTGTTATGCTCTTTTGCATTGAATTTTGGTGAAAAAGTGTTTATTTTGACATATTTTCACTATAATTTGACTTAGCATTATCTTGGATTTGCATCAAGAGTGTTTTGAGAGTGAGTTTATTGCTATTTTGGACTAATATCAAACATATAATTTTCTTCCACTGATCAAAATCCTTACAACATCCTTTGTTTCATTCATTTGCATTAGAAAAAGTACAAAAAATCAAACATTTAAGGCTATCTTTACATATAGTTTTGCACTTGTCTTTTGCATCAAATTTGAAAAGCTTTTAAAATCTGAGTTTACATGGAAAACAATGCAATGGCACCTTCATGTCATTTTTCTATGGTATCTCTGCATGCATTTATCAAAGATCTTGATTTTGACAAATTTCTAATCCTCATGAGTGAACAGCCTTTGATATTAGAAGATTTAACCAATTTCGTCTCTAGGAACACTCATAAGAAAGATGAGACTAAAAAGCCTTTTTCTGCCATAGAGTATGATGATGATAGCGTACCTTCCTCTCATCCCATTGCTTTCCCTAGCCAAGATGTAGCATTAGTGGATGAGAAAAGGTCTCTCACATTAAATACTTTAGGGATGGATGTTGGGTGCAACCAAGAAGGAAACAATGTTAATTCAATTGTCATTAATAGACCTTGTAGTAATATTACTAAGTTGATTGTCCGAGGGGCACCTAGTGCACCCTCTTTCTTAAAGCTAGTGATTATTGTTCAAGGTAGACCCCTGGATTACATCTACGACTATGCAAAGCAAATTGCCCAAGGAAATCAGGGTGTACAAAATGTGATTGCTTATACATATAACACTCATAATAACAAGAAAAATAAGAAAGAACCAAATGTACCTATCTCCCTTCCATGTTCTCAACCTATGCTCCCTCCAACACCTCACCTTACTCAAAAGTGGTCAAGAGTATGATCTTGTCAAACAGGTTTGCACTACTACGGCTAAGATCTCTCTTTGGAATTTAATACAAACATCGCCTACATACCATGGAATGCTCCAAGAAGATTTACAAAAGGTGATTGTGCCACCTGCTATTAAGCTGAATGATATAGTAGTTGTATTGGATAGTATGCATGCAACAAAAAGATATATTCTCTTTCAACCACAGGAATTACCATCAATTAAAGTTCAAAACCAATATGATCCTCTTATAATCTTTGTCACAATAAACAACAATAGTTAAGAGAGTTATGATTGATAATGGATCAGCTCTGAATGTTTGTGGCATAGACTTATTACATAAGATTAAAGTTGATACATCTGCCATCAAGCTGGAACCATTAAGTATCCATGGTTTTGACAATGTTGGATGACAATCTATAGGTACTATAACTTTACCTATACAAGTGGGACCTATGATTGTGCCTACTCTGATTCATGTCATGCCTAGTTCTTTATCTTACAACATGATTCTTGGTAGACCTTGGATTAATGCATTGGGGGCCTTCCCTTCCACTCTACATGGTTCAATCAAATTTATATTCAGAGGTAAACTTCATACTATTCATGCTAATCCTGGACCAGATAACTATTTACACATTGAAATGCAAAAACTAGTTTACAATCATATGAGCTTAAACAATTTGTGAGGTGATCCATCAATGGCTAATGTTGTACAAGACTCCCAACCATCGAATGCACTTTTTGGTAATGATTGGGGTTCATTAGATTTTAACCCTTGCAGTCACATCGAAAGTTGCATCGATCTCATTTAAACAATCAAAAGTTGCATCGATCTCGTTTAAACAATCTTTTGAAACATCTCAGAAAAACAAAGTTTCCTTGGTTGAAAATAAAGACAATACCCTCACTTATACTAAAAATTATGATACCTATGAGGGTTCAACTTCTTCTAAAGAAATGAACTCATTATATGGTCATGGATTTCAAATCTTGTACAAAAATAACGGCTATGAGGGCAATGGTTGCAGTGTAAATCAACAAGGAATTAGAGTACCTTTACAAGTTGTTGGAATTAACTACACAACCAGTATTTGATACCACTCTTTGAAACCCACTAAAGCCTCTTGTCATCCTAAACTTAATGTTAATACAATATTAAAACAACATGAGAGATATCCTAAATGTGTATGTTCTTAACGTTGATGCTACTAGGTAAGTATTTCTAACCCTTTATCTCTCTCATGATGTACTTCCCCCGTGATGTGTTATATGTTGTTTAGGCCTCCTAGGATGACCTCTAATTCTCCCATAAGGTTCGGGATACTAGGAGACCACCTCTGTTGTGACCTTCTTCTATTTGTATCATCATTCTTCAAAATTGCCTCTCTCTCTAATTTCATCGTTGTCTATTGTGTCTTACGGACAGAGCGTCGTGGTTGGTGACCTGGGGGCACCCTCCTATGTGATTGTCCCTAAAACACTTGTTTCCCCTCTCTTATTTATTGTTTCCCTTTCTCTAGTGTTTCCACCTAGTGAGCGGATGATGAAAAACATTTATACTGATGTGGACCTAGTGTCCCTTTCGAGAGCAATCAAAAAATGGACATAGTTCCTAATATGATGATGGGGTTGTATATATTGTCTAATGCTTAGCTAGTTGAAGCACTCGTGCTTTCTGCATAGTGAATTTCATTATGTTTCTATCACATTTACAAACCTTAACAATACTGCTGCTCTATGTACCTTTGTTTGCCTTTGAATCTAGCCTTGGCGGTCTCGATTCGGAGAGCTTCATGATATAGGCCCATAGTTATCCTCAAACTCTAAATTCATTGTATAACCTTGGCTTTTTGTGTGGTTAATCATATGCACTGATATTGTTATTTATCATGATGTTGTAGAAACTAACATGTTTCTTGCAGGGATGTGTTTGTGGGAACATTTGGCAATTGTAAAGTACATGTCACCTCTAGGGGGCATGGGGTTTGCGAAAGTCAGTGTTCCCTTGTGTGTTTTCTTCTTACCTTAATGTGCTTAATATCAATAACTGATATCAACCACCTTAAGGTGGGGGCATATATAAAGTAAGTTGTTTGTTGTAGATATTAGCTATGTGCTTGTCCTCAGGTGCAGTCTAAAGACTTGCTCGATGAGTGCATCCTGCATCCTAAGTTTGTTTGCAATCAATCAATCAATCATTTAAGCCCTCTACGAAGGTGGGATATCACATATATCCTTTTTTTATCCTAAGCCTTCTACATAGGTAGGGATGGTGTATTTATCAAAGCATATTGCATCATCCTATCATTTTTAAAAGTCCTCTACGGAGGCAACAAGTGGTCCTCTAACTAACTCAACCCTTAAGTGTGTTTTTGGTGATTGTTGTGGAGAAGCCCAATCATTAGTGTGTGCATGTAATGTGCCTGAGATGGTGTTGGACCTAGAAATAGGTACACTCCATCGCTTGTCTGCCGTGTTTTCTCTGTGTCTCCAAGTGTGTGTGTTTTGGTGTGCTTGTTTTGTGTGGTGAGTTTTTTGCCCCATATGTAGTCTAAAGACTTGATCGATGAGTACAACCTACATTTTGGGAGGTTTTACATGTCTTACGTGCGTATTGCCCCATATATTTAGTCTAAAGACTTGCTCGATGAGTGAATCCTGTATTATGGGAGGTTTGTTTACTTTCCAGTACTTGCATCTGCATTTCATATATATGAGAAAAAGAAAAGAAAAGATATCATTTCTGTCTTCCATGCATTAATGTCTCTTCTATGCATTGACTGTCTTCTCCGTGTTCTACATGACTGTAACTATTTTCTCTATGTTTTGTGTGCCTGTTACTATCTTCTATGTAATTGGTGTGTCTTCTCCGTCTTGATGTGTTTGTTGTGTTTGTGACCTTACTTTAATGCATGTATTGGCCTTGCGTTTATAAATACATTAAAGTGGGGGCTAAATGTAACATCAGAAATGTCCCGTTGGGGGCTTTTTCCTCATAAGGTTTAGCTCCAGGGTCTTTAGTATGCATTTAGGACATCTTAGTTCATATTTTGGCATCCCGATGGAATGAGACCTAGGTTCCATAGCAAATTGGACCTAGGTGGACCCCTTGAGCTATACCCTACCCAAAATAGTGGGGGAGGACTTGGGTGCCCGCGCCCTAGTCCTATCCTATTTTGGGGCAGCCCTAATTTTTGGGTGTTGGTTTATGACCATTATTTGGTCCTTTTGCCGACACAATAAGTTTCAATTTTTAAAATCTTGGCGGGAGTGCTTGTAGTTGCATATATAATCATGTTTAGGCATTCATTTAGAAACTAGATGATCATTGTGAACTTTAGGCATTCTCAAGATGATTCAAGGCTTTCTATTATGTTGCAAGAGTAGACTTGTGTGTTTTGTGTGTTGATATTTGTAGATTTGAGAATCAATTTCCCCATGGCATGAAGAGCATCTTCCTCCCATGAGAGCTTCACTACAAGGGGACATAATATTGTGTTTTACCTCTACCTCACAAGGGTATGCACTCTTTATCTAAAAACAGTGTTCGAAGACTTAAGTGTCCTCTGGGGCTTGACTAAGGCAAGCCTCTAAACACCACAACCCCCAAACCCAGTCTTGTGATTATAGGTTACAGGTGTCACATTTGGTAAAAGTGGAGTTTCAAGAAGGATTGGCAGGCATCAAGGATTTAGGATCTGAAGAAAAGGACATATGAGCACTTCCAAGACTTGGGTGCTTGCTCTAGTGTCCTCCACATCCAAGTTTTGGGAAACAGAAGTTTCAGGGCTGATTAGTGTCAGAAGGAGGTCTAGATTCCGCAAAGAAACTAGCACCTTGGACTTGGACGTCCACTCCAGTGTCCCCGACTATTCCACTTCGGAACCCCAAAAATAGGTATTCTGTAATTTGGTAATTTACTCATGTCTGCAAGAGCTTTTTTCGTTATTCATCAATTTGTTGTCATATTTGCATAATTAGGGTTTTAATGGTTAATTGGGCATAAGAGAAGGAAAATTAATAATTAAATTCCATAATCCAAGTTTCCCTACATCTACAAGTGACCTAGGGTATGATAGTCCTCATCACTCGACCCTAGATCCTTGAATGTATAGTGGAGAGGTGGATTTAAACATCAAAACACTAAACATTAACAAATCCAATTTTCCCCTAAACACTGATATTTTGAAAATTAGTTCTTACCGAGCTTTTGCATACATTTGATCTATGACCAATCCTATTGCAAGTGAACAGTTTACCTTTGAATGACTGTTCATTCCTTCCATTGTTGAAACCTTTCTTGATCTGATTTCTACATTCATTTGCTCTATGACCAATTTTCTTGCAATTGAAACACTAACCGGAGAATAATGGAGTCTTTTGATTTATTCTACTTCTACAATGAATAGCCTTATGACCAAAATTATTGCATGAATTACAATAACCATTGAAAGATGGGTACCTTTGAGCATTTGGTTGTCTGAACGGAGGTCTTCTAGGTCTTCTTCTTTTATTTCTAAATTGGTATCCTTTGTTTGTCCTTGGCTCAGTGATCATTTGCCCAGAGTTAGAGCTTTCTCCTTTCTCAAATCCTAAACCATGTTTGTCATCAGCATTCCTTTGAGTAGCAATCATTTCATCAAGCTTTACAGTACTTAACTTGAATTTTTCTTCAAAACTTCTAGCTTTTTCTAGATCTATTTTTAAACTTATAATTTCTTTCCCAGGTTTAGCATAATCTTCTGATCTGTTCTTCACAATCAAATTTAGATCATCTTCTACTTTTGTTCTTTCTGTAACTTCTGCTTCCAAATCATATAGGGCTTCATTTGTTGATAACAATTGGTCACCAACTTCTTTATATTTGTCTTTGAATTTCTTGACTTGCTCCTTCAGCTTTAAGATGCATTCATCGACTTGTTTTAGATTTTCTTTCAGATGTCTTACCTCTGCTTCATAATTTTCAAGATCCATAAGGGCTGCTTGCAATTGGTTGTATCTCTCATAATTTCCATACCTTCTTGCTACCATGAGCACACTATCCCAGATCTTCCTTAAACTATTAAACTTCATCCAAGGAACCTTTCTCTGATACCAATTGTTGATTGTCAGGAACACTTAGAGGGGGGGTGAATCAGTGTTCTATAATTCTTTTCTTGAACTTTTAATTTTAACCATTTCAAAAGAATAATCAAACAGAAGAAAAATATACAACTGAATAACATCCGCAAAAGCATAACACATAACACCAAGATTTTATGTGGAAAACCCAAAAATGGAAAAACCACGAAGAGGATTAACTCTCAAATATATATTGCAATCTTTACAAAAATGATGTTCATGATTGGTCACTCCAGGGGCCTAGAACATGCTGGCTCACGGCCATGGTGTACAACTAAGTTTAGCAGGCTCACTACCTCAACCCTAAACCTAGAAAGATTACAATGAGGGTTGTTAAACCCTATTGAAGGCTCACTGCCATTTTACGACCTTGATGACAAAAACTTGCTTCCAATCAAATGACACATGATAATTTGATACTGCTTAAGCATCTGCCACTATGCCAAGGTGTAGTCATTTAACAACTATATTTTGAATCCCAAGTCTTCATCGATGCTGATCCTCTAACTCTGCTCCACTATTCGCATCTTCGCATCACACACATATACTTCCACACCACACTTATATATATATATATCTATATATATTCGCATCATGATTTAATCCATAATTAGGCCAGAATCTAAGAGGTGAAACGTGTACATAGAAAGATGTACCTTGTCATTCAATCCAATACACTATGTGTTGCACAGACCCAAATCTTCTCCTAAACATGTTCATATAGGTTAGCTCTAATCATTCAATTACTTACATAGATCTTCCAAGCATTAACTCTTCTCTGCACAATGATTAATATACTTGTCGGCCTCTTCCTTAAGAGTATGCTTAACAACTTCATCTCCTGACTTGCAAATTTTACTGAGGATCTCAAAACACTTCCAAAACCATATCAAGGACTCTTTACACATTCCCAATCTTATCCTTAGAACTTCAAGGCATTATATCATCTTGCGGAGAAATGCGGACCATCAAAACTCAAACTCTGTCTCTATCAAACTCTGTCAAACACTATGTTGATACTTACTAGCTTGTAGCTATCCTTCCGGTGAATTTCATATCTCCTCACTCTAGAATAAGACACTTCATATAATTGTTTACAACACCTCAAAACCATATAATGAAATACTTGTCTGCGGAGGAATACGGACCACTGCACTAGACCATGTTCATTGTTCCTACTATACCTTTGCTTGCCCAGACTTAGACATTCTTCGACATGACTTCTGGAGAGGATCAGGACTTAATCTCTGAGGAATAATACTATCAAACACCAACTGACATCATACCTAAACCACATTTCTGGATCACTATTTGTAGAGGCATACTGTCCAGCTTACTGTCCTCTACTTTGCATACTTTCCATACTTAGCCATTTTCAGTCAACCGAACCTAGAATCTAATATGTTCTTCTGGAGATATCTCTTCCTGTCATGGTGATAGGATCTATGAGCCTTGTTTCTATCAATGACAACATACAGATGCATACTAGACCAGTGTCTCTTGCCAACACTTCTATACCCATGCCATTGTAGAAAGAGAATAGGTGAAGTATATGGCAGAGCCTCTGTGGTTATGGAGGACGTTTGAGGATCTTATACTCCCTTAAGAAGTAGAACATAGATAGTTGGGATATAGTTATGCATTGTAGTAATCTATCAAAAGATATCCGATCACTATGTGGAGTGATAGATAATTCATATAGTCCATAATCCTCATAGAGTAGCTAAACGGTGGATTGTGTAGTTTTTAGATCTCAGAGAGAGCAAAGAGAACTTTGTTGGAGCCCTGAGAGCTCAGTGAGAGCACAAGGAGCATCAATCTCTATTAAGAATCATGAAAAGGATTCAGAAGTACAATAGAAGGTGTATCGTAACACAGAAAACAAAGGTATGGTTACCTCATTTAAAACATTTATTTCATTCTTACATTGTGATAATGTCTTCTATAGAATCATTTAGAGAAACATTTGCGTATTTCAAATATTTAGAGATATTCTAAACAGAGATCTAGAGAATTTATTTTCTTTGGATACACTACTTCATAGGAAGTGAAGAAGTTAGTTTGTTTAGTTTTGGTACTGCACTCGAAGTGCATAGGATATTTGAGCCCAAATGATAAAAGTGTAAATAGATCTTCGAACCATAGTGGAAACTATTGTTGGTAAACATTCAAATGCCATAGTTGAATAGCCACAGTTAGTAAACATTTTAATGTTATAGCTTTGTTTATGGTGAAAAAGTAGGTTTCCTTGAAACAAGATTAGGCCTTTCTTTCACAAATTAAACATTTTGATGAACCCGTGCTCTAAATAATTTGCATCCTTTTTAAACATTAGATTTGAATTAGTTTGTTGTCCTAAAACATATTTAGGTTGCAAACCCTCTTTTGTGAAAGCATATGCATTGAATTTTGAATGATATTCTCTATCCTTTCATTAAAAGAGTTTGAAATTATAACCTTATGTTTCGCATAGTGTTTCATTTTCAAAAAGTTCATACAATATCATTTTAAATTTAAATCATGGGTTAATTTGAGAATGTTATAATGTGAGATTACTTTTTACAAGATTTTCATGTATTTGATGAGTCGTTTAGTTGTGATGACTTCAATATGTTAGATGAATCCTTGAGGACTTTATCTCAATTGAACATTCCACTACAACTCCTAAACTGTCATTGTTTCAAAAATTAGTAAATGCAATTTATGTTTGAAAAATTCAAGAACCTGGAAAACCAAAAATTGTGGTCACTTTGTGTTCAGATGTGGTTAAACTACCTTCTAAACTAGTGCTCACTGTTAGAGGTCTTCCACCTTCTCGACCTCCTGATCACATCTACAACTATGCTAAAGAAATAAAACGTCAACATTCACAAAAACCTAGTCACATTGTGGTTGCTCATGCATATAACACTCAGAATAATAAATAAAGAAAACAACAACTAAGCATTCTGATATCTTTACAAGCTTCTCAACCTATGCTTCCTCAAGAACCTCATTTAATACATAAAGGTGGTCAAGATTATGATCTTGTTAAGAAGCTTCGTACTACTCCTGCTAAGATATCTCTTTAGGAACTTATACAAACTTCACCTACATACCATGGAATGCTCCAAGAAGCTTTAAAAAAGGTGATTGTACCACTTGCTATCAAGATGAATGATGTAGCAACTCTATTAGATCATATGCATGCGACAAAATTAGACATTTTGTTTCAATAAAATGAGTTTCCATCTCTTGAAGTTCAGAACTAGTATGATCCTTTGATTATCTTCATTACAATAAACAAGAAATGGATTAAGAGAGTTATGATTGATAATGGATTAGCTCATAATGTTTATGGTATCAATTTATTGCATAAGATTAAAGTTGATACATCTTTGATTAAGCTAGAAATGATAACTATCCATGGCTTTGATAATGTTGGAACACAATCTATAGGCACTATAACTTTACCTATACAAGTTGGGTCTATGATCGTATCTACCCTGTTTCATGCCATGCCTAGTTCTTTATCTTACAACATGATTCTTGGTAGACCTTGGATTCATGCATTGGGGGAAATTCCTTCTACCCTACATCATTCAATCAAATTTATATTCAAAGATAAAATTCATATTGATCCTGAACTTGATAATTGTTTACAAATTGAATCATAAAAACAAGTTTTTTTTCATAAGATCTTAAACAATTTGAAAGTTGACTCGTCAACTTGTCTTGCTACAAACAATGTATTGTAAGAGTTGAAACAATCTAATGCATTACTTGGTGACGATTGGGGTTTGTTAGATTTATATCTCCCTCCATACACGAATATAAAGTCAACAACCCTACTCCTGAAACTTCAAGTATTGCATCGATATCATCTCAAAATTTGAATGTGAAACCTAAAGCATTTTTGGTAACAAATTCAGATAATACTCTTACTTATACTACATATTATGAGACCTATGAATCCCCACCTTTTTCGAAGGAAATGGCTTCTCTTTATGGTTGAGGATTTCAAATCCTTTATAAGAATTGTGATTATGTAGGTAATGGTTGCAGAATTAATCAACAAATAATTAAAGTCCCTATAGAATCCACTTCGTGACATTAATCAAATTAAGATGATTGACATTAGTTGCCCTCTAGGAGAGACTCCTTTGGATATCTTTTCAACAGATGAAGCACTAATTGAATTCTTGGGTGCTTATGACAATATTCCCCATTACCATCATAATCATGGATTACACTATTGTTTGAACAATAGTCCATATTTTGGGAAATCTACTAGCATGATAAACATTACTCTAAAGTCTGAGGAAGAATCTAAAGAGCTACCACAATCACTCAATCTCCTTCACCACAATACTCTACTTAATGGAAAGATTATTGATGTTTTCATGGAGAAAGATAATATTGAAAAAGTTATTCCTATTGGTGATTATTTGAATATAGAAGAAAAAGAAGAAATGACCAATTTATTACATGAATTTTCTGAATTGTTCGCTTGGAATTATTCAGATATGCCTGGTATTGATCCTCAAATTGTAACACATAATATCATCTTGAAACTAGATGCTAAATTGTTTAAACAAAAGATTTATAAGATGAATCCTAAGGTCACATTACTTGTCAAAGCTGCGATAGAAAAGCTTCTACAAGCTAGATTTATTCGCTCTATTGACTATTTACCTTGGATTTCGAATATCATCGGTGGACCGCTAAACCTGATGACCGTATAAGAATGTGTACTGATTTTAGAGACTTGAATCTTGCATCTTTGAAAGATGATTTTCCACTTCCTAACATTGATATGATTGTTGATAATATAGCTAGCCATGAATTACTCTCTTTCATGCATGGTTTTTCAGGATATAATCAAATTTTGATAAACCCTCAAGATTGATATAAAACAACTTTTATAACACCTTGGGGTACATTTTGTTGGGTAGTCATGCCATTTGGACTTAAAAATGCAGAAGTTGCTTACCAACGTGCCATGACCCTTATATTTCATGATTACATGCACAATATCTTAGAGAACGTAGAAGCTACTAAACCCTCATAAGTGTGTTTTTAGTGTAGATAGTGGAAAATCTTTGGGGTTTATCATTTAAAATCATGGTATTGAGCTGGATACAAAAAAGATTGATGCAATTGTCAATATGCCAACACCTAAGAACATATCTCAACTTTGTACTTTGCAAGGGAAGATACAGGCCATTCGTCGATTTGTTCCACAACTTGTGGATAGGACTCACCCTTTTTCACAACTATTGAAGAAGGATTCAAAATTTGAATGGAATTCTGAATGTCAAGAAGCTTTCAAAGATTTAAAGACTTATCTAGCTAATCCTCCTATTTTACAACCTGTTGTTCTTGATAAACCTTTTCTACTGTATATCTCAGCATCTAGTAATGTTGTCACAGCCTTATTAGCACAACATAATATCAAAGGCAAAGAATGTGTTGTATATTATATTAGTCAAACCTTTCTTGATTATGATGTGCGATACATTGTTCTCGAGAAGCATTTCCTAGCCTCAGTGTTTGCAACATAAAAGCTTAGACACTATCTTTTAAATACTGAAATAAATGTGATAGTGAAATTCGACCATTTGAAACATCTTTTCACTAAAACTGATTTGTTGAGTCATCTTGCTAAATGGGTTATGTTGTTAACTGAATTTAATCTTATGTTTATTTCTCAGAAAGTAATTAAAGGACAAGTGTTAACCGACCATTTAACTGAAGCACCTTCACCTTTCGCTATACAACATCAGGACACATTCCCTAATGACCAAATTTTAGCTATTACTAAGGATGATAAATGGGAACTGTATTTTGATGGATCAAGATGTCAAACCAGCTCCAGTGTTGGTGTTATGTCAATACCCCCGTAGGTAAGTTGATTCCTATGTCTTATCGTCTAAACTTATCATGCACAAATAACATTGCTAAGTACAAAGCCCTCATTGCAGGACTTCATGTCGCTTTGGGTCTTAACATAAAAAATATTTCTATATATGGTGATTTAGAGCTAATTGTACAACAAATAACTGGATCATATCAAACTAAACATGACATGATTTTGTCCTATCTCTATTAAAACAATTTGCATCATTTTCAATAAATACTATTCCTAGGAAAGACAATTAACATGCAGACACAACGGCAAGCGTAGCTTCCCTTATACCCCCCGATGATTCTCCTGAGGAATTTACTTTCATTATTCATAATATTAAAACACCGATAGTGGAAGACCCCATAGTTGCGAATTCAGAACTCTGTGGTAATACAAATACTGACAAATGGTTCTCCCATATATTCAATTATTTGCATGATAGAACCATCCCTAATTTAACATCCAAGAATGTTCAAGTTCTTCTACAGAAAATTGCAGCGTGTTACATTATCTTGTTGAATGTTTTATATAGACAAAACTACAATGACATTTTGCACCGATGTCTAAGTAATTTAGAGATCTCGATAGCTTTAGAAGAAGCTCACTCCGGTGCTTGTGGGGAGCATTTTGGAGGAAAATCCTTGGTACAAAATTTATTATGAATGGGATACTATTGGAAACACATGGAACAAGATTCCTTTGCCTATGTCAAGAAATGTTCACAATGTCAACAACATAATCACCTAATCTGAGCACCTGCTCAAGAAATTTATGCCCAAGTTTCACCTTGGCCATTTTCTATTTGGGGCTTGCTTGGACTTGGTTGGTAAAATATCTCCCCTTCCTCTCAAGGACATACTTTTATAATAATCAGTACTGATTACTTCACAAAGTGGGTTAGAGTTGTTCCCTTATGATCCACGACTGTTGATGTAATTTATCGATTCATACAAGATAACATAATCTCTCGATTTGGTATCCCTTCCTCCATGGTCTCCGATAATGGCACGACATTCAAGAACAAGGATGTGAAGAAATTCCTTGAAAAATATCATATTCAACATCGCTTCTCTATGCCTTACTACCCTCAGTCAAATGGCCAAGAAGAAGCTTCAAACAAGGTTATTGGACAGATTTTATGGAAGACTATTAACAAACATCAAAAAGACTAGCACATTTAGTTATCCTATACATTATGGGCCAATAGAACAAGTATTCGTATGGCTACTGGGAATACACCATATAATCTTGTCTACGGCACATATGCAATAATGTCCTTAGAGTTAGAAATTCCTTCATTGAGAGTTTCCTCAAGAGACATTATGAATGATGATACAAAATGTCAAAAGAGATTGCAAGAACTCAAGATGCTTAATGAATGACGAATAAACACTCTTGAGCACCTCAAGGCCCATCAGAAAAGCATACAATGATTATACAATGAATGTGTTATACATCGTTCATTCAACGTTTGAGACTTGCTACTTTATGAGAATCAACTCAATGTGAATGCACCTCCTTGAGAAAAAGGTAAGTTCGACCCTAATTGGCTAGGACCGTATATAGTTACTGAAGCCTTTGGATTAGGAGCATACAAACTAGCTGATGAACAAGGTACACTACTTAAAGAACCTATTAACACAACACATCTCAAGAAATTTCATGCTTAAGATTTGATGTTAAATATTACTTTATAAAGCAAATTTATTAGTTAGATTAGCTTCAATTTCAACAAGATATTATTATTTTGTCTTAATTCATTTAACATCGCATCTTTCTTTCAGTTAATAATTGTTGTATCTTGCTTATACATTCTTCATTAAGATCACTTTTGCATTAAATTGAATGTAGCATAGAATTTTAGTTATATGTGAAATTTTTAATCATTATGCTTGTTACTATATGTTCTGCAAAGAATTATTAGTACATCACATTAGCATTAATTACATTTCCATATTAGCCTTTAACATTTATCAATAGTTGCATTTTACAAAAGTCACATGTGATGGATTAAAAACATTGTGAATATAGAAAAAAGAAAATATCATATATATATATATATATATATCATCAGTTTCAAATATATATCCAAGTCAACTATCCCTTACAACAAAATGGGGTGCCATAGTACATAATAAATACATCACATAGCTGATCCTCAGTCACCTGTACCCTCGGGACCTCCTAGTGTACATGTGGCAAAGGCCTGACCATGTGTGGCTATAGATCCCGAATGACTCCTAGAGACACTCCATGATCGTAATCCTCTAATCTCACCTCTCAATCCTAACACCTTGTCATGTGTCTCCTAATACATCCACTAGTACTGGTCTCTCTCTACATGAGTTTTATCTCTATCAGCTCTCACCTGACATAACTCAGAAAGGAAGAACTCACTGACAAATGACTCTCTCTCTCAGATGTGGGTACCACTATGGCATGATCCCGCTACACCTAGAACTCAGCCTCAATGCACTTGACTCTCTGAAATAACTCCTCTCTCTCTTTTGCAAACTACTCTAGGATAGCCTCTATTGCCACCCTTTATTAGATGACGGGCATAAATATCTTTGCATGTTGCACAACGGATGGTCGTGGTGAATATCCCACCTGCACTTGCTACTCGGATACATCTGTAGGTACTATGTCCACTATGATGCGACCCACAAAGTCTTCCAAGCGTCAGTCCCAACTACAAAATAGAAAATAGAATAGATATTAGACTCTCATATGCGCATCATAAATAATCATAAACATGAGAGAATCAAACTAACAAAACAAGTCTAACCTAGATCTCCATCTCACCAAGATGGATCTCAAATCGCTAAAGGTGTAATGAGATCTACAAACTGATCTGTACATGAGGGCACAGGCCAACTGGTCTCCCCTGCTCATTTGGACTCAGCATCTCAACACTTGCAGGGACTAGACCATGAGCCCTAGACTATTGTCTCGATTCAATCTCCTCGTCAGTGTCAACATCCTACTGGTCCAATCATGGTCTCACACTAAAATATACTGCGATGGAACCTTCTCATCATCATCGTCATCCTCAACATCCTCCTCTAGATCATAATATCCTATGAAGTCACTCACATCATCCTCCACCCTTATGTAACTAACGAGACCAACCCAAGGTCGAGCATCACCTGTAGGGTGACCAGGAGGAAAGATAGGAGTAGGCCATGTCATATGCCACCAGGTCTGATATCCTTGGGTACAACCAATATTGGATGCATCTGATACTATCTCTGCATCATTGGGACCATCATCATCACTCAGAGGTACATCTACTACCATTGACCATCAGGTGCTATTCACCCTAACTATGTTGCACACAATCTGCACATAGATAGGACACACCATGGGATCGTCATTTACCCATCTGAACTGTCGTGCCACCATACCAAAGTAGAACCAAGCAACAACATGATCAATGTGACCGGCCATCAACTGATCCCTCTACATCCTCGCTAACTATCTCCGCTAGCTAGGCCATGCTTTATAGCTGCGATATGGTCTCCAGATGATATTGCTAGGTTGTAGTCTATCAAAAACAACTCTTTAGTATAGCATATCATTATGTCTCCAACATCTAACTAGTGGATAGGCATGAACACATGAATGGGTGAACACTGACTCTATAGGAAACCCTGTCTGTCGCGTGCACCTGATATGCTCGAAAGCCCAAACCTATAGTAAAGTGTAGATCATTAGGTTGTGCATCTCATAATGGACTATCATCACAAGTCATAGTAGAGGTGCGCAAGCATACTGCGCCCCCACGCGTATACAGTCTGATGCTCCTCCATCGCTCTAATGGTGTGAATGAGACCCCTGTGAAGGTGAGTGCCTCGTCCATCTAGTGTGACAACTAGTATGATAGTGACCACCATGATCCATCAAACCAATGGGATGTCACTGCATCCCTGCTCTAGAAGCTGGAGTTGAATGTCTCCTCACTCTCCACGAGAAACTATATGACTGAGATAGTATAGCTGACTCTTGTGAGTATACTCTATTGGACGCTAACCCATGACCCTCATTGTCTCTCCTCGGATAGGAAGTCATAGGATCCTATAAACATCCTCCAGTGTGATAGCCATTTCGCCTGTGGGTAAGTGAAATGTGGATGTATCTACATTCCATCTCTCCATTAGGGCCATCAACATGCTATAATGAAATTTGATTGTGGGCATATCAAACACCCACCATAAGCCCACTGCCTACAAGTGACCCCTCTCTACGCTAGTCATACTACTGGCATGATCTTGAAGTAGTGCCATCAGGCAACCACCTGTGTGCTCTTGTGTCTCTCAGACAACCTATAGGTTGAATAACAAGCAATAATGTTAGTTTTCATCCTCAAACCAACAATCACTACCCTAACTAGTATTGTGTGCCTATAGCTTAGGGCCTGTGTCCTCTATTGACCCAGGTGCTCCAGGAGGACCTGGGTGCCCCAGAGGGACTAGGGCACCATAGCAAGACTCTGGCGCACTGGGAGGACTTGGGTGCCCCTACCAAGGACCCCTATCTATAAAGACCTCTTCAGCATGATAAATGAGAAAAATAACTAAAAGAAAAATTGAAAGATGACAAAAGCATAATATTAGGACCCTACCTTGACCTCGAAACGCCTCTCTACCACACAGTCTCAGAGGATCTCTAGTAGTGGGGGATGATACGAGCATCACTTCGACATGGTTGTCTTCCTCTTCTTCTTATCTCTCTCTCCTCTACACATTGATAAGTAACAAGAATGAATAGTGATAAGTTGAAACTCCCTTTACATAAAGTAAGTGGATGAGAATTCCTATCCCTAATTAGGTACAAAATTGAATAGTGTCACTCTTGAGCCTTTATCTTGAGCTATCTACCTGAGATTTTCATGTTGTTTGTTGCATTGTAAACTTGGTTCCACTCTCTATCTCACCTAATGTGTTGTGCTTGGGTGTTGTTTCTTCAAACAACCCTCACAGTGCATTTTCAACAAGTCTCCTTTGAAATTGACACACGTAGATATCTCATTATTTCTCCTTTTCGGACTAAGAAAGCAAAAACAAGGGGGGGCATATATCTCCCTTGATTTCCTCCCTCATCATGTCTCGTCACTCAATCCCCTTAGTATTCTTATACTAATTCATTAGTGGTGGTTGCAGGTTGATTTGATTTTGATTCTCTGACAAGTGTTCCTTTCTAGGTTGTGTTTCCTAACTTCGTGGTCTTGTAGGATTATAGACTTGGGGGCTTCTTCCTCTTTTTGTGACAACACTTAGACTTCCTCTACAGTATCCTTTTGGGTATCTTTTTCATGAATGATGCATTTACTTTCCTTTAGTTTCATATGCACGTAGTGTCATATGGCCACTAAAGTGGGGGCTAAATGTTATGTCATAAATTATCATCCTCTATGGAATGGTACAGTATCCCTCTGTTTAGCTCCTTGCCTTTAGCATCCTTTTAACATCTTTGTTTTTTGCCCTTCCTAAAACCCTGATTGACTTGTGTCTAGATGAAAAAATATTTATTTTCTAATTGAACTTAGAAAGAGAATTTGGATTTTGGGTCCCTAGAACCGCCTAGAAGTAGATATGATTAGAAAATGGGGGATTGGACTTGGGCGCCCATGCCCTAGTCCTGCCCCATTTTTTAGGATTTTGAATCTTGCCAGGGTGTCAGCTCCAATCATGCATCTCAAGATTCCCTTTTCAATTTTTTGTTTTTGTGTGATATCAAGGCATTTTTTTGAAATTTGAATATCATAAGGTTAGATATTTAAACATGTTTGAAAATCATTTTATCACACACAATCTATATGCAAGATTAATGCCAAAACTCTACTAAAATCACCATTGAAGATCAGTGACTTGTTCAAGCTCTTGAAAGTTATTTGAATTTTCTATCATGGAGATAATGGATGGATATTAGGAATCAAGATCTTGAGACTATCTTTCTCTTCCTAGGGTTTGTACACCTTTTGCATGATCGGGAGAAGCGTTGAAGCCTCCAACATCAAGTTTGGAGATCCTCCATGGACACTGCTGGTTCGCCTTCTTTTTCATGAAAGTCTTTCTTACTTTCATCTCCTTGAGGTGAAGTTGTGTTTGTTCATTGAATTGAAGCAATCTATTGATCTTCCCTTGATTGAGACATTTAGGGTTTGATATTTCTACATACACTTTTATAGGTTTGCACACACTTCTGCAAATCATTATCTCTGACTATTATTGAGGTAGGAATATCAAAAACAAGGCTTGACTAAGGCAAGCTCCTATATAGTTTCAACATCTTTCTCCTCGTCTTGTACGTATAGATCATGTTTGATGGGATACGGTGGAAAGGAGCCATAGAAAGAAGGATATTGTGAATACTGTCATCACTGAATTTTAGAATCTCAGATCCCGTCACTTTTGGGACTAAAGAGTGAGTGCCCTAGTCCAACTAGGGAGATTCCCTAAGATTTGGGAGCTACTGAAGGTTACCAGACAGCTGATACAAAAGGTTTTAACAGATGGAAAGTTACAGGACTAATTAGTGGGCACCCTAGTCCAGTTAGCCCTCAGCTTCTGGGTGCATGACCTCTGAACCTTATTCTCTGTATTTCATGATCTGTTATGTCTATTTTACCTTTGAATTCAGTGGATTGCAGTTGCAAGGTGTAATTAGGGTTTGGTGATTAGTGAATGAAAACACTAGTTAAATCCTTAATTTAAACACCTGATCAGACCTAATTAATATTAGGGAATGCATATCAAATATGTAGCTTGATTCCAAGTGTAGTTCTTATCTTCCCAATATTTAGTTTGTGAAGGAATAGGAATTAATCTTATTTTAAGGAAACCTACTTTTTCACCCTAAACAAGTTTAAACCACAGATGGTAAATAGTCAAATGCTTTGTTAACATCAGGAGTACTTTGGAGATGTTGAATACAAAGAATACTGAGAGTGGGGTGAATCAGTATTCTAAAAAACTTTTCATTCACATATTTATTAATCCATTTACCAAATTCAATAATATGAAAGCAAAGTAAACACAAGAAGAGATGCCACAAACTCATAACACATAGACACCAGGATTTTACATGGAAAATCCAAAAAGGGAAAAACCATGGTGAGTATTATCTCACAATATATTATGATAGCAATATCAAATTACATGAAGGTTCACTACCTTAGGACTCACTACCCAAGGACTCACTATCCAAAGAAGTGCTCATTGCAATAGGCTCACTACAAAATAGAAGAGGAAAGAATATAGAAAGAAGTGGCTCACTGCTAGGAGAGGACTACTACAGGTGCATCTACAAAATGTTGTGGTGCACTACCATTTGCTCACTATACAGATTCAAAGGACTTTATACTGTGTGCCCTGCTTTTCTAGTCTTCTTCACATATACTTTTGTCCTTCTACCTTTACTATCCTTTCGCTAATCATAGAATTGCCTTAGGTCACACAATCATGGAATTCACATTCTATTCACACACTTCCACACCCAACACTGAAATCCATTGAGTATATATATCTACAACAAGATGCATCTCATAATTATGTTGGCAATCTAGACATAAAATGTGTATACAAGTGTTATGCCTTGTCGGCTTGATCTTGTGCACAAATAGGGATGTGAACCCAAACAAACATACATTAATATTCATATAGGTCAGCATCAATCATTCAACCACTTGGATTAATTCTTCAAATAATATATCCTCACCGCATATAGATCTAACTTGCATGTCAGCTTATTCCTTAAGTACACACTTGACCAGTTCAACTGTCATACTAAAACTTCCAATGCAGACCATATGAGACTCTAAAAATCATAGACAACCTTCACTATGGACATCTTAGCATACCTGCAAAACCATGGAGCATAATATTCTTTTATAGAGAAATGTGGATCCCAGAACTACTGTGTTGTCACTAAGAAATACTGTCATACTGGAAGCTAATACTGAAGAACTTGTCCAATATGATCTAAGGGTCTTCAAGCACTACAATTCTTAATTTGGATTCTTATGACATGTTTCTACATTGCCTTAGAACTGCAAATCAAAATACTCAACAGTGGAGGAATGCAGACTAAAATACTCAGATGCTTTACACTTTTTCAGGCTTAACTATGTTCATTTGAACTTAGACAATTCACCATATGACTTCTGGAGGAAGTCCAAACTTGAACACTAGAATATGTGATCACCAAATATCAATGAACAACATACCTGAACCGCATGTAATGATCTTCAACTGTGGAGGCATACTAACCCAATCTTTGATACTCTATAGCTTGCCAATTACTTGGCCATTTTGACTAAGTTAGTCTTCTAGACCTTTTCCAAACCTTGTTTCCATCAATGACAACATTTAACACTCTACCTTGACCATCAAAGCAATGTCTCTTGCTAACAATCTCCCCCTTTAGCATTGATGGCAACACTTAGTGAAAAATGCTTATCTTCTCCCCCTTTCTATATACACTCTATTTTTCTTCTCCCCTTAGGTGTTTGCCCATTTTTCACTAATTCTCTTCTCCCCCTTTGACATCAATGGCAAAGGTGTATGTACAAGAGTCAAAAATTTATCAAGACAACAAAACTACAAAAACTGTCATAGTCTGCCACATATGTACAAATACAATCTTTAACTTAATTTGATGTGGGTTGTAGGATGTCATTGAAGATGTTCTTGATTAGAGCCATCTCTAGAACCCAACACTTCTTTGTATTTTCCAAAATTTGAATATGGCCATTTATTAGGAAGATAATTTTTCTGCCTTTTGTATATCAGAAGGTGTGTCAATTAGTGCACTTACCTATGGTGCTTCTACTGCAAGATTTCACATTGAGTCTAGCTTAGGACTTATTAGTCCTCTCAACTGACACATTCTATTTTTCATTTGATCCCTCTTATTCATCAGATTACTTAAGTCATTATGAATATTGATAACTTGTATTTCTTTTTTTCTTACTGACTCAACTGCTGGATCAAATGACTTAGAAATATTTGTCAGTTGTAATTTCAGATCCTTGATCTTTACTTCTAACTCCTTTGTGACTTCCATCCATGATAAACAAAATTTGTACAAATCACAAGCTTCTTTAATAGTACTATGCATACCTTTTATTCCATCAGCTAATAGAGTTTTATCGTTGATCAACATGGTCTTCAACTCAGTTAATATCTTCTCATCAAAGTCTTTTCTTACTTTCATTTCTCAAGACTTTTCAAAAGATTCAAAATGCACATATACAGAGTTTATGAGTCCCTTGAGTTGATTTGTTGAAGACATTGATGTATCCTTTTGATATGATGGTATCAACTTCTCCAAAATGTTGGATGCCACACCAATGAGTTCACTATCCAATATATGTGACTTCAATATTTCTTCTTGTTCCTTTTCTTGCACAATTGATACCAATTTAAATTTTTGTATAGGAGACATTGAGTCCAAGTTTATTGGACCTTGCAAAAAATTAGGCTCATCTAAGACTTGTTTTTCTCTTTCCAAAAATTCCTTAACAAACTCAGTAGTGTCTTGTTGTATTAGAGACTTCTTGTTCTTTATTTTGCTCCAAAGGATCCAAATCCATAGCCTCATTTCCATCAGTATTTTGCTTTGGTACATGGCTCATCCCAGCATGTTGATCATCATCTTTGTTCTGCTCCTCAATTTGCTTCTTGTGTGCTTGGTCATTAGTTTTTTGTTCTAACCCTTGGTCGAGGCTCACTTCCAGATTAGTTGTGTCATTTCCATCATTTGTTTCTTCATTGTCATTTATTGTTGTGAGATGAAATTCCTTTAACACTTTTAAGGTGATCTCCTCAGTCTTTTTAACTACTTTCTTAATGTCATTTGACATTAGAGTATTCATCCTCTACTTTCTTCTAAACTCTTTGTTAAGCACTTTGGAAAATTTTGCCTTATCCTTAGGAGTCATCTCTGGACATAACTTAATCAGTGTATGTTCTCTAAGTTCAATGTCCTTTGTCATAGCAATTTATTTCCTTGTAGACATTATACTGCTCAGGCTATGATCAACACTTATCTCAATGATAGCCTTATTTATATGTTCAAGTATTCAACAACAACAGTCTCAATGATGTATTTGTCTACACCATTATAGTCATCATACAATTGGGCAATAGGTTTCAGATTTCCATCAATTGTAATGGCCTTCAAGACATCCTCCAAGTTTATTGTAGACTATTCTTTTATAGGTGCATCTTTTTTAGCTTTCTTTCTCTCTTCACCCTTACCGAAGGTCTTCCTTTTTGTGGCACCGGAGGGTTAGCCTTGCTGAGAACTAGAGGGTGGTGCACTTTGTGCCTTCATCTTCTTCACCTCTTCATCAGTCTTAGTTTCATCATCATCAACTGTACCAACACTAACATACACTCTCTGACCTTTGGTCTTCTTCCTCTTACATGTTTGTGCTTCTCTAGTTGTTGTGGAGGGAATACTAGAGGATTTAGATGATGTTCTAGAGGAACTTGCACCTCTTTTTCTTTTTTTTTGGTGTAGCAGGTACCTCTTGTTGCACCTCTTGAACTTCTGGAGCTTTATTAGCTTCCTTTTCTTGCTCCTTCTCCTTTTCTTTAGCTTCTCTTTCTGCTTGCACCTTTCCTCTTGTCTCTTTGACTTGTTCTTTGGTAAAACCCTTTTTGTGCATCTATGTTTCCTATGCTGCTCAACTAGTTTCTATTCTGTACTGCAATAGGTTTGTCTCCAGTCCAAAATTGATTTTTCATGCCTAGTAACTCTTGCATAAAGTAGAAAAATAAGCACAAAATCAACATACCATATTTGAAAGGGTATTTGCTTTCTTTAGTTTTCTTCAAGTTCTCCATTAATTTCTATCAAAGTAGTTCACACAAGTCATACTCTACATTTTTCTTAACCATTTGATATGCAGTGTATATTGCAGTACTGGAGACAGAGTTCTCCTAGTTTGTGAAGTAAACCTTATAGATGATCACCATGGATGAAAATCTAACTGCATGATCTTTAATGTCATTGATTGTCAATGCCCTTTTGTCAAATTTTGCTCTAGTAGCTTTCATCGTTGTATCATTTTTCACAGCCTTCAATATAGGCACTGTACCGGTAGGGTTTAATCCTATGACCACCCTTATGGCATCTTTGGTGATCTTGAATGTGGAATTAAGCCACATAAACTCATCATGAATTCATCTTAAGACACATCAGACCCATTCAACTTCTATGAAAACTTGGAAATCTATATACTAAATAAGTTTCTTTTCTTCCAATACCTTGAATTCTTCTTTCAGTTCAAGTTTATTGTCACTTAGATGTTTTAAATACAGATCTGTGAGTTGACTACCTCCATGTTCTTCTAGGGGAACATAAATATAAGCTCTAATGTCTTCTGTATGCATAACACCCAAGGGAATTTATGAAAATACACCATTTGGATCGACCTCTGTTGATTTGAATGGATGCTTCTTTAATTTTGGCTAGGCTCTCTCAATTATATCATTCACTTGTGGTGTTTTCATTTCCATAAAGAATTAAACAAATTCACAATAGGGTTTCAATCAGAAAATACCTCTTTTTGTCGAATTAGGGTTTCATTTACTTGAATCACACTATCGCTTGAACCTTTGGATATCATTGAAATTGCTTGAAAATCACTTTCAGTTTCTCTTGAACACTTGATAGCTTGACTACAAAGTGAATTGTATGTCGAATGAATTCATTTTTAACCCTTGATATGAAAACCTAAGTCATCATAAATTTAGTTCTTCAAAAAGTTGTCAAACACTTCTCTGTTAAGCTAAATCAATCAAGATTACTCTATAATGCACTGCATTTGATCCTTTTCTACCATAATTTCTTTCAAAAGATCTGTCATGTGAAACTTTTCATTATATCTTCATGCCAGATCCCAACACTAAATATCTAGCTAGGGGATTTAGATTTTCAATACAGCTCCCCCTGAGCCAGAGCTTCCAATTTACTTCCTAGAGGAAGTATCTGCACTAGAGGCTGGTACAGATCCATCCCTAACCTCATTAACATCCTTCTTAATCCAAACCTTTCTCATTTCCTTAATTTCCACTAGCTCAATCTTGTTCTTACTTTTATCTTCTTTCTGCTCTATTTTCCTCTTGTCTGTAGGATAGTCTCTTTTCTCATTCTTGTATCTGTAAAATCTTGCAATATGTCCAAACTTATTGCAACTGTAGTATACCATATTCCTCTATCCCTGATTCCTTATGTTGATTGGATTCATTCTTGTTTTGCATTGGTTAGCCATATGCGCAAATCTATTGAATGCAAAACATTTTCCATTGAAGAATTGAGTATTCCTTGCATTGTTAAAACCATTCCTTACCAGACTTTTGCATTCATTTGATCTATGACCAACTTCTTTTGCAATTGAAATATTAACCAGAAAATGATGGAACATTCTGATTCATTCTAGTCCTACACTTAGTAGCCTTATGGCTAAACTTGTTGCAATTAAAACAATGGCCATTGAAAGGTGGGTACCTTTGAGCATTTGGCTGCCTGACCAAAGGTCTTCTAAGTCTTCTTCTTTGATTCCGGAACTAGTTATCTTTATTTTTCTTTATCTCAATGTTTTCTTGACTTTATTTAGAGCTTTCTCCTTTTTCAAATCCCAAGCCTTTCTTGTCATCTAAACTCTTCTGATTTTAATTCATCTCCTCAAGCTTTGCAGAGCTTATTTTGAATTTTTCTTTATAGATATTTGCTCCTTCCAAATTGTATTTTAGAAGTAAAACATCTTTAGTAAATTTTTCACATTCCTCAGACTTGTCCTTTACAACTTCATTCAGATGCTTTTCAACTTCCTCTTTCTCTTTAGTTTCTAATGTTAAGTTGTTTACGGTTTCAGTTGCTTCATTCAATTGTTCACTTAGCTCATTTCTCTTTTCCTTGAACTTTTTGACTTGCTCCCTTAGCTTCATAATTCATTCATCAGCTTCTTAGACATTCTCCTTCAGATCCCTGACTTCTACTTCAGACTTTTCAAGATCTTCAAGAGAAGCTTCTAGTTCTTGATCAATTGTGACACTACCTAGAGTAGGGTACCTTATGGCTGCCATGAGTATTATTTCCTAGATCTTCCTCAAGTAGTTAGACTTCTTCCAAGGAGCCTTGCTCTGATACCAATTGTTGAATGCAAAGAATACTAAGAGGGGGTATGAATAAGTATTCTAAAAATATTTTCATTCACACATTTATTAATCCAGTTACTGAATTCAATAATATAAAAGAAAAGTAAACACAAGAAGAGCAGCCACAAATTCATAACACATAGACACTAGGTTTTACATGGAAAACCCAAAAAGGGAAAAATCATGGTTAGTGTTATCTCACAATATATTATGATAGCAATATTGAATTACATGAAGGCTCACTGCCTTAGTTCTCACTGCCCAAGGATTCACTATCCAAAGAAGTTCTCACTACAATAGGCTCATTGCCAAAAAAAAGAGTAAAGAATATAGAAAGAAGTGACACACTGCTAGGAGAGGACTGCTATAGGTGTATCTACAAAATGATCTGGTGCAGTACCATTTGCTTGGTATACAGATTCAAAGGACTTCATATTATCTGCCCTACTTTTCTTCTTTGCTTCACATATACTTCTATCCTTCTGCCTTTACTGTCCTTTTGCTAATCACAGAATTGCCTTAGGTCTCACAATCATGGAATTCACATTCTACTCACACTCTTCCACATCAAACATTGAAATCCATCGAGTATATATATCCATAGTAAGATTCATCTCACAATCATGTCAGCAATCCAGACATGAAACGTGTATACAAGTGTTATACCTTGTCGGATTGATCTTGTGTACAAATGGGGATATAAACCCAATTAAACATACATTAATCTTCATATAGGTCAACATCAATCATTCAACCACTTGGATTAATTATTCAAACAATATATCCTCACCGCATATAGATCTAACTTTCTTGTCAGCTTTTTCCTTAAGTACACACTTGACTAGTTCAACTGTCATACCAAAACTTCCAATACAAACCATATGAGACTCTAAAAATTATAGACAACATTCATTATGGACATCTTAGCATACCTTTAGAACCGTGGAGCATAATATTCTTTCATAGAGAAATGTGGATCTCAGAAGTGTTGTTCTGTCACAAAGAAATAATGTCAAACTGGAAGCTGATACTGAAGAATTTGTCCAATATGATCTAGTGGACTTCAAGCAGTACAAATCTGAATTTGGATTCTGATGACATGTTTCTACATTTCCTCAGAACCATAAATTAAAAGACTCAATAGTGGAGGAATGCAGACTAAAATACTCATATGCTTTACACTGTTTCAGGCTTAACTCTATTCATCTGAACTTAGACAATTCACCATATGACTTTTGGAGGAAGTCAGAACTTGAACACTGGAAAATGTGATCACCAAATATCAATGAACAACATACCTAAACCACATGTAATGATGTATAACTATGGAGGCATACTGACCCAATCTCTGATACTCTATAGCTTACCCATTACTTAGCCATTTTGAGTAAGTTAGTCTTCTGGACCTTTGCCAAACCTTGTTTCCATCAATTACAACATTTAACACTCTACCTTGATCATTAGAGTAGTGTCTCTTGCCGACAAAAGACATAGGAAATATGTAATGATTTGATTATCATTGTCTATATAGAGACTTCGGCCTATTAGTAATATATTTGCCAACTTTTTTTATTTAGGCTAACATAGTTTACTATTAGTTGTCAAACAAGAATTGAGTATTTAGTTGCCATGTAAATGCATAGAGGAGACTGAGTTATGTTTTTTCTTTTTAAACACAAAGTGTTAGGGCCATATTCTACTATAGTTATAGAGTTATAACATATACAAGTGCTTAGATCGGACTTGTAAGACTCTTGATTTAAACTTGGAGATCAAGAAGAGAAAGATTCTAGAAAAGTTTAGACAGAATAAGTCATACCTTTAAAAATGTTTTTTTTAGTTTTATTGTTTCGATCAAAGGATTTTGTGATAGATATTCACTAATTTTAGTATATACAAATGATATCATTATCACCAAAAACATCTATTTTAGTGATTTAATATCACCTATGCATTTTTAAAATAATGATAGTATTATCATGTTATTCAAAGGATGATATACATGAGCCCATAACCTTTTCAATATCAAAAAATTTGACAGACTTAAGAAGACCTAGAGGTCATAGATATTGTGTTGTTATTATTGTAGTCCTAAATCTATCTAAGTTGAAGGGTTGATTTATTTCAAAGATTAGATATTATAATGATAGTATTCATTATGATTTTATTTGAATGAGGATAAGCCCAGTGTTCTAAGTTAAAATATGACATGAGAAATATAGTTCAACAATGCCCAAGTGGTCAAGAGTAGATTAGAGGTTTTATTTCCATGCTATAGTATAAACCTTTACTTTTGGGAAAAACAAGAGTATTTGTTATATCCATGAGTTTATGATAGAGAAGTTAAAACCTAGAATTAACCCAGAAGGGTTTAGAAAACTTAAAAATCTTAGGTTAGTTATGACATTGTTTTAGTCTATTGTATTTTATGGTCGACAGTGAATAGTCGAGAAACCATTGATCAAGATAAAATAAATTAGAAAAATTCTAGGAAGCACTTCGGTAAATTTAATTGATTTATTGATAGATTCAATGTTAGACACACAAGAATACTGAGAGGAGGAGGGGTGAATAAGTATTTAAACAATTTTCAATTTCAACAACTTCAAGTTATCTAGAGCAGATTAAACCTTAAGCATCACAATTTCAACATGAAAGAATAACACACTGCACATCAACACATAACAACAAATATACGTGGAAAACCCTAGAAGGGAAAAACCAAAGTGAGGATTAACTCACAATATATGAAGCTCAAATAATAACTTTATTTTAGGGGCTATAACCAAAGGAATTTGCTACTCTCTAAGTAACTTTGATTAAGGGTTACTCTCAAGGAAACTTCTACTTCCTAATGACTTTATTTTAGGGTCACTCCCAATGAAGCTACTACTCCCTAAAATGAGAACACACTTCCAATAGATTATAGTATGACAGTATTTCTACTGTCTAAAAACTGACATTGAAACCCACACTTTTGATGTTTGCACTGTTGCCTCTTCACACTTTCTTCTGAAGATCTGATCAACTAGGCACATTCTATAGTAAATCACTATCACAAATATGTATTCAAGATGAATCTATTGCAAGTATAAGCCTAATCAGTGTTCTCATTGATGTCAACATATTTGTGTTATCATTTGTGTCAACCATGCTCTTACTTTGTTGAGGATATTCAGAAAATTAGCCCCTCCGGTGACAACAATATGTTACATTAGAAATAGTGCATTACATGCAGAAGAATAGTCTAGAAGAATGCTCCACATTTATTGTAGAATGAATATCTTTACCTGGATATTGGAAGTTATTTAAAAGACTGTCTAAAAATGTTATCTTCCATGTTTGAGCCTCAAGTATGAAGAATTGAGTGAAATATGTTCACTAGAGTGAAAATAGCTTTTTCTGTGTGTTTGGTGGTGACAGGGAGAAAGTGTTTTGTTCTGCATTCCTCTGCATTAAAGTATTTTGTTCTACGGTTCTAGAAGTAAGTCTGTGATGATGTTATATCCCTTCAAGTGTAATGGTTCATGATTTGGTTGTCCGCAAGATATCTTTTACTTATGACAGTGGCTGGTAGTGTTGGTCTTGTGCTCTAGTTTAAAGAATCTTGTTGATAGAGTTGTTAGAGATCATGCGGTTGTTCCTGGTGATTATAATGTGCTTGTGGATGTCTCCTGATCATGCTTCTACATTCAGATTGGTCCGCAAGGTGTAATTCATATCGTGCATGAAGCATGTTCTTGAGAATACTTGTGTTAACATCAAGCTTGGCTGACCTGGTTGAATTCATCACTTGCGATGATGTATCAAAAATTGTTATAGAGTATTGTATCATGGAAGATTTTGTTTGAGTCCTAGCTAAGGCATGGCATGATCCACATACATTCTTACATCTTTTCCTTAGATAAACTTGTATTAGGTCCAAACCTATTTTATATATGTTTATAATGCTAACCTTGGAGATTGTTCCAATGGTTGATGATTGTAATGCCAACCTTGATGATCATTCCAAGGTTAATGTAGTGTATAAATACTTCTAATTGAGTCGTGAACATGAATCTAAGTGTGAAGATGCGAAGATAAAGTGAAGTAAAAACACATAGTAGAGAAGAAGTGTTTGAGCTTCAATAGAATTGAACCTTGGCATGAAGTAGATGTTGTTATCTCAGTTCAACCCTTTGGCAGTGAGCCACCCTTTGGTAGTGAGCCATCCATAGGTAGTGAGCCTTTCTATGTAGTGAGCAATTTGGACAGTGATCCCTATAGGCAGTGAGCCTCTAGTTTTCAGTATTGATATAACTTATATATTTCTATGGGCTAACACCCACTGTGCTTTTTCCCTTTTAGGGTTTTCCACGTAAAAATTTGGTCTCCTATGTTGATTATGCTTTTGTGTTGAGCTTCTCATTTTATACTTTCATGCTTATATCTGAATATAAGTGATTGATGAGTTGATGTTAAAAATTGGATGAAAGTTTTAAGACAATTGATTCACACCCCCCTCTCAGTTGTCCAGTACAGTTCAACAATTGGTATTAGAGCCAAGTTCCTCTGAAGAAAGTCTAACAGCTTGACGAAGATCCAGGATGTCTTATAAGAAAGAAGCTCCGTAATTTGATGGGTCAAATTTTTGGAGTATAGAACAACACTGAGAGGGGGAGGTGAATCAGTGTCATATAATTTTTAACATTTCAAAACTTGACTTAAAAATGTTGTGCAAAGGAATTCACTGAAAACATAGTCATTATGATATACAAAAGTTAAATAAATATGATCAAATAGGTGTAACATAATCAACCACAAGAAGAAGACATGACACATGTTTTGATGAGTGGAAAACCCTCATAGGGATAAAGAACCACTCTAAAAATTTTCCTCAATGGCTTATTTGAATCTCACTGATTACAACAATTGTCTTATTGACATACATGCCCCATTGGCAACAAATGGGTCTCACTGACCATACAAGCCTCACTAGCTACAATATACCTCACGGGTAAATTGATGTCTCACCAACACAATGTGCAATCACCTTTGATATAAAACAACATTATTTCACAAACATTATCTCTCCTTTCCTTTTACTTGACAAAATTATTTCACATGACAATCAATAACTTGCACATTACAATGTCTTCCTCTGTTCAAGAATCATCATCTGCATTTTGCCTTTTGCACTGAAAAATTATCCTCATACCCTAATTCATCTTCAAGAAAAAATTCTCTAGATCTCTATATCAAAATCATAACATGATTTTTACCATAACATGTCTTCAACTCATCATATCTCAGACCTCCAAAAAAATCACTCACATAATGTACCTACAAATTCATTATATAAAAAACAAAATGTCCTTTCGCATTCTTCTCCTCTCTACATAAATCTTCTTCAAAAATCCATTCACCTGCAAAAAAAATCAAATATATTTCTTCTCTATATTTTCATTTTCCCCTTCTCAACAACAAATCTTCTATACCTGCAATAAAACACAGTCCATCACAATGCACCTTCAATAATAAAAAAATAACCCTTCATATTCTCTTCTCTCCATATACATTTTATTTTCTCTATATCCACCATATATCATTAAGTAAAATCTTCAATGAATTTTAATCATTCTTCCCCTGTCAAAAAAAAAACAATTTCTCTCCTCGGATCCACTGCTCAAAAAACCTTCTGCATGAGGACAAAAAGGAAATCATAAAAATTCCTTAATACCTCTTAAAATAATTCATCACTCTGCCCATTTTAGAAAAAAATAATTAACTTTCTCCTTTTTCTCTTTAATGCACAAGATAGTTTTAAAATAAGAAATGAATCTCCACGAGAAGCTCCTTAAAAATCTCACACAAAAATTGCCTTTTCAAAAATGCTAAAAATAGCCTCAAAACTACAGTCTCCAAGATATATGACGTTCATAGGCACATCAATGTACAAGCACAGGTAAGAAGGTTGAGGTTTAAATGGTAGCCACCAATCTTCATTTTCGCGCCCAACTTATTTTAAATATGAACATTCGATCATGGCGTTGGTGCTCATCGCATAAGGAGGTAAACTAGTTCTAATTGTAGAAGGAGTTGAGGGGGCCAGTAGATATAATGTCTTAAGACCCCTTCAACAGGTTATTTAAGTGGAATGACTTGCAATAATAGGTCAATGACTAAATAAAACAAAAAGTATAATTCCTTATGATAGGCAGAAAATGGAATGGATTACGAATATAGGGTGAGGTTTTATTGAAATATATTTTAGGGTTTTAGCTTTAGTTTAAGGATAGAGTCTTAGATATAGAATAGGCTTTGATAATTTCGACACTAGGAAACCCTAATTTCTTAAGGCTTTTTGCAAGTGATAACTTGAACTTTAATGGTATGATAGATTATGAATGAGGACCTTGAAAAATGAAGAAAGACTATGTGAAGAAGAAATAGAGCTTGGAATATAGGTATTTTATTAAACTCTAAACTCTGACTCGGATTACTCTGTAATATATGCAACATGCTTCTTTCTAAAACAATCACAGGATCACATTTAAAAAGTCCTCTTTCTCTGCATGGTAACATGTAACCATAATCAAACAAATTAACTTCAAGACTTCACCTTTAAGACATCAACATGCATGACCTATCATCAAGGCTAACAACCCAAACATGAAGACACCCTGATCAAATGAGAGCATCTCATCTCTTACCACATTTGCATATCTAACTACACTAATCCTGATGAGAAACAAACTCCTTTAACTTCATCAATAAACTGAGATCACTTAACACCATATCATAAGCTATAAAAGAAGATGAACATGAGTCATCCTTAGGCATGAAAATTAAGCAAGATCATCAACTCAAACCCTCAATAAACACTTTGACATAAAGCAATGCAAATCCTGACATAAAGATCCTAACTCTTTGAACACTATATCAACCAAGTAACATCAACACCATGTGAACTTCCATAATTATTATGAAGACTCTAATTCAACACCATTAACACCTCTACTTTGAGGATCAACATAAAATTGATATCAAACACCTTGTACATTATCATGAAGAATGATGAAGTAGACCTGATAAACCAACATGAAAGCCTTCTTAGGTGAATTGATAAACAAGTAGCAGATGACTCAACTCCTAATTGAACTCATGATTGGAAACTCATTATTAACTTTGCATCAAATCTCATTACTCAACTTGTAGTAACTCTATGAGATTGATGTCTTCAACATCCTGAGGCATAGCAATCATCAAATGTAGATCAATATTATCAAAACATCAAATGATCAATATCAAAGCATCATGGTATGTAAATAGGTAGTATTATCTTTTTCTGAGTCATCTTATGAACAAGTTATCTCCTAATATAGGATGAGGCATGAACAACTCTTAAACACAATGAGTAAAGCAAACACCATCAAGACACCTTTTGACATCAATGGCAATCAACTCAGCACCTTTTTGACATCAATGACAATCAATCTCCCCCTTTGTCATTGATGGAAAAACTACATGATGCATTTTCTTTCTCCCCCTTTTTGTCATCGAACGACAAAGGATAAGGTACTCCCCCTATCATTTAACTCCACTAAAAGATGTTAAGGATTGATCATAACATTTACAATCACATTGCATTATGAATATTTTGAAAACATAAACTCCTATTATCCTATTATCTTCCCTTTGAACCTATGATGACTTATAATGACAAAAATAATAATCCTAAAGCAAGCATATGACAAACCATGTTGATAATATCCTGAAACAACTCTTCAACTTGAGAGAAACAAGTCACCATGAAGACATACATCTTGAAACACAGGACTTGAGAGCAACATCATGAGAGGGAAACCAAACAAAGAACCAAACCATTGTTATAAACTGCCCATAGACTATACCATATTATTAGCACAATACCACTTCTTGTCACAACACCAATATGAAGATGAAGATGAAAACTGAGATATCTCTACTATCAAATACAAATTCCTAATGACATCACTTGTGGTTGCAAAACAAACTTTTCATGACAAACAATTCTTTCACAATCATCAACCCTTTTTGACCTAAATGACAAATCTCCAAGATCTCCCAAAGCATAAAGTATGATGTATGATTATGATGGCAGAAAAATGACTCTTAGGTTTTAGATAAATGAAGCCTTTGGCATGACACATATGAACTTGAACTTCATGCAAAGATATAATAAATGCTCCAACACCCATGATGAACAACAATGTAGGCTCAACAAGCAAAATTCTGATAATAATAGCATGAAGACTACTCATCACAATATTCACAACTCATGATGACATAATGACCACACAAGAGATAACCTTGAGAAGACTTCCATGATAGTGACAACAAGATGGACAATCAACATACAACAAATATACTTCTTCTCATCTTGACATGATAAATAATGAAGATCATCCTCTTGTTCCCGCACAAGACACTTTTTAAAAGACAATGTCAAATCTGATATATACAGAACCACATCTAAAATACACTGCAATCAACAAGAATTGTTGTCTCTTGACTATATCATTCAAATCAACCCATCAAGTCTACACATCAACAAACTAACTACACCATCAAGTTCTTCTTGCAAAAACACTTTGTAAAACCAAATGTAGAGACAAGAGCTATGAATTGACTTCTTCGATTTTCAACCTGAACCAACATATGCTAACATCTAATAAGAACTCCTTGAGTACACCTTAACTGGAATTGAACAGCTCTTTTCTATGACAACCAACACTTCACATTCTCACTAACATATCACGAACACTCTAAACTGCAACATCATGACAACTCAACCTTTGTAAGTATCAACATGATATGAACAAGATATAAACATGAATATTTATAAACCAAGTCATTCAACATGATCAAACTCTTTTTGCATTGAACCCGTGAACATCTTATCAACAATTTGTATGCATTATGACATCAATGACAACATGAACCACTGATCACCTATATTACTGACATACATTGAAGATCAACATAGTTATCAACATCATCATGAACTTTATTTCATAAGAGAGATATGAAAAGCATCTTAGAAAAAGTTATTAGGGAAGAATCCAATAGCATGAAAACAAAACAAAATCACCATATTGACAAGAATCAAATGATCTCCTCCTAAAATTTATTGGGGGTAAGTGATGGGGCATTGGACAACTCCCCCTCACTTCATGCTATATATTATGCAACTGATGATGTGACTTGTGCAAGATGCACAACATTAGAATCTATTTTCTCTTTGCTTTGTTTCATTCTCCAAACTTTCACAGGTTCTTTCTTCTGTTCAATTTTCTTCTTCCAAACCTTTTCAACCTTTTTCTATTTCCAACCTTTCAAACTAGGTGATGCTATTCTTCCATACATTCTACAACTATATACTTTGTGACCAGGAGAATTGCACTTGAAACATACAAGAGTAGTATTCCTTTTGCAATCATCTACTTTGTGTCCAAAATGATTACAAGTATAACAATAACAAAAAAATGAGTAATTATACTTGTACATATATGCTTGTCTTGCTGGAGTAGTTCTTTTGAGATTTCTTCTTTGATTGTGCATTTTTACAAACTCATCTTTGATTTTCATTTTAGTTTCAATCTTCTTTTTCCCTTCAGGAGCAACAACATGATAACTTACATAAATTTTCCTTCTAGGATTCTCTCTTACTTTGGAGCACTCTCCTTCTTCATAACCTAGAACACTAGTGTCCTTATAATATTTTTGTTTGCCCAACATTTCATGTAACTTGTTTGTGCTTTCTTCAAACTCCTAATATTTCTTAGACAGAACCTTGAGACCTTCATAATCTTTTCTAAGATTGACAATTTCAGACTCTAATTTTAGATTTTCAATTCTTTTAACCTCAAGGTCAGACTTTGTTACATCTATTATTCTTTGGCTTCCTCAATTTTAGTCTTTAGTCTGATAATCAATCTATCAAATTCATCAACATAACTCTTTAAGCCTATAATCTAATTTTTTGCCTCTTCAAAATTAGAATATAGTCTTTGAAGGTCTGAAAGTGCTTTGTCTTTGGATTCTTTTTCTTGTTGTAGCTGTGTAAGCACAAATATCACACACTTCCTCCACGAGGACCCCTATGATGATTTAACTCCATGTCATGTACATGTAAGCGTGAAATAATGTCCTTTAAGTAGTAGGCCTCTTGATGACATGTCCTCTTTTCTTATCTTGTGTTGTTTCTTCTTTGTCAATTTCCTCTCTTCCTGTTTGCAATGCTTTTCGACACTTGTTGCGACACTTTGTTGACTTGCATTTTCTAGGTTTTGACCTTTCTCCTAAGCCTTGTGAGTGTCTTGTAGGTGAGTTTTCACCTCTCCCTTTGTTTTTCCTCTAGTGCACCTCCTAGAAGCCTTGTAGAGGTCTCCTTATCCATCTCCCGCTTTCAGTTTTCAGTTTCATCGAACCAATCGAAATCTCCCCCTATTATTTCTAGATCTCCCCCGGGAGATCCTACTAATGCAAGTGGAGATTTGGATTCTTCCACATGATTGACCTGTTTCTTGATGCAGAGCCTTTCCTTTTCCTCTCTTCTACCATCTCCCAGCCTATTTTTCTGCAGCTGACCCTGTCTAGCTCGGATCTCCTTCGGGTGACCCATGGTTGCTGGTCAGGCGACCCTACTGGCAAAAGGGGTGACCCTGTCATTTTTTAAGCCATGGAAAAACTTGAGTTTCTCTCTCATTTTTGTTCCGTTTTCACCTATTTTTCTTTCTGTTTGCATGGTTTTTGATCCCTAATATAGAGTTAACTATTTCATGCACCCACAAATGCATAATTAGCTCTATTTGATCTCAAATTAACTCTTCAATCAATCTCATGCATTCCCTCACCTCCATTTCCTCTCCAGTGATAAGCTATCATTGCTTCATCACTCTCTAATCAACTAAGTTCACTAGGTAATCAACCTTGTGAACTCCCCAATCTATTCTTGTTAACTCATCAATCAAATGAGTTAACTCTCCAATCAATCCCTTCTTCTAAACCTATAAATACCCCCTCCCTCAAGCAAAAAGGGAGGCAAATCCATTGTGCACACAATTCTTGCCAATTTTACTCTCCAACTTAGCATTCAAATGCTCTTATAGGATGAAGCTGCCTTTTGCTTTATTTGTTCAAACAAGTAGTGTCACGTTGCTTTATTCTATGCGAGTGTGCTCAATCCAAGCTCTCATTAAGCTCATACAAACTTCATCAAAGCTTCTTTCTACTTCTTTGGGTCATTTTCTTGTCAAGATAATCACCTTCTGCCACATAAGGATTTGAGGTTGCCTATTAGAAGGATTACTGAGGATAGTGGAGTCAACAAATCTTTGTTTCTCTCAGGTTCCTTCATTATTTTTGTTCAATTAATAATAATTAGAGAATCAAATTTGCTCTTGGGAATAGTAAAACATTGCTTTTTCCTTGATAATTAGATCTTGCATGTTAGATTAATCACTTTCACATTTCCAGATCTAGATTCTCAGAAGAAGCATTTTCCCCTTTTCTTAGATTAGAATAGATTAGAAACATCAAAAACACAAAAAAACATAGGTTAACTTTGCATTGGAAAAGTCATAGAATTGCATACATATTTCCCTTTCATAGATCAAAAGCACTTTTCATTCGTATATCTTTTAGTTTGTACACATTTAGATACCATAGAATAGACAAAATTACAAACCTTCAATTACATCATGAGGTAATCATGGTTCAAACAATTCCAAACAAACCCTTGATTTCATCACAAGGTAAAAACAAAGTCAAAACACAAGTCAAACCTGTTGTGTGGTTACACAACACGCCCCATTTTGACTTGACAAAATAGGGACCCAACATTGCTGGCTTGCTCCCTTGCTTTTGTGCTCTGGGCGGTAATGGTAAAACAACATCAGTCAGTATGTATGTGCTTAATGTCAGGTATATTTGTGATCTTGAAGTCTGAACTGAAATTTCAACATCTAAATCTTTCTGCAAGAAGCCAGCCATGTGAAAGAGTGTAAAATTCTAGGCAGGTTTGCCTTTTACATCACCCTGAAATTTGGCCAAATGAGAAAGTTATGGCCAGTCAAAGTTCTAGTCAACCCTGATATTCAAGAGGGGGGTTCATATTCCAAACATCAGTCACCTTGTGTAATATCACCCTGATATTATAAGATCACCCGATCTTACTAAGATCACCCCAATGCCAGTTTATCACCCAATAATCATTTGGTCCGAAACTCTAGATGTCAATCTTACGCGATAGTGGTATTTACCCGTTAGACAGCTTCATATATCTTGCGGGGGTCATATTTTGAATATCACCCAATCTTGCGAATATCACCTGATATTTTAAATATCACCCTGCCATAGAATATCAGCCCAGTGCCAATATGCCGATGATTTCATCCAATCCTGATGAACAAAGAAATCAGGAAATCACCCTGATGGTGACATCATCATCATTTTTACCTTGTAGAGGTACATATCCAATGATCACCCTTCTCAATAACATGATGGTGACGTCATCCTGATCTTTTGAAAGGGGGTCACATTCGTTAATATGACTCATCTTCGTTAACATGATGATGATGTCAGCTTATCCCATTCCACAAGGGACCTGATATGATGATGACATCATCAACGACTTGAACTCTGAAGGTCATCTAATTTCTAACATCTATCATCTTTTCTAAGATGACTAATATTTCCTAACATGACGGTGACGTCATTCTAACCTGATATAAAAAGCTTGACATGACCATAATGTCATCTTATTTGGAGGGTGATATTCCTCAATATCAGGGTCATATTTCTTAACATCCTGATTTCCTTCAGTATGACCATGATGTCATCCTTTCACATTTTAATGAAGCCCATCCATGATGATGACATCATGATCATATCCCGATCTATGAAGAAAGTCATATTAGTTAATATCCCCCATATTAACTAATGTGCATACCCAGACCCAATAGTTTTATTCAATGGAATTTAGTGAACAAAAGCGCATGTATTGCATATGCATGATCTTATGCATGCAATAATTGAAAATGTAAGGCTTGCATATCATATGAAGGGTCACATTACCCTTGGAATACAAAAAAGGCTACTGCAAGGTGAAACTATTTACAAAAATTCAGAGAAACTCAAACAATTAGGAAATTTTTTACCTTCCCCTTGGTAGGGTCATAACTCCTAGCAATTTTGTTAGAATTTAAACTTTTTAAACTCATTTGAAAGATAAACTAATTATCTAGTTTGAGTTCACCGGTCTTGAGCCCTAATTCCTCTCCTAAGGCCTCCGAAAATGCAATTTACTAAGATGTAGAAAGTACCAAAAAATCATATTTTTTGATATTTTTATCAAAAAATCACTCAAATGACCCTAGACCTGATCAGATATTGAAACTATTTTAGGGCCTGATAGCATTTTTTCCAGTCAACGATAGTCACCCGAACCCTCTTGACCACCTATGGACATTTAATGATGCAAATTTTCACAGATGCTCAATATTCATAACTTGATATATATAGGTTTGTACATTCACAGCCTGATAAAATATAAATGTTTAATTTCCTCCTAGTTGTTAAATGATGATGCTTAATTCTTGTCTGTTTGTTGCAGGATGTTCGAGCTGTATGAAGTGGCTGAAAATTACCAACTAGTAGGCAACATGAACCGGAGCTGGAGAGGATATCATCAAATATGTTGTGTACTAGCTGGAAGGTGGACTGAGTTGAAGATACTGGAATATTCTATACCAGCTGTACTGGCAGCCATGTGCTATTTAGCTGGACCGTTGATTGTTCTAAGAAGGATCCTAATCCTTGGATCATTGTAACTATTTTTTGGGGTTTGTTCTATAAAAGGGATAGAACTTGTCCAAATAAGAGGAGGATCATAATAGAAGAAAAATATTTGGCAAAATAAGGCCAATTACTGTAGAATTATAAAGAGATCAAATTACTAAGACTAATGAGGACTGAATTGTTGAAATGTCAAGGTTCTTTCTTCAGATCATTGTAAATGTACCTATTCTAAAGCATACTGAATTGAGATGAAGCTTCAAATTACATCCTAATTGTAAACTTTATGTAATCTTCAAGTTGATTTCTAGATATGTAATGGTGAATGTCGTGTTCAACTGGAAGCGCTTTCATTTTATTGCATGTTGTTGTCAACTTTTCCTTTGAAGATTTGCACTAGATCATGGGGATTTGTGGAATGTCTTGGTGAAGTATGATTCTAGTTTTCTTCTTTTCACTGCTGTATGGGAACATGTATGTGGATCAGTGATCTCAGTTAAGTAATTTTGGGAATCTCATTCTCTAACCTTTTTTTTCTCATTTTAATTTCATTGAAATCACTTCCATAACTACAAATCATGATAAATAGCAAGCAGAACAAAGAAATATGCTGACATCTTGTAGATAATTGAAAATCCTTAGCATATTTGAGCTAAGTGCATATAGTGTTGAAAATATCATGCAAAGATATGCAAATAATGGTAAAAATCATGCAAATATCAACCTGTAGGCACATTATTTGAGTGAATTCATAGTGCAGACGTAGAATTGTTGGAGATTTATGTAGAGCAAATATAAAGGACATGATATCTGGAGAAATACTGATGAACTTTGCAAAAATTACTAAAGAACGTAAGGCCCCTGAATGATTAACAGCAACACACATCAACCACTGAGTAACGTCAATATATTATGAACTAATTAACAGAGACTTGGGATCATGAATTCTTTGAATTCATCATATCATGCAAGATGAGTAAAGGTTGTGTAACTTTTATTCTATGTTTGTTTATGATTAACATCATCATCAACATAAATTGGCACTAGAAGGAGGGCCTGAACAAGGAATTTCTAGATTTTTGCAAATATTACATAAATATTTCATGATTTTAGCTTAATGTCTACAAATATCTCTTATCTGAGGGGTTTTGATTGTATCTTTGCAAAGATCTACCTCAAAGCTTCAAAGATTTGTTCAATTTTCTGAGCTTTCAAGTTTTATTCTGAGATATGATAGATCTCATTAAAATTTTAGAACCCTAAAAATTGAATATAGAATCCCATTTTCAATGGATGCATATGAGGGCAATTGTCAAGTTAACATTCCTTTATTTTAGGAAACTTTGAATAGGTAGTTTTATCCTCAAAGTTTATCTAACTTTGGTTTATCCACTTGTTGCAGGATACACCAGACTGTGGAGCACAGTGAAATTAATTGTCTAACTTTTCTTACAAGGCTGGATCTATATTTGAAAGGAATAATATTTTTTATAGATGTGTTCATGGCTGAAGTCTCATAGGAAAATGAAGAAATTCTGGAGCAACAAGTAGATACAGCACCAGAAATTATTAGTAGTCAAAACACTGGAGTGGACCGCTCTAAGGATTTTGAATTATACTTGTCAAGAAATATATAGTGTAGTCAAATATTAGGTTTATCTACTGATGATGTCCTGATTGAAAGTTTGTGCAGATTACAAGACGAAGAGCATTCAGAAAGGGATTGTGACACTTGCTTGGTCATGTTGGAGAAGACTCAAATTTTGGAACAACAGAGAGAAGAAACACCCCTAATGATAAGTTGTTTACAAAATACAATAGCTGAATTGGTTATAGAAGGTAAAGAAGAGGAAACATCCTTCCTTGAGTCATTCTATGGTGAGATTGATAGGAATTCTCTACTTTATGATAAGGGTGAGGCAGAGTGCAGGTATGAATCTTTTGAAAATTGTGGAGAAGAAACCACTTGTTAGGATAAAGTCTTTGATTCTGATCCTAATACTTTTGATAAGGATAGTGAAACACCTTTCCTTGTGTTATTCTATGATAAAAAGGAATGGAGACAGGTGGAAGAATTTAAATGCATTGCTGCTAGTGAAGTTCCCATGATAGTAACCCAGGAAATTGTAGAAAAGAAAATAAATGCTGATGTACTATCTAAGTTGTCCAAATTGAATGATCAAATGCAAGAATGTTGCAGGACAATGGAACTAGATGCCATACTAGGTGGTAGATGTGAGTTATTTGATGAACAATTCATGAAAGTTGAAGATGCAAAAAGCTTTGGAATTTTTGTGCATAATCAAATGCCAATCCAAAGTCATTTTGAAAATGAAATAGGGGAGTACTCCTATCAATTGAGAGTTGTTTCACCTTTACATTTAAATTATTTAGAAATGATAAATTTCTATATATCAGGTTATGAATATACTCATTTAGATCCTGATGTGTAGAAAATTAAAGAAAACATTGAGGTGCTACCTGAAGTCAAGAATTAGACATACATCTAGAATGAGGAGACAAAGCTGGATAAAGATGAAGGATTAATATTTCAAGAGTCATACATTCTTCAATTTGAAGTGAGACTAGATACTGAGCTGAGCAATGAGAATGCAAAGTTAAATGGATGACCAGCTTTCAATGAAGAAGCATGTCCAACAGAGCTAGAAATACATCAGGTTGTATTTCTCCTTTCCATAGTAAATGATGTTGAATACTATTTTGATTATGGAAATTCAGGAGATAAGACATGCATATGGATTAATCATGAACATGATGAGTTTCCTCAGTTGTTGATCATCAAGAGTTATTCTGTTAAACACAGTGAATCAAGAATACAAGAATATTTTTCAGAATATAAAGATGAACTTGCGAGGGTTAGAACCATAACAAGTACCCTGATGCTCCTGCACAATATAAGGAGGTATGCAAATATATGTGTCTTTGGGTCTTATCATGGGTTTTCTTTGCCTTCTAGGGTTTGTATATAGTTTGGGAGAATAGTTGTTTTGTTTCTTTCCTTGCTTTCTTGTTTTGTTTTCTATTGTTTCCTTTCGTAGTTAGTCGTTTGTACAATTTGCTTAGTGTGTTTGCTTTTGTTTGTTTGCTTGTTGAGTTCTGTTTTGGTTAGTCAAGATGATGCAGCTCATCACCCTAAGAAAATAACTAAATTGTTAAGATTCAAGTGATGAGAACAAATTCATATATAGGTTATGACTCATTTTGAGAAGTATTTGGTAATCAGGTTTGTGATATTTTTTCATCAGGGTGCCTTTTCTTGACCAAAGTGACTCTTTCACAATGACTCACCTAACAACCTTGGGTTTGTTGAACACACAAGTATAGCTGTTAAGTGAAAAGTCTAAAGGGACTCCCTTGCTACCAGTGCAATCTCCAACCTAAATCAGCAAGTGATCACACCTCGCACACTAAGCTTACATGATGACATCATATGAATATATACAGAAATTTTGAAAATCTAAAAAAAAAATATAATAAAATTAGGCCATCTAGGTAAATCTACCGGGGCTATAGACGCCTACTAGCAGTGGGGATCTACTTAGGGGGATTGCATAGATAACCTTGCCAGGGCTATGGATGCTTGCTGCCAGCAAGGCTCTATCTAGGTTGGCTATGAGGGATGCTCCCAAACTATGTAGCTTAACATCAGTTACTCGTGCTTTCATCTTGCTTTCAAGATGAGGATAATTAATCATTTGCACACACCTGATCCTTTGTTAGCATTATCACCATGATGAAAACCTTATCATTCAGAAAGATTATAAGTGCTCATGCTTAGAAAGAGTTAGAATACTATGTTAGAATGTGATCGCATCAATTGAAACACTAGAATTTAGTTTGTTTTCTTTGGTGGCAAGTTGTTGTGAGGTTACACAACACGCCCCATTTTGACCTCACAAAACAAGGTCCCAACTTTTATGGCTTGCTCCATTGCTTTTGTGCTCCCGGCGGTAATGGTAAAACAGCATCAGTCAATATGTATGTGCTTAATGTTAGTTATATTTGTGATCTTGAAGTCTGAGCCCATATTCCAAACTTTGAATCTTTCCTCAGGAATCCTAGGATGTGAAAGAGTGTAGAATTCTAGGTAGGTTTACCTTTTACATCAGCCTGAAATTTAGCCAAATGAGAAAGTTATGGCCAGTCAAAGTTCTAGTCAACCCTGATATTCGAGAGGGGGGGTCATATTCCAAACATCAGTCACCTTTTGTAATATCACCCTGATATTACAAATATCACCCTGATATTATAAGATCACCCAGATGCCAGTTTATCACAGGATAATCATTTGATCTGAAACTCTGGACATCAATCTTACGTGATAGTGGTATTTACCTGTCAGACAACTTCATTTATCTTGTGGGGCTCATATTTTGAATATCACCTGATCTTGTGAATATCACTTGATATTTCAAATATCACATGTCGTAGAATATCAGCCCAATGCCAATATGTCGATGATGTCATCTAATCCCAATGAATAAAGAAATCAGGAAATCACCCTGATGGTGATGTCATCATCCTTTTTACCTCACAGAGGTAAGTATCCAACGATCACCCTTCTAAATAACATGACGGTGATGTCATCCTGATCTTTCAAAAGGGGGTCACATTCATTAATATGACTCATCTTCATTAACATGATGATGACATCAGCTTATCCCATTCCACAAGGGACCTGATACGACGATGACATCATCAATCAGCTTGAACTCCGAAGGTCATCTAATTTCTAACATCCATCATCTTTTCTAATATGACTGATCTTTCCTAACATGACGGTGACATCATTCTGACCCGATATAAAAAGCTCGACATGACCGTGACGTCATCTTATTCGGAGGGTGATATTCCTCAATATCAGGGTCATATTTCTTAACATCCTGATTTCCTTCAGTATGACCATGACATCATCCTTTCACATTTTAACGAAGCCCATCCATGATGATGACATCATCATCATATCCCGATCTATGAAGAAAGTCATATTAGTTAATATCCCTCATATTAACTAATGTGCATACCCGGACCTGATAGTTTTATTCAGTGTAATTTAGTGAACAAAAGCGCATGTATTGCATATGCATGATCTTATGCATGCGATAACTGAAAATGTAAGGCTTGCATATCATATGAAGGGTTACATTACTCTTGGAATACAAAAAAAGCTACTGCAAGGTGAAACTATTTGCAAAAATTCAGAGAAACTCAAAAAATTAGGAAATTTTTGACCTTCCCCTTGGCAGGGTCATAACTCCTAGCTATTTTGTCAGAATTTAAACTAATTATCTAGTCTGAGTTGCCCGGTCTTGAGCCCTAATTCTGCTCATAAGGCCTCTGAAAATGCAATTTACTAAGATGTAGAAAATACCAAAAAATCATATTTTTTTTATTTTTTATCAAAAAATCACTCAAATGACCCTAGACTTGATCAAATATTGAAACTATTTTAGGGCTTGATAGCATGTTTTCTAGTCAACGATAGTCACCCAAACCCTCTTGACCACCTATGGACATTTAATTACACAAATTTTCACAGATGCTCAATATTCATAACCCGATATATATAGGTTTGCACATTCACAGCCCGATAAAATATAAATGTTTATTTCCCTGCTAGTTGTTAAATGATGATGCTTAATTCTTGTTTGTTTGTTGCAGGATGTTGGGGCTGTATGAATTGGCTGAAAATTGCAACTGGCAGGCAACATGAATTGGAGCTGGGAGGATATCATCAAATATGATGTGTGCCAGTTGGAAGCTAGACTGAATCGAAGATACTGAAATATTCTATACCAGTTGTACTGGCAGCCACGTGCTGTTCATCTGGACCATTGATTGTTCTGAGAAGGATCCTAATCCTTGGATCATTATAACTATTTTCTAGCCTTTGTTCTATAAAAGGGATAGAACTTGTCCAAATAAGAGGAGGATCATAATAGAAGAAAAATATCTGGCAAAATAAGGCCAATTATTGTAGAATTAAAAAGAGATCGGATTACTGAGACTAATGAGGACTGAATTGTTGAAATGTCAAGGTTCTTTCTTCAGATCATTGTAAATGTACCTATTCTAAAGCATACTAAATTGAGATGAAGCTTTAGATTACACCCTGATTGTAAACATTACGTAATCTTCAAGTTGATTTCTGGATATGTAATGGTGAATACTGTGTTCAACAGGAAGCACTTTCATTTTATTGCATGTTGTTGTCAACTTTTCCTTTGAAGATTTGCACTGGATCATGCAGATTTGTGGAATGTCCTAGTGAAGGATGATTCTAGTTTTCTTGTTTTCACTTCTATATGGGAACATGTATGTGGATTAGTGATCTCAGTTAAGTAATTTTGGGAATCTCATTCTCTAACCTTTTTTTTCTCATTTTAATTTCATTGAAATCACTTCCATAACTGCAAATCATGATAAATAGCAAGCAGAACAGAGAAATATACTGACATCTCGTAGATAATTGAAAATCCTTAGCATATTTGAGCTAAGTGCATATAGTGTTGAAAATATCATGCAAAGAATTACAAATAATGGTAAAAATCATGCAAATATCAACCTGTAGGCACATTACTTGAGTGAAATCATAGTGCAGAGGTAGAATTGTTGGAGATTTATGTAGAGCAAATATAAAGGATAGGATATCTAGAGAAATACTGATGAACTTTATAGAAATTACTAAAGAATGTAAGGCCCCTGAATGATTAACAACAACACACATCAACCACTGAGTAACGTCAGTAGATTATGAACTAATTAACGGAGACTTGGGATCGTGAATTCTTTGAATTCATAGTATCTTTCAAGATGAGTAAAGGTTGTTGTGTAACTTTTATTCTATGTTTGTTTAAGACTAACATCATCATCAACATAAATTGGTGCTAGAAGGAGGGTCTGAACAAGGAATTTCTAGATTTTTGCAAATATTACATAAATATTTCATCATTTCAGCTTAATGTCTGCAAATATCTCTTATCTGAGGGGTTTTGATTGTATGTTTGCAAAGATCTACCTCAAAGCTTCAAAGATTTGTTCGATTTTCTAAGCTTTCAAGTTTTATTCTGAGATATGATAGATCTCATTAAAATTTCATAACCCTAAAAATTGAAAATAGAATCTCATTTTCAACGGATGCATATGAGGGCAATTGTCAAGTTAACATTCCTTTATTTCAGGAAACTTTGAATAGGCAGTTTTATCCTCAAAGTTTATCTAACTTTGGTTTATCCAGTTGTTCCAAGATACACCAGACTGTGGAGCATAGTGAAATTAATTGTCTAACTTTTCTTACAAGGTTGGATCTATTTTTGAAAGGAATAATAATGATGGAGAGCGAAACGCAACGGAGGCTAACTAACAGGAAGGAGCTGCCAACAATACAAACAACCTGATAAAAATGTCTATCGGCTCAGCATCATCATCATATTTCCTAGAAACACCAACAGCATCATCATATTTCAGATGATCGCAATTATCCTCCTGCCGACTACTATTCACCTCCTCCGCCTGTCGCCTATCATCATCATCATGATATTCAACGGGTGCAAACATCCTCCGGTTGCACTGTTCATCGGGCGCTAAACACAAGCGGCATCATCATGATATGCAACACCACCTTCGTCAGCAGGATATCCAAATATCCGGTTGCTCCAAATATCCTGATGACGACAACTTAACACCTTCCCTTCGATGCCCCGCTACCCGACGATACAAGCAACAGCATCATGATCTAGTTTATCCGGTTGTCTTGGAACCTCCTGATGATGCTTAACAACTTCCTGCCAAGAGCCTTCGCCGATACCTAAACCCTTAGCGACGACAGGATCAACATACATAGGGGGATATCTCAATATCCTGATGACGATGACGTCATATGCGGATGACGATGACGTCACACAATATCCTGATGACCTCTTCAACACTTAGCCAAAAAACCCGAACTTTCACTTCCGCATCTGTTAGCGATATGCGGATGATGAGCTTCTCCGAGAGATGATCCTGACTGTGATATATACACTGAGTATATATCCAACTCAAAACATCCTGATGTACTTGCAACTTGCAAACTTCAACAGTTGCACGACCCGATCCTGTTGGCGATGCATTCGCAGATGACGATGCGGCTTGCTCCGGCTGGAAATGCACATGCAGACTCCTGTGTATCCGTCCACTGCATGTAAACACTCCGAACCGCTCAATTTCACAAAGATGATGTGACGACCGGGCCGGATCACCTTCAGACCAAAATCTAACAGTTTATCTTTCTATACCTAGCACATGAGGATGCTAGGCTGATTCACAGCATGCTCCTAACAGATCTCTTGAACAATGCAATGCATAAACAGAAAACACAAATGCAACCTAAGCTATGATACAGGACCATTCCACCGATTTGCAGGATCAACCGGTGGAAGGGTTGAAAGTACCCATTAACTTGCAAACAGAAAGGAAATCAACACAGATACAACTGATCAACTCAAATACTGCAAAAGATGAGATCTTATTCAATTGAGATTCAAATGTCCTGCTTTTACAATTCTGCTTCACAATATCTGGACTGATCACCAGTACAGCGTATCACCAGTACCACTCTCCTGAACATAACATCTATCAAACTCAATATGAACTATATCTAAACCCTAACAGATCGAAGGTATATATAACAAATCCTTCGAGTACTACCAACTCACTTCCTAGCGGCTGGGAGCTTCCAAGCGGCTGGGAGAGAGGACAGCTCAGACAACCTTATCCCGATCTCTAACTGCCTACACATACTCCTATGCTGATCTAATACATAGCATCGGTCCAATGGACCTTATTACATGATAAAGTTAAACATACTAAAAATAGGCTACTGCCCTGTCATCATGCGGACAATTCACCTATATCCTGATCATGTTATCCTATATCCTGATCATGTATGTCATCATGCGGACCTATAACAAACTAACTGCCTCATGGAGGCCAGCTGTTAGGTAGGTGCCTCTGCACCATACTCCCCAAAAGAAAAGAACTCATGTCCCATGAGTTAGGATATAGAAGTCCTCCACCTTTACACTTTGCCTGTGCAATGTTCTACCCTGTTCCAGCTTTGTCTGCTGCTGTCTCTTGGCTACTCCAAGACTTCTGAACTATAACTTGCTTCCTGGCAAGCAAATCCTTATGCCTGTCAATGTAGGCTTTTCTCTCACATACCTTGTGTTTGTCAGGTTGCCTGACCAGAACCTCTTTTTGAACTGCCTCTTGAACTTCTGAAATGTTCAACTCTATCTTCCTGTCAATCTTTATAGGACAAGCAATAGTCCCAACTATGACAACATCCTTGTCATTCTTCTGAACTGGTTGCTGTTTACCATCCTGTTTCTGAACCTGCTGCTGACCTCTGTCAGTCACAACTGAAACTTTCTTCAGCTTGTTGTCTGTAACTCCTTTCCCTGCAGTGTCCTCAACTGCCTTTATGCCTGCTCCTCTAGGCATCTGCACAAATTCCTTCTTTCCCATTAAAATGACTTTGGCTGCCTTCTGTGTTGCAGCTGCTTCCTGTAATGGCATCAACTTAATAGTCTTCCCATCTTTCTGGATGGTGTAGGTATTAGCATACCCATCATACAGTACTCTTCTGTCAAATTGCCATGGTCTACCCAACAGTAGGTGACAACATTCCATGGGCAAAATATCACACAAAATTCTATCCTGATATGCTCCAATCTGGAAATCAACATATGCCTGCTCAGAGACAAAAAGTGAATGCCTATCACTCACCCAAGATGCCTTGTAAGGGTGTGGATGTGGAATCCTTTCCAAATGCAATTTATCCACCATCTCCTGAGATACCATGTTGTCTGTTGAACCAGTATCAATGACAACCTTACATACCTTACCTTTACTCTTGCATGTGGTTTTGAAAAGAGCTCTTCTTTGCATAATATCCTTTGATGCCTGCAAACTAATTCTCCTTAGCATCAATGATTCTCCACTCTCTGGGTATCCAACATTATCAGCCTCCTGATCCTTTTGATAAATGTTTGGACTCTGCACACTTTTCTCTTCTTTCTCTTCTTGCACAAGTTGTACTCTCTTGTCACTTGTTCTATCATTTCTGGATGATGAACCTTTGTTTTCTGGACATTTGAAGGATGGATGACCAAAATCACCACAGGTGTAACATTTCCCTGAAAATGTAGTAGAACCTCTACCACCTCCAAATCTTTCTTTATTACCTTTCCATCCACCTCTGAAATCAGACTGTCCCTGTCCTTTACCAGTGTCTTCTTGACTCTCATTGGTTTGCTTTGTTGTATGGGCTGATCCTCTTCCTCTATTGTTTTGTTCTTGTTTTCTCTTTAACTTCTCTTCCACTTTCAATGCCAACTGGAAACATTTCTGCACTGTATCTGGGTTATGTAGACTTAGATCATCCTGAATATTAAACCTCAATCCATTAAGGTATCTGGCTACCTTCTCTTCTTCACTTTCTTTCACCTTTGTCTTCATACAGAGTTTCATGAACTCTTCTGTATATGAGCTGACATCTAGCTCCTTCTGCTTCAGGTTTTGCTTCCTCTTGTGTAACTGGATACTGTAATCCAATGGAATATAAGCTTCCTTCACCAATTCCATCATCTTCTTCCATGTGGCAACTCTACGTTTTCCTTCCTGCACTCTATCATCTTGAACAAAGTTCCACCATGTCAAGGCAGCTTCTTTCATCTTTGACTGTGCTATCTTCACTCTCTGTTGTTCTGGTATCTCCTCTGTTACAAAGAAATTGTTCAAACAGTCTATCCATTCCATCACTGAATCAGGGTCCATCTTACCTGTAAACACTAGCAAATCCAGCTTCACATCCATGGTTCTCCTCTCCATGGCCTTGAGGGCGTTCAACAGTGGCCTCTGGTCTGCAGGAACGACCTCCTCGCTCCAATTAGGGATCTCTTCTTCTTCCCTATCATCTTCTATACCAGAACCTACTCTGCTCCTCAACTTTGCTAATTCATCTTTCAACTCCTGATTCTGAGCCTTCACGGCCTTACTTTCTGCAATCTGTTTCTTCACCAGAACTGCCAACTTAGCGTTGGTCATCCTTGCTGGAACCTCAGATGTTCCTTCTTCGTCTGACATCCTACTTATCTTTTCCAAACGATCCTAACCTTTGCTCTGATACCACTATGATGCAGAGCGAAACGCAACGGAGGCTAACTAACAGGAAGGAGCTGCCAACAATACAAACAACCTGATAAAAATGTCTATCGGCTCAGCATCATCATCATATTTCCTAGAAACACCAACAGCATCATCATATTTCAGATGATCGCAATTATCCTCCTGCCGACTACTATTCACCTCCTCCGCCTGTCGCCTATCATCATCATCATGATATTCAACGGGCGCAAACATCCTCCGGTTGCACTGTTCATCGGGCGCTAAACACAAGCGGCATCATCATGATATGCAACACCACCTTCGTCAGCAGGATATCCAAATATCCGGTTGCTCCAAATATCCTGATGACGACAACTTAACACCTTCCCTTCGATGCCCCGCTACCCGACGATACAAGCAACAGCATCATGATCTAGTTTATCCGGTTGTCTTGGAACCTCCTGATGATGCTTAACAACTTCCTGCCGAGAGCCTTCGCCGATACCTAAACCCTTAGCGACGACAGGATCAACATACATAGGGGGATATCTCAATATCCTGATGACGATGACGTCATATGTGGATGACGATGACGTCACACAATATCCTGATGACCTCTTCAACACTTAGCCAAAAAACCTGAACTTTCACTTCCGCATCTGTTAGCGATATGCGGATGATGAGCTTCTCCGAGAGATGATCCTGACTGTGATATATACACTGAGTATATATCCAACTCAAAACATCCTGATGTACTTGCAACTTGCAAACTTCAACAGTTGCACGACCCGATCCTGTTGGCGATGCATTCGCAGATGACGATGCGGATTGCTCTGGCTGGAAACGCACATGCAGACTCCTGTGTATCCGTCCACTGCATGTAAACACTCCGAACCGCTCAATTTCACAAAGATGATGTGACGACCGGGCCGGATCACCTTCAGACCAAAATCTAACAGTTTATCTTTCTATACCTAGCACATGAGGATGCTAGGCTGATTCACAGCATGCTCCTAACAGATCTCTTGAACAATGCAATGCATAAACAGAAAACACAAATGCAACCTAAGCTATGATACAGGACCATTCCACCGATTTGCAGGATCAACCGGTGGAAGGGTTGAAAGTACCCATTAACTTGCAAACAGAAAGGAAATCAACACAGATACAACTGATCAACTCAAATACTGCAAAAGATGAGATCTTATTCAATTGAGATTCAAATGTCCTGCTTTTACAATTCTGCTTCACAATATCTGGACTGATCACCAGTACAGCGTATCACCAGTACCACTCTCCTGAACATAACATCTATCAAACTCAATACGAACTATATCTAAACCCTAACAGATCGAAGGTATATATAACAAATCCTTCGAGTACTACCAACTCACTTCCCAGCGGCTGGGAGCTTCCAAGCGGCTGGGAGAGAGGACAGCTCAGACAACCTTATCCCGATCTCTAACTGCCTACACATACTCCTATGCTGATCTAATACATAGCATCGGTCCAATGGACCTTATTACATGATAAAGTTAAACATACTAAAAATAGGCTACTGCCTTGTCATCATGCGGACAATTCACCTATATCCTGATCATGTTATCCTATATCCTGATCATGTATGTCATCATGCGGACCTATAACAAACTAACTGCCTCATGGAGGCCAGCTGTTAGGTAGGTGCCTCTGCACCAAATAATTTTTATAGATGTGTTCAGGGTTGAAGTCTGGTAGGAAAATGAAGAAATTCTGGAGCAATAAGTAGATACAGCACCAGAAATTAATAGTAGTCCAGACACTGGAGTGGACTGCTCTAAGGATTTTGAATTATACTTGTCTAGAAATATATAGTGTAGTCAAATATTAGGTTTATCTACTGATGATGTCCTGATTGAAAGTTGGTGCAGATTACATGACGAAGAGCATTCAGAAAGGGATTGTGACGCTTGCTTGGTCATGTTGGAGAAGACTCGAATTCTAGGAGAGAAGAAACACCCCTAATGATGAGTTTCTTAGAAAATACAATTGCTGAATCAGTTATAGAAGGTAAAGAAGAGGAAACATCCTTCCTTGAGTCATTCTATGGTGAGATTGATATGAGTTCTCTACTTTATGATAAGGGTGACACTGAGTGTAGGTATGAATCTTCTGAAAATTGTGGAGAAGAAACCACTTGTCAGGATAAAGTCTTTGATTCTGATCCTAATACTTTTGATAAGGATAGCGAAACACCTTTCCTTGAGTTATTCTATGATAAAAAGGAATGGAGACAAGTGGCAGAATTTAAATGCATTACTGCTGGTCAAGTTCTGATGATAGTAACCCAGGAAATTGTAGAAAATAAAATAAATGCTGATGTACTATATAACTTGTCCAAATTGAATGATCAAATGCAAGAATGTTGTGGGACACTGGAACCAGGTGCCATACTCGGTGGTAGATGTGAGTTATTTGATGAACAATTCATGAAAGTTGAAGATGCAGAAAGCTTTGGAATTGTTGTGCATAATCAGATACCAATCTAATGTCATTTTGAAAATGAAATAGGGGAGTATTCCTATCAATTGAGAGTTGTTTCACCTTTACAGTTAAATTATTTAGAAATGACAAAATTCTATATATCAAGTGATGAAGATACTCATTCAGATGCTGATGTGCAGAAAATTAAAGAAAACATTGAGGTGCTGCCTGATGTCAAGAATTAGACATACATCTAGAATGAGGAGACAAAGTTGGATAAAGATGAAGGATTAATATTTCAAGATTCATACATTCTTCAATTTGAAGTGAGACTAGACACTGAGCTGAGCAATGAGAATGCAAGGTTAAATGGAGGACCAGCTGTCAATGGAGAAGCATGTCCAACAGAGCCAGAAATACATCAGGTTGTATTTCTCCTTTCCATAGTAAATGATGTTGAATACTATTTTGATTATGGAAATTCAGGAGATAAGACATGCATATGGATTAATCATGAACATGATAAGCTTCCTTAGTTGTTGATCATCAAGAGTTATTCTATTAAACACAGTGAATCTAGAGTACAAGAATATTTTTCAGAATACAAAGATGAATTTGCCAGGGTTAGAACCATAATAAGTGCCCTGATGCTCCGACACAATATAAGGAAGTATGCAAATACAGGTGTCTTTGGGTCTTATCATGGGTTTTATTTGCCTTGTAGGGTTTGTATATAGTTTGGTAGAATAGTTGTTTTGTTTCTTTCCTTGCTTTCTTGTTTTGTTTTATGTTGTTTCCTTTTGTAGTTAGTCATTTGTACAATTTGCTTAGTGTGTTTTCTTTTGTTCGTTTGCTTGTGGAGTTCTATTTTGGTTAGTCAAGATGATGCAACTCATCACCCTAAGAAAATAGATAAATTGTTAAGATTCAAGTGATGAGAACAAATTCATATATAGGTTATGACTCATTTTGAGAAGTATTTGGTGATCAGGTCTGTGATATTTTTTCATCAGGGTGCCTTTTCTTGACCAAAGTGACTCTTTCACAATGACTCACCTAACAGTTTTGGGTTTGTTGAACACACAAGTATAGGTGTTAAGTGAAAAATCTAAAGGGACTCCCTTGCTACCAGTGCAATCTCCAACCTAAATTAGCAAGTGATCACACCTTACATACTAAGCTTACATGATGACATCATATGAATATATACATAAATTTTTAAAATCTAAAAAAAATAATAATAAAATTAGGCCATCTAAGTAACTCTACCGAGGCTATAGACGCCTACTGGCAATGGGGCTCTACTTAGGGGGATTGCATAGATAACCTTGTCGGGGCTATGGACGCTTGCTGGCAACAAGGCTTTATCCAGGTTGGCTATGAGGGATGCTCCCAAACTATGTAGCTTAACATCAGTTACTCATGCTTTCAAGTTGCTTTCAAGATGAGGATAATTAATCATTTGCACACACCTGATCCTTTGTTAGCATTATTGCCATGATGAAAACCTTATCATTCAGAACGATTATAAGTGCTCATGCTTAGAAAGAGTTAGAATACTATGTTAGAATGTGATTGCATCACTTGAATCATTGGAATTTACTTTGTTTTCTTTGGTGGCAAGTTGTTGTGTGGTTACACAATACACCCCATTTTGACTTGACAAAATAGCGAGCCAACTTTGCTGGCTTGCTCCCTTGCTTTTGTGCTCCGGGCGGTAATGGTAAAACAGCATCAGTTAGTACGTATGTGCTTAATGTCAGGTATATTTTTGATGTTGAAGTCTGAGCCCAAATTCCAAATTCTGAATCTTTCCTCAAGAAGCCTTCCAAGTGAAAGAGTGTGAAATTCTAGGCAGGTTTGCCTTTTACATCACCTTAAAATTCTGCCAAATGAGAAAGTTATGGCCAGTCAAAGTTCTAGTCAACCCTGATATTCGAGAGGGGGTGATCATATTCCAAACATCAATCGCCTTGTGTAATATCACCTTGACATTACAAATATCACCCTAATATTATAAGATAACCCCGATGCCAGTTTGTCACCCGATAATCATTTGGTCTGAAACTCCATATGTCAATCTTATGTGATAGTGGTATTTACATGTCTTGCGGGGGTCATATTTCAAATATCACCCAATCTTGCGAATATCACCTGATATTTCAAATATCACCCTGCCGCAAAATATCAGCCCAGTGCCAATATGCCAATGACATCCTCCAATCCTGATGAACAAAGAAATCAGGAAATCACCCTGATGTTGACATCATCATCCTTTTTACCTCGTGGAGGTACATATCCAACGATCACCCTTCTGAATAACATAACGGTGATGTCATCCTGATCTTTCGTAAGGGGGCACATTCGTTAATATGACTCATCTTCGTTAACATGATGATGACGTCAGCTTATCCCATTCCACAAGGGACCTAATATGACGATGACATCATCAATCAGCTTGAACTCTAAAGGTCATCTAATTTCTAACATCCATCATCTTTTCTAATATGATGGATCTTTCCTAACATGATGGTGACATCATTTTGACCTGATATAAAAATCTCGACATGACTGTGACGTCATCTTATTCGGAGGGTGATATTCCTCAATATCAGGGTCATATTTCTTAACATCTTCATTTCCTTCAGTATGACCATGACATCAGCCTTTCACATTTTAATGAAGCCCATCCATGATGATGACATCATCATCATATCCCGATCTATTAAGAAAGTCATATTAGTTAATATCCCTCATATTAACTAATGTGCATACCTGGACCCGATAGTTTTATTCAATGGAATTTAGTGAACAAAAGCGCATGTATTGCATATGCATGATCTTATGCATGCGATAACTGAAAATGTAAGGCTTGCATATCATATGAAGGGTCACATTACCCTTCGAATACAAAAAAAACTACTGTAAGGTGAAACTAGTTACAAAAATTTAGAGAAACTCAAAAAATTAGGAAATTTTTAACCTTCCCCTCCTAAGGCCACTCCTAAGGCCTCCGAAAATACAATTTACTAAGATGTAGAAAATACCAAAAAATCATATTTTTTGATATTTTTATCAAAAAAATCACTCAAATGACCCTGGACCTGATTAGATATTGAAACTATTTTAGGGCCTGATAGCATGTTTTCTAGTCAACGATAGTCACCTGGACCCTCTTGACCACCTATGGACATTTAATTATGCGAATTTTCACAGATGCTCAATATTCATAACCCGATATATATATAGGTTTGCACATTCACACGCTGATAAAATATAAATGTTTATTTTCCTGCTAGTTGTTAAATGATGATGCTTAATTCTTATCTATTTGTTGCAGGATGTTGGAGCTATATGAAGTGGCTAAAAATTGCCAACTGGCAGGCGACATGAAACGGAGCAGCGGAGGATATCATCAAATATGATGTGTGCTAGCTGGAAGCTAGACTGAGTTGAAGATATTGGAATATTCTATAGTAGTTGTACTGGCAACCACGTGCTGTTCATCTGGACCGTTGATTGTTCTGAGAAGGATCCTAATCCTTGGATCATTGTAACTATTTTCTGGCCTTTGTTCTATAAAAGGGCTAGAACTTGTCCAAATAAGAGGAGGATCATAATAGAAGAAAAATATCTGGCAAAATAAGGCCAATTACTATAGAATTAAAAAGAGATCGGATTACTGAGACTAATGAGGACTGAATTGTTGAAATGTCAAGGTTCTTTCTTTAGATCATTGTAAATGTACCTGTTCTAAAGCATACTAAATTGAGATGAAGCTTTAGATTATATCCTGATTGTAAACTTTACGTAATATTCAAGTTGATTTCTTGATATGTAATGGTGAATGTTGTGTTCAACTGGAAGCACTTTCATTTTATTGCATGTTGTTGTCAACTTTCCCTTTGAAGATTTGCACTGGATCATGCAGATTTGTGGAATGTCTTGGTGAAGTATGAATCTAGTTTTCTTCTTTTCACTGTTTTATGGGAACATGTATGTGGATTAGTGATCTCAGTTAAGTAATTTTGGGAATCTCATTCTCTACCCTTTTTTTTCTCATTTTAATTTCATTGAAATCACTTCCATAATTCCAAATCATGATAAATAACAAGCAGAACAGAGAAATATGCTGACATCTCATAGATAATTGAAAATCCTTAGCATATTTGAGCTAAGTGCATATAGTGTTGAAAATATCATGCAAAGAATTGCAAATAATGGTAAAAATATGCAAATATCATCCTGTAGGCACATTATTTGAGTGAATTCATAGTGCAGAGGTAGAATTGTTAGAGATTTATGCAGAGCAAATATAAAGGATAGGATATCTGGAGAAATACTGATGAACTTTCTAGAAATTATTGAAGAATGTAAGGCCCCTGAATGATTAATAGCAACACACATCAACCACTGCATAACGTCAGTAGATTATGAACTAATTAATCGAGACATGGGATCATGAATTCTTTGAATTCATCATATCTTTCAAGATGAGTAAAGGTTGTTGTGTAATTTTTATTCTATGTTTGTTTATGACTAACATCATCATCAACATAATTTGGCACTAGAAGGAGGGCCTAAATAAGGAATTTCTAGATTTTTGCAAATATTAAAAAAAAATTTCATCATTTCAGCTTAATGTCTGCAGATATCTCTTATCTGAGGGGTTTTGATTATATCTTTGCAAAGATCTACCTCAAAGCTTCAAAGATTTGTTCAATTTTCTGAGCTTTCAAGTTTTATTCTGAGATATGATAGATCTCATTAAAATTTTAGAACCCTAAAAATTGAAAATACAATCTCAATTTCAATGGATGCATATGAGGGCAATTGTCAAGTTAACATTCCTTTATTTCAGAAACTTTGAATAGGCAGTTTTATCCTCAAAGTTTATCTAACTTTGCTTTATCCAGTTGTTGCAGGATACACTAGACTCTAGAGCACAGTGAAATTAGTTGTCTAACTTTTCTTACAAGGCTAGATCTATATTTGAAATGAATAATATTTTTTATAGATGTGTTCAGGGCTGAGGTCTGGCAGCAAAATGAAGAAATTCTAGAGCAACAAGTAGATACAGCACCAGAAATTATTAATAGTCCAGACACTAGAGAGGACTGCTCTAAGGATTTTGAATTATACTTGTCTAGAAATATACAGTGTAGTCAAATATTAGGTTTATCTACTAATGATGTCCTGATTGAAAGTTGGTGCAGATTACATCACAAAGAGCATTCAGAAAGGGATTGTGACGCTTTCTTGGTCATGTTGGAGAAGACTCAAATTCTAGAATAGCAAAGAGAACAAACACCCCTAATGATGAGTTGTTTAGAAAATACAATAGCTGAATCAGTTATAGAAGGTAAAGAAGAGGAAACATCCTTCCTTGAGTCATTCTATGGTGAGATTAATAGGAGTTCTCTACTTTATGATAAGGGTGAGGCAAAGTGCAAGCATGAATCTTTTGAAATTTGTGGAGAAGAAACCACTTGTCAGGATAAAGTCTTTGATTCTAATCCTAATACTTTTGATAAGGATAGTGAAACACCTTTCCTTGAGTTATTCTATGATAAAAAGGAATGGAGATAGGTGGAAGAATTTAAATTCATTGCTGCTGGTGAAGTTCCCATGATAGTAACCCAAGAAATTGTAGAAAAGAAAATAAATGCTGATGTACTGTCTAACTTGTCCAAAATGAATGATCAAATGAAAGAATATTGCAGGACAATGGAACCAGATGCCATACTGGGTGGTAGATGTGATTTATTTGATGAACAATTCATGAAAGTTGAAGATACAGAAAGCTTTGGAATTGTTGTGCATAATCAGATGCCAATCTAATGTCATTTTGAAAATGAAATAGGGGAGTATTCCTATCAATTGAGAGTTCTTTCACCTTTACAGTTAAATGATTTAGAAATGATAAATTTGTGTAAATTAGGTTATGAAGATACTCATTTAGATGTTTATGTGCAGAAAATTAAAGAAAATATTGAGGTGTTGCCTAAAGTCAAGAATCAGACATACATCTAGAATGAGGAGACAAAACTGGAAAAAGATGAAGGATTAATATTTCAAGAGTCATACATTCTTCAATTTGAAGTGAGACTAGACAGTGAGCTGAGCAATGAGAATGCAAAGCTAAATGTAGGACCAGCTATCAATGAAGAAGCATGTCCAACAGACCTAGAAATACATTAGGTTGTATTTCTCCTTTCCATAGTAAATGATGTTGAATACTATTTTGATTATGGAAATTCAGGAGATAAGACATGTATATGGATTAATCATGAACATAATGAGAATCCTTAGTTGTTGATCATCAAGAGTTATTTTGTTAAACACAGTGAATATAGAATACAAGAATATTTTTTAGAATACAAAGATGAATTTGCGAGGGTTAGAACCATAACAAGTGCCCTGATGCTCCTACACAATATAAGGAAGTATGCAAATACAGGTGTCTTTGGGTCTTATCATAGGTTTTATTTGCCTTGTAGGGTTTCTATATAGTTTGGTAGAATAGTTGTTTTGTTTCTTTCCTTGCTTTCTTCTTTTGCTTTTTGTTGTTTCCTTTTGTAGTTAGTCGTTTGTACAGTTTATTTAGTGTGTTTGCTTTTGTTCATTTGCTTGTTGAGTTCTGTTTTGGTTAGTCAAGATGATGCAGCTCATCACCCTAAGAAAATAACTAAATTGTTAAGATTCAAGTGATGAGAACAAATTCATATATAGGTTATGACTCATTTTGAGAAGTATTTGGTGATCAGGTTTGTGATATTTTTTCATCAGGGTGCCTTTTCTTGACCAAAGTGACTCTTTCACAATGACTCACCTAACAGCCTTGGGTTTGCTGAACACATAAGTATAGGTGTTAAGTGAAAAATCTAAAGGGACTCCCTTGCTTCTAGTGCAATCTCCAACCTAAATCAGCAAGTGATCACACCTCGCACACTAAGCTTACATGATGACATCATATGAATATATACAGAAATTTTGAAAATCTAAAAAAAATAATAAAAAAATTAGGCCATCTAAGTAAATCTACCAGGGCTATAGACACCTGGTGGCAGTGGGGCTCTACTTAGGGGGATTGCATTTATAACCTTTTCAGGGCTATGGACGCTTGCTGGCAGCAAGGCTATATCTAGGGTGTCTATGAGGGATGCTCCCAAACTATGTAGCTTAACATCAATTACTCATGCTTTCAACTTACTTTCAAGATGAGGATAATTAGTCATTTGCACACACCTGATCCTTTATTAGCATTTTTGCCATGATGAAAACCTTATCATTTAGAAAGATTATAAGTGCACATGCTTACAAAGAGTTAGAATACTATGTTAGAATGTGATCTCATCACTTGAATCATTGGAATTTAGTTTGTTTTCTTTGGTGGCAAGTTGTTGTGTTGTTACACAACACACCCCATTTTGACTTGACAAAACAGGGATCCAACTTTGCTGGCTTGCTCCCTTTCTTTTGTGCTTTGGGCGGTAATGGTAAAACAACATCAGTCAGTATGTATGTGCTTAATGTCAAGTATATTTGTGATCTTGAAGTCTGAGCCCAAATTCCAAAGTCTAAATCTTTCATCAAGAAGCCTGCTATGTGAAATAGTATAAAATTTTAGGAAGGTTTTCCTTTTACATCACCCTAAAATTCGGCCAAATGAGAAAGTTATGGCCAGTCAAAGTTCTAGTCAACCCTGATATTCAAGAGGGGGGGTCATATTCCAAACATCAGTCACCTTGTGTAATATCACCCTGATATTATAAGATCACCTGATCTTACTAAGATCACCCCGATTCTAGTTTATCACGCGGTAATCATTTGGTCTGAAACTTTGAACGTCAATCTTACATGATAGTGGTATTTACCCGTCAGACAACTTCATATATCTTGCGAGGGTCATATTTTAAATATCACCTGATCTTGCAAATATCACCCAATATTTCAAATATCACCCTGCCGTAGAATATCATCCTAGTGCCAATATGCCGATGATGTCATCCAATCCTGATGAACAAAGAAATCAGGAAATCACCCTGATGGTGATGTCATCATCCTTTTTCCCTCACGGAGGTACATATCCAACGATCACCCTTCTCAATAACATGACGGTGATGTCATCTTGATCTTTTGAAAGGGGGTCACATTCGTTAATATGACTCATCTTCGTTAACATGATGATGATGTCAACTTATCCCATTCCACAAGGGACCTGATATGACGATGACATCATCAATTGGCTTGAACTTCGAAGGTCATCTAATTTCAAAGATCAGTCATCTTATCTAATATGACTGACCTTTCCTAACATGACGGTGATGTCATTCTAACCTAATATAAAAAGCTCGACATGACCGTGACATCATCTTATTCGGAGGGTGATATTTCTCAATATCAGGGTCATATTTCTTAACATCTTGATTTCCTTCAGCATCAACATGATGTTAGCATTTAACATTTTAGTGAAGCTCGTCCATGATGATGACATCATCATCATATACCGATCTATGAAGAAAGTCATATTAGTTAATATCCCTCATATTAACAAATGTGCATACTCGGACCCGATAGTTTTATTCAATGGAATTTAGTCAACAAAAGTGCATGTATTGCATATGCATGATCTTATGCATACAATAACTGAAAATGTAAGGCTTGCATATCATATGAAGGGTCACATTTCCCTTGGAATACAAAAAACGCTAATGCAAGGTGAAACTATTTGCAAAAATTCAGAAAAACATAAAACATTAGGAAATTTTTGACCTTCCCCTTGGCAGGGTCATAACTCCTAGCTATTTTGTCAGAATTTAAACTTTTTGGACTCATTGGAAAGATAAACTAATTATCTAGTTTGAGTTGCCTGGTCTTGAGCCCTAATTCCTCTCCTAAGGCCTCCAAAAATGCAATTTACTAAGATGTAGAAAATACCAAAAAATCATATTATTTGATATTTTTATCAAAAAATCACTCAAATGACCCTAGACCTGATCAGATATTGAAACTATTTTAGGGCCTGATAACATGTTTTCTAGTCAACGATAGTCACCTAAACCCTCTTGACCAACTATGGACATTTAATTACGTAATTTTTCACAGATGCTCAATGTTCATTACCCGATATATATAGGTTGGCACATTCACAGCCTGATTAAATATTAATGTTTATTTTCTTGATAGTTGTTAAATGATGATGCTTAATTCTTGTCTATTTGTTGTAGGATGTTGGAGATGTGTGAAGTGGCTGAAAATTGCCAATTGGTAGGTAACATGAACCGGAGTTGGGGAGGATATCATCAAATATGTTGTGTGCCAGCTGGAAGGTGGATTGAGTCGAAGATACTGGAATATTCTAGACCAGTTGTACTTGCAGCCACATGCTGTTCATCTGGACCGTTGATTGTTCTGAGAAGGATCCTAATCCTTGGATCATTGTAACTATTTTCTAGCCTTTGTTCTATAAAACGGATAGAACTTGTCCAAATAAGAGGAGGATCATAATAGAAGAAAAATATCTGGCAAAATAAGGCCAATTACTGTAGAATTAAAAAGAGATCAGATTACTGAGACTAATGAGGACTGAATTGTTGAAATGTCAAGGTTCTTTCTTCAGATCATTGTAAATGTACCTGTTCTAAAGCATACTGAATTGAGATGAAGCTTTAGATTACATCCTGATTGTAAACTTTACATAATCTTCAAGTTGATTTCTAGATATGTAACGGTGAATGCTGTGTTCAACTGGAAGCGCTTTCATTTTATTGCATGTTGTTGTCAACTTTTCCTTTGAAGATTTGCACTGGATCATGTGGATTTGTGGAATGTCCTGGTGAAGTATGATTCTAGTTTTCTTCTTTTCACTATTGTATGGGAACATGTATGTGGATCAGTGATCTTAGTTAAGTAATTTTGGGAATCTCATTCTCTAACCTTTTTTTTCTCATTTTAATTTCATTGAAATCACTTCCATAACTGTAAATCATGATAAATAGCAAGCAGAACAGAGAATTATGCTAACATCTCGTAGATAATTGAAAATCCTTAGCATATTTGAGCTAAGTGCATATAGTGTTGAAAATATCATGCAAAGAATTGCAAATAATGGTAAAAATCATGCAAATATCAAACTTTAGGCACATTCTTTGAGTGAATTCATTGTGCAGAGGTAGAATTGTTGGAGATTTATACAGAGAAAATATAAAGGATAGGATATCTGGAGAAATACTGATGAACTTTACAGAAATTACTGAAGAACGTAAGGCCCCCGAATGATTAACAGGAACACACATCAACCACTGAGTAACGTCAGTACATTAGGAACTAATTGATGGAGACTTGGGATCATGCATTCTTTGAATTCATCATATCTTTCAAGAAGAGTAAAGGTTGTTGTGCAACTTTTATTCTATGTTTGTTTATTACTAACATCATCATCAACATAAATTGGTGCTAGAAGGAGGGCCTTAAAAAGGAATTTTTGGATTTTTGCAAATATTACATAAATATTTCATCATTTCAGCTTAATGTCTGCAAATATCTCTTATCTGAGGGGTTTTGATTGTATCTTTGCAAAGATCTACCTCAAAGCTTCAAAGATTTGTTTGATTTTCTAAGCTTTCAAGTTTTATTCTGAGATATGATAGATTTCATTAAAATTTCAGAACCCTAAAAACCTAAAATAGAATCTCATTTTCAATGGATGCATATGAGGGCAATTGTCAAGTTAACATTCCTTTATTTTAGGAAACTTTGAATAGGTAGTTTTATCCTCAAAGTTTATCTAACTTTGGTTTATTCAGTTGTTGTAGGATACACCAGACTATGGAGCACAGTGAAATTAATTGTCTAACTATTCTTACAAGGCTGGATCTATATTTGAAATAAATAATATTTTTTATAGATGTCTTCAGGGCTGAAGTCTGGCAGGGAAATGAAGAAATTCCGGAGCAACAAGTAGATACAACACCAGAAATTATTAGTAGTCCAGACACTGGAGTGGACCGCTCTAAGGATTTTGAATTATACTTGTCTAGAAATATATAGTGTAGTCAAATATTAGGTTTATCTATTGATGATGTCCTGATTGAAAGTTGGTGTAGATTACATGATGAAGAGCATTCAGAAAGGGATTGTGACGCTTGCTTGGTCATGTTGGAGAAGACTCGAATTCTGGAATAGTAGAGAGAAGAAACACCCCTAATGATGAGTTGTTTAGAAAATACAATAGCTAAATTAGTTATAGAAGGTAAAAAAGAGGAAACATCCTTTCTTGAGTCATTCTATGGTGAGATTGATAGGAGTTCTCTACTTTATGATAAGGGTGAGGCAGAGTACATGTATGAATCTTTTGAAAATTGTGGAGAAGAAACCACTTGTTAGGATAAAGTCTTTGATTTTGATCCTAATACTTTTGATAAGGATAGTGAAACACCTTTCCTTGAGTTATTCTATGATAAAAAGGAATGGAAACAGGTGGAAGAATTTAAATGCATTGCTGCTGGTGAAGTTCCCATGATAGTAACCCAAGAAATTGTAGAAAAGAAAATAAATGCTAATGTACTATCTAACTTGTCCAAATTGAATGATCAAATGAAAGAATGTTGCAGGACAATGGAACCAAATGACATACTGGGTGGTAGATGTGAGTTATTTGATGAACAATTCATAAAAGTTGAATATGCAGAAAGCTTTGGAATTGTTGTGCATAATCAGATGCCAATCCAATGTCATTTTGAAAATGAAATAGGGGAGTATTCCTATCAATTGAGAGTTGTTTCACCTTTAAAGTTAAATGATTTAGAAATGATAAATTTGTGTATATCAGGTTATGAAGATACACATTTAGATGTTGATGTGCAGAAAATTAAAGAAAACATTGAGGTGCTGCCTGAAGTCAAGAATCAAACATACATCCAGAATGAGGAGACAAAATTGGATAAAGATGAAGGATTAATATTTCAAGAGTCATACATTCTTCAATTTGAAGTGAGACTAGACACTGAGCTGAGCAATGAGAATGCAAAGTTTAATGGAGGACCAGCTGTCAATGAAGAAGCATGTCCAACAGAGCCAGAAATACATCAGGTTGTATTTCTCCTTTCCACAGTAAATGATGTTGAATACTATTTTGATTATGGAAATTCAGGAGATAAGACAAGAATATGGATTAATCATGAACATGATGAGCTTCCTCAGTTGCTGATCATCAAGAGTTATTCTAGTAAACACAGTGAATCTAGAATACAAGAATATTTTTTAGAATACAAAGATGAATTTGCAAAGGTTAGAACCATAACAAGTGCCCTGATGCTCCTGCACAATATAAGGAAGTATGCAAATACATGTGTCTTTGGGTCTTATCATGGGTTTTATTTGCCTTGTAGGGTTTGTATATAGTTTGGTAGAATAGTTGTTTTGTTTCTTTCCTTGCTTTCTTGTTTTGATTTCTGTTGTTTCCTTTTGTAGTTAGTCATTTGTACAGTTTGCTTAGTGTGTTTTCTTTTGTTCGTTTGCTTGTTGAGTTTTGTTTTGGTTAGTCAAGATGATGCAGCTCATCACCCTAAGAAAATAACTAAATTGTTAAGATTCAAGTGATGAGAACAAATTCATATATAGGTTATGACTCATTTTGAGAAGTATTTGGTGATCAGGTCTGTGATATTTTTTCATCAGGGTGCCTTTTCTTGACCAAAGTGACTCTTTCACAATGACTCACCTAACAGCCTTGGCTTTGTTGAACACACAAGTATACGTGTTAAGTGAAAAATCTAAAGGGAGTCCCTTGCTACTAGTGCAATCTCCAACCTAAATCAGCAAGTGATCACACCTTGCACACTAAGCTTACATGATGACATCATATGAATATATACAGAAATTATGAAAATCTAAAAAAATATATATATAATAAAAATAGCCCATCTAAGTAACTCTACCAAGGCTATAGACGCCTGCTGGCAGTGGGGTTCTACTTACGGGGATTGCATAGATAACCTTGTCGGGGCTATGGACGCTTGCTGTCAGCAAGGCTCTATCCAGGTTGGCTATGAGGGATGCTCCCAAACTATGTAGCTTAACATCAGTTACGTGTGCTTTCAACTTGCTTTTAAGATGATGATAATTAATCATTTGCACACACTTGATCCTTTGTTAGCATTGTTACCATGATTGAAACCTTATCATTCAGAAAGATTATAAGTGCTCATGCTTAGGAAGAGTTAGAATACTATGTTAGAATGTGATCGCATCACTTGAATCATTGGAATTTAGTTTGTTTTCTTTGGTGGCAAGTTGTTGTGTGGTTACACAACACGCCCCATTTTGACTTGACAAAACAGGGACCCAACTTTGTTGGCTTGCTCCCTTGCTTTTCTGCTCCAGGCGGTAATGGTAAAACAACATCAGTCAGTATGTATGTGCTTAATGTCAGGTATATTTGTGATCTTGAAGTCTGAGCCCAAATTCCAAAGTCTGAATCTTTCCTCAAGAAGGCTGCCATGTGAAAGAGTGTAAAATTCTAGGCCGGTTCGCCTTTCACATCACCCTAAAATTTGGCCAAATGAGAAAGCTATGGCCAGTCAAAGTTCTAGTCAACCCTAATATTCGAGAGGGGGGGGACATATTCCAAACATCAGTCACCTTGTGTAATATCACCCTGATATTATAAGATCAACTGATCTTACTAAGATCACCCCGGTGCCAGTTTATCCCCTGATAATCATTTGGTCTGAAACTCCAGACATCAATCTTACGTGATAGTGGTATTTACCCATCAGACAGCTTCATATATCTTGCGAGGGTCATATTTCAAATATCACCCGATCTTGCGAATATCACCCGATATTTCAAATATCACCCTACCACAGAATATGAGCCTAGTGCCAATATGTCGATGATGTCATCCAATCCCGATGAACACAGAAATTAGGAAATCACCCTAATGGTGACATCATCATCCTTTTTACCTCGCGGAGGTATGTATCCATTGATCACCCTTCTAAATAACTTGACGGTGACGTCATCCTGATCTTTTGAAAGGGGGTCACATTCGTTAATATGACTCATCTCCGTTAACATGATGATGACGTTAGCTTATCCCATTCCACAAGGGACCTGATATGATGATGACATCATCAATCGGCTTGAACTCTGAAGGTCATCTAATTTCTAACATTTGTCATCTTTTCTAATATGACTGATCTTTCCTAACATGATGGTGATGTCATTCTGACCTGATATAAAAAGCTCGACATGACCGTGACATCATCTTATTCGGAGGGTGATATTCAACAATATTAGGGTCATATTTCTTAACATCCTAATTTCCTTCAGTATGACCATGACGTCAGCCTTTCACATTTTAATGAAGCCCATCCATGATGATGACATCATCATCATATCCCGATCTATGAAGAAAGTCATATTAGTTAATATCCTTCATATTAACTAATGTGCATACCTAGACCCGATAGTTTTATTCAATGGAATTTAGTGAACAAAAGCGCATGTATTGCATATGCATGATCTTATGCATGCGATAACTAAAAATGTAAGGCTTGCATATCATATGAAGGGTCACATTACCCATGGAATACAAAAAAAGCTATTGCAAGGTGAAACTAAATGCAAAAATTTAGAGAAACTCAAAAAATTAGGAAATTTTTTAGCTTCCCCTTGGTAGGGTCATAACTCCTAGCTATTTCATTAGAATTTAAACTTTTTGGACTCATTGGAAAGATAAACTAATTATCTAGTTTGAGTTGCTCAGTATTGAGCCCTAATTCCGCTCCTAAGGTCTCCAAAAATGCAATTTACTAAGATGTAGAAAATACCAAAAAATCATATTTTTTGTTATTTTTATCAAAAAATCACTCAAATGACCCTAGATCAGATATTGAAACTATTTTAGGGCCTGATAGCATTTTTCTTGTCAACGATAGTCAACCAGACCCTCTTCACCACCTATGGACATTTAATTACGCAAATTTTCACAGATGCTCATTATTCATAACTTGATATATATATATATATATATATATATATATATATATATATATATATATATATATATATATATATATATATATATATATATATATATATATATATATATATATATATATATATATATATATATATATATATATATATATATGTAGGTTTGCACATTCACAGCCTGATAAAATATAAATGTTTTTTTTCCTCCTAGTTGTTAAATGATGATGCTTAATTCTTGTCTATTTGTTGCAGGATGTTGGAGTTGTATGAAGTGGCTGAAAATTGCCAACTGGCAGGCAACATGAACCGGAGCTGGGGAGGATATCATCAAATATGCTATGTGCTAGATGGAAGGTGGACTGAGTTGAAGATACTAGAATATTATATACCAGCTGTACTGGCAGCCACGTGCTATTCATCTGGACCGTTGATTGTTCTGAGAAGGATCCTAATCCTTGGATCATTGTAACTATTTTTTGGCCTGTGTTCTATAAAAGGGCTAGAACTTGTCCAAATAAGAGGAGGATCATAATAGAAGAAAAATATCTGGCAAAATAAGGCCAATTACTGTAGAATTAAAAAGAGATCAGATTACTGAGACTAATGAGGACTGAATTGTTGAAATGTCAAGGTTCTTTCTTCAGATCATTGTAAATGTACCTGTTCAAAAGCATATTGAATTGAGATGAAGCTTCAGATTACATCCTGATTGTAAACTTTGCGTAATCTTCAAGTTGATTTCTTGATATGTAATGGTGAATGTCGTGTTCAACTAGAAGCACTTTCATTTTATTGCATGTTGTTGTCAAATTTTCCATTGAAGATTTGCATTAGATCATGTGGATTTGTGGAATGTCCTAGTGAAGTATGATTCTACTTTTCTTCTTTTCACTTTTGTATAGGAACATGTATGTGGATCAATGATCTCAGTTAAGTAAGTTTGGGAATTTCATTCTTTAAACTTTTTTTTTTCATTTTATTTTCATTGAAATCACATCCATAACTTCAAATCATGATAAATAGCAAGTAGAATAGAGAAATATGCTGACATCTCGGAGATAATTTAAAATCCTTAGCATATTTGAGCTAAGTGCATATAGTGTTGAAAATATCATGCAAAGAATTGCAAATAATGGTAAAAATCATGCAAATATCAACTTGTAGGCACATTATTTGAGTGACTTCATAGTGCAGAGGTAGAATTGTTGGAGATTTATGTAGAGCAAATATAAAGGACATGATATCTAGAGAAATACTGATGAACTTTGTAGAAATTACTGAAGAACGTAAGACCCCTGAATGATTAATAGCAACACACATCAACCACTGACTAACATTAGTAGTTTATGAACTAATTAACGGAGACTTGGGATCATGAATTCTTTGAATTCATCGTATCTTCCAAGATGAGTAAAAGTTGTGGTGAAACTTTTATTCTATGTTCATTAATTGCTAACATCATCATCAACATAAATTGGCGCTAGGCAGAGGGCCTGAACAAGGAATTTCTAGATTTTTGCGAATATTACATAAATATTTCATCGTTTCAGCTTAATGTCTGCAAATATCTCTTATCTGAGGGGTTTTGATTGTATCTTTGCAAAGATCTACCTCAAAGCCTCAAAGATTTGTTTAATTTTCTGAGCTTTCAAGTTTTATTCTGAGATATGATAGATCTGATTAAAATTTCAGAACCCTAAAAATTGAAAATAGAATCTCATTTTCAATGGATGCATACGAGGGCAATTGTCAAGTTAACATTCCTTTATTTTAGGAAACTTTGAATAGGCAGTTTTATCCTCAAAGTTTATCTAATTTTGGTTTATCCAGTTGTTGTAGGATACACCAGACTGTGGAGCACAGTGAAATTAATTATCTAACTTTTCTTACAAGGCTGGATCTATATTTGAAACAAATAATATTTTTTATAGATGTGTTCAGGGCTGAAGTCTGGTAGGAAAATGAAGAAATTCTGGAGCAACAAGTAGATACAACACCAGAAATTATTAGTAGTCTAGACACTAGAGTGGACCACTCTAAGGATTTTGAATAATACTTGTCTAGAAATATACAATTTAGTCAAATATTAGGTTTATCTACTGATGATGTCCTGATTGAAAGTTGGTGTAGATTACATGACGAAGAGCATTCAGAAAGTGATTGTGATGCTTGCTTGGTCATGTTGGAGAAGACTTGAATTCTGGAACAGCAGAGAGAAGAAACACCCCTAATGACGAGTTGTTTAGAAAATATAATAGCTGAATCGGTTATAGAAGGTAAAGAAGAGGAAATATCCTTCCTTGAGTCATTCTATGGTGAGATTGACAAGAGTTCTCTACTTTATGTTAAGGGTGAGGCAGAGTGCAGGTATGAATCTTTTGAAAATTGTGGAGAAGAAACCACTTGTTAGGATAAAGTCTTTGATTCTGATCCTAATACTTTTGATAAGGATAGTGAAACACCTTTCCTTGAGTTATTCTATGACAAAAAGAAATGGAGACATGTGGAAGATTTTAAATGCATTGCTGCTGGTGAAGTTCCCATGATAGTAACCCAGGAAATTGTAGAAAAGAAAATAAATGTTGATGTACTATCTAACTTGTCCGAATTGAATGATCAAATGCAAGAATGTTGCAGGACAATGGAACTAGATGCCATATTGGGTGGTAGATATGAGTTATTTGATGAACAATTCATGAAAGTTGAAGATGCAAAAAGCTTTGGAATTGTTGAGCATAATCAGATGCCAATCCAATGTCATTTTGAAAATGAAATAGGGGAGTATTCCTATCAATTGAGAGTTGTTTCACCTTTACAATTAAATGATTTAGAAATGATAAATTTCTATATATCAGGTTATGAAGATACTCATTTAGATGCTGATGTGTAGAAAATTAAAGAAAACATTGAGGTGATGCCTGAAATCAAGAATCAGACATACATCCAGAATGAGGAGACAAAGCTGGATAAAGATGAAGGATTAATATTTCAAGAGTTATACATTCTTCAATTTGAAGTGAGACTAGACACTGAGCTGAGCAATGAGAATGCAAAGTTAAATGGAGGACTAGTTGTCAATGAAGAAGCATGTTCAACAAAGCCAGAAATACATCAGGTTGTATTTCTCCTTTCCACAGTAAATGATGTTGAATACTATTTTGATTATGGAAATTCAGGAGATAAGACCTGCATACGGATTAATCATGAACATCATGAGCTTCCTCAGTTGTTGATCGTCAAGAGTTATTCTGTTAAACACAGTGAATCTAGAATACAAAAATATTTTTTAGAATACAAAGATGAATTTGTGAGGGTTAGAACCATAACAAGTACTCTGATGCTCCTGCACAATATAATGAAGTACACAAATACAGGTGTATTTGGGTCTTATCATGGGTTTTATTCGCCTTGTAGGGTTTCTATATAGTTTGGTAGAATAGTTGTTTTGTTTCTTTCCTTGCTTTCTTGTTTTGTTTTCTGTTGTTTCCTTTTGTAGTTAGTCATTTGTATAGTTTGCTTAGTGTGTTTGCTTTTCTTCGTTTGCTTGTTGAGTTCTATTTTGGTTAGTCAAGATGATGTAGCTCATCACCCTAAGAAAATAACTAAATTGTTAAGATTCAAGTGATGAGAACAAATTCATATATAGGTTATGACTCATTTTGAGAAGTATTTGGTGATCAGGTCTGTGATATTTTTTCATCAGGGTGCCTTTTCTTGACCAAAGTGACTCTTTCACAATGACTCACCTAACAGCCTTGGGTTTGTTGAACACACAAGTATAGGTGTTAAGTGAAAAATCTAAAGGGACTCCCTTGCTACCAGTGCAATCTCCAACCTAAATTAGCAAGTGATCACACCTTGCACACTAAGCTTACATGATGACATCATATGAATATATACAGAAATTTTGAAAATCTAAATATATATATATATATATATATAATAAAATTAGGCCATCTAAGTAACTCTACCGGGGCTATAGATGCCTGCTAGCAGTGGGGCTCTACTTAGGGGGATTGCATAGATAACCTTGTCGGGGCTATGGATGCTTGCTGGCAGCAAGGCTCTATCCAGGTTGGCTATGAGGGATGCTCCCAAACTATGTAGCTTAACATCAGTTACTCGTGCTTTCAACTTGCTTTCAGGATGAGCATAATTAATCATTTGCACACACCTAATCCTTTGTTAGCATTGTCACCATGATGAAAACCTTATCATTCAGAAAGATTATAAGTGCTCATGCTTAGAAAGAGTTAGAATACTATGTTAGAATGTGATCACATTAGTTGAATCATTAGAATTTAGTTTGTTTTCTTTCGTGGCAAGTTGTTATGTGGTTACAGAACACGCCCCATTTTGACTTGACAAAATAGGGACCCAACTTTGTTGGCTTGCTCTCTTGCTTTTGTGCTCCGGGTGGTAATGGTAAAACAACATCAATCAGTATGTATGTGCTTAATGTTAGGTATATTTGTGATCTTGAAGTCTGAGTCCAAATTCCAAAGTCTAAATCTTTCCTCAAGAAGCCTCTCATGTGAAAGAGTGTAAAATTCTAGGCAGGTTTTCCTTTTACATCACCCTGAAATTCGGCCAAATGAGAAAGTTATGGCCAGTCAAAGTTCTAGTCAACCCTGATATTCCAGAGGGGGGGTCATATTGCAAAGATCAGCCACCTTGTGTAATATCACCCTGATATTACAAATATCACCCTTATATTATAGGATCACCCGATCTTACTAAGATCACCCCGATGGCAGTTTGTCACCCAATAATCATTTGGTCCTAAACTCCGGATGTCAATCTTATGTGATAGTGGTATTTACCCGTCAGACAACTTCATATATCTTGCGGGGGTCATATTTCGAATATCACCTGATCTTGTGAATATCACTCGATATTTCAAATATCACCCTGCTGCAGAATATCAGCCCAATGCCAATATATCGATGATGTCATCCAATCCCGATGAACAAAGAAATTAAGAAATCACCTTGATGGTGACGTCATCATTCTTCTTATCTCGCGGAGGTACGTATCCAATGATTACCCTTCTAAATAACATGATGGTGACGTCATCCTAATCTTTCGAAAGGGGGGGTCACATTTGTTAATATGACTCATCTTCGTTAACATGATGATGACGGCAGCTTATCCCATTCCCCAAGGGACTTGATATGACGATGACATCATCAATCGGCTTGAACTCCGGAGTACATCTAATTTCTAATATCCGTCATCTTTTCTAATATGACTAATCTTTCCTAACATGACAGTGACATCATTTTGACCTGATATAAAAACTCGACATGACCGTGATGTCATCGTATTCAGAGGGTGATATTCCTCAATATCAGGGTCATATTTCTTAACATCCTGATTTCCTTCAGTATGACCATGACATCAGCCTTTCACATTTTAATGAAGCCTGTCCATGATGATGACATCATCATCATATCCCTGTCTATGAAGAAAGACATATTAGTTAATATCCCTCATATTAACTACTGTGCATACCCGGACCCGATAGTTTTATTCAATGGAATTTAGTGAACAAAACTGCATGTATTGCATATGCATGATCTTATGCATGCAATAACTAAAAATGTAAGTCTTGAATATCATATGAAGGGTCACATTACCCTTGGAATACAAAAAAAGCTACTGCAAGGTGAAACTATTTGCAAAAATTCAAAGAAACTCAAAAAATTAGGAAATTTTTGACCTTCCCCTTGGCAGGGTCATAACTCCTAGCTATTTTTTCAGAAGTTAAACTTTTTGGACTCATTGGAAAGATAAACTAATTATCTAGTTTGAGTTGCTCGGTCTTGAGCCCTAATTTCACTCCTAAGGCCTCTGAAAATGCAATTTACTAAGATGTTGAAAATACAAAAAAATCATATTTTTTTATATTTTTATCAAAAAATCACTCAAATGACCCTGAACTTGATCAGATATTGAAACTATTTTAGGGCTTGATAGCATGTTTTCCAGTCAACGACAGTCCCCTGGACCCTCTTGACCACCTATGGACATTTAATTACGTGAATTTTCACAAATGCTCAATATTCATAACCCGATATATAGGTTTGCACAAGCACAACCTGATAAAATATAAATGTTTATTTTCCTACTAGTTTTTAAATGATGATGCTTAATTCATGTCTATTTGTTGCAGAATGTTGGAGCTGTATGAAGTGGCTGAAAATTGCCAACTGGCAGGCAACATGAACTGGAGCTGGGGAGGATATCATCAAATATGCTGTGTGCTAGCTGGAAGGTGGACTGAGTTGAAGATACTGGAATATTCTATACTAGTTGTACTAGCAGCCACATGCTGTTCATCTAGACCATTGATTGTTCTGAAAAGGATCCTAATCCTTGGATCATTGTAACTATTTTCTGGCCTTCGTTCTATAAAAGGGCTAGAATTTGTCCAAATAAGGGGAGGATCATAATAGAAGAAAAATATCTAGCAAAATAAGGCCAATTACTATAGAATTAAAAAGAGATCGGATTACTGAGACTAATGAGGACTAAATTGTTGAAATGTCAAGGTTCATTCTTCAGATCATTGTAAATGTACCTATTCTAAAGCATACTAAATTGAGATGAAGCTTCAGATTACATCCTGATTGTAAACTTTACGTAATCTTCAAGTTGATTTCTGGATATGTAATGCTGAATGTCGTGTTCAACTGGAAGCACTTTCATTTTATTGCATGTTGTTGTCAACTTTCCCTTTGAAGATTTGCACTGGATCAAGCGGATTTGTGGAATGTCCTGGTGAAGTATGAATCTAGTTTTCTTCTTTTCACTATTTTATGGGAACATGTATGTGGATTAGTGATCTCAGTTAAGTAATTTTGGGAATCTCATTCTCTAACCTTTTTTTTCTCATTTTAATTTCATTGAAATCACTTCCATACTTGCAAATCATGATAAATAGCAAGCAGAACAGAGAAATATGCTGACATCTCATAGATAATTGAAAATCCTTAGGATATTTGAGCTAAGTGCATATAGTGTTGAAAATATCATGCAAAGAATTGCAAATAATGGTAAAAATATGCAAATATCAACCTGTAGGCACATTATTTGAGTGAATTCATAGTGTAGAGGTAGAATTGTTGGAGATTTATGCAGAGCAAATATAAAGGACATGATATCTAGAGAAATACTGATGAACTTTACATAAATTACTGAAGAACGTAAGACCCCTGAATGATTAACAACAACACACATCAACCACTGAGTAACGTCAGTAGATTATGAACTAATTAACAGTGATTTGGGATCATGAATTCTTTGAATTCATCGTATCTTTCAAGAAGAGTAAAAGTTGTTGTGTAACTTTTATTCTATGTTTGTTTATGACTAACATCATCATCAACATAAATTGGTGCTAGAAGGAGGGCCTGAACAAGGAATTTCTAGATTTTTGCAAATATTACATAAATATTTCATCATTTCAGCTTAATGTCTGCAAATATCTCTTATCTAAGGGGTTTTGATTGTATCTTTGTAAAGAACTACCTGAAAGCCTCAAAGATTTGTTCAATTTTCTGAGCTTTCAAGTTTTGTTCTGAGATATGATAGATCTCATTAAAATTTTAGAACCCTAAAAATTGAATATAGAATCTCATTTTCAATGGATGCATATTAGGGCAATTGTCAAGTTAACGTTCCTTTATTTTAGGAAACTTTGAATAGGTAGTTTTATCCTCAAAGTTTATCTAACTTTGGTTTATCTAGTTGTTACAAGATACACTAGACTGTGGAGTATAGTGAAATTAATTTTCTAACTTTTCTTACAAGGCTAGATCTATATTTGAAAGGAATAATATTTTTTATAGATGTGTTCAGGGCTGAAGTCTGGCTGGAAAATGAAGAAATTCTGGAGCAACAAGTAGATACAGCACCAAAAATTATTAGTAGTCCAGACACTAGAGTGGACCACTCTAAGGATTTTGAATTATACTTGTCTAGAAATATATAGTGTAGTCAAATATAAGGTTTATCTACTGATGATGTCCTGATTGAAAGTTGCTGCAGATTACATGATGAAGAGCATTCAGAAAGGAATTGTGACACTTGCTTCATCATGTTGGAGAAGACTCAAATTCTGGAACAGCAGAGAGAAGAAACACCCCTAATGATGAGTTGTTTAGAAAATACAATAGCTGAATCAGTTATAGAATGTAAAGAAGAGGAAACATCCCTCCTTGAGTCATTCTATGGTGAGATTGATAGGATTTCTCTACTTTATGATAAGGGTGACACTGAGTGCAGGTATGAATCTTTTGAAAATTGTGGAGAAGAAACCACTTGTCGGGATAAAGTCTTTGATTGTGATCCTAATACTTTTGATAAGGATAGTGAAACACCTTTCCTTGAGTTATTCTATGATAAAAAGGAATGGAGACAGGTGGAAGAATTTAAATGCATTGCTGCTAGTGAAGTTCCCATGATAGTAACCTAGGAAATTGTAGAAAAGAAAATAAATGTTGATGTACTATCTAACTTGTCCAAATTGAATGATCAAATGCAAGAATGTTGTAGGACAATGGAAACAGATGCCATACTGGGTGGTAGATGTAAGTTATTTGATGAACAATTCATGAAAGTTGAAGATGCAAAAAGCTTTGGAATTGTTGTGCATAATCAGATGCCAATCCAATGTCATTTTGAAAATGAAATAGGGTAGTATTCCTATCAATTGAGAGTTGTTTCACCTTTACAGTTAAATGAGTTAGAAATGATAAATTTCTATATATCAAGTTATGAAGATACTCATTTAGATGCTGATGTGCAGAAAATTTAATAAAACATTGATGTGTTGCCTGAAGTCAAGAATCAGACATACATCTAGAATGAGGAGACAAAACTGGATAAAGATGAAGGATTAATATTTCAAGAGTCATACATTCTTCAATTTTAAGTGAGACTAGACACTGAGCTGAGCAATGAGAATGCAAAGTTAAATGGAGGACCAGTTGTCAATGAAGAAAAATGTCCAACAGAGCCAGAAATATATTAGGTTGTATTTCTTCTTTCCACAGTAAATGATGTTGAATACTATTTTGATTATGAAAATTTAGGAGATAAGACATGCATATGGATTAATCATGAACATGATGAGATTCCTCAGTTGGTGATCGTCAAGAGTTATTTTGTTAAACACAGTGAATCTAGAATACAAGAATATTTTTCAGAATACAAAGATGAATTTGCGAGGGTTAGAACCATAACAAGTGCCCTGATGCTCCTGCACAATATAAGGAAGTATGCAAATACAGGTGTCTTTGGGTCTTATCATGGGTTTTATTTGCCTTATAGGTTTTGTATATAGTTTGGTAGAATAGTTGTTTTGTTTTTTTCCTTGCTTTCTTTTCTTGTTTTATGTTGTTTCCTTTTGTAGTTAGTCATTTGTATAGTTTGGTTAGTGTGTTTGCTTTTGTTCATTTGATTGTTGAGTTTGGTTTTGGTTAGTCAAGATGATGCAACTCATTACCCTAAAAAAATAACTAAATTGTTAAGATTCAAGTGATGAGAACAAATTCATATATAGGTTATGACTCATTTTGAGAAGTATTTGGTGATCAGGTCTATGATATTTTTTCATCAGGGTGCCTTTTCTTGACCAAAGTGACTCTTTCACAATGACTCACCTAACAGCCTTGGGTTTGTTGAACACACAAGTATAGGTGTTAAGTGAAAAATCTAAAGGGACTCCCTTGCTACCAGTGCAATCTCCAACCTAAATCAACAAGTGATCACACCTTGCACACTAAGCTTTCATTATGGCATCATATGAATATATACAGGAATTTTGAAAATTTTAAAAAATATATATATAATAAAATTAGGCCATCTAAGTAACTCTACCAGGGCTATAGACACCTGCTGGCAGTGGGGCTCTATTTAGGGGGATTGCATAGATAACCTTGCCAGGGCTATGGACGCTTACTGCCAGCAAGGCTCTATCCAGGTTGGCTATGAGGGATGCTTCCAAACTATGTAGCTTAACATTAGTTACTCGTGCTTTTAACTTGCTATCAAGATGAGGATAATTAATCATTTGCACACACCTAATCCTTTGTTAGCATTGTTACCATGATGAAAACCTTATCATTCAGAAAGATTATAAGTGCTCATGCTTAGGAAGAGTTAGAATACTATGTTAGAATATGATCGCATCACTTGAATCATTAGAATTTAGTTTATATTTTTTGGTGGCTAGTTGTTGTGTGGTTACACAACATGCCCCATTTTGACTTGACAAAACAGGGACCCAACTTTTCTGGCTTGCTCCCTTGCTTTTGTGCTCCGGCCGGTAATGGTAAAACAGCATCAGTCAGTATGTATGTGCTTAATGTTAGGTATATTTGTGATCTTGAAGTCTGAGCCCAAATTACAAAGTCTAAATCTTTCCTCAAGAAGTCTACCATGTCAAAGATTGTAAAATTTTAGGCAGGTTTGCCTTTCACATGACCTTGAAATTCAGCCAAATGAGAAAGTTATGGCCAGTCAAAGTTCTAGTCAACCCTGATATTCAAGAGGGGGGGTCATATTCCAAACATCAGTCACCTTATGTAATATCACCTGGATATTATAAGATCACCCTGATGCCAGTTTTGTTGATAACTGAGAGGGGGGTGAATCAGTTATCTCAATTATTTTAACATTCAAAACTTTCTTATTAATTAATGTAGCATCAATTCAATTAAGCAAACATAACCATGAAATTGAAATACACGACACAATATTTTTGATGTGGAAACCCTGTTAAAGGAGAAAACCACAGGGTGATTAACCCAAGATTGTATTCTTTGTTAGAAGAATGGAAATACAAAATGGCACTTGCCAATTAGGGCTCACTGCTCAAGCACACTGCTCATAAGAGGCTCAGTGCCTACAAGAGAGTCACTGTCTACAAGCTATAAGAAGAGTAACAGGATCCTTGAACTAATGAGATGCACCACATATGTAGGGGTTCAATTCCAGTTAGGCTCAATACACTGATCTTCTACACTTCATCTTTCCTCTTCTTTTGTGCTACTCTCCTTTCACATACCGGACCTTCCTTACTTCTTTCACTATACTCTACTACTTTTATTCATACATCTCCAAACCACCACACACCTCACAACTAAATCCATCTTGTATATATATCCGCACAAGTGATTTCATCACCTTTCTAGTCAGCATCCGGAATAGTCAATATTTTCTAGAAACTCTGATCTGTCAGCTGAATCCTTGCTTCCCAAGTAATACGGATCAAGGATATACTTGTAGAAGTCATCAATCATGTTGGCCAATCATAACTTATGCCTTAAGAACCTTTACCATCATCAGTTACACATCCGGAATAATGTTTGATGTTCTACCAGTCCGTTCTTTCTCTGTCCACACTGCCAATCAGGAACCCGACACTCAAGTATTCGTATCTTTTTCTTCATCTATCACCGGAGACTAAATCCTTGGAATCTATCAGTCAAGGTAGTCCTCTTGACTTCCCCAAATCTGTACTTCACCAATATACTTCCTCTAAGAGATCCGGACCTGACTGTCGGACCTCGCCACATGCTTTGTTCTTGCTTACCAGATCACAACACTCTGCAATTTGCCTTCCGGTAGAGACTCATCATGTCCTGTGGAAGTGTGGGTTAACCTTTGTTGCCATCAATGACAACATTCATGAGTCCATATAGTGTCTCTTTCCAACAATCTCCCCCTTTGGCATTGATGGAAACACTTAGTGAAAAAAGACTAAGTGTTTACACTATGCTCCCCCTTGGCTGATGCTCTGTTTTTATATACATTTTTCGGAGCAACTCGTTAGTTGGATTCCTCATTTTTCACTGCTCCTCACTCCCCCTTTGACATCAATGGCAAAGGGTGGGAACTGCGCATCAAAATTTTCAAAAATTTAACTATACTTAGCCGCATATAACATACCCACATATACTGAAGAATGTCTGCAAAAGTTGTCTTCAATTGGATGAATTCTGCTGCCTAACTTTGCTTCATTCTATCCAAAATTGATATATGACCGGTCAACAGGAATACAAATGCATCTACCCTTTTTAGATCTTTCGGATCACTGGTCCAAGTTGTGATCTGAGCTTCTTTTATGACCTCATGCATGGCCTCTAACTTAGCGATAATTATCGCTCTGAGTTCACCTAATCTGCTTATTCTACTTTTCTTTTCCTTCTCAAGCTTCTTGATTTCATTCAAGACTGCAATAGTCTAACATTCTTGATTTATTATGGAAGATGAGAGAGGATCAAAATTATTTGATAGATTTGTTAGTTTGTCCTCCTGTTCTTTTACTTTCTTCTCTATGTCCAATGTTACTTTGGACCATGATAAACAAAATTTGTACATTTCTCTACCATTTTTAAGAGCATTTTCTAAGTTATTTATCCCAATATTCATATTTCTCCTATCATTAATTATCAACCCTTGTACCTCTGATAATCTTTTTGCAAGAAATTCCTTCCAGACCTTATCTTCTACTGATTTCTCTAGAGAATCAAAATGTGTGTTAACACTATTGACTAGAGATTTGAGATTTCCATTTGAGGAAGCTGTGGGATCCTTCTAAAATGATGGTATAATATTTTCTAGCACTCCAGAAGCAGCTGCTATAAGCTCACAGTCTTCCTTGTGAGATTTTAGTAGTTTCTCTTTGGCCTTTGCTTGAGCAAATGAAGCTATCTTCATTGTTTGTACCGGAGAAAGTGAGTCAAAATCAAATGGCCCTTTTAGCAGTTCTAGTTCATCAATCTCCATAGTCTCTTTTGTCAAGAAGTCCTTGATAGATTCTGTAGTGTCTCTTGCTGGAGACAGATTCTTCTTCTCTTCTATAGTGTCAGCTTCTTTACCTTTCACATCTTCTTTTTCCTGTATTCTTTCTTCTCCCTTAGATCCAGAGACTGTAGGGGAAACCAGAGGAGAGATGTTTGTTTGTTTATGAACTTCCTCTTCCGGAACAGAGGATTCCAAGTCCTTATCCTTTTCTGCACTGGTGTCCATGACTTCTTCTGCCATTTTCTCAGTCAATTCCTCTCCAACACTTGTGGCTGAGGGATCAACACCCAAGTCCTCTATGACAGGAAGATTGAATCTTTTAAAGACATTCCGGAGGATCTCTTCTGTTTCCTTGGCTACCTTGTCAGTCTCACCAAGCATGAGCTGGTTCATTCCCGCTTTGCTCCAAAATTCATCCTTACAATCTTTGAAGATCATACTAATCTTCTTTGGGGTGATTGAAGGATATAGCTGAATAGCTATCTGCTCTCGGATCTTAAGGTCTTTTGCCATGGCATTATTCTTTCTTCTTTCTAACTCTTTTTCTAGACTTTTAGGAATAAGAGATATGATTTCAATAAAAGCCTTATTATATATATTTAGTTACTTAACTGCAGCTTCCTACAAGATCTTTTGGTCAGCTTCATTATAATTATCATAGAATTTAGCCATTGGTCAGAGATTTCCAACCACAACGATTGATTTGATGACATCATCTAAAGACAAAGTGGGCTTTTCAAGAAATTCCTCTGCCTTTTCTTCTTCACCTTGACCGGTAGAGGATTCACCAGATCCTTCCTTCTTCTGTTTCTTCATTTTCTTTATCTCCTCATCTGATTTAGTTTCTTCTTCATCCTTTTGGCTTGCATAGGACGTCATTGCCCTTTTCTTTGTTCTCTTCTCTGCTGTATCAGATGATTTTGCTTCCGGTTGTGACACCTTTGAGCTTTTAGCAGTGGTAGGTGTAGATTTCTTTGATGATCTGGTACAGGTGGAAGGTTCTACCAGAGCACTTTCCTTACTTTCCTTTTCTGCCTCTTTCTTCTCTTTCTCAGCCCTTTGCCTCTTTTTGCTATTGGCATCAAGTGCCTCTTTTGAGATGCCAAATCTTTTGGCAACTTCTTCAACTGCTTTTCTCACCTTCCTCTTGATCTCTGGTTGCCTTAACTCTACATGGATTTTCACACTTAGTTCTTTAAAGGTTCCAAACCTTTCTACCTTAGGATCCTTTGGCTAACTGAGCATGTGTTGAACATGCAGCTCCACGATGTTCTCATTAACTTTATATCCCATAGGCGTGATCTAGACTATCTTTGGCTCCACTGCCTCCATTAGGCATTGATCAGTGTCTACCATGAAGCATACTATGTCTTTGTATTTCTCAACTAATGATTTAGGGATTATTTCTCTGGTTTGCATCATATTTTGAAAGTTCTTAAAGTAACCCCACAGAGCTGTATTCCTTGCCTTAGCATCCCCAAGTCCATGCAAGTAGTCCCTGATTTGAATTGCTATAGGTCTGTTACTTTGCCATACCCATCCAATGGATCTGGGCATCTCATTCATGAAATAGAAAAATAGACACAATATCAGTGCTCCATATTTGAAGGAATTCTTCTTGTCTTTTTTGATCTTCTGTATGTTTTCCATCAATTAGCTCAAAAGGAGTTCACAGAGATCATATTCTGCATTTTTTCTTAGCATCTCATAAGCAGTATATATTGCAATTCTGGATATTGAGTTCTCTCTGCTGAAGTGATATATCTTATAACTGATTATCATAGATGCAAACTTGATATCTGGATCAGAGATATCTTCAATGGTCATTGCTCTCTTCTCAAATTTTGATCTGGTGGCCTCAGTTACAATTTGGTTTTTGACAGATTTTAGGACAGGTATCCCTCTGGAGGAGTGTAAGCCGGTTACTACCCTAATTGCTTTCTTAGTGATTTTGCAAGGTCTATTCAGCCATAAGAAGTTATCATGTACCCTACTCAGTACATACCGGACCCATTCATCTTCTTCAAAATAGGGGAAATGAATGTATTGATCAAAATGTTTCTCCTGGATACTCTTATATTGTGGTTTAAGCTTAAGAGCATCATCTATCAACTGATTGTGATAGATATCCATTAACTTTGAATCCCCAAACTCTTCAATATTTGTGTGTATGTGAACCCTAATATCTTATGTGTGCAACACACCATGCAGAACACTAGAAAATGCTCCTAGGGGATCTACTTCCAAGGATTTGTATGGATGTTTCTTGAATTTGGGGTGAGGCCTATCAGAGATCTTCACAATATTTGGCGTACCCATCATTCAAGGATTTACAAAGAGATATTTGGTAACGGAGAATACCTTTTGCGCTTGTAGGGTTCGCGAAATGAACTTGAATGATTTGTTGATTGAATCAACTCCAACAGTTGGTCTTTGACAAATTTGAAGCAATTTGTTGAGAGCTCTTCTTTCTTTCTTTTCGAATGCTAATGTGCAAATGATGAGCACATGAACCCTTTTATTTGTAAGAGAAACCCTAACTCCATACTGCAATAAATTCCCAACTTAAGTTATTCCGGTTGCTCTATATACCTTATTCTAAAATAGATCTTTTTCTGGATCACTATAATATGCTTAGAGTTATCCTTGGAGATTAACAATGAACTTTCTTACTTTCCTCAGTCATTTATTCGCAGATCAAGATGTCTTAATTTTAGAATCACACTGGACCAAACTTGTAAGAAACTTGCTTTTACCAGAAGACTGTTAAACCAAATCTAACTGAAGGGAATAGACTCTTTAAATCTTCATGCGGATCTTTCAAATATTTGCTATGGCTTATCTAAGTATTTCTCTAAAAACACCTTTGATCCGCAGCCTTTCATGTGCCGATTACAAGCACCACTTGACTAGCTGGGGGAATTGGTTTTTCTTTTGTTACTCCCACTGAGCCAGAGCTCACCTTTTAATTTTTGGAAGGAATATCAGCACCAAATTCTGGTGCAGATCCATCCCTTATATTCTCTGTACTTCTCTTCACCCAAATCTTGTTCATCTCACTTTGAACTTCATCCGCATTCACTTTTCGTTTTCCTTTGTCTTGATTCTAATGATGTACCGGACCTCTTTTGTCCTGATTCTTGCTTCAACAGAATTTGGCAATATGACTAGATCTATTGCAAATTTGGCAAACAATATTTCTTTGTATATTTGATTGATATCCTCTTGATCTGCATTGATTAGCCATATGACCCATTCTATTGCATGCAAAGCATCTACCATTGAATGAATTGTTCATTTGCATATTTTTGCATTCATGAGATTTGTGACCATACCTTTTGCAGTTGAAACATTGTCCAGAGAAGGATATATTAGTCTGATTCATTCTCTTTCTGCACTGATTAGCTTTATGACCAAAGTTGTTGTAGTTGTGGTAGTATCCATTGAAGGATGGATATCTTTGAGAATTAGGCTGCCTTATCGGAGGTCTTCTAGGCCTGTTCCTTTGATTTTCTGATCCAAAATTCTTCTGACTAGAACCGGAGCTTTCACCTTTCTCATATCCCAAGCCACACTTGTCATCTACCCCCTTTTGGCTTTCAAGTAGAACTTCAAGTTGGGCAGAACTTATCTTGAATTTCTCTTTGTATTCATTTGCTATTTGAAGATCCCTTTTAAGAGAGACAATTTGATCCTCAAGTTTTTCTTCATTATCTTTAGCATCTTCAAGATCAGATTCAAGATGTCTGATTATTCTGTCCATCTTGTGGCAGTCTTTTGATTTCTCCTTGAGAGATTGTCTTAGATCATCTTCAATTTTTCTTTTCTCTTCAATTTCTTGGGTTAACTTCATAACTCCTGATTCCATTTCATGTCTTACCATAATGATCTCTTTTGATAACTTTTCACATAACTTGGTTTTCTCCTTTAGATCTCCATTTGAATCATTTGTTTCAACTTGACTTGCCAGTTGCTGAAGTAGCTCCTTTCTCTTTTTCATTGAGACACTTAGTTTCTCTTTTAATTCATTTATGAAATCATCAGCCTGTTTGAGTCTTTCCTTCAATTTATTGACTTCAAAATTTGACTGCTCAAGATCATCTAGGGCAGACTTAAGTTGCTCCCTCATACCATACACATCTATTTGAATTCCTAGATCTTCCTCAAGCTATTAGGCTCTATTGGGAGGAACTTGGCTCTGATACCAATTGTTGATAACTGAGAGGGGGGGTGAATTAGTTATCTCAATTATTTTAACATTCAGAACTTTCTTATTAATTAATGCAACATCAATTCAATTAAGCAAACATAACCATGAAATTGAAATACACATGACATAATTTTTTTGACGTGGAAACCCTATTAAGGGAGAAAACCACGGGGTGATTAACCCAAGATTGTATTCTCTGTTAGAAGAATGGAAATACAAAATGGCACTTGCCAATTAGAGATCACTGCCTGAGCACACTGCTCACAAGAGGCTCACTACCTATAAGAGACTCACTGTCTACAAGTTGTAAGAAGAATAACAAGATCCTTGAACTGATGAGATGCATCCACATACGTAGGGGTTCAGTTCCAGTTAGGCTCAATACACTTTTTTGCTACACTTCATCTTTCCTCTTCTTTTGTGCTGCTCTCCTTTCACATACCGGACCTTCCTTACTGCTTTCACTATACTCTACTACTTTTATTCACACATCTCCAAACCACCACACACCTCACAACTAAATCCATCTTGTATATATATCCGCACAAGTGATTTCATCACCTTTCTAGTTGGCATTCGAAATAGTCAATATTTTCCACAAACTCTTATCTGTCGGCTGAAACCTTGCTTCCCAAGTAATGCGGATCAAGGATATACTTGTAGAAGTCATCAATCATGTTAGCTAATCATAAATTATGCCTTAAGAACCTTTACCATCATCAGTAACACATCCAGATTAATGTCTGATGTTCTGCCAGTCAGTTCTTCCTCTATCCACACTACCAATCAGGAACCCAACACTCAAGTTTTCATATCTTTTTCTTCATCTATCACCAGAGGCTAAATACTTGGAATCTATCAGTCAAGGTAGTCCTCTTGACTTCCCCAAAACCGTAATTCACCAATATACATCCTCTGAGAGATCCGGACATGACTGTCGGACCTCACCACATGCTCTATTCTTGCTTACCAGAACACAACACTCTGCAATCTGCCTTCTAGTAGAGACTCATCATGTCCGGCGGAAGTGTGGGTTAACCTTTGTTGCCATCAATGACAACATTCATGAGTCCATATAGTGTCTCTTGCCAACAAGTTTATCACCTAAAAATCATTTGGTCTGAAACTCTGGATGTCAATCCTACATGATAGTGGTATTTACCTGTCAGACAGCTTCATATATCTTGCGGGGGTCATATTTCGAATATCACCTGATCTTGCGAATATCACCCGATATTTCAAATATCACCCTACCATAGAATATCAGCTAGTGCCAATAAGTCGATGACGTCATCCAATCCTGATGAACAAAGAAATCAGGAAATCACCCTAATGGTGATGTCATCATCCTTTTTACCTCGTGGAGGTGCATATCCAATGACCACCCTTCTAAATAACATGACGGTGACATCATCTTGATCTTTTAAAGGGGGTCACATTCATTAATATGACTCATCTTTGTTAACATAATGATGACGTCAGCTTATCCCATTCCACAAGGGACCTGATATGACGATGACATCATCAATCGGCTTGAACTATGAAGGTCATCTAATTTCTAACATTCGTCATCTTTTCTAATATGACTGATCTTTCCTAACATGACAGTGACATCATTTTGACCTGATATAAAAAGCTTGACATGACTATGACGCCATCTTATTCGGAGGGTGATATTCCTCAATATCAAAGTCATATTTCTTAACATCCTGATTTCCTTCAGTATGACAATGATGTCAGGCTTTCACATTTTAACGAAGCCTGTCCTTGATGATGACATCATCATCATATCCCGATCTATGAAGAAAGTCATATTAATTAATATCCCTCATATTAACTAATGTGCATACCTGGACCCGATAGTTTTATTCAATGGAATTTAGTGAACAAAAGGGTATGTATTGCATATGCATGATCTTATGGATACGATAACTGAAAATGTAAGGCTTGCATATCATATGAAGGGTCACATTACCCTTGGAATACAAAAAAAGCTACTACAAGGTGAAACTATTTGCAAAAATTTAGAGAAACTCAAAAAATTAGGAAATTTTTGACCTTCCCTTTGGCAGGGTCATAACTCCTAGCATGTTTTCCAGTCAATGATAGTCACCCGGACCCTCTTGACCACCTATGGACATTTAATTACGCGAATTTTCACAGATGCTCAATATTCATAACCTACTATATATATAGGTTTGCACATTCACAGCCTGATAAAATATAAATGTTTATTTTCCTACTAGTTGTTAAATGATGATGCCTAATTCTTGTCTGTTTGTTGCAGGATGTTGGAGCTGTATGAAGTGGCTAAAAATTGCCAACTTAAAGGCAATATGAACCGGAACTGGGGAGGATATCATCAAATATGCTGTGTGCCAGCTAGAAGGTGAACTGAGTCAAAGGTATAGGAATATTCTATACCAACTGTACTGGCAGCCACGTGCTGTTCATCTGGACCGTTGATTATTCTGAGAAGGATCCTAATCCTTGGATCATTGTAACTATTTTCTGGCCTTTGTTCTATAAAAGGGCTAGAACTTGTCCAAATAAGAGGAGGATCATAATAGAAGAAGCTTTAGATCACATCCTGATTGTAAACTTTACATAATCTTCAAGTTGATTTCTAGATATGTAATGGTGAATGTTGTGTTCAACTGGAAGCACTTTCATTTTATTGCATGTTGTTGTCAACTTTTCCTTTGAAGATTTGCACTAGATCATGAGGATTTGTGGAATGTCTTGGTGAAGTATGATTCTAGTTTTCTTCTTTTCACTACTGTATGGGAACATGTATGTGGATCAGTGATCTCAGTTAAGTAATTTGGGGAATCTCATTCTCTAACCTTTTTTTGCTCATTTTAATTTCATTGAAATCACTTCCATAACTGCAAATCATGATAAATAGAAAGCAGAACAGAGAAATATGCTGACATCTTGTAGATAATTGAAAATCCTTAGCATATTTGAGCTAAGTGCATATAGTGTTGAAAATATCATGCAAAGAATTGCAAATAATGGTAAAAATTGTGCAAATATCAAACTGTAGGCACATTATTTTAGTGAATTCATAGTGTAGAGGTAGAATTGTTGGAGATTTATATATAGAAAATATAAAGGACAGGATATCTAGAGAAATACTGATGAACTTTGTAGAAATTACTAGAGAATGTAAGGCCCCTGAATGATTAACAACAACACACATCAACCACTGAGTAACGTCAGTAGATTATGAACTAATTAATGGAGACTTGGGATCATGAATTCTTTGAATTCATCGTATCTTCCAAGATGAGTAAAGGTTGTTGTGTAACTTTTATTCTATGTTTGTTTATAACTAACATCATCATCAACATAAATTGGCGCTAGAAGGAGGGCCTGAACAAGGAATTTCTAGATTTTTGCAAATATTACATAAATATTTCATCATTTCAGCTTAATGTCTATAAATATCTCTTATCTGAGGGGTTTTGATTGTATCTTTGCAAAGATCTACCTCAAAGCTTTAAAGTTTTATTCTGAGATATGATAGATCTCATTAAAATTTCAAAACCCTAAAAATTTAAAATAGAATCTCATTTTCAATGGATGCATATGAGGGCAATTGTCAGGTTAACATTCCTTTATTTCAAGAAACTTTGAATAGGCAGTTTTATCCTAAAAGTTTATCTAACTTTGGTTTATCCAGTTGTTGCAGGATACACTAGACTGTGGAGCACAGTGAAATTAATTGTCTAACTTTTCTTACAAGGTTGGATCTATATTTGAAAGGAATAATATTTTTTATAGATGTGTTCAGGGCTGAATTCTGGCAAGAAAATGAAGAAATTCTTGATCAACAATTAGATACAACATCAGAAATTATTAGTAGTCTAGACACTGGAGTGGACCGCTCTAAGTATTTTGAATTATACTTGTCTAGAAATACATAGTGTAGTCAAATATCAGGTTTATCTACTGATGATGTCCTGATTGAAAGTTGGTGTAGATTACATGACGAAGAGCATTTAGAAAGGGATTGTGACGCTTGCTTGGTCATGTTGGAGAAGACTCGAATTCTGGAACAGTAGAAAGAAGAAACACCCCTAATGATGAGTTGTTTAGAAAATACAATAGCTGAATTGATTATAGAAGGTAAAGAAGAGGAAACATCCTTCCTTGAGTCATTCTATGGTGAGATCGATAGGAGTTCTCTACTTTATGATAAGGGTGAGGCAGAGTGCAGGTATGAATCTTTTGAAAATTGTGGAGAAGAAACCACTTGTCAGGATAAAGTCTTTGATTCTGATCCTAATACTTTTGATAAGGATAGTGAAATACCCTTCGTTGAGTTATTCTATGATAAAAAGAAATGGAGACAGGTGGAAGAATTTAAATGCATTGCTGCTGGTGAAGTTCCCATGATAGTAACCCAGGAAATTGTAGAAAAGAAAATAAATGCTGATGTACTATCTAACGTGTCCAAATTGAATGATCAAATGCAGGAATGTTGCAGGACAATGGAACTAGATGCCATACTGGGTGGTAGATGTGAGTTATTTGATGAACAATTCATGAAAGTTCAAGATGCAGAAAGCTTTGGAATTGTTGTGCATAATCAGATGCCAATCCAATGTCATTTTGAAAATGAAATAGGGGAGTATTCCTATCAATTGAGAGTTGTTTCACCTTTACAGTTAAATGATTTAGAAATGATAAATTTATGTATATCAGGTTATGAAGATACTCATTTAGATGCTGATGTGTAGAAAATTAAAGAAAACATTGAGGTGCTGCCTGAAGTCAAGAATCAGACATACATTGAGAATGAGGAGACAAAGCTGGATAAAGATGAAGGATTAATATTTCAAGAGTCATACATTCTTCAATTTGAATTTAAAATAGACACTAAGTTGAGCAATGTGAATGCAAAGTTAAATGGAGGACTAGCTGTCAATGAAGAAGCATGTCCAACAGAGCTAGAAATACATCAGGTTGTATTTCTCCTTTCCACAGTAAATGATGTTGAATACTATTTTGATTATGGAAATTCAGGAGATAACATATGCATATGGATTAATCATGAACATGATGAGCTTCCTCAGTTGCTGATCGTCAAGAGTTATTCTATTAAACACAGTGAATCTAGAATACAAGAATATTTTTCAGAATACAAAGATGAATTTGCAAGGGTTAGAACCATAACAAGTGCCCTGATGCTCCTGCACAATATAAAGAAGTATGCAAATACAAGTGTCTTTGGGTCTTATCATGGTTTTATTGCCTTGTAGGGTTTGTATATAGTTTGGTCGAATAGTTGTTTTGTTTCTTTCCTTGCTTTCTTGTTTTGTTTCCTGTTGTTTCCTTTTGTAGTTAGTCATTTGTACAGTTTGCTTAGTGTGTTTGCTTTTCTTCATTTGCTTGTTGAGCTCTATTTTGGTTAGTCAAGATGATGCAGCTCATCACCCTAAGAAAATAACTAAATTGTTAAGATTCAAGTGATGAGAACAAATTCATCTATAGGTTATGACTCATTTTGAGAAGTATTTGGTGATCAGGTCTGTGATATTTTTTCATCAAGGTGCCTTTTCTTGACCAAAGTGACTCTTTCACAATGACTCACCTAATAGCCTTGGGTTTGTTGAACACACAAGTATAGGTGTTAAGTGAAAAATCTAAAGGGACTCCCTTGCTACCAGTGCAATCTCCAACCTAAATCAGCAAGTGATCACACCTTGCACACTAAGCTTAGATGATGAAATCATATGAATATATACAGAAATCTTGAAAATCTAAAAAAAATATAATAAAATTAGGCCATCTAAGTAACTCTACCGAGGCTACAGACGCCTACTGGCAGTGGGGCTCTACTTAGGGGGATTGCATAGATAACCTTGCCGGGGTTATGGATGCTTACTAGCAGCAAGGCTCTATCGAGGTTGGCTATGAGGGATGCTCCCAAACTATGTAGCTTAACATCAGTTACTTGTGCTTTCAACTTGCTTTCAAGATGAGGATAATTAATCATTTGCACACACCTTATTCTTTTTTAGCATTGTTGCCATGATGAAAAACTTATCATTCAGAAAGATTATAAGTGCTCATGCTTTAAAAGAGTTAGAATACTATGTTAGAATGTGATCCCATCACTTGAATCATTGGAATTTAGTTTGTTTTCTTTGGTGGCAAGTTGTTGTGTGGTTACACAACACACCCCAATTTGACTTGACAAAATAGGGACACAACTTTGCTGGCTTGCTCCCTTGCTTTTGTGCTCCGGGCGGTAATGGTAAAACAACATCAGTCAGTATGTATGTGCTTAATGTCAGGTATATTTGTGATCTTGAAGTCTGAGCCCAAATTCCAAAGTCTAAATCTTTCCTAAAGAAGCCTGCTATGTGAAAGAGTGTAAAATTCTAGGCAGGTTTTCCTTTTGCATCATCCTGAAATTCGGCCAAATGAGAAAGTTATGGCCAGTCAAAGTTCTAGTCAACCCTGATATTTGAGAGGGGAGGTCATATTCCAAACATCAGTCACTTTGTGTAATATCACCCTAATATTACAAATATTAGCCTAATATTACAAATATCACCCTGGTATTATAAGATCACCCGATCTTATTAAGATCACCCCGATGCTAGTTTATGACCCGATAATCATTTGGTCCAAAACTCTAGACGTCAATCTTACATGATAGTGGTATTTACCTATCAGACAGCTTCATATATCATGCGGGGGTCATATTTTGAATATCAACCGATCTTGCAAATATCACCCGATATTTCAAATATCACCCTGCCATAGAATATCAGCCCAGTGCCAATATGCCAATGACGTCATCCAATCCTGATGAACAAATAAATCAGGAAATGACCCTAATGGTGACGTCATCATCCTTTTTACCCTGCGGAGGTACGTATCCAATGATCACCCTTCTAAATAACATGATAGTGACATCATCCTGATCTTTCAAAAGGGGGTCACATTTGTTAATATGACTCATCTTCGTTAACACGATGATGACATCAGCTTATCCCATTCCACAAGGGACTTGATATGATGATGACATCATCAATCGGCTTGAACTCTGAAGGTCATCTAATTTCTAACATCTATCATCTTTTCTAATATGACTGATCTTTCCTAACATAACAGTGACATCATTCTGACCTGATATAAAAAGATCGACATAACTATGACGTCATCTTATTCAGAGGGTGATATTCCTCAATATCAAGGTCATATTTCTTAACATCCTGATTTCCTTTAGTATGACCATGACATTAGCCTTTCACATTTTAATGAAGCCCGTCCATGATGATGACATCATCATCATATCCCAATCTACGAACAAAGTCATATTAGTTAATATCCCTCATATTAACTAATGTGCATACCCGGACCTGATAGTTTTATTCAATGGAATTTAGTGAATAAAAGCGCATGTATTGCATATGCATGATCTTATGCATACGATAACTAAAAATGTAAGGCTTGCATATCATATGAAGGGTCACATTACCCTTGGAATACAAAAAAAGCTACTATAAGGTGAAACTATCTGCAAAAATTTAGAGAAACTCAAAAAATTAGGAAAATTTTGACCTTCCCCTTGGTAGGGTCATAACTCCTAGCATGTTTTCTAGTCAATGATAGTCACCCGGACCCGCTTGACCACCTATGGACATTTAATTATGCAAATTTTCACAGATGCTCAATATTCATAACCTGATATATATATAGGTTTGCACTTTCACATCCTGATAAAATATAAATGTTTATTTTCCTACTAGTTGTTAAATGATGATGCCTAATTCTTGTCTGTTTGTTGTAGGATGTTGGAGCTGTATGAAGTGGCTAAAAATTGCCAACTTAAAGGCAATATGAACTGGAACTAGGGAGGATATCATCAAATATGCTATGTGCCAGCTGGAAGGTGAACTGAGTCGAAGATACTGGAATATTCTATACCAGCTATACTGGCAGCCATGTGCTGTTCATCTGGACCATTGATTATTCTGAGAAGGATCCTAATCCTTGGATCATTGTAACTATTTTCTGGCCTTTGTTCTATAAAAGGGCTAGAACTTGTCCAAATAAGAGAAGGATCATAATAGAAGAAGCTTTAGATCACATCCTGATTGTAAACTTTACATAATCTTCAAGTTGATTTCTGGATATGTAATGGTGAATGTTGTGTTCCACTGGAAGCGCTTTCATTTTATTGCATGTTGTTGTCAACTTTTCCTTTGAAGATTTGCACTAGATCATGCAGATTTGTGGAATGTCCTGGTGAAGTATGATTCTAGTTTTCTTCTTTTCACTACTGTATGGGGACATGTATGTGGATCAGTGATCTCAATTAAGTAATTTTGGGAATCTCATTCTCTAACCTTTTTTTGCTCATTTTAATTTCATTGAAATCACTTCCATAACTACAAATCATGATAAATAGAAAGCAGAATAGAGAAATATGCTGACATCTCGTAGATAATTGAAAATCCTTAGCATATTTGAGCTAAGTGCATATAGTGTTGAAAATATCATACAAAGAATTGCAAATAATGGTAAAAATCATGCAAATATCAAACTGTAGGCACATTATTTTAGTAAATTCATAGTGCAGAGGTAGAATTGTTGGAGATTTATACAAAGAAAATATAAAGGACAGGATATCTGGTGAAATACTGATGAACTTTGCAGAAATTAATAGAGAATGTAAGTCCCCTGAATGATTAACAGCAACACACATCAACCACTGAGTATCGTCAGTAGATTATGAACTAATTAATGGAGACTTGGGATCATGAATTCTTTGAATTCATCATATCTTCCAAGATGAGTAAAGGTTGTTGTGTAACTTTTATTCTATGTTTGTTTATGACTAACATCATCATCAACATAAATTGGCGCTAGAAGGAGGGCCTGAACAAGGAATTTCTAGATTTTTGTAAATATTACATAAATATTTCATCATTTTAGCTTAATGTCTACAAATATCTCTTATCTGAGGGGTTTTGATTGTATCTTTGCAAAGATCTACCTCAAAGCTTCAAAGATTTGTTCGATTTTCTAAGTTTTAAAGTTTTATTCTGAGATATGATAGATCTCATTAAAATTTCAAAACCCTAAAAATTTAAAACAGAATCTCATTTTCAATGGATGCATATGAGGGCAATTGTCAAGTTAACATTCCTTTATTTCAAGAAACTTTGAATAGGCAGTTTTATCCTCAAAATTTATCTAAGTTTGGTTTATCCAGTTGTTGCAGGATACACCAGACTATGGAGCACAGTGAAATTAATTGTCTAACTTTTCTTACAAGGCTGGATCTATATTTGAAAGGAATAATATTTTTTATAGATGTGTTCAGGGCTAAAGTCTGGCAGGAAAATGAAGAAATTCTTGATGAACAAGTAGATACAACATCAGAAATTATTAGTAGTTCAGACACTGGAGTGGACCGCTCTAAGTATTTTGAATTATACTTGTCTAGAAATATATAGTGTACTCAAATATTAGGTTTATCTACTGATGATGTCCTGATTGAAAGTTGGTGTAGATTACATGACGAAGAGCATTCAAAAAGGGATTGTGACACTTGCTTGGTCATGTTGGAGAAGACTCAAATTCTGGAACAGTAGAGAGAAGAAACACCCCTAATGATGAGTTGTTTAGAAAATACAATAGCTGAATTGGTTATAGAAGGTAAAGAAGACGAAACATCCTTCCTTGAGTCATTCTATGGTGAGATCGATAGGAGTTCTCTACTTTATGATAAGGGTGAGGCAGAGTGCAGGTATGAATCTTTTGAAAATTGTGGAGAAGAAACCACTTGTCAGGATAAAGTCTTTGATTCTGATCCTAATACTTTTGATAAGGATAGTGAAATACCCTTCTTTGAGTTATTCTATGATAAAAAGGAATGGAGACAGGTGGAAGAATTTAAATGCATTGCTGCTGGTGAAGTTCCCATGATAGTAACCCAGGAAATTGTAGAAAAGAAAATAAATGCTGATGTACTATCTAACTTGTCCAAATTGAATGATCAAATGCAGGAATGTTGTAGGACAATGGAACTAGATACCATACTGGGTGGTAGATGTGATTTATTTGATGAACAATTCATGAAAGTTCAAGATGCAGAAAGCTTTGGAATTGTTGTGCATAATCAGATGCCAATCCAATGTCATTTTGACAATGAAATAGGGGAGTATTCCTATCAGTTGAGAGTTGTTTCACCTTTACAGTTAAATGATTTAGAAATGATAAATTTATGTATATCAGGTTATGAAGATACTCATTTAGATGCTGATGTGTAGAAAATTAAAGAAAACATTGAGGTGCTACCTGAAGTCAAGAATCAGACATACATCCAGAATGAGGAGACAAAGCTGGATAAAGATGAAGGATTAATATTTCAAGAGTCATACATTCTTCAATTTGAAGTGAGAGTAGACACTAAGCTAAGCAATGACAATGCAAAGTTAAATGGAGGACCAGCTGTCAATGAAGAAGCATGTCCAATAGAGCTAGAAATACATCAGGTTGTATTTCTCCTTTCCACAGTAAATGATGTTGAACACTATTTTGATTATGGAAATTCAGGAGATAAGACATGCATATGGATTAATCATGAACATGATGAGCTTCCTTAGTTGTTGATCATCAAGAGTTATTCTATTAAACACAGTGAATCTAGAATACAAGAATATTTTTCTGAATACAAAGATGAATTTCCGAGGGTTAGAACCATAACAAGTGCCCTGATGCTCCTGCACAATATAAAGAAGTATGCAAATACAAGTGTCTTTGGGTCTTATCATGGTTTTATTTGCCTTGTAGGGTTTGTATATAGTTTGGTGGAATAGTTGTTTTGTTTCTTTCCTTGCTTTCTTGTTTTGTTTCCTGTTGTTTCCTTTTGTAGTAAGTCATTTGTACAGTTTGCTTAGTGTGTTTGCTTTTCTTCATTTGCTTGTTGAGCTCTATTTTGGTTAGTCAAGATGATGCAGCTCATCACCCTAAGAAAATAACTAAATTGTTAAGATTCAAGTGATGAGAACAAATTCATATATAGGTTATGACTCATTTTGAGAAGTATTTGGTGATCAGGTCTATGATATTTTTTCATCAGGGTGCCTTTTCTTGACCAAAGTGACTCTTTCACAATGACTCACCTAATAGCCTTGGGTTTGTTGAACACACAAGTATAGGTGTTAAGTGAAAAATCTAAAGGGACTCCCTTGCTACCAGTGCAATCTCCAACCTAAATCAGCAAGTGATCACACCTTGCACACTAAGCTTAGATGATGACATCATATGAATATATATAGAAATTTTGAAAATCTAAAAAAAAATATAATAAAATTAGGCCATCTAAGTAACTCTACTGGGGCTATAGATGCCTGCTGGCAGTGGGGCTCTACTTAGGGGGATTGCATAGATAACCTTGCTGGGGCTATGGATGCTTACTAGCAGCAAGGCTCTATCCAGGTTGGCTATGAGGGATGCTCCCAAACTATGTAGCTTAACATCAGTTACTCGTGCTTTCAACTTGCTTTCAAGATGAGGATAATTAATCATTTGCACACACCTTATTCTTTTTTAGCATTGTTGCCATGATGAAAAACTTATCATTCAGAAAGATTATAAGTGCTCATGCTTTAAAAGAGTTAGAATACTATGTTAGAATGTGATCCCATCACTTGAATCATTGGAATTTAGTTTATTTTCTTTGGTGGCAAGTTGTTGTGTGGTTACACAACACACCCCATTTTGACTTGACAAAACAGGGACACAACTTTGCTAGCTTGCTCCCTTGCTTTTGTGCTCCAGGCGGTAATGGTAAAACAACATCAGTCAATATGTATGTGCTTAATGTCAGGTATATTTGTGATCTTGAAGTCTAAGCCCAAATTCCAAAGTCTAAATCTTCCCTCAAGAAGCTTGCCATGTGAAAGAGTGTAAAATTCTAGGCAGGTTTGCCTTTTGTATCACCCTGAAATTCAGCCAAATGAGAAAGTTATGGCCAGTCAAAGTTCTAGTCTACCCTGATATTTGAGAGGGGGGTCATATTCCAAACATCAGTCACTTTGTGTAATATCACCCTGATATTACAAATATCAGCCTAATATTACAAATATCACCCTGATATTATAAGATCACCCGATCTTATTAAGATACCCCGATGCCAGTTTATGATCCGATAATCATTTGGTCCAAAACTCCGGACGTCAATCTTATGTGATAGTGGTATTTACCTATCAGACAGCTTCATATATCATGCGGGGGTCATATTTTGAATATCAACCGATCTTGCAAATATCACCTGATATTTCAAATATCACCCTGCCACAGAATATCAGCCCAGTGCCAATATGCCAATGACGTCATCCAATCCTGATGAACAAAGAAATTAGGCAATGACCCTGATGGTGACATCATCATCCTTTTTACCCTGCGGAGGTATGTATCCAACAATCAACCTTCTAAATAACATGACAGTGACATCATCCTGATCTTTCAAAAGGGGGTCACATTCGTTAATATGACTCGTCTTCGTTAACATGATGATGACGTCAGCTTATCCCATTCCACAAGGGACTTGATATGATGATGACATCATCAATCGGCTTGAACTCTGAAGCTCATCTAATTTCTAACATCTATCATCTTTTCTAATATGACTGATCTTTCCTAACATAACGGTGATGTCATTCTGACCTGATATAAAAAGATCGACATGATTGTGACATCATCTTATTCAGAGGGTGATATTCCTCAATATCAGGGTCATATTTCTTAACATCCTGATTTCCTTCAGTATGACCATGACGTCAGCCTTTCACATTTTAATGTAACCCATCCATGATGATGACATCATCATCATATCCCGATCTATGAAGAAAGTCATATTAGTTAATATCCCTCATATTAACTAATGTGCATACCCGGACCTGATAGTTTTATTCAATGGAATTTAATGAATAAAAGCACATGGATTGCATATGCATGATCTTATGCATGCGATAACTAAAAAAGTAAGGCTTGCATATCATATGAAGGGTCAAATTACCCTTGGAATACAAAAAAAGCTACTGCAAGGTGAAACTATTTGCAAAAATTTAGAGAAACTCAAAAAATTAGGAAATTTTTGACCTTCCCCTTGGCAAGGTCATAACTCCTAGCTATTTTGTCAGAATTTAAACTTTTTGGACTCATTGGAAAGATAAACTAATTATCTAGTTTGAGTTGTGTGGTCTTGAGCCCTAATTCCACTCCTAAGGCCTCTGAAAATGCATTTTACTAAGATTTAGAAAATACCAAAAAATCATATTTTTTTATATTTTTATTAAAAAATCAGTCAAATCACCCTGGACCTGATTAGATATTGAAACTATTTTAGGGACTGATAGCATGTTTTCCAGTCAATGATAGTCACTTGGATCCTCTTGACCACCTATGGACATTTAATTACGTGAATTTTCACAGATGCTCAATATTCATAACCCGATATATATATAGGTTTGCACATTCACAGCCTGATAAAATATAAATGTTTATTTTCCTGCTAGTTGTTAAATGATGATGCTTAATTCTTGTCTATTTGTTGCAGGATGTTTTAGCTATATGAAGTGGCTGAAAATTTCCAACTGGCAGTCAACATGAACTGGAGCTAGGGAGGATATCATCAAATATACTGTGTGCCAACTGGAAGGTGGACTGAGTCGAAGATACTGGAATATTCTATACCAGCTGTACTTGCAGCCACCTACTGTTCATCTGGACCTTTGATTGTTCTAAGAAGGATCCTAATCCTTGGATCATTGTAACTATTTTCTGGCCTTTGCTCTATAAAAGGGCTGGAACTTGTCCAAATAAGAGGAGGATCATAATAGAAGAAAAATATCTAGCAAAATAATGCCAATTACTATAGAATTAAAAAGAGATCGGATTACTGAGACTAATGAGGACTGAATTGTTGAAATGTCAAGGTTCTTTCTTCAGATCATTGTAAATGTACCTATTCTAAACCATATTGAATTGAGATGAAGCTTCAGATTACATCCTGATTGTAAACTTTACGTAATCTTCAAGTTGATTTCTAGATATGTAATGGTGAATGATGTGTTCAACTAGAAGCGCTTTCATTTTATTGCATGTTGTCAACTTTTCATTTGAAGATTTGCACTGGATCATGTGGATTTTTGGAATGTCCTGGTGAAGTATGATTCTAGTTTTCTTCTTTTCACTACTGTATGGGAACATGTATGTGGATCAATGATCTCAGTTAAGTAATTTTGGGAATCTCATTCTCTAACCTTTTTTTTCTCATTTTAATTTCATTGAAATCACTTCCATAACTGCAAATCATGATAAATAGCATGCAGAACAGAGAAATATGCTAAGATCTCGTAGATAATTGAAAATCCTTAGCATATTTGAGCTAAGTACATATAGTGTTGAAAATATCATGCAAAGAATTGCAAATAATGGTAAAAATCATGCAAATATCAACCTGTAGGCATATTATTTGAGTGAATTCAAAGTACAAAGGTAGAATTGTTGGAGATTTATATAGAGAAAATATAACGTACAGGATATCTGGAGAAATACTGATGAACTTTGCAGAAATTAATGAAGAACGTAAGGCCCCTGAATGATTAACAGCAACACACATCAACCACTGAGTAACATCAGTAGATTATGAAGTAATTAACGGAGACTTGGGATCATGAATTCTTTGAATTCATCGTATCATTAAAGATGAGTAAAGGTTGTTTTGTAACTTTTACTCTATGTTTGTTTATGACTAACATCATCATGAACATAAATTGGCGCTAGAAGGAGGGCCTGAACAAGCAATTTCTAGATTTTTGCAAATATTACATAAATATTTCATTATTTTAGCTTAATGTCTGTAAATATCTCTAATCTGAGGGGTTTTGATTGTATCTTTGCAAAGATCTACCTCAACGCTTCAAACATTTGTTCAATTTTTTGAGCTTTCAAGTTTTATTCTGAGATATGATAGATCTCATTAAAATTTCAGAACCCTAAAAATTGAAAATAGAATCTCATTTTCAATGGATGCATATGAGGGCAATTGTCAAGTTAGCATTCCTTTATTTCAGGAAACTTTGAATAGGCAGTTTATCCTCAAAGTTTATCTAACTTTGGTTTATCCAGTTGTTGCAGGATACACCAGACTGTGGAGCATAGTGAAATTAATTGTCTAACTTTTCTTACAAGGCTAGATCTATATTTGAAAGGAATAATATTTTTTATAGATGTGTTCAGGGCTGAAGTCTGGCAAGAAAATGAAGAAATTCTGGAGCAACAAGTAGATAGTTGTCTAAAAATATACAGTGTAGTCAAATATTAGGTTTATCTACTGATGATGTCCTGATTGCAAGTTGGTGCAGATTACATGACAAAGAGCATTCACAAAGGGATTGTGATGCTTGCTTGGTCATGTTGGAGAAGACTTGAATTCTGGAATAGCAGAGAGAAGAAACACCCCTAATGATGAGTTGTTTAGAAAATACAATCGCTGAATTGGTTATAGAAGGAAAAGAAGAGGAAACATCCTTCCTTGAGTCATTCTATGGTGTAATTGATAGGAGTTCTCTACTTTATGATAAGGGTGATGCAGAGTGCAGGTATGAATCTTTTGAAAATTGTGGAGAAGAAACCACTTGTCAGGATAAAGTCTTTGATTCTTATCCTAATACTTTTGATAGGGATAGTGAAACACCTTTCCTTGAGTTATTCTATGATAAAAAGGAATGGAGATAGGTGGAAGAATTTAAATGCATTGCTGCTGGTGAAGTTCCCATGATAGTAACCTAGGAAATTGTAGAAAAGAAAATAAATGTTGATGTACTATCTAACTTGTCCAAATTGAATGATCAAATGCAAGAATGTTGTAGGACAATGGAAACAGATGCCATACTGGGTGGTAGATGTAAGTTATTTGATGAACAATTCATGAAAGTTGAAGATGCAAAAAGCTTTGGAATTGTTGTGCATAATCAGATGCCAATCCAATGTCATTTTGAAAATGAAATAGGGGAGTATTCCTATCAATTGAGAGTTGTTTCACCTTTATAGTCAAATGATAAATTTCTGTATATCACGTTATGAAGATACTCATTTAGATGCTGATGTGCAGAAAATTAAAGAAAACATTGAGGTGCTACCTAAAGTCAAGAATCAGACATACATCCAGAATGAGGAGACAAAGCTGGATAAAGATGAAGGATTAATATTTCAAGAGTCATACATTCTTCAATCTGAAGTGAGACTAGACACTGATCTGAGCAATGAGAATGCAAAGTTAAATGGAGGACCAGCTGTCAATGAAGAAGCATGTCCAACAGAGCCAGAAATACATCAAGTTGTATTTCTCCTTTCCATAGTAAATGATGTTGAATACTATTTTGATTATGGAAATTCAGGAGATAAGACATGCATATGGATTAATCATGAACATCATGAGCTTCCTCAGTTGCTAATCGTTAAGAGTTATTCTGTTAAATACAGTGAATCTAGAATACAAGAATATTTTTCAGAATACAAAGATGAATTTGCGAGGGTTAGAACCATAACAAGTGCCTTGATGCTCCTGCACAATATAAGGAAGTATGCAAATACAGGTGTCTTTGGGTCTTATCATGGGTTTTATTTGCCTTGTAGTGTTTGTATATAGTTTGGTAGAATAGTTGTTTTATTTCTTTCCTTGCTTTCTTGTTTTGTTTTCTGTTGTTTCCTTTTGTAGTTAGTCGTTTGTATAGTTTGCTTAGTGTGTTTGCTTTTGTTCATTTGCTTGTTGAGTTCTATTTTGGTTAGTCAAGATGATGCAGCTCATCACCCTAAGAAAATAACTAAATTGTTAAGATTGAAGTGATGAGAACAAATTCATATATAGGTTATGACTCATTTTGAGAAGTATTTGGTGATCAGGTCTATGAAATTTTTTCATCAGGGTGCCTTTTCTTCACCAAAGTGACTTTTTCACAATGACTCACCTAATAGCCTTGGGTTTGTTGAACACACAAGTATAGGTGTTAAGTGAAAATTCTAAAGGGACTCCCTTTCTACTAGTGCAATCTCCATCCTAAATCAGCAAGTGATCACACCTTGCACACTAAGCTTAGATGATGACATCATATGAATATATACAGAAATTTTGAAAATCTAAAAAAAAAATATAATAAAAATAGGCCATCTAAGTAACTCTACCGGGGCTATAGACGCCTGCTGGTAGTGGGGCTCTACTTAGGGGGATTGCATAGATAACCTTGTCGGGGCTATGGATGCTTGCTGGCAGCAAGGCTCTATCCAAGTTGTCTATGAGGGATGCTCCCAAACTATGTAGCTTAACATAAGTTACTCATGCTTTCAATTTGCTTTCAAGATGAGGATAATTAATCATTTTCACACACCTGATCCTTTGTTAGCATTGTTTCCATGATGAAAACCTTGTCATTAAGAAAGATTATAAGAGTTCATGCTTAGAAAGAGTTAGAATACTATGTTAGAATGTGATCGCATCACTTGAATCATTGGAATTTAGTTTGTTTTCTTTGGTGGCAAGTTGTTGTGTGGTTACACAACATGCCCCATTTTGACTTGACAAAACAGGGACCCAACTTTGGTGGCTTGCTCCCTTGCTTTTGTGCTCCGGGTGGTAATTGTAAAATAGCATTAGTCAATATGTATGTACTTAATGTCAGGTATATTTGTGATCTTGAAGTCTAAGCCCAAATTCTAAAGTCTGAATCTTTCCTCAAGAAGCCTGCCATGTGAAAGAATGTAAAATTCTAGGCAAGTTTGCCTTTTACATTACCCTGATATTCAGCCAAATGAGAAAGTTATGGCCAATCAAAGTTCTAGTCAACCCTGATATTCGAGAGGTGGGGTCATAGTCCAAACATTAGTCACCTTGTGTAATATCACCCTGATATTAAAAATATCGCCCTGATATTACAAATATTGCCCTGATATTATAAGATCACCCGATCTTACTAAGATCACCCTGATGCCAGTTTATCACCCGATAATCATTTGGTCAGAAACTCCGGATGTCAATCTTTTGTGATAGTGGTATTTACCTGTCAGACAACTTCATATATCTTGTGGGGGTCATATTTTGAATATCACTCGATCTTACGAATATCACCCGATATTTCAAATATCACCCTACCACAGAATATCAGCCCAGTTCCAATATGCCGATGACATCATCCAATCCTGATGAACAAAGAAATCAGGAAATCACCTTGATGGTAACGTCATCATCCTTTTTACCTCACTAAGGTACGTATACAACGATCACCCTTCTAAATAACATGACGGTGACGTCATCCTGATCTTTCGAAAGGGGGTCACATTCTTTAATATGACTCATCTTCGTTAACATGATGATGACGTCAGCTTATCCCATTCCACAAGGGACCTGATATGACGATGACATCATCAATCAGCTTGAACTCTAAAGGTCATCAAATTTCTAACATCCCTCATCTTTTGTAATATGACTAATCTTTCCTAACATGACAATGACGTCATTCTAACCTGATATAAAAACATCGACATGACCGTGACGTCATCTTATTCAGAGGGTGATATTTCTTAATATCAAGGTCATATTTCTTAAAATCCTGATTTCCTTCAGTATAACCATGACGTCTGCCTTTCACATTTTAATGAAGCCCATCCATGATGATGACATCATCATCATATCCCGATCTATGAAGAAAGTCATATTAGTTAATATCCCTCATATTAACTAATGTGCATACCCAAACCCGATAATTTTATTTAATGGAATTTAGTGAACAAAAGTGCATGTATTGCATATGAATGATCTTATGCATGCAATAACTAAAAATTTAAGGCTTGCATATCATATGAAGGGTCACATTACCCTTGGAATAGAAAAAAAGATACTGCAAGGTGAAACTATTTGAAAAATTAAGAGAAACTCAAAAAATTAGGAAATTTTTGACCTTCCCCTTGGTAGGGTCATAACTCCTAGCTATTTTGTTAAAATTTTAACTTTTTGGACTCACTGGGAAGAGAAACTAATTATCTAGTTTGAGTTGCCTAGTCTTGAGCCCTAATTCTGCTCCTAAGGCCTCCGAAAATGCAATTTACTAAGATGTAAAAAATACCAAAAAATCATATTTTTTGATATTTTTATCAAAAAATCACTCAAATGACCCTAGACCTAATTAGATATTGAAACTATTTTAGGGCCTAATAGCATGTTTTCTAGTCAATGATAGTCACCCGGACCCTCTTGACAACCTATGGACATTTAATTACGCGAATTTTCACAGATGCTCAATATTCATAACCCGATATATATATATAGGTTTGCACATTCACAACCTGATAAAATATAAATTTTTATTTTCCTGCTAGTTGTTAAATGATGATGCTTAATTCTTATGTGTTTTTTGCAGGATGTTGGAGCTATATGAAGTGGCTGAAAATTGCCAACTGGCAGGCAACATGAACTGGAGCTGGGGAGGATATCATCAAATATGTTGTGTGCCAGCTGGAAGGTGAACTGAGTCAAAGATACTGGAATATTCTATAGCAGCTGTATTGGCAGCCACATGCTATTCATCTAGACCGTTGATTGTTCTGAGAAGGATCCTAATCCTTGGATCATTGTAACTATTTTCTGGCCTTTGTTCTATAAAAGGGCTAGAACTTGTCCAAATAAGAGGAAGATCATAACAGAAGAAAAATATCTGGAAAAATAAGGCCAATTACTGTAGAATTAAAAAGAGATCGGATTACTGAGACTAATGAGGACTGAATTGTTGAAATCTCAAGGTTCTTTCTTCAGATCATTGTAAATGTACCTGTTCTAAAGCATACTGAATTGAGATGAAGCTTCAGATTACATCCTGATTGTAAACTTTACGTAATCTTCAAGTTAATTTCTGGATATGTAATGGTGAATGCTATGTTCAACTGGAAGCGCTTTCATTTTATTGCATGTTGTTGTCAACTTTTCCTTTGAAGATTTGCTCTAGATCATACAGATTTGTGGAATGTCTTGGTGAAGTATGATTCTAGTTTTCTTCTTTTCACTACTATATGGGAACATGTATGTGGATCAGTGATCTCAGTTAACTAATTTTGGGAATCTCATTCTCTAATCTTTTTTTCTCATTTCAATTTCATTGAAATCACTTCCATAACTGCAAATCATGATAAATAGCAAGCAGAATAGAGAAATATGTTGGCATCTCGTAGATAATTGAAAATCCTTAGCATATTTGAGCTAAGTGCATATAGTGTTGAAAATATCATGCAAATAATTTCAAATAATGGTAAAAATCATGCAAATATCAACATGTAGGCACATTATTTGAGTGAATTCATAGTGCAGAGGTAGAATTGTTGGAGATTTATGTAGAGAAAGTATAAAGAAAAGGATATCTGGAGAAATACTGATGAACTTTGCAGAAATTACTGAAGAATGTAAGGCCCTTAAATGATTAACAGCAACACACATCAACCACTGAGTAACATCAGTAGATTATGAACTAATTAACGTAGACTTGGGATCACGAATTCTTTGAATTCATCGTATCTTTCAAGATGAGTAAAGGTTGTTGTTTAACTTTTATTCTATGTTTGTTTATGACCAACATCATCATCAACATAAATTGGCGCTATAAGGAGGGCCTGAACAAGGAATTTCTAGATTTTTGCAAATATTACATAAATATTTCATCATTTCTACTTAATGTCTACAAATATCTCTTATCTAAGGGGTTTTGATTGTATCTTTGCAACGATCTACCCCAAAGCTACAAAGATTTGTTCAATTTTCTGAGCTTTCAACTTTTATTCTTAGATATGATAGATGTCATTAAAATTTCAGAACCCTAAAAATTGAAAATAGAATCTCATTTTCAATGGATGCATATGAGGGCAATTGTCAAGTTAACATTTCTTTATTTCAGGAAACTTTGTATAGGCAGTTTTATCCTCAAAGTTTATCTAACTTTGGTTTATCCAGTTGTTGCAGGATACACCAGACTATGGAGCACAGTGAAATTAATTGTCTAACTTTTCTTACAAGGCTGGATCTATATTTGAAAGGAATAATTTTTTTTATAGATGTGTTTAGGGCTGAAGTCTAGCCAGAAAATGAAGAAATTCTGGAGCAACAAGTAGATACAGCACTAGAAATTATTAGTAGTCCAGACACTGGAGTGGACCGCCCTAAGGATTTTGAATTATACTTGTCTAGAAATATACAGTGTAGTCAAATATTAGGTTTATCTACTGATGATGTCCTGATTGAAAGTTGGTGCAGATTACATGATGAAGAGCATTCAGAAAGGGATTGTCACGCTTGCTTGGTCATGTTGGAGAAGACTCAAATTCTAGAACAGCAGAGAGAAGAAACACCCCTAATGATGAGTTGTTTAGAAAATACAATAGCTGAATCAATTGAGAGTTGTTTCACCTTTACATTTAAATGATAAATTTCTGTAAATTAGGTTATGAAGATACTCATTTAGATGCTGATGTGCAGAAAATTAAAGAAAACATTAAGGTGCTACCTGAAGTCAAGAATCAGACATACATCCAGAATGAGGAGACAAAGCTGGATAAAGATGAAGGATTAATATTTCAAGAGTCATACATTCTTCAATTTGAAGTGAGACTAGACACTGAGCTGAGCAATGAGAATGCAAAGTTAAATGGAGGACCAGCTATCAATGAAGAAGCATGTCCAACAGAGCCAGAAATACATCAGGTTGTATTTCTCCTTTCCACAGTAAATGATGTTGAATACTATTTTGATTATGGAAATTCAGGAGATAAGACATGCATATGGATTAATCATGAACATGTTGAGCTTCCTCAGTTGCTGATCGTTAATAGTTATTCTGTTAAACACAGTGAATCTAGAATACAAAAATATTTTTTAGAATACAAAGATGAATTTGCGAGGGTTAGAGCCATAACAAGTGCCCTGATGCTCCTGCACAATATAAGGAAGTATGCAAATACAGGTGTCTTTGAGTCTTATCATGGGTTTTATTTGCCTTGTAGGGTTTGTATATAGTTTGGTAGAATAGTTGTTTTGTTTCTTTCCTTGCTTTCTTGTTTTGTTTTCTATTGTTTCCTTTTGTAGTTAGTCATTTGTACAGTTTGCTTAGTGTGTTTGCTTTTGTTCATTTGCTTGTTGAGTTCTGTTTTGGTTAGTCAAGATGATGCAGCTCATCACCCTAAGAAAATAACTAAATTGTTAAGATTCAAGTGATGAGAACAAATTCATATATAGGTTATGACTCATTTTGAGAAGTATTTGGTGATCAGGTTTGTGATATTTTTTCATCAGGGTGCCTTTTCTTGACCAAAGTGACTCTTTCACAATGACTCACCTAACAGCCTTGGGTTTGTTGAACACACAAGTATAGGTGTTAAGTAAAAAATCTAAAGGGACTCGCTTTCTACCAGTGCAATCTCCAACCTAAATCAGTAAGTGATCACACCTTGCACACTAAGTTTACATGATGACATCATATGAATATATATAGAAATTTTGAAAATCTAAAAAAATATATATATAATAAAAATAGGCCATCTAAGTAACTCTACCAAGTCTATAGACACCTTCTGGCAGAGGGGCTCTACTTAGGGGGATTGCATAGATAACCTTGCTGGGCCTATGAACTCTTGCTGGTAGCAAGGCTCTATCTAGGTTGGCTATGAGGGATGCTCCCTAACTATGTAGCTTAACATCAATTACTTGTGCTTTCAACTTGCTTTCAAGATGAGGATAATTAATCATTTGCACACACCTGATCTTTTGTTAGCATTCAGAAAGATTATAAGTGCTCATGCTTAGAAAGAGTTAGAATACTATGTTAGAATGTGATCATATCACTTGAATCATTAGAATTTAGTTTGTTTTCTTAGGTGGCAAGTTGTTGTGTGGTTACACAACACGCCTCATTTTGACTTGACAAAACAGGGACCCAACTTTGCTGGCTTGCTCCCTTGCTTTTGTGCTCCGGGCAGTAATGGTAAAACAGCATCAGTCAATATGTATGTGATTAATGTCAAGTATATTTGTCATCTTGAAGTCTAAGCCCAAATTCCAAAGCCTGAATCTTTCCTCAAGAAGCCTGCCATGTGAAAGAGTGTAAAATTCTAGGCAGGTTTGCCTTTTACATCACCCTGAAATTCGGCTAAATGAGAAAGTTATGGCCAGTCACCTTGTGTAATATCACCCTGATATTACAAATATCACCCTGATATTATAAGATCACCCTGATGCCAGTTTATCAACTGATAATCATTTGGTCCGAAACTATGGACGTCAATCTTACATGATAGTGGTATTTACCCGTCAGACAGCTTCATATATCTTGCGGGGGTCATATTTCGAATATCACCTAATCTTGCGAATATTACCCGATATTTCAAATATCACCCTGCCATAGAATATCAACCCAGTGCCAATATGCCGATGATGTCATCCAATCCCGATGAACAAAGAAATCAGGAAATCACCCTGATGGTGACGTCATCATCCTTTTTACATCACAGAGGTACGTATCCAACGATCACCCTTCTAAATAACATGATGGTGACATCATCCTAATCTTTCCAAAGGGGGTCACATTTGTTAATATGACTCATCTTCGTTAACATGATGATGACGAAGCTTATCCCATTCCACAAGGGACCTGATAGATGATGACATCATCAATCGGCTTGAACTCCGAAGGTGATCTAATTTCTAACATTCTTCATCTTTTCTAATATGACTAATCTTTCCTAACATGATGGTGACATCATTCTGACTCGATATAAAAAGCTTGACATGACTGTAACGTCATCTTATTCGGAGGGTGATATTCCTCAATATCAGTGTCATATTTCTTAATATCTTGATTTCCTTCGGTATGCCCATGACGTCAGCCTTTCACATTTTAACGAAGCCCGTCTATGATGATGACATCGTTATCATATCCCGATCTATGAAGAAAGTCATATTAGTTAATATCCCTCATATTAAGTAATGTGAATACCTGAACCCGATAGTTTTATTCAATGGAATTTAGTGAACAAAAGTGCATGTATTGCATATGCATGATCTTATGCATGCGATAACTGAAAATGTAAGGCTTGCATATCATATGAAGGGTCACATTACCCTTGGAATACAAAAAAAGCTACTGCAAGGTGAAACTATTTGCAAAAATTCAGAGAAACTCAAAAAATTAGGAAATTTTTGACCTTTCCCTTGCAAGGGTCATAGCTCCTAGCTATTTTGTCAGAATTTAAACTTTTTAGACTCATTGGAAAGATAAACTAATTATCTAGTTTGAGTTGCCCAGTCTTGAGCCCTAATTCCACTCCTAAGGCCTCAGAAAATGCAATTTACTAGGATGTAGAGAATACCAAAAAATCATATTTTTTGATATTTTTATCAGAAAATCACTCAAATGACCCTGGACCTGATCAGATATTGAAACTATTTTAGGGCCTAATAGCATGTTTTCCAGTCAACGATAGTCACCCGGACCCTCTTGACCACTTATGGACATTTAATTACTTGAATTTTCACAGATGCTCAATATTCATAACCCGATATATATATAGGTTTGCACATTCAGAGCCTGATAAAATATAAATGTTTATTTTCCTGCTAGTTGTTAAATGATGATGCTTAATTCTTGTATGTTTGTTGCAGGATGTTGGAGCTATATGAAGTGGCTGAAAATTGCCAACTGGCAAGCAACATGAACCGGAGTTGGGGAGGATATCATCAAATATGCTTTGTGCCAGTTGGAAGGTGGACTGAGTCGAAGATACTAGAATATTCTATACCAGCTGTACTAGTAGCCACGTGCTGTTCATCTGGACCATTGATTGTTCTGAGAAGGATCCTAATCCTTGGATCATTGTAACTATTTTCTGGCCTTTGTTCTATAAAAGGGCTAGAACTTGTCCAAATAAGAGGAGGATCATAATAGAAGAAAAATATCTGGTAAAATAAGGCCAATTATAATAGAATTAAAAAGAGATCAGATTACTAAGACTAATGAGGACTGAATTGTTAAAATGTCAAGGTTCTTTCTTTAGATCATTGTAAATGTACCTGTTCTAAAGCATACTGAATTGAGATGAAGCTTCAGACAACATCCTGATTGTAAACTTTACGTAATCTTCAAGTTGATTTCTGGATATATGTAATGGTGAATGCTGTGTTCCACTAGAAGCGCTTTCATTTTTTTGCATGTTGTTGTCAACTTTTCCTTTGAAGATTTGCACTAGATCATGTGGATCTGTGGAATGTCCTGGTGAAGTATGATTCTTGTTTTATTCTTTTCACTGCTGTATGGGAACATGTATGTGGATCGGTGATCTCAGTTAAGTAATTTTGGGAATCCCATTCTCTAACCTTTTTTTTCTCATTTTAATTTCATTGAAATCACTTCCATAACTGCAAATCATGATAAATAGCAAGCAGAATAGAGAAATATGCTCACATCTTGTAGATAATTGAAAATCCTTAGCATATTTGAGCTAAGTGCATATAGTGTTGAAAATATCATGCAAAGAATTGCAAATAATATTAAAAATCATGCAAATATCAACCTGTAGGGACATTATTTGAGTGAATTGATAGTGTAGAGGTAGAATTGTTGGAGATTTATGCAGAGCAAATATAAAGGACATGATATCTGGAGAAATACTGTTGAACTTTGCATATATTACTGAAGAACGTAAGCCCCCTTAATGATTAATAGCAACACACATCAACGACTGAGTAACATTAGTAGATTATGAAATAATTAGCGGAGACTTGGGATCATGAATTCTTTGAATTCATCGTATCTTTCAAGGTGAGTAAAGGTTGTTTTGTAACTTTTATTCTATGTTTGTTTATGACTAACATCATCATCAACATAAATTGGTGCTAGATGGAGGGCCTAAACATGGAATTTCTGTATTTTTGCAAATATTACATAAATATTTCACCATTTCAGCTTAATGTCTACAAATATCTCTTATCTGAGGCGTTTTGATTGTATCTTTGCAAAGATCTACCTCAAAGCTTCAAAGATTTGTTCAATTTTCTAAGCTTTCAAGTTTTATTCTGAGATATGATAGATCTCATTAAAATTTTAGAACCCTAAAAATTGAAAATAGAATCTCATTTTTAATGGATGCATATGACGGCAATTGTCAAGTTAACATTCCTTTATTTCAGGAAACTTTGAATTGGCAGTTTTATCCTCAAAGTTTATCTAACTTTGGTTTATCCAGTTGTTGTAGGATACAGTAGACTGTGGAGCACAGTGAAATTAATTGTCTAACTTTTCCTACAAGGCTGGATCTATATTTGAAAGGAATAATATTTTTTATAGATGTGTTCAGGGCTGAAGTCTGGCAAGAAAATGAAGAAATTCTGGAGCAACAAGTAGATACAGCACCAAAAATTATTAGTAGTCCAGACACTGGAGTGGACCGCTCTAAGGATTTTGAATTATACTTGTCTAGAAATATATAGTGTAGTCAAATATTAGGTTTATCTCCTGATGATGTCCTCATTGAAAGTTGGTGCAGATTACATGACGAAGAGCATTCAGAAAGGGATTGTGATGCTTGCTTGGTCATGTTGGAGAAGACTCCAATTCTAGAACAGCAAAGAGAAGAAACACCCCTAATGATGAGTTGTTTAGAAAATACAATAGCTGAATCAGTTATAGAAGGTAAAGAAGAGGAAACATCCTTCCTTGAGTCATTCTATGGTGAGATTGATAGGGGTTCTCTACTTTATGATAAGGGTGAGGCAGAGTGCAGGTATGAATCTTTTGAAAATTGTGGAGAAGAAACCACTTCTCAGGATAAAGTCTTTGATTTTGATCCTAATACTTTTGATAACGATAGTGAAACACCTTTCCTTGAGTTATTCTATGATAAAAAGGAATGGAGATAGGTGGAAGAATTTAAATGCATTGCTGCTAGTGAAGTTCCCATGATAGTAACCTAGGAAATTGTAGAAAAGAAAATAAATGCTAATGTACTATCTAACTTGTCCAAATTGAATGATCAAATGCAAGAATGTTGTAGGACAATGGAACCAGATGCCATACTGGGTGGCAGATGTGAGTTATTTGATGAACAATTCATGAAAGTTAAAGATGCAAAAAGCTTTGGAATTTTTGTCCATAATTAGATGCCAATCCAATGTCATTTTGAAAATGAAATAGGGGAGTATTCCTATCAATTGAGAGTTGTTTCACCTTTACAGTTAAATGATTTAGAAATGATAAATTTCTGTATATCAGGTTATGAAGATACTCATTTAGATGCTGATGTGTAGAAAATTAAAGAAAACATTGAGGTGCTGCCTGAAGTCAAGAATTAGACATACATCCAGTATGCGGAGACAAAGCTGGATAAAGATGAAGGATTAATATTTCAAGAGTCATACATTCTTCAATTTGAAGTGAGACTAGACACTGAGCTGAGCAATGAGAATGCAAAGTTAAATGGAGGACCAGATGTCAATTAAGAAGCATTTCCAACAGAGCCAGAAATACATCAGGTTGTATTTCTCCTTTCCACAGTAAATGATGTTGAATACTATTTTGATTATGGAAATTCAGGAGATAAGACATGCATATGGATTAATCATGAACATGATGAGCTTCCTCAGTTGCTGATCGTCAAGAGTTATTCTATTAAACACAGTGAATCTAGAATACAAGAATATTTTTTAGAATACAAAGATGAATTTGCATCGGCTAGAACCATAACAAGTGCCCTGATGCTCCTGCACAATATAAGGAAGTATGAAAATACAGGTGTCTTTGGGTCTTATCATGGGTTTTATTTGTCTTGTATGGTTTTTATATAGTTTGATAGAATAGTTGTTTGGTTTCTTTCCTTGCTTTTTTGTGTTGTTTTCTGTTGCTTCCTTTTGTAGTTAGTCATTTGTATAGTTTGCTTAGTGTGTTTGCTTTTGTTCATTTGCTTGTTGAGTTTTGTTTTGGTTAGTCAAGATGATGCAGCTCATCACCCTAAGAAAATAACTAAATTGTTAAGATTCAAGTGATGAGAACAAATTCATATATAGGTTATGACTCATTTTGAGAAGTATTTGGTGATCAGGGCTGTGATATTTTTTCATCAGGTTGCCTTTTCTTGACCAAAGTGACTCTTTCACAATGACTCACCTAACAGCCTTGGGTTTGTTGAACACACAAGTATAGGTGTTAAGTGAAAAATCTAAAGGGAATCCCTTGCTACCAGTGCAATCTCCAACCTGATCACACCTTACACACTAAGCTTACATGATGACATCATATGAATATATACAGAAATTTTGAAAATCTAAAAAAAATATATAATAAAAATAGGCCATCTAACTCTACCGTGGCTATAGACGCCTGCTGGCAGTGGGGCTCTACTTAGGGGGATTGCATAGATAACCTTGCTAGGGTTATGCATGCTTGCTGGTAGTGAGGCTTTATCCAGGTTGGCTATGAGGGATGCTCCCAAACTATGTAGCTTAACATCAGTTACTCGTGCTTTCAACTTGCTTTCAAGATGAGGATAATTAATCATTTGTACACACCTAATCCCTTGTTTTGTTTCCATGATGAAAACCTTATCATTCAGAAAGATTATAAATGCTCATGCTTAGAAAGAGTTAGAATACTATGTTAGAATGTGATCATATCACTTGAATCATTGGAATTTAGTTCGTTTTCTTTGGTGGCAAGTTGTTGTGTGGTTACACAACATGCCCCATTTTGACTTGACAAAACAAGGACACAACTTTGTTAGCTTGCTCCCTTGCTTTTTTGCTCCAGGTGGTAATGGTAAAACAACATCAGTCAGTATGTATGTGCTAAATGTCAGGTATATTTGTGATCTTGAAGTCTGAGCCCAAATTCCAAAGTCTGAATCTTTCCTCAAGAAGCCTGCCATGTGAAAGAGTGTAAAATTCTAGGCAGGTTTGCCTTTTACATCACCCTAAAATTTGGCCAAATGAGAAAGTTATGGCCAGTCAAAGTTCTAGTCAACCCTGATATTCAAGAGGGGGGGTCATATTCCAAACATCAGTCACCTTGTGTAATATCAATCTAATATTACAAATATCACCCTGATATTATAAGATCACCCGATCTTACTAAGATCACCCTGATGCCAGTTTATCACCTGATAATCATTTGGTCCAAAACTCCGGACGTCAATCTTACATGATAGTGGTATTTACCCGTCAGACAGCTTAATATATCTTGCGGGGATCATATTTTGAATATCACCTGATCTTGTGAATATCACCCGATATATCAAATATCACCTTGCCGCAGAATATCAGCCCAGTGCCAATATACTGATGACATCATCCAATTTCGATGAACAAAGAAATCAGGAAATCACCCTGATGGTGACATCATCATCCTTTTTACCTCGCGGAGGTATGTATCCAACGATCACCCTTCTAAATAACATGATGGTGACGTCATCCTGATCTTTCGAGAGGGGGTCACATTCATTAAAATGACTCATCTTCGTTAACATGATGATGACGTCAGCTTATTCCATTATACAAGGGACCTGATATGATGATGACATCATCAATCGGCTTGAACACTGAAGGTCATCTAATTTCTAACATCCATCATCTTTTCTAATATGACTAATCTTTCCTAACATGACGGTGATGTCATTCTGACCCAATATAAAAAGATCAACATGACTGTGATGTCATCTTATTCGGAGGGTGATATTCCTCAATATCAGTGTCATATTTCTTAATATCCTAATTTCCTTCAGTATGACGATGACATTAGCCTTTCACATTTTAACAAAGCCCGTCCATCATGATGACATCATCATCATCATATCCCGATCTATGAAGAAAGTCATATTAGTTAATATCCCTCATATTAACTAATGTGCATACTCAGACCCGATAGTTTTATTCAATGGAATTTAGTGAACAAAAGCGCATGTATTGCATATGCATGATCTTATGCATGCGATAACTAAAAATGTAAGGCTTGCATATCATATGAAGGGTCACATTACCCTTGGAATACAAAAAAAGCTACTGAAAGGTGAAACTAATTGCAAAAATTCAAAGAAACTCAAAAAATTAGGAAATTTTTGACCTTCCCCTTGGCAGGGTCATAACTCCTAGCTATTTTGTCAGAATTTAAACTTTTTGGACTCATTGGAAAGAAAAACTAATTATCTAGTTTGAGTTACCTAGTCTTGAGCCCTAATTCCACTCCTAAGGCCTCCAAAAATGCAATTTACTAAGATGTAGAAAATACCAAAAAATCATATTTTTTGATATTTTTATAAAAAAAAACACTCAAATGACCTTGGACCTGATCAGATATTGAAACTATTTTAGGGCCTGATAGCATGTTTTCCAATCAATGATAGTCAACTCGACCCTCTTGACCACCTATGGACATTTAATTACACAAATTTTCACAGATGCTCAATATTCATAACCCAATATATATATAGGTTTCCACATTTACAGCCTAATAAAATATAAATGTTTATTTTCCTACTAGTTGTTAAATGATGACGCTTAATTCTTGTCTGTTTGTTGTAGGATGTTGGAGTTGTATGAAGTGGCTGAAAATTGCCAACTAGCAGGCAACATGAACCGGAGTTGGGGAGGATATCATCAAATATGCTGTGTGCCAGTTGGAAGGTGGACTGAGTCAAAGATACTGGAATATTCTATACCAGCTGTACTGGCAGCCACATGCTATTCATCTGGACCATTGATTGTTCTGAGAAGGATCCTAATCCTTGGATCATTGTAACTATTTTGTGGCCTTTATTCTATAAAAGCGCTAGAACTTTTCCAAATAAGAGGAGGATCATAATAGAAGAAAAATATCTCACAAAATAAGGCCAATTACTGTAGAATTAAAAAGAGATCATATTACTAAGGCTAATGAGGACTGAATTGTTGAAATGTCAAGGTTCCTTCTTTAGATCATTGTAAATGTACCTGTTCTAAAGCATACTAAATTGAGATGAAGCTTCAGATTATATCCTGATTGTAAACTTTACGTAATCTTCAAGTTGATTTCTAGATATGTAATGGTGAATGCTATATTCAACTCGAAGCGCTTTCATTTTATTGCATGTTGTTGTCAACTTTTCCTTTGAAGTGGTGCAGGAGCACCCCTACAAGACAAAATATTGTCCGCATGACAGGACATTAGTCTATTTTTAGCATGTTTGACTTCATAATGTAATAAGGTCCATTGGACCAATGCGTATGTATTAGATCAGCCTAGGAGAGTATGTAGGCAGTTAGAGTTTGTTATCAGGTAGTATGGGCTATCCTCTCCCAGCTGCTTGGAAGCTCCCAGCCGCTGGGAATCGAGTTGGTAGTACTCGTAAGTTATTGCTATAAATAACTCAGATCAGTTAGGGTTTGAGAGGAGATATCATATCATATCAGAGAGAGAGTAGTAGTTATGTTATGTTGTACTGGTGATTGAGTGAGATCCAGAGATCAGTCCAGACATTGTGAAACATTGTTGTAGAAACAGGACATTTGTGTTTCATCTGAATAAGATCTCATCAATTGCATTATCTGGTTTATCAGTTGTTTATGTTTTGATTTCTGTTCTGATTACAAGTTGATGGATTCCTTCAACCCTTCCACCGGTTGATTTCTGTGAATCGGTGGAATGGTCATGCATGTTAGTTTAGGTTGTATTTTAGTTTTCTGTTTATGCATTTCATTGTGTGAGAGATCAGTTAGTAGCATGCTATGAATCAACCTAGCATCCTCATGTGCTAGGTTTGGGAAGATAAACTGTTAAGTTTTGATCTGAAGGTGATCTGGCCCGATCATCATATTTTCTTTGTGAAATTGTGCGGTTCTGTGAGTTCGCATGCAGCTGACGGATATACAGGGGTCTGCATGTGCTTTTCCAGACGGAGTGAATCGCATCGTCATCTGTGAGTATATCACGATTCGAATCGGGTTATGAAGCTGACGAAGACTGTATGTTTCAAGTGCATCAGGATGATATAGGTTGGATATATACTCAGTGTGTATATCATCGTCAGGATCATCTTTCGTGTGTATCCATCATCCGCATATCGCTATCGTATGCGGGAGGAAAAATCATTTTTTTTGGCTAAGGACCAGAGAGGTCATCATCAAGATATTAAGAGATCACCCGGATATTCATTATCATGTTGCGGAGGATATAAGTGTCTTATATCCTGTTGACATCATCATCAGGTGCATTGACATCATCATCAGGTGCATGTGACGTCATCATCATCAGGATATTGCGAATATCACCCTATGCAAGTTTATCCTGCTGTCGCTAAGTGTTTTAGCATCGGCGTAAGTCATCGGCATAAAGTTTGGGTAACATCATTAGGATGTTTCAATATGACCGGATAAGTCATATCATGATGCTGTTGTTTGAGTAGTCGGATATCGGGGTGACGTGAGCATCAAAGGAAAGGTGCTTGAAGTTGTCGTCATCAGGATATATCGGAGGAACCGGATATTTTATATCCTGCTGATGAAGGTGATGCTGAACATCATGATGATGAAGGTAGAAGTTGGCGGTAAGATGAACAGTGAACATCAGGAGGATGTTTGCACTTGCTGAATATCATGATGCTGTTGGCAGGCGAAAGGCGAAAGGCGGAGGAAGTGAACAGTAGTCAGCAGGAGGATATTTCATGCCCCTTCAAAATATGATGATGCTGTCTGTGTTAGCAAGAAATATGATGATGATGATAAGCCGATAGGTATTATAACATGCTGGTTGTGTTAATGACTCCTCCTTCCCATTTGTAAGCTTCTGTTGTGTTTACCTCTGCATCATAGTGGTATCAGAGCAAAGGAAGGATCTTCTGGAAAAGATAAGGATATAGCAGGATGTCAGGTGACGAAGGAACATCTGAGATTCCAGCAAGGATGACCAACGTTGAGTTGGTAGTTCTGGTGAAGAAACAGATTGCAGAGAGCAAGGTCGTGAAGGCTCAGAATCAGGAATTGAAGGATGAGTTAGAGAAGTTGAGGAACAGAGTAGGTTCTAGTAGAGAAGAAGATAGGAAGAAGAAGAGATCCCTAGTTGGAGTGAGGAGGTCGTTCCTGCAGACCAGAGACCACTGTTGAACGCCCTCAAGGCCATGGAGAGGAGAACCATGGATGTGAAACTAGATTTGCCAGTGTTTACAGGAAAGATGGAACCTGATTCAGTGATGGAGTGGATAGACTCCTTGAACAATTTCTTTGAAACAGAGGAGATACCAGAACAACAGAGGGTGAAGATAGCCCAGTCAAAAATGAAAGAAGCTGCCTTGACATGGTGGAATTTCGTCCAAGATGATAGAGTACAGGAAGGAAAGCGTAGAGTCGCTACATGGAAGAAAATGATGGCATTAGTAAAGGAAGCTTATGTCCCATTGGATTACAGTATCCAATTACACAAGAGGAAGCAAAACCTGAAGCAGAAGGAGCTAGATGTCAGCTCATATACAGAAGAATTCATGAAACTTTGTATGAAAACAAAGGTAAAGGAAAGTGAAGAAGAGAAGGTAGCCAGATACCTTAATGGATTGAGGTTCAACATTCAGGAAGATTTAAGTCTGCATAATCTAGATACAGTTCAGAAATGCTTTCAGTTGGCATTCAAAGTGGAAGAGAAGTTAAAGAGAAAACAAGAACAACACAATAGAGGAAGTGGAAGACAACAAAGGGGTGGAAGAGGTCCTTTTAGAGGTAGAGGACATGGACATGGATATCAAGGAGAATCCAGTCATGACAATAGTAAGGGAAACAATAGTCAGAACTAGAGGGAAAATTATAGTCAGCAAGGAAACTTCAGAGGTAGAAGACCTTTCAGAGGAAGATCCCAGGGCAGAGGATCCATCAGATGTTATAACTGTAACAGAGAAAGCCATATAGCCAGCAGATGTCCAGAAAAGGCCACAAGCTCAACAGGAGAAAGGAGAACAAATCTGATCCAAGAACCTGATAATCAAAGTATGACAGGCTCTAATGCTTTTCAGAGTGTGAATGCTCCTGATAATTATGGATACCCAGAAAGTGGAGAGTCTCTAATGATGAGAAGAACAATGACTACCATGAAGGTACCTGACAAAGAATCCCCTCAAAGAAAGTCTCTTTTCAGGACTATTTGCAAAGCAGGAGGTAAGGCATGTAAAGTTTTGATTGATTCTAGTTCTACTGAAAATTTTGTGTCTGAAGAAATGGTGACAAAGCTTAAGCTTAGGTGATTGCCTCACCCATCCCCATATAAAGTATCATGGCTTACCCAAGGTCAGCAGACAACTGTAGAAGAGCAAGCTTGGGTAGAATTTCAGATTGGAGCATATAAGGATAAGTTGTTGTTTGACATTACCAAGATGGATGCTTGCAATCTTTTATTTGGTAGACCATGGCAGTATGATTTGAAGGCACAACATGATGGTGTTAGAAACATCTATACAATCACTAAAGATGGTAAGGATATAAAGTTACTACCATTAACAGAGAAGGAGGAGAAATCTAAAGGAAGAGAGGTGAAGGTAATGCTGATGGAAGGTAAACAGTTCATGAAAGAAGTAGCAGCAGAAGGTGCAGTTGCATATGCCCTAATCCCATGTATGAGGGTAAATAAAGAACAACAGCAAGAAGTCAAGAAAGAGAAGAAGCAAAGGTTCATAGACCCAGCTATCCAAGAGCTATTGGATAAGTACAAAGGTATCATCTCAGAGGGAATGCCAAGATCCCTACCACCTGTCAGAGATATCAGTCACTGCATAGACTTAATTCCAGGGTCAACACTTCCAAACAAAGCAGCCTATAAGCTAACTCCAGAACAGAATGCAGAAGTAGCCAGACAAATTGAAGAATTATTGGATTCAGGTCTGATTGGGAAGAGTTTAAGTCCATGTGCAGTACCAGCTGTACTAGCACCAAAGAAGGAAGGTACTTGGAGGCTTTGCACAGATTCTAGAGCTATTAACAAGATCACAATCAGGTATAGGTTTCCAATCCCTAGGATAGAGGATTTACTTGACTGTTTGGGAGGTGCTAAGTATTTTACCAAAATAGATTTAAAGAGTGGATATCATCAGATTAGGATTAGACCAGGAGATGAATGGAAAACAGCATTCAAAACTAATGAAGGGTTATATGAGTGGAAGGTTATGCCTTTTGGTTTATCTAATGCACCTAGTACTTTTATGAGGTTGATGAATGAGGTTTTGAAAGAGTTCATTGGTAAGCTTGTCATAGTATATCTAGATGACATTCTGATTTTCAGCAACACAAAAGAAGAACATCTCAGACACATAGATTTGGTTCTTAAGAGGTTACATGAAGAGCAGCTGATGATAAATTTAGACAAGTGTTTGTTCATGCAAGAGGAGATCACATATTTGGGTTTTGTCATTTCACAAGGAAAGTTACAAATGGATAAGGAGCAGGTAAGTGCCATATTGTCTTGGGCAACCTCAAAGACTATGAATGATGTCAGAAGTTTCCATGGGTTAGCAACCTTCTACAGGAAGTTTATAAGAGGGTTTAGTCATATTTGTGCACCCATGCTTGATACCATCAAAGGAGGACAGAAGTGCAGATTTGTTTGGACTCAAAGAGCAGATGATTCTTTTGAAACATTGAAGAAGAAGGTGGCACAGCAGCCAGTCCTTGCACTTCCAGACTTTCACAAAATCTTTCAGGTGGAATGTGATGCCAGTCACATGGCCATTGGAGCAGTACTCAGCCAAGAAGGTAGACCTATTGCATTTTTCAGTGAGAAGCTCAATGATGCTAAAAAGAGGTATTCCTCATATGATTTAGAAATGTATGCTTTAGTCCAGTCACTCAAGAAATGGAGGCATTACTTGATGCCAAAGGAATTCATAGTATTCACAGATAACCAGGCTCTGAGTTTCATAAATAGCTAGGAAAAGCTGAACCACAGACACATGAAATGGGTAGAAACCTTACAAGCTTTTACTTTTACATTGAAGCATAAGAAAGGAGTCAAGAATAAAGTTGCAGATGCTTTGAGCAGGAGAGTTCTAACAGTCAACCAGATTCAGTTAGAAAGTGTTGGCATTGATTCACTAAAGACCATGTATGAGACTGATGAAGATTTTGGGGAGATATATCATGTATGTACTTCTTTTGGAGAGAAATATCATGTTGAATTCTCTGAATTTTTGATTCAGGATGGATTGTTGTTCAAAGGTGGATAGTTATGTATTCCAAGGTGTTCTATGAGGTTAAACATCATTAAGGAGAAACATTGTGGAGCTATGGCAGGTCATTTTGGTCTAGATAAGACTCTTGATCTTGTCTGAAGACATTACTTTTGGCCTAAGTTACAATCAGATGTCAGAAAATTTGTAGAGACATGTGTGATATGTCAGAAAGCTAAAGGCCGGTCGACTAATGTAGGTTTATATCAGCCCTTACCCATTCCTTCCAGACCATGGGAAAGCATAAGTATGGATTTTGTCTTGGGTTTACCAAGGACAAAGAAAGGGTTTGACAGTGTTTTTGTTGTAGTGGACAGATTCAGCAAAATGGCACATTTCTTGCCATGCAAAACCACTGCTGATGCTTCATACATTGCAGATTTATTTTTCAGGGAGATTGTCAGAATCCATGGATTGCCATTGAGTATAGTGTCAGATAGGGATGTGAAGTTTATTGGTCACTTCTGGAGAACTCTTTGGAGGAAACTTGGAACAAATTTGTCTTTTTCCTCTGCATATCATCCTCAAACGGATGGACAGACTGAAGTAGTGAACCGTTCCTTAGGAAATTTGCTTAGATGTTTGACAAAACAACATGGAGAAAATTGGGATAATATTCTATCTCAAGCTGAATTTTCATATAATGATACTGTCAATAGGAGCACAGGGAAATCACCTTTCCAGATAGTTTATGGTATGCATCCACGAGGAATTTTGGAATTGAGAGATCTACCTACAGTAGACCCTATTAGTGCAGAAGGAGAATCTTTTGCAGAAGCCATAAAAGAGGTTCATGATCAAGTCAAGACCCAACTACAGCAAACCACCTTGAAGTATAAGGAATATGCTGATAAAAAGAAGAAGGATGTATAGTTTGATGTTGGAGATTTGGTATGGGTTCATTTGAAGAAGGACAGACTTCCTAAGGGAAAATCTACTAAACTCATGCAGAGAAAAGTTGGACCATGTCAGATCTTGCACAAGCATGGACAGAATGCTTATGAGATACAACTCCCACCTAATCTTGGTTTGTCCCCTATATTCAATGTATGTGATTTAACTCCATACAAGTCTTATCTAGATGCAGATCAGGAACTCCAACAGGATATAGTCAATGATGACATTCCCAAGCATGATCCTCCACAGTTGCAGAAGGTTTTGGACACCAAAGTGGTCAAACAGACCCGGAACAAACAGTACTTGGAGTATCTAGTCTCTTGGAAGGGAAAACCTAATTCTGAAGCAGTATGGATGACTGAAGAGTAGATCCAGAAACATGGTGCAGATCTTCATACTCTCATCTCAAGTGGACTTGAGATTTCTTCTTCTGGGGAGTATGGTGCAGGAGCACCCCTACAAGACAGAATATTGTCTGCATGACAGGACATTAGTCTATTTTTAGCATGTTTGACTTCATAATGTAATAAGGTCCATTGGACCAATGTGTATGTATTAGATCAGCCTAGGAGAGTGTGTAGGCAGTTAGAGTTCGTTATCAGGTAGTATGGGCTATCCTCTCCCAGCCGCTTGGAAGCTCCCAGTCGCTGGGAATTGAGTTGGTAGTACTTGTAAGTTATTGCTGTAAATAACTCAGATCAGTTAGGGTTTGAGAGGAGATATCATATCATATCAGAGAGAGAGTAGTAGTTATGTTATGTTGTACTGGTGATTGAGTGAGATCCAGAGATCAGTCCAGACATTGTGAAACATTGTTGTAGAAACAGGACATTTGTGTTTCATCTGAATAAGATCTCATCAATTGCATTATCTGGTTTATCAGTTGTTTATGTTTTGATTTCTGTTCTGATTACAAGTTGATGGATTCCTTCAACCCTTCCACCGGCTGATTTCTGTGAATCGGTGGAATGGTCATGCATGTTAGTTTAGGTTGTATTTTAGTTTTCTGTTTATGCATTTCATTGTGTGAGAGATCAGTTAGTAGCATGCTATGAATCAACCTAGCATCCTCATGTGCTAGGTTTAGGAAGATAAACTATTAAGTTTTGATCTGAAGGTGATCTGGCCCGATCATCATATTTTCTTTGTGAAATTGTGTAGTTCTGTGAGTTCGCATGCAGCTGATGGATATACAGGGGTCTGCATGTGCTTTTCCAGACGGAGTGAATCGCATCGTCATCTGCGAGTATATCACTATCCAGATCGGGTTATGAAGCTGACGAAGACTGTATGTTTCAAGTGCATCAGGATGATATAGGTTGGATATATAGTCAGTGTGTATATCATCGTCAGGATCATCTTTTGTGTGTATCCATCATCCGCATATCGCTATCGTATGCGGGAGGAAAAATCATTTTTTTTTGGCTAAGGACCAGAGAGCTCATCATCAGGATATTAAGAGATCACCCGGATATTCATTATCATGTTGCGGAGGATATAAGTGTCTTATATCCTGTTGACATCATCATCAGGTGCATTGACATCATCATCAGGTGCATGTGACGTCATCATCATCAGGATATTGCGAATATCACCCTATGCAAGTTTATCCTACTGTTCCTAAGTGTTTTAGCATCGGCGTAAGTCATCGGCATAAAGTTTGGGTAACATCATCAGGATGTTTCAATATGACCGGATAAGTCATATCATGATGCTGTTGTTTGAGTAGTCAGATATCGGGGTGACGTAAGCATCAAAGGAAAGGTGCTTGAAGTTGTCGTCATCAGGATATATCGGAGGAACCGGATATTTTATATCCTGCTGATGAAGGTGATGCTAAACATCATGCTGATGAAGGTAGAGGTTGGCAGTAAGATGAACAGTGAACATCAGGAGGATGTTTGCACTTGCTGAATATCATGATGCTGCTGACAGGCGAAAGGCAAAAGGTGGAGAAAGTGAACAGTAGTCAGCAGGAGGATATTTCATGCCCCTTCGAAATATGATGATGTTGTCTATGTTAGCAAGAAATATGATGATGATGATAAGCCGATAGCTATTATAACATGCTGGTTGTGTTAATGACTCCTCCTTCCCATTTGTAAGCTTCTGTTACATTTACCTCTGCATCATGAAGATTTGCACTGGATCATGCGGATTTGTGGAATGTCCTAGTGAAGTATGATTCTAGTTTTCTTCTTTTCAATGTTGTATGGCAACATGTATGTGGAATAGTGATCTCAATTAAGTAATTTTGGGAATCTCATTCTCTAACCTTTTTTTTCTCATTTTAATTTAATTGAAATCACTTCCATAACTACAAATCATAATAAATAGTAAGCAGAATAGAGAAATATGCTTACATCTCGTAGATAATTGAAAATCCTTAGCATATTTGAGCTAAGTGCATATAATGTTGAAAATATCATGCAAAGAATTGCAAATAATGGCAAAAATCATGAAAATATCAACATGTAGGCACATTATTTGAGTGAATTCATAGTGCAGAGGTAGAATTGTTGGAGATTTATGCAGACCAAATATAAAGGACAAGATATCTAGAGAAATACTAATGAACTTTGTAGAAATTACTGAAGAACGTAAGGCCCCTGAATGATTAACAGCAACACACATCAACCACTGAGTAATGTCATTAGATTATGAACTAATTAATGGAGACTTGGGATCATAAATTCTTTAAATTCATCATATCTTCCAAGATGTGTAAAGGTTGTTGTGTAACTTTTATTCTATGTTTGTTTATGACTAACATCATCATCAACATAAATTAGCACTAGAAGGAGGGCCTGAACAAGGAATTTCTAGATTTTTGCAAATATTACATAAATATTTCATCATTTCAGCTTAATGTCTGCAAATATCTATTATCTGAGGGGTTTTGATTGTCTCTTTGCAAAGATCTACCTCAAAGCTTCAAAGATTTGTTTAATTTTCTGAGCTTTCAAGTTTTATTCTGAGATATGATAGATCTCATTAAAATTTCAAAACCCTAAAAATTGAAAATAGAATCTCATTTTTAATGGGTGCATATGACGGCAATTGTCAAGTTAACATTCCTTTATTTCAGGAAACTTTGAATAGGCAGTTTTATCCTCAAAGTTTATCTAACTTTGGTTTATCCAGTTGTTATAGGATACACCAGACTGTGGAGAGCAGTGAAACTAATTGTCTAACTTTTATTACAAGGCTGGATCTATATTTGAAAGGAATAATATTTTTTATAGATGTGTTTAGGGTTGAAGTCTGGCAGGAAAATGAAGAAATTCTGGAGCAACAAGTAGATACAACACCAGAAATTATTAGTAGTCTAGACACTGGATTGGACCGCTCTAAGGATTTTGAATTATACTTGTCTAGAAATATACAGTGTAGTCAAATATTAGGTTTATCTACTGATGATGTCATGATTGAAAGTTGGTGCAGATTACATGACGAAGAGCATTCAGAAAGGGATTGTGACGCTTGCTTGGTCATGTTGGAGAAGACTTGAATTCAGGAACGGCAGAGAGAAGAAACACCTCTAATGATGAGTTGTTTAGAAAATACAATAGCTGAATCGGTTATAGAAGGTAAAGAAGAGGAAACATCCTTCCTTGAGTCATTCTATGCTGAGATTGATAGGAGTTCTCTACTTTATGATAAGGGTGATGTAGAGTGCAGGTATGAATCTTTTGAAAATTGTGGAGAAGAAACCACTTGTCAGGATAAAGTCTTTGACTATGATCCTAATACTTTTGATAAGGATAGTGAAACACCTTTCCTTGAGTTATTCTATGATAAAAAGGAATGGAGACAGGTGGAAGAATTTAAATGCATTGTTGCTGGTGAAGTTCCCATGATAGTGTTGTGTGGTTACACAACACGCCCCATTTTAACTTATCAAAACAGGGACCCAACTTTTTGGCTTGGCTTGTGTTGTCTGCTTTCTGGCGGTTTGGTAAAAATAGGTCAGGTGCATCATCATCATGAAGGTCAGGATGAGGTAGGTCATCATCATGAGGTTAGTTTGTCAAAGTTCATATTTTGTTTCTATGACCTCATGGTTAGAAAGAGCTTGAAATTCCATGCAGGTTTGCCTTTTACATCACTTGAAAATTTGTCCATATGAGGGAGTTATGAGCAGTCAAAGTTTTGGTCAAACCTGATAATTGCTGTATGATGAACATCATCATCATGATATTTGAAAAGCCCCCCGATAATATCCTGAGGTCGAAATATCTGGACGTCAACTTTAAGCCATAGTAAGCTTTTCCCGTCGAGTGGTCTTTTGTATCGCCAAAGGTCATCATCATGATCTTACTCTATCACCTGATAAAAATCATGCAGTCCCGAAACATCCGGACGTCAATCTTAAGTGATAGTGTGTTTTACCCGTCAAGCAACCTTGGGCACATCGCGAGCATCATGATATTCTAACATCACCTGATATTATAATATCATGCTGATGATCATCATCACCCTACTTAAGAAATCCACCATCTGCATAATTTGCACGCGCATGTCAAAGTCCTGGTGATCATCATCATCATGATCTTTCAAGGCAGGATCGCATTTCGAAATATCCTCCTGATCTCCTTTTGCATGATCATGATGATCACCCTATCTTTCGAAGAGAGGGTGATATTTCATTCCTAAGTCATGTTGTCAAGATCATCATGATCTTGTTTGTCTACCCGACATTTCGCAATATCCTCCTGCCGAGAAGTATAACCTTTTGCAAATATCCTGATGATGTCATCCCGACCTGATAAACGAAGAAGCAAATATCAGGATGACGTCACCATCACATTTCTCCTTCGGCAGGATATTTTCCAAGGCATGATCCGGTTCGCGAATATGACGATGACGTCATGTTTTAAGATTAACGAAGGCCACGGATATCCTGATGATGTCATCTGGACGTTCAGCAGGATCATATTTTAGATCACCCAGTGCGGATATGATGATGATCATCATCATCATCCTAATCTTTCGAGCGGGTTACATTGGCCGCAAAGGGGTCATTTTACATGCACCACCTGATCATCTTCCTTGGGGGCAACCCGATATTACATTTATCCCCTGATTTTAACGAAACATGACGGTGACGTCATCTTTTGCCTTTTAATGAAGCCCGAATATGACGATGACGTCACCATCATATTCCTTTCCTGCAGCAGGATCATATTCCAAATCCTCCTATTTGTCTTCATCATGATGATGATGATGATGTCTTTCTTTCCCCAATATGTAGAAACGAAACTTCCTGATGTGCTTTTCATCAGAGCATTCAGAAAGGAGGCGCATCATATTTCAGGATATCCTGCGGCTAGATAGAAGGCATATAGTTGGGCATCATCATGATTTTTGGCGTTGGTATAACTATTGCCGTCGGCCAAGTCTAATATTGTCACCCTGATGATATGTGGTCACACCGATGCGAATATGATGATGATGACCCGAAACATACAAACAGAACACGCAAAGCCAGATTCGAATGGTAGAAAAAGGGCGATTATTTCCTTGTATATTTTGAGATCATCATGATCATATTTTGAGCCCGATATACAAGAAAATGGGCGAAAACATGAAGCGATGGAAATTTGGAGCCCGATTGCTTGTAGCTACACATTTTTGGGGGCTTGTTTAATAAAACGTTTTACTTCCTGTTGTTTATCCGCATGATGATGAACTTAATGTTTGTCTGTTTACTTGCAGGAAGTCATGATGCTGCTGCTGAAGCTGAGCATTGAAGTCATGATGCTGTTAGAGCTGCTGCTGAAGCTGAGCATTACAAAGTTACACATGGAGGCAACATGAGCCAGAAATGAGGAGGATATTGTCAAATATGTTGTTCGCCAGCTGGAGACCGAATCAAGTTGAAGATGCTGGAATATTCTGTGCCAGCTGTGCGTTTGTCAACTGACGAAGCATGTGCTTTTCATCTGGACCGTTGTTTGTTATGAGAGGATCCTGATCCTTGGATCACTGTAACCGTTTTCTGGCATTTGCTCTATATAAAGGCCAGAGCCTGAGAAGAAAAAAGAGAGGGAGATACATTAGAATACACAGACGCATCTGGCGCAAAAAGTCAATTACTGTAGAATCAATTAGGAGATCGGATTACTGAGACTAATGAGGATAGAATTGTTGAAATGTCAAGGTTCTTTCTTCAGATCACTGTAAATGTACCTGTTCTTGAGCATACTGAATGGATATGAAGTTTCAGATTACATCCTGATTGTAAATTTTACGTAATCTTCTTGTTGATTCCTGGATATGTAATGGTGAATGCTGTGTTCAACTGGAAGCGCTTTCATTTCATTACATGTTGTTGTCAACTTTTCCTTTGAAGATTTGCACTAGATCATGCGGATTTGTGGAATGTCCTGGTGAAGTATGATTTTAGTTTCCTTCTTTTCATTGCATGTATGGGAGCTTGTATGTGGATCAGTGATCTAAGTCCAGTAGTTTTGGGAATCTCATTCTTTAACCCTTTTCCTTTTTTCAATTTCATAAATTCATCACCATAACTGCAAATCATGATAAATAACAAGCAGAAACAGTGAAATATGCTGAAATCCCGTAGGTAACTGAAGATCATTAGCATATTTGAGTTAAATGCATGTAGTATTGAAAATATCATGCAAAGAATCATAAATAATGGTAGAAATCATGCAAATATCAGCCTGTAGGCACATTATTTGACTAAATTTACAGTGCAGACGTAGAATTGTTGGAGATTTATGCAGAGCAAACATCCAGAGCAAGATATTTGAAGATAATGATGATGAACTTTGCAGAGACACGTAAGGCCCCTGAATGGAAAACAGCAACACACATCAACCACTGAGTAACGTCAGTAGATTAAGACCTAATCAACGGAGACTTGGGATCATGAATTCTTTGAATTCATCGTATCTTTCAAGATGAGTAAAGGTTGTTATGTAACTTTTATTCTATGTTTGCGAATGACTAACATCATGACCAACATAAATTGGTGCTAGAAGGAGGGCTGAGCTGTTTCTCAGCATCATCAATAGAAGGAGGGCTGAACTGGAAAAGGCACCGCTGCTTCAGTCATCATTCATTTTGTATAGGCCCCTCGCTTCTAACGCAACATAAATTGGCCCTAGAAGGAGGGCATGAGCCATTTCTCAGCAAATAAATCATGTTCAGTCGAAGTGATATCCCCTGCCTCAGTTTAGCAGCCCGCTTTAAATCTTGCAAACATATCTGCAGGCCCCTCGCTTCTAACGCAACATAAATTGGCGCTAGAAGGAGGGCTAGCCCAGAAGATAACGCAACATCATCAGTATTTTCAGGTTTGATAGCGTATAGGAGTAAGGTATCCTCAGATCACTCGTGAATTTCAGTAAATTTTGTAAATATTTGCTGTGACAAGATTGTATATGCACATTCTGTGTAAAGATTTCTAGATCTCACATAAATATTGCAGGCTTTACAGTAGATCTCTCTGAATTCACTAATATCGGCTACAGATGCGTAAATTTGTCCAAGCTTTGAGAATTTGAGCTTTAGGCACTCGAGATCTTGTGTTACGGGTCAGAGTATCCCAATATCCTGTCACATTTTTGGATTTTCTGCAAATATTGCATAAATATTTCAGCATTTCAGTTAAATGTCTGCAAATACCTCTTACCTGAGATGTTTTGGTTGCACCTTTGCAAAGATCTAGCCCAAAGCATCAAATATTTGTTTGATTTTCTGGACTTTCAAGTTTTAGTCTGAGATATGATAGATCTCCTTAAAATTTCAAAATACTAAAGAATTGAAAAATATAGTCTCATTTTGATGGATGTATATGAAGATAATTGTCAAATTAACATTCCTTTATTTCAGGAAACTTTAAATAGGCAGCTTTACCCTCACAGTTTGTCTAACTTTGGTTTATCTACCTGTTGCAGGATACACTAGACTGCAGAACACAGTGAAATAAATTGCTTAACTTTCCTTACAAGGTTGGATTTATATTTGAAAGGACTAATATTCTTTCTGGATGTGTTCAGGGTTGAAATTTGCCAGGAAAATGAAGAAATCTGCCAGGAAAATGAAGAAATTCTGGAGCAACAAGCATATGCAGCACCAGAAGTTATTAATTGTCCAGACATTGAAGTAGATCGATCTGAAGATTTTGAATTATACTTGTCTAGAAATATACAGTGTAGTCAAATATTAGGTTTGCCCATTGATGATGTCTTGATTGAAAGCTGGTGCAGATTACATGATGAAGAGCATTCAGAAAGGGATTGTTACCCTTGCTTGGTCATGTTGAAAAAGATTCTAGAAAATACAGTAGCTGAATCAGTTCCAGAAGGTAATGAAGAGGAAACATCTTTCCTGGATTCATGTTATGGTGAGATTGATGGGAGTTCTCTACTTCCTAATACAAGTAAGGATCAGTCAGTATGCAGGTATGAATCTTGTGAAAATTTTAGAGAAGAAATCACTCATCAGGATGATATTTTTGATTCTGATCCTAATACTTTTGATAAAGAAGATGAAACATCTTTCCTGGAGTCATTCTATGGTAAAGAGAAGTGTAAACAGATAGTAGAGCAATTTAAATGCACTCCTGATGATGAAGTTCCTATGATGGTAACTCAGGGAGTCATAGAGAAGAAAATAAATGCTGATTTATTACCTGACTTCTTTGAATTAAATGATCAAATGCAAGAATGTTGCAGGTTAAAGGAACCAGATCCTCTAATAGATAGAAAATGTGAATTATTTAATGAACAATTCCTGAAAGATGAAGATGTAGAAGATTTTGGAGTTGTTGTGCATAATCGGATGTCACTCCAGAAATATTTTGAAAATGAAACAGGGGAGTGTCCTCATCAAGTGAAAGTTGTTTCTCCTTTACAGTCAAATGATTTAGAAATGATAAATTTCTGTATATTAGGTTGTGATAATAAAGATACTTATTTAGATGCTGATGTGCAGGAAATTGAAGAAAATATTGAGAAGTTTCCTGAACTGGAGGATAAACTGAACATCCAGAATGGAGGGATAAGGCTGGATAAAGATGAAGAATTAATACATCAAAGGTCATACATCCTTCAATTTGAAGAGGGACCAGGCACTGAGCCAAGCAGTGAAAATATAATGACAAATGGAAGATCAACTGCCAATGAAGAAGCATGTCCAACAAAGCCAGAAATACACCAGGTTGTATTTCTCCTTTCCACAGTAAATAATGTTGAATACTATTTTAATTATGGAAATTCAGAAGATAAGACATGCATATGGATTAATCATGAACATGATGAGCTTCCTCAGTTGCTGATCATCAAGAGTTGTTCTGTTGAATACAGTAAATTCAGAATATCAGAATATTCTTCAGAATATAAAGATAAATTTGCTAGGTTGAGAACCATAACTAATACCCTGATGCTCCTGCACAATCAAAAGAAGTATGCAAATACAGGTGTCCTTAGGTCTTTTTCTGGTTTTTGTTTGCCTAGTAGTGGTTTGTATATGATTTTGTAGGTTAGTTGTTTGTACAGTCTGCTTGTTTTGCTTTCTTGTTCTGTTCCTGTTGTTTCCTTTTTGTAGGTTAGTTGTTTGTATAGTGTTTCTTCTGTTTTGTGTTGTTTTGGTTGAGTTTTGTTTTGGTAAGTCAAGATGATGCACTTCATCACCTAAGAAAATAACTAAATTGTTAGGATTCAAGTGATGAGATCAGATTTAGATATAGATTGTAATTCATTCTGATAAATACTCATGATCAGGTTTATGATGTCTTTTCATCAAGGTGCCTTTTCTTGTCCAAAGTGAATCAAACACAATGAAACACCTAACAGCCTTGGGCTTGTTGAAGATATGAGTATAGGTGTTAAGTGAAAAATCTAAAGGGACTCCCTTGCTACCAATACAATCTCCAACCTAAAGCTGCAAGTGACTACCCCTTGTATAAATGAGCTGACATGATGATATCAAATATAAGTATATAAATAGAAAATATATAAACAATAAACTTAGGCCATCTAAGTAACTCTACCGGGGCTATGGACGCCTGCTGGCAGTGGGGCTCTACTTAGGGAGATTGTATAGATAACCTTGCCGGGGTTATGGACACCTGCTGGCAGCAAGGCTCTATCCAGGTTGGCTATGAGGGATGATCTCCAACTATGTAGTTTAACACCAGTTACTTATGTTTTCAACTTACTTTCAAGATGAGGATAATTAATCATATGCACACACCTGATCCTTTGTTAGCACTGTTACCTTGATGAAACTTTATCATTCAAAGATCATGATGATTTTACTTAGAAAGAATTAGAATACTATAGATGAATATGATCATATCACTTGAATTATTTGAATTTTGTTGTTTTCTTTGGTGGCAAGTTGTTGTGTGGTTACACAACACGCCCCATTTTAACTTATCAAAACAGGGACCCAACTTTTTGGCTTGGCTTGTGTTGTCTGCTTTCTGGCGGTTTGGTAAAAATAGGTCAGGTGCATCATCATCATGAAGGTCAGGATGAGGTAGGTCATCATCATGAGGTTAGTTTGTCAAAGTTCATATTTTGTTTCTATGACCTCATGGTTAGAAAGAGCTTGAAATTCCATGCAGGTTTGCCTTTTACATCACTTGAAAATTTGTCCATATGAGGGAGTTATGAGCAGTCAAAGTTTTGGTCAAACCTGATAATTGCTGTATGATGAACATCATCATCATGATATTTGAAAAGCCCCCCGATAATATCCTGAGGTCGAAATATCCGGACGTCAACTTTAAGCCATAGTAAGCTTTTCCCGTCGAGCAGTCTTTTGTATCGCCAAAGGTCATCATCATGATCTTACTCTATCACCTGATAAAAATCATGCAGTCCCGAAACATCCGGACGTCAATCTTAAGTGATAGTGTGTTTTACCCGTCAAGCAACCTTGGGCACATCGCGAGCATCATGATATTCTAACATCACCCGATATTATAATATCATGCTGATGATCATCATCACCCTACTTAAGAAATCCACCATCTGCATAATTTGCACGCGCATGTCAAAGTCCTGGTGATCATCATCATCATGATCTTTCAAGGCAGGATCGCATTTCGAAATATCCTCCTGATCTCCTTTTGCGTGATCATGATGATCACCCTATCTTTCGGAGAGAGGGTGATATTTCATTCCTAAGTCATGTTGTCAAGATCATCATGATCTTGTTTGTCTACCCGACATTTCGCAATATCCTCCTGCCAAGAAGTATAACCTTTTGCAAATATCCTGATGACGTCATCCCAACCTGATAAACGAAGAAGCAAATATCAGGATGACGTCACCATCACATTTCTCCTTCGGCAGGATATTTTCCAAGGCATGATCCGGTTCGCGAATATGACGATGACGTCATGTTTTAAGATTAACGAAGGCCACGGATATCCTGATGATGTCATCTGGACGTTCAGTAGGATCATATTTTAGATCACCCAGTGCGGATATGATGATGATGATCATCATCATCCTAATCTTTCGAGCGGGTTACATTGGCCGCAAAGGGGTCATTTTACATGCACCACCTGATCATCTTCCTTGGGGGCAACCTGATATTACATTTATCCCCTGATTTTAACGAAACATGACGGTGACGTCATCTTTTGCCTTTTAATGAAGCCCGAATATGACGATGATGTCACCATCATATTCCTTTCCTGCAGCAGGATCATATTCCAAATCCTCCTATTTGTCTTCATCATCATGATGATGATGATGTCTTTCTTTCCCCAATATGCAGAAACAAAACTTCCTGATGTGCTTTTCATCAGACCATTCAGAAAGGAGGCGCATCATATTTCAGGATATCCTGCAGCTAGATAGAAGGCATATAGTTGGGCATCATCATGATTTTTGGCGTTGGTATAACTATTGCCGTTGGCCAAGTCTAATATTGTCACCCTGATCATATGTGGTCACACCGATGCGAATATGATGATGATGACCCGAAACATACAAACAGAACACGCAAAGCCGGATTCGAAGGGTAGAAAAAGGGCGATTATTTCCTTGTATATTTTGAGATCATCATGATCATATTTTGAGCCCGATATACAAGAAAATGGGCGAAAACATGAAGCGATGGAAATTTGGAGCCCGATTGCCTGTAGCTACACATTTTTGGGGGCTTGTTTAATAAAATGTTTTACTTCCTGTTGTTTATCCGCATGATGATGAACTTAATGTTTGTCTGTTTACTTGCAGGAAGTCATGATGCTGCTGCTGAAGCTGAGCATTGAAGTCATGATGCTGTTAGAGCTGCTGCTGAAGCTGAGCATTACAAAGTTACACATGGAGGCAACATGAGCCAGAAATGAGGAGGATATTGTCAAATATGCTGTTCGCCAGCTGGAGACCGAATCAAGTTGAAGATGCTGGAATATTCTGTGCCAGCTGTGCGTTTGTCAACTGACGAAGCATGTGCTTTTCATCTGGACCGTTGTTTGTTATGAGAGGATCCTGATCCTTGGATCACTGTAACTATTTTCTGGCATTTGCTCTATATAAAGGCCAGAGCCTGAGAAGAAAAAAGAGAGGGAGATACATTAGAATACACAGACGCATCTGGCGCAAAAAGTTAATTACTGTAGAATCAATTAGGAGATCGGATTACTGAGACTAATGAGGATAGAATTGTTGAAATGTCAAGGTTCTTTCTTCAGATCACTGTAAATGTACCTGTTCTTGAGCATACTGAATGGATATGAAGTTTCAGATTACATCCTGATTGTAAATTTTACGTAATCTTCTTGTTGATTCCTGGATATGTAATGGCGAATGCTGTGTTCAACTGGAAGCGCTTTCATTTCATTACATGTTGTTGTCAACTTTTCCTTTGAAGATTTGCACTAGATCATGCGGATTTGTGGAATGTCCTGGTGAAGTATGATTTTAGTTTCCTTCTTTTCATTGCATGTATGGGAGATTGTATGTGGATTAGTGATCTAAGTCCAGTAGTTTTGGGAATCTCATTCTTTAACCCTTTTCCTTTTTTCAATTTCATAAATTCATCACCATAACTGCAAATCATGATAAATAACAAGCAGAAACAGTGAAATATGCTGAAATCCCATAGGTAACTGAAGATCATTAGCATATTTGAGTTAAATGCATGTAGTATTGAAAATATCATGCAAAGAATCATAAATAATGGTAGAAATCATGCAAATATCAGCCTGTAGGCACATTATTTGACTAAATTTACAGTGCAGAGGTAGAATTGTTGGAGATTTATGCAGAGCAAACATCCAGAGCAGGATATTTGAAGATAATGATGATGAACTTTGCAGAGACACGTAAGGCCCCTGAATGGAAAACAGCAACACACATCAACCACTGAGTAACGTCAGTAGATTAAGACCTAATCAACGGAGACTTGGGATCATGAATTCTTTGAATTCATCGTATCTTTCAAGATGAGTAAAGGTTGTTATGTAACTTTTATTCTATGTTTGCGAATGACTAACATCATGACCAACAGATAGTAACCCAGGAAATTGTAGAAAAGAAAATAAATGCTGATGTACTATCTAACTTGTCCAAATTGAATGATCAAATGCAAGAATGTTGCAGGACAATGGAACCAGATGACATATTGGGTGGTAGATGTGAGTTATTTCATGAACAATTTATCAAAGTTGAAGATGTAGAAAGCTTTGGAATTGTTGTGCATAATCAGATGCCAATCCAATGTCATTTTGAAAATGAAATAGGGGAGTATTCCTATCAATTGAGAGTTGTTTCACCTTTACAGTTAAATGATTTAGAAATGATAAATTTTTGTATATCAAGTTATGAAGATACTCATTTAGATGCTGATGTGCAGAAAATTAAAGAAAACATTGAGGTGCTGCCTGAAGTCAAGAATCAGACATACATCCAAAATGAGGAGACAAAGCTGGATAAAGATGAAGGATTAATATTTCAAGAGTCATACATTCTTTAATTTGAAGTGAGACTAGACACTGAGCTGAGCAATGAGAATGAAAAGTTCAATGGAGGACCAGCTGTCAATGAAGAAGCATGTCCAACAGAGCCAGAAATACATCAGGTTGTATTTCTCCTTTCCACAGTAAATGATGTTGAATACTATTTTGATTATGGAAATTCAGGAGATAACACATGCATATGGATTAATCATGAACCTTATGAGGTTCCTTAGTTGCTGATCGTCAAGAGTTATTCTGTTAAACACAGTGAATCTAGAATACAAGAATATTTTTTAGAATACAAAGATGAATTAGTGAGGTTTAGAACCATAACAAGTGCTCTGATGCTCCTACACAATATAAGGAAGTATGCAAATACAGGTGTCTTTGGGTCTTATCATGGTTTTATTTGCCTTATAGGGTTTGTATATAGTTTGGTAGAATAGTTGTTTTATTTATTTCCTTGCTTTCTTGTTTTGTTTTCTGTTATTTCTTTCCTTGCTTTCTTGTTTTCTTTCCTTGCTTAGTGTGTTTGCTTTTGTTCGTTTGCTTGTTGAGTTCTATTTTGGTTAGTCAAGATGATGCAGCTCATCACCCCAAGAAAATAACTAAATTGTTAAGATTCAGGTGATGAGAAAAAATTCATATATAGGTTATGACTCATTTTGAGAAGTATTTGGCGATCAGGTCTGTGATATTTTTTCATCAGTGTGCCTTTTCTTGACCAAAGTGACTATTTCACAATGACTCACCTAATAGCCTTGGGTTTGTTGAACACACAAGTATAGGTGTTAAATGAAAAATCTAAAAGGACTCCCTTGCTACCAGTGCAATCTCCAACCTAAATCAGCAAGTGATCACACCTTGCACACTAAGCTTACATGATGACATCATATGAATATATACAGAAATTTTGAAAATCTAAAAAAATATATATATAATAAAAATAGGCCGTCTAAGTAACTCTACTGGGGCTATAGATGCCTGCTGGCAGTGGGTCTCTACTTAGGAGGATTGCATAGATAACCTTGCCAGGGCTATGGATGCTTGCTGGTAGCAAGGCTCTATCCAGGGTGGCTATGAGGGATGCTCCCAAACTATGTAGCTTAACATCAGTTACTCGTGCTTTCAACTTGCTTTCAAGATGAGGATAATTAATCATTTGTACACACCTGATCCTTTGTTAGCATTGTTGCCATGATGAAAACCTTATCATTCAGAAAGATTATAAGTGCTCATGCTTAGAAAGACTTAGAATACTATGTTAGAATGTGATCACATCACTTGAATCATTGGAATTTAGTTTGTTTTCTTTAGTGGCAAGTTGTTGTGTGGTTATAGAACACACCCCATTTTGACTTGACAAAACAGGGACCCAACTTTGCTGGCTTGTTCCCTTGCTTTTGTGCTCCGGGCGGTAATGGTAAAACAGCATCAGTCAGTATGTATGTGCTTAATGTTAGGTATATTTGTGATCTTGAAGTCTGATCCCACATTCCAAATTCTAAATCTTTCCTCAAGAAGCCTGCCATGTGAAAGAGTGTACAATTCTAGGTAGGTTTGCCTTTTACATCACCCTGAAATTCAGCCAAATGAGAAAGTTATGGCTGGTCAACGTTCTAATCAACCCTTATATTCGAGAGGGGGGGGTCATTTTCCAAACATCAGTCACCTTGTGTAATATCACCCTGATATTACAATTATCACCCTGCTATTATAAGATCACCCGATCTTACTAAGATCACCTCCATGACAGTTTATCACCCGTTAATAATTTGGTCTGAAACTCCGGACGTCAATCTTAGGTGATAGTGGTATTTACCCATCAGACAGCTTCATATATCTTGTGGGGGTCATATTTTGAATATCACCTGATCTTCTGAATATCACTCGATATTTCAAATATCACCCTGCCGCAGAATATCAACCCAGTGCCAATATGCCGATGACGTCATCCAATCCTGATGAACAAAGAAATTAGGAAATCACCCTGATGGTGATGTCATCATCCTTTCTACCTCACGGAGGTACATATCCAACGATCACCCTTCTAAATAACATGACGGTGACATCATCCTGATCTTTTGAAAGGGGGTCACATTCTTTAATATGACTCATCTTCGTTAACATGATGATGACGTCAGCTTATCCCATTCCACAGAGGACCTAATATGATGATGACATCATCAATCGACTTGAACTCTGAAGGTCATCTAATTTCTAACATCCATCATATTTTCTAATATGATTGATCTTTCCTAACATGACGGTGATGTCATTCTGACCTGACATAAAAAGCTTGACATGATTGTGACATCATCTTATTCGGAGGGTGATATTTCTCAATATCAGGGTCATATTTCTTAACATCTTGATTTTCTTCAGCATGACCATGACATCAGCCTTTCACATTTTAACGAAGCCCATCCATGATGATGACATCATCATCCTATCCTGATCTATGAAGAAAGTCATATTAGTTAATATCCCTCATATTAACTAGTGTGCATACTTGGACCTGATAGTTTTATTCAATGGAATTTAGTGAACAAAAGCGCATGTATTGCATATGCATTATCTTATGCATGCGATAACTAAAAATGCAAGGCTTGCATATCATATGAAGGGTCACATTACCCTTGGAATACAAAAAAAGCTACTACAAGGTGAAACTATTTGCAAAAATTCAAAGAAACTCAAAAAATCAGGAAATTTTTTACCTTCCCCTTGGCAGGGTCATAACTCCTAGCTATTTTGTCAGAATTTATACTTTTTGGACTCATTGGAAAGATAAACTAATTATCTAGTTTGAGTTGCCTGGTCTTGAGCCCTAATTCCACTCCTAAGGCCTTTGAAAATGTAATTTACTAAGATGTAGAAAATACCAAAAAATCATATTTTTTGATATTTTTATCAAAAAATCACTTAAATGACCCTGGCCCTGATCAAATATTGAAACTATTTTAGGGCCTGATAGCATGTTTTCAAGTCAACGATAGTCACCCAGACCCTCTTGACCACCTATGGACATTTAATTATGTGAATTTTCACAGATGCTCAATATTCATAACCCAATATATATATATATATAGGTTTGCACATTCACAGCTTGATAAAATATAAATGTTTATTTTCCTGCTAGTTGTTAAATGATGATGCTTAATTCTTGTCTGTTTGTTGCAGGATATTGGAGCTGTATGAAGTGGCTAAAAATTGCCAATTGGTAGGCAACATGAACTAGAGCTGGGGAGGATATCATCAAATATGTTGTGTGCCAGCTGGAAGGTGGACTGAGTCGAAGATACTAGAATATTCTATACCAGCTGTACTGGCAGCCACGTGCTATTCATCTTGACCGTTGATTGTTCTGAGAAGGATCCTAATCCTTGGATCATTGTAACTATTTTGTGGCCTTTGTTCTATAAAAGGGCTAGAACTTGTCCAAATAAGAGGAGGATCATAATAGAAGAAAAATATTTGGGAAAATAAGGCCAATTACTATAGAATTAAAAAGAGATTGGATTACTGAGACTACTGAGGATTGAATTGTTGAAATGTCAAGGTTCTTTCTTCAGATCATTGTAAATGTACCTTTTGTAAAGCATATTGAATTGAGATGAAGCTTCAGATTACATCCTGATTGTAAACTTTACGTAATCTTTAAGTTGATTTCTGGATATGTAATAGTGAATGTTGTGTTCAACTAGAAGCACTTTCATTTTATTGCATGTTGTTGTCAACTTTTCCTTTGAAGATTTGCACTGGATCATGTGGATTTGTGGAATGTCCTGGTAAAGAATGATTCTAGTTTTCTTCTTTTCACTGTTGTATGGGAACATGTATGTGGAATAGTGATCTCAGTTAAGTAATTTTGGGAATCTCATTCTCTAACATTTTTTTTCTCATTTTAATTTTATTGAAATCACTTCCAGAACTGTAAATTGTGATAAATAGCAAGCAGAATAGAGAAATATGCTGACATCTCGTAGATAATTTAAAATCCTTAGCATATTTGAGCTAAGTGCATATAGTGTTGAAAATATCATGCAAAGAATTGCAAATAATGGTAACAATCATGCAAATATCAACTTGTAGGCACATTATTTGAGTGAATTCATAGTGCAGAGGTAGAATTGTTGGAGATTTATGCAGAGCAAATATAAAGGACAGGATATCTGGAGAAATAATGGAGAACTTTGTAGAAATTACTAAAGAATGTAAGGCCCTTGAATGATTAACATCAACACACATCAACCACTGAGTAACATCAGTAGATTATGAACTAATTAACGGAGACTTGGGAACATGAATTCTTTGAATTCATCATATCTTTCAAGATGAGTAAAGGTTGTTGTGTAACTTTTATTCTATGTTTGTTTATGACTAACATCATCATCAACATAAATTAGCACTAGAAGGAGGGCCTGAACAAGCAATTTCTGGATTTTTACAAATATTACATAAATATTTCATCATTTCAGCTTAATGTCTGCAAATATCTCTTATCTAAGGGCTTTTGATTGTATCTTTGCAAAGATCTACCTCCAAGCTTCAAAGATTTGTTCAATTTTTTGAGCTTTCAAGTTTTATTTTGAGATATGATAGATCTCATTAAAATTTTAGAATCCTAAAAATTGAAAATAGAATCTCATTTTCAATGGATGCATATGAGGGCAATTGTCAAGTTAGCATTCCTTTATTTCAGGAAACTTTGAATAGGTAGTTTTATCCTCAAAGTTTATCTAACTTTGGTTTATCCAGTTGTTGTAGGATACACCAGACTGTGGAGCACAGTGAAATTAATTGTTAACTTTTCTTACAAGGCTGGATCTATATTTGAAAGGAATAATATTTTTTATAGATGTGTTCAGGGCTGAAGTCTGGTAGGAAAATGATGAAATTCTGGAGCAACCAGTAGATACAGCACCAAAAATTATTAGTAGTCCAGACATTGGAGTGGACCGCTCTAAGGATTTTGAATTATACTTGTCTAGAAATATACAGTGTAGTTAAATATTAGGTTTATCTACTGATGATGTCCTCATTGAAAGTTGGTGCAGATTACATGACGAAGCGCATTCAGAAAGGGATTGTGATGCTTGCTTGGTCATGTTGGAGAAGACACAAATTCTAGAACAACAGAGAGAAGAAACACCCCTAATGATGAGTTGTTTAGAAAACACAATAGCTGAATCGGTTATACAAGGTAAAGAAGAGGAAACATCCTTCCTTGAGTCATTCTATGATGAGATTGATAGGAGTTCTCTACTTTATGAGAAGGGTGAGGCAGAGTGCAGTTATGAATCTTTTGAGAATTGTGGAGAAGAAACCACTTGTTAGGATAAAGTCTTTGATTTTGATCCTAATACTTTTGATAAGGATAGTGAAACACCTTTCCGTGAGTTATTCTATGATAAAAAGGAATGGAGATTGCTGGAAGAATTTAAATACATTGCTGCTAGTGAGGTTCCCATGATAGTAACCCAGGAAATTGTAGAAAAGAAAATAAATGCTGATGTACTATCTAACTTGTCCAAATTGAATGATCAAATGCAAGAATGTTGCAGGACAATGGAACCAGATGCCATACTGGGTGGTAGATGTGAGTTATTTGATGAACAATTCATGAAAGTTGAAGATGCAGAAAGCTTTGGAATTGTTGTGCATAATCAGATACCAATCCAATGTCATTTTGAAAATGAAATAGAGGAGAATTCCTATCAATTGAGAGTTGTTTCACCTTTACAGTTAAATGATTTACAAATGATAAATTTATGTACATCAGGTTATGAAGATACTCATTTAGATGCTGATGTGCAAAAAATTAAAGAAAACATTAAGGTGCTTCCTAAAGTCAAGAATCAGACATACATCCAGATTGAGGAGACAAAGCTGAATAAAGATGAAAGATTAATATTTCAAGAGTCATACATTCTTCAATTTGAAGTAAGACTAGACACTGAGCTGAGCAATGAGAATGCAAAGTTAAATGGAGGACCAGCTATCAATGAAGAAGCATGTCCAACAGAGCCAGAAATACATCAGGTTGTATTTCTCCTTTCCACAGTAAATGATGTTGAATACTATTTTGATTATGGAAATTCAGGAGATAAGACATGCATATGGATTAATCATGAACATGATGAACTTCCTTAGTTGCTGATCGTCAAGAGTTATTCTCTTAAACTCAGTCAATCTAGAATACAAGAATATTTTTCAGAATACAAAGATGAATTTGTGAGGGTTAGAACCATAACAAGTGGCCTGATGCTCCTGCACAATATAAGGAAGTATGCAAATACAGGTGTCTTTGGGTCTTATCATGGGTTTTATTTGCCTTGTAGGGTTTGTATATAGTTTGGTAGAATAGTTGTTTTGTTTCTTTCCTTGCTTTCTTGTTTTGTTTTCTGTTGTTTCCTTTTGTAGTTAGTCGTTTGTATAGTTTGATTAGTGTGTTTGCTTTTGTTTGTTTGCTTGTTGAGTTCTATTTTTGTTAGTCAAGATGATGCAGCTCATCACCCTAAGAAAATAACTAAATTGTTAAGATTCAAGTTATGAGAACAAATTCATATATAGGTTATGACTCATTTTAAGAAGTATTTGGGGATCAGGTCTGTGATATTTTTTCATCAGGGTGCCTTTTCTTGACCAAAGTGACTCTTTCACAATGACTCACCTAATAGCCTTGGGTTTGTTGAACACACAAGTATAGGTGTTAAATGAAAAATCTAAAGGGACTCCCTTGCTACCAGTGCAATCCCCAATCTAAATCAGCAAGTGATCACACCTTGCACACTAAGCTTACATGATGACATCATATGAATACATACAGAAATTTTGAAAATCTAAAAAAATATATATAATAATAAAAATAGGCCATCTAAGTAACTCTACCGGGGCTATAGACACCTGCTGGCAGTGGGGCTCTACTTAGGGGGGTTTCATAGATAACCTTGCCGGGGCTATGGACGCTTGCTGTTAGCAAGGCTCTATCCAGGTTGGCTATGAGGGATGCTCCCAAACTATGTAGCTTAACATCAGTTACTTGTGCTTTCAACTTGCTTTCAAGATGAGGATAATTAATCATTTGCACACACTTGATCCTTTGTTAGCATTGTTGCCATGATGAAAACCTTATCATTCAGAAAGATTATAAGTGCTCATGCTTAGAAAGAGTTAGAATACTATGTTAGAATGTGATCGCATCACTTGAATCATTGGAATTTAGTTTGTTTTCTTCGGTGGTAAGTTGTTGTGTGGTTACACAACATGCCCCATTGAGACTTGACAAAACAGGGACCCAACTTTGCTGGCTTGCTCCCTTGCTTTTGTGCTCTGAGCTGTAATGGTAAAATAGCATCAGTCAGTATGTATGTGCTTAATGTCAGGTATATTTGTGATCTTGAAGTCTGAGCCCAAATTCCAAAGTCTAACTCTTTCCTCAAGAAGCCTGCCATGTGAAAGAGTGTAAAATTCTAGGCAGGTTTGCCTTTTACATCACCTTGAAATTTGGCCAAATGAGAAAGTTATGGCCAGTCAAAGTTCTAGTCAACCCTAATATTCGAGAGGGGGGTAATATTCCAACCATCAGTCACCTTGTGTAATATCACCCTGATATTACAAATATTGCCCTGATATTATAAGATCACCTGATCTTACTAAGATCACCCCGATGCCAGTTTATCACCTGATAATCATTTGGTCCGATACTCCAGACGTCAATCTTACGTGATAGTGGTATTTACCCGTCAGACAACTTTATATATCTTGTGGGGGTTATATTTTGAATATCACCCGATCTTGCGAATATCACCTGATATTTCAAATATCACCCTGCCACAGAATATCAGCCCAGTGCCAATATGTCGATGACGTCATCCAATCCCGATGAACAAAGAAATCAGGAAATCACCCTGATGGTGACGTCATCATCCTTTTTACCTCACGGAGGTACGTATCCAATGATCACCCTTCTAAATAACATGACGGTGACATCATCCTGATCTTTTGAAAGGGGGTCACATTCGTTAATATGACTCATCTTTGTTAACATAATGATGACATCAGCTTATCCCATTCCACAAGGGACCTGATATGACGATGATGTCATCAATCGCTTAAACTCTGAAGGTCATCTAATTTCTAACATCTATCATCTTTTCTAATATGATTGATCTTTCCTAACATGATGATGACGTCATTCTGACCTGATATAAAAATCTTGACATGACCGTGATGTCATCTTATTCGGAGGGTGATATTCCTCAATATCAGGGTCATATTTCTTAACATTCTAATTTCCTTCAGTATGACCATGATGTCAACCTTTCACATTTTAACGAAGCCCATCCATCATGATGACATCATCATCATATCCCGATCTATGAAGAAAGTCATATTAGTTAATATCCCTCATATTAACTAATGTGCATACCCGGACCCGATAGTTTTATTCAATACAATTTTGTGAACAAAAGCGCATGTATTGCATATGCATGATCTTATGCATGCAATAACTAAAAATGTAAGGCTTGCATATCATATGAAGGGTCAAATTAACCTTAGAATACAAAAAAAGCTACTGCAAGGTGAAACTATTTGTAAAAATTTAGAGAAACTCAAAAAATTAGGAAATTTTTGACCTTCCCCTTGGTAGGGTCATAACTCCTAGCTATTTTGTCAGAATTTAAACATTTTGGACTCATTGGAAAGATAAACTAATTATCTAGCTTGAGTTACTTGGTCTTCAGCCCTAATTATGCTCCTAAGGCCTCCGAAAATGCAATTTACTAAGATGTAGAAAATACCAAAAAATCATATTTTTTTATATTCTTATCAAAAAATCACACAAATGATCCTTGACCTGATCAGATATTGAAACTATTTTAGGGCTTGATAGCATGTTTTCCAGTCAATGATAGTCACCCAAACCCTCTTGACCACCTATGGACATTTAATTATGCGAATGTTCATAGATGCTCAATATTCATAACCCGATATATATAGGTTTGCACATTCACAGCCTGACAAAATATAAATGTTTATTTTCCTACTAGTTGTTAAATGATGATGCTTAATTCTTGTCTATTTGTTGTAGGATGTTGGAGCTGTATGAAGTGGCTGAAAATTGCCAACTGGCAGGCAACATGAACCAGAACTGGGGAGGATATCATTAAATATGTTGTGTGCCAGCTGGAAGGTGGACTGAGTCGAAGATACTAGAATATTCTATACCAGTTGTACTGGCAGCCACATGCTGTTCATCTGGACCATTGATTGTTCTGAGAAGGATCCTAATCCTTGGATCATTGTAACTATTTTCTGGCCTTTGTTCTATAAAAGGGCTAGAACTTGTCCAAATAAGAGGAGGATCATAATAGAAGAAAAATATCTAGCAAAATAAGGCCAATTATTGTAGAATTAAAAAGAGATTGGATTACTGAGACTAATGAGGACTGAATTGTTGAAATGTCAAGGTTCTTTCTTCAGATCATTGTAAATATATCTATTCTAAAGCATACTGAATTGAGATGAAGCTTCAGATTACATCCTGATTATAAACTTTACATAATCTTCAAGTTGATTTCTGGATATGTAATGGTGAATGTTGTGTTCAACTGGAAGCGCTTTCATTTTATTGCATGTTGTTGTCAACTTTTCCTTTGAAGATTTGAACTGGATCATGCAGATTTGTGGAATGTCCTCATGAAGTATGATTCTAGTTTTCTTCTTTTCACTGCTGTATGGGAACATGTATGTGGATCAGTGATCTCAGTTAAGTAATTTTGGGAATCTCATTCTCTAACCTTTTTTTTTTCTCATTTTAATTTCATTGAAATCACTTCCATAACTACAAATCATGATAAATAGCAAGCAAAATAGAGAAATATGCTGACATCTCGTAGATAATTGGAAATCCTTAGCATATTTGAGCTAAGTGCATATAGTGTTGAACATATCATGCAAAGAATTGCAAATAATAGTAAAAATCATGCAAATATGAACTTGTAGGCACATTATTTGAGTGAATTGATAGTGTAGAGGTAGAATTGTTGGAGATTTATGTAGAGAAAATATAAAGGAGATGATATCTGGAGAAATATTGATGAACTTTGTAGAAATTACTGAAGAACGTAAGGCCCCTGAATGATTAACAACAACACACATCGACCACTGAGTAACATCAGTAGATTATGAACTAATTAACGGAGACTTGGGATCATGAATTCTTTGAATTCATCGTATCTTTCAAGATGAGTAAAGGTTGTTGTGTAACTTTTATTCTATGTTTGTTAATGACTAACATCATCATCAACAAAACCCTAGGTCAAAAGCTTAGATCTAGTTAAGGTTAGCAATCATACAACATCCTCTATCCTAATTCGTGAATGTGCTTAGGAGTGGGAGGAGAGTGGGTGAGGACTATCCGTGATGAGATCCAAGAGATCCATTCAAGACCACAACAAGAAACATTTGTTTTACTACAAGGAGACCCATTTGTCCTTTTGTTGTTAGAAGAAACTAGACAATGTGACGTACAACAAGAACTCTTTTAACACCTACAAAGACAAGAGCACATCAATGAGAACAATCACTTACCCACATAGAGGTGGAATCTAAGAAACCCAGACAGAAGAAGACAAACTAGTGACCCTTCGGGTCATAGGGTTATCTCAACAACAACAATTGAACAAACACATACAACAAAGTACACAACAACAAAGGCCATAGTAGTTGTTGACCCCTCACCACAAATTCCATCTCTCCAATGAGCCAGACCCCTACCATGTCTTGCCTCCTCTTGACTAGCTAATTTCATGTGAGCGGGAGTGACATGGTGGATCACCTTGTGGCAAGGAGGGAAAGGGTTGATGTGTGTGTTGAAATCTGACCTGACATCCCTAGGCAACCAGAGTCATGATTTGGAGCCTACATATTTCGGTGAACCCAACGTGAAATTGTAAATCCTTCTAGGATGAGTAATTTTGTGTTCCCATTTAAAAAGAATCAAAATAGTTAACAAAAACTTCAAAACATTCTTTCATTGCTTTTCATAGCCGCTTCGAGTTCCATCACCTACGCCATCATCTATTCCATTTGTTTTGTGGTGTCTATGGCACCCCCGAATATGATGGAACCTAACTTAAATCAAGGGAATATTCCCTCAAGAGAACTAGAAACTCCCTCATTTGATAGGTATGTGCCGCCACATCCTGATGTGCCAATCACCAACTATTATGATTATGAGGATTCTAACTATGAGCAAGATCAAAGAGAATCCAGGCACTCTCTATCTTTCAACAACCCAGCTTGGGAGAACAATCTGGCCATACCAAATGCACCACATAAAGAAAGAAGGGTGAGGTTGGAAATACATCAACCTGAACAACCTTGCACAAGTACATCGAATACCCACCTTGATGAGAAGGTCAAAAGGTTGGAAAAGTGACTACAAGAAACCAAAGATGCTCAAGAGGCATTAAGGATTGCCTTACGAGAAGAGCCAAAACAAAACGTTGCACGTGAGGAAGCCCATCGCTATGAAAATATTCAAAGAGAACATCCTAGAAATGAAGAAACCCCTAGAGCTGCAACTCCTACAGATTTAATCGCAACTCTCGTACAAAGAATCAAAATCCTGGAGGTAGAGGAAGCTTCTCCAGAAAGAAGACTCAAGTCTTACGAACAGGACCAGGGGTCATCTCAAAATTCCCCTTACCTCAATTATTATTCATGACATCCTAGTAATGACACATGTCTGAATGGGAACCCTCCTATTCAGAACAATCCAACGAATCTAACAATGAGTTATCAAAACCAACCCATAGAGTTATTACTATAAACCCTACAATCCCAAAGTGCCGTTCTAGAAATGTATCTTGAATATTTGAAAGAGCCTCTAGACCAAAACATAAGGAGTATGCAATTACCTCGACCACTTCTAGATCTCCCAAAGTTCAAAGGAGAAGGAGATCTGAATTCACAGATTAAAGCATACACTATAGCCATAAGAGAACTCCTCCCTTGGGATAGGGTTGTAGCAAAGATCTTCCTGAAAATGCTTGGAGGCATCACTCTGGATTGGTATTATCATCTCCCAGAAGCTTCAATCCATTCATTCAGACAACTCATCAAAGATTTTGTCATGGCATTCGATGTGAATAAACTCATTAAAATGGGGATCAAAGAGTTCCTCACAATGAAACAAGAGCCAAATGAATCTGTAGCACATTTCATCACTCGATGGAGGCATGTCCTCTATTCTTCAACCAGTGCTCCAAACATGGATCATCAAGAACTGTGCAACCTCTTCTTGCATGCCCTTAACAAAGACATGAGAGAAGATGTCCAAAAATTACCATATAAGTCCTACGAAGAGGTATTGGAAAGTACTTTAAGAATTGACCAAGCCACCATCGATAGTGGTCGGAAGACTTATGATACCAACAAAAAGCTTCAAACGTCCAAAGGAGAAGAAAAGACTACAGCTAATGTGCCTCAGGAGAAAGATGTCAATATCATAAAAAATAATCCAAGCAATGATAAATGGTGACAAAAAGGGAATCAAGGATCAAACCGACCTTTATATGACCCCAATACTTATTGTTGGTTCCACGGGACAAAGGGTCAAGAAACAAAGACTTGTTATGGTTACAATAAAGCCATCTCCAAACTTACACTAGATCAACAAAAGAAGTTCCTTAAACTTCTCCAATCCTAGAGAAAGGAGAGGGAATCTCAAATTGAGAAAGGAAAGGTTAACCAAAACCATACGAATAACATAGAACTAGACCAAGAAGTATTCATGATCCATGAAGAGGAATAGACAGATAAAATAGAGAATGTCTTCTCACAAGTGATAAATTTGTTGAGAGCCTCTCCCTCACATTGTAAGACATTTCTGGAAGTGTTGGAAGTAGGATGTTTGACACAAGAGGAATCACCCCCTCTTACATTTGATGTTTCCAAACTACCTCAGAGAAAAGGAAGTAAGAAAAAGGATTCACCACTATTCATACAAATTCAAGTTGAAGAAGTCACTATAAAAAGAGTGGTGGTGGACGAAGGATCGGTAGTCAATCTATTGCCAATGTCCTTTCTACGAAGGATGGGATACAACAAAACATGGATCAAGCAACAAACTACCACATTGAGAATTTATGCCAGTCATGATATCCAAATAGTTGGGAAAATCAGCCTACCACTCAATCTGATGGGAAAGACTATCTCTACTAATTTCTATGTTATTAACCAAGAGACCAATTACAACATGATCCTTGGGAGACCCTGGATTCACGCCATGAAATCAATTTCGTCTACTCTACTCCAAGAAATAAATTTCCATCATTTGGGAAAGGTGATCATAGTCAATGTAGACCCTGATCCTTTCAATGTTTATAGAAAGGAACATGAAGAAGAAGTTGAAAATGCAAGAGAAACATAAAGAAGAAACTCATGACGTTCAAACAAGTGCAAGTGCTCACAACATATCCTACCAAAGAATGGATGATCTTAGGGAATTCCCTTTTGATCCGTATACCACTAAATCCCAAGCATCATTTATCTTAAAGGCCATTCCGTGTGTCAATGAATGGGATATCAAAACACTCTTGGTTGGAACAATTGAGATCATTGAAGATGGAGATGAAAAAGAAGAAAAATGAACTTCCACATATGAATTTGGAGAAGCATCTCATTCGAAGAACCACGAAAGTTTATGGACCCTACATTTTGATGGGGCTAGTTGCAAAATAGGCATAGGAATGGGGATAATCTTGACATCCCCCGAAGGAAAATCCTCCTCTTCGACTTCAGACTAGACTTCTTTTGCACCAACAATATCGCTGAGTATGAGGCCATGTCTCTAGGAATCATGTTAGCCATGCGAATGGGAGTCAAGAAAATCTTTTCCTTTGGATATTCTCAGTCGATAATCAATCAGGTTGTCAAAAATTATGAAACAAAGTCAAAATGATTGCAACCTTATAAGGAAACCATCAGGAAGTTGGTTCAATTCTTTGATTTCTTCTCCATCAAAGCCATACCCAGGGAAGAAAATTAGGTGGCAGACTCAATTGCCACATCAGCCGCACTATTTTCTCCACATGCTTAGTTACAAAATTCAGAATATATTATCTCAGTACGTGGAGAACCGTTATTGGAAAGTGAAGAACTACTGAATATCCTGAATTATGCCATGGGTCAAGGAGAAAGACCAACCTGAGATTATGCCAAAAATGATGAAGCCATCTTGGAATATCTACATGCTTATGATGGACTTCCAAGAGTGTACCAGAAAAAAGGATACATGCTCCTCCCTCATCCGGAAGACTATTTTGGGAGTGAGAAAGAAATCCTTTAGATTGAAGAGAACTTAGATTTACCACCTACACCTCAAAAGTTTAAGGAAGGACATCCATCCGTTACTGGAGATACAATCAACATCAATGTTGGAACACCCGAAAAGCCTAGGATGTTAAAACTAGGAGGAGAGCTAAACGACAAGGAATTGGAGGAGTATAGAGAGTTCCTCATTGAATATTCAGACATATTTGCATGGGCATATTCTAACATGCTAGGGTTATATCCCAAGGTTGTGGTGCATAATTTAGTAACAAAACTAGATGCAAAACCCGTGAAACAAAAACCAAGGTCCATAAAGCCACAAGTAGCTAAAATGGTGAAAGAAGAACTAAAAAATTATTAAATGTTAGTTTCATCAAACTAGTGGATTATTCCAATTGGGTGTCAAACATTGTCCTAGTTTTGAAGAAAAATGGGAGAATCTGGATATGTCTCAACTTTAGAGGCATCAATCAAGCTTGCCCAAAGGACGACTTTCCTTTACCATCCATCGATCAAATTGTCGATTCAACAATAGGATATGAGGCCCTTTCCCTCATGGATGGATTTTCAGGATATAACGAGATCAAAATCACAGAAGTTGACCAAAACAAAACAACATTCACAACCCTCTGGGGAAATTTCTATTATGTAGTCATGCCATTTGGATTGAAGAACGTAGGAGCTACCTATCAGAGGGCAATGATGCACATCTTTCATGATTACATCCACAAGATAGTTGAAACTTATGTTGATGACCTTCTGGCTAAATCAAAACAAAGATCACAACATGTGGAGGACCTCCGCAAAATCTTCAATAGGCTTCAAGAATATAAAGTAAGGTTAAACCATGAAAAATGTGTTTTCAGAATCATGACAGGAAATTTATTGGGATTCATTGTTTCATGAAGAGGCATAGATGTCAACCCAGCTAAAGTCAAAGCAGTTTTGAATGCAACCCCATCGACAAGTGAGAGAGAAGTAAGAGCCTTTTTAGGACAATTAGGCGCAATCAGATGATTCATACCAGACATGACTTTCAAAATTCATCCAATCAATCAGCTATTGAAAAAACAAGTTGGCATAACATGGACTGTGGACTAGCAAAACGTATTTGAGCAAGTAAAGAAATTCCTGTTAACTCCACCCATGTTGATGCCACCTAAACAAGATAAACCCTTCATTTTATACTTCAGAGAAACTGATATCTCCGTAGCATGCATGCTAGCTCAAGAAGATGAGGGTGGAAGAGAAAGAGCCATCTATTTCATAAGTCAAACCTTGTTGGAATATGAGAAGAACTATATGCAAGCTGAGAAATAATGTCTTGCCATAGTCTTCACGACCTGAAGACTATGACACTACATGTTGAATCAAGAAACTAAATTGATGATATGATCTGAGCAATTGAGGACTTTTTTAAATTAACCCATGCTCTCAAGAAGAGTTGGCCAATTCATAACCTTGTTGAGTGAATTTGAGATAACCTACATCAACCAAAAAGCACTCAAGGGACAGATAATAGTAGATTGGTTAGCAGACAACCCAGTTCTCCAAGAGGAACCCGTGAATCAAGATTTCTATGATGAAGAGATTTGTGTGGTTGATCTCGAGAAGTATGCAGCCTCATATTGGTACCGAAACATAGCGAACTAGGTCGTAAACAAGACTTACCCAGAAAACATGACCCCTTTGGGAAAAAGATGGTTACGAGTCATCATAGTGAGATATGTTATAATAGATGATGTGCTCTATCGAAGGGCCCTAGAAGGATTGTTGCTTCGATGCGTTGACAAAGAAGAAGCATGCACAATATTAGAAGAGTGTCATAGTGGAGTCTATGGAGGACATTTTGGTGGCCATGCCACGGCAAGAAGAATATATAGGATGGGATACTTCTGGCCCTGTTTACAAGGGGATGCAATTAAGTTCGTAAAGAGGTGTCCGAAATGTTAGGCTTACACTCATGTTCACCACACACCAACAAGAGATTTACAACCAATCATTAGCCCTTGGCCCTTTTCCACATGGGGATTAGATTTGGTGGGGAAGATATCTCCCCCATCAATGGATGGACATCTGTTCATCATTACCATGACAGAATATTTCAAAAAATGGGTGGAGACCATGCCTCTTACCACAGTGTTAGGTGTTGTAATCGCTAAATTCATATTGAGGCAAATCATTTGTCAGTTTAGAATCCCTCAAGTGATAGTGATAGATAATGCCTCATCCTTCAAAAATCTACAAGGGAGCTATGTAAGAGGTTTCACATTAATCACAACTCCCCTTTAGTCTATTATTCTCAAGGAAACAAACAAGCAGAGGCTACCAACAAGACTTTAAAGTCAATATTGGTCAAGATTGTGAAAGATTCTAAGAAAGATTGGCATTTACAGTTATACCTAGCTTTGTGGGCATACAAAACAAGTGTTAGGACTCCAATTGGAACCACCCCTTATGCCATCACTTTTGGGTCAGAGGTGGTATTACCATTGGAAGTGGAGCTGCCTAGCCTAAGAGTGTCATTACAAGGATTGTTGGACAACGAGGAGTATAGAGCAGTCAGGTTGGCCGAATTGGAAATGATGGATGAAACATGCTTGAGAGTTGTTCAAAGACATGATTCCTATCTAGAAAGAATGAAAAATCAATATAACAAAAAGGTTGTCCCAAGACCCTTTCAAGTGGGAGACCTAGTGCTTAGGATAGATAATCTAATCTACAAAAGAGCTGGTGAAGGACGAAAATTTAGACCTGATTGGATAGGTCCTTACATGGTCAAAGAAGACATTCAAAATGGTGCCCATCTCTTGTGCACAATGGAGGGAGAGGAATTTGGTGAAACAGTCAATGCCTTTCACCTCAAGAAATATTATGTCTAAAAGACCAAAAAATCATAAAACATAAAAATACAAAAAAATTATAAAAATAAAAAATGTCAAAAACAATTTGTTTCTTGCATTTCTGCATCATTCTGTTCATCTCGCATTACAGTTTGTGACTTGCTCTTGTACTATTTTCCCTTTATTAAGGAGTCTAAGGTTGCCTAGATGTATGTCATCCTTTCAGGACCTAGAGTGTCATGTCTCCCATATCGATGATTCGTAATTGAATTAATTATGATATATAATATATATTATATTAAATAAATAATATTTAATTGTTATTATAATTATTATATCTTATGAATAATTATTATAAATTATTCACCTTCTTGTTCATGAAAGTCTTTATTACTTTCATCTCCTTGAGGTGAAGTTGTGTTTGTTCATTGAATTGAATCAAGGTATTGATCTTCCCTTGATTGAGACATTTAGGGTTTGATATTTCTACATACACTTTTATAGGATTGCACACACTTCTACAAATCATTATCTCTGACTATTATTGAGGTAGGAATATCGAAAATGAGGCTTTACTAAGGCAAGTTCCTATATAGCCGCAACATCTTTCTCCTCCTCTTGTAGGTATAGATCATGTTTGATGGGATACGGCGGAAAGAAGCCATAGAAAGAAGGATATTGTGAATACTATCATCACTGAATTTTAGAATCTCAGATCCTAACACTTTTGGGACTAAAGAGTGGGTACCCTAGTCCAACTGGGGAGATTCCCTGAGATTTGGGAGCTACTGAAGGTTACCAGGCAACTGATACCGAAGGTTTTAATAGATGGAAAGTTGCAGGACTAATGAGCGGGCACCCTAGTCCAATTAGCCCCCAGTTTCTAGATACATGACCTCTAAACCTTATTCTATGTATTTCTATGATCTGTTATGTCTATTTTACCTTTGAATTCAGTGGATTGCAGTTGCAAGTTGTAATTAGGGTTTGGTGATTAGTGAATGAAAACACTAGTTAAATCCTTAATTTAAACACCTAATCAGACCTAATTAATATTAGGGAATGCATAACAAATCTATAGCTTGATCCCAAGTTCAATTCTTATCTTCCCAATATTTAGTTTGTGAAGGAATAGGAATTACTCTTATTTTAAGGAAACCTACTTTTTCACCCTAAACAAGTTTAAACCACAGATGATAAATAGTTGAATGCTTTGTTAACATCAGGAGTACTTTGGAGATGTTCAATACAAAGAATACTGAGAGCGGGGTGAATCAGTATTCTAAAAAAAAATTCATTCACATATTTATTAATCCATTTACCAAATTCACTAATATGAAAGCAAAGTAAACACAAGAAGAGAAGCCACAAATTCATAACACATAGACACCAGGATTTTACATGGAAAACCCAAAAAGGGAAAAACCACAGTGAGTATTAGCTCACAATATATTATGATAGCAATATCAAATTACATGAAGGCTCACTACCTTAGGACTCACTACCCAAGGACTCACTATCCAAAGAAGTGCTCATTGCAATAGGGTCACTACCAAATAGAAGAGGAAAGAATATAGAACGAAGTGGCTCACTACCAGGAGAGGACTGCTACAGGTGCATCTACAAAATGTTGTGGTGCACTACCATTTGCTCACTATACAGATTCAAAGGACTTTATACTGTGTGCCCTACTTTTCTGCTCTTCTCCACATATACTTTTTTCCTTCTACCTTTACTATCCTTTTGCTAATCATAGAATTGCCTTAGGTCACACAATCATGGAATCCACATTCTATTCACACACTTCCACACCCAACACTGAAATCCATTGAGTATATATATCTGCAACAAGATTCATCTCATAATCATGTTGGCAATCTAGACATGAAATGTGTATACAAGTGTTATGCCTTGTCAGCTTGATCTTGTGCACAAATAGGGATATGGACCCAAAAAAACATACATTAATCTTCATATAGGTTGGCATCAATCATTCAACCACTTGGATTAATTATTCAAACAATATATCCTCACCACATATAGATCTAACTTGCATGTTAGCTTATTCCTTAAATACACACTTGGCCAGTTCAACTGTCATACCAAAACTTCCAATGTAGACCATATGAGACTCTAAAAATCATAGACAACATTCACTATGGACATCTTAGCATACCTTCAAAACCACGGAGCATAATATTCTTTCATAGAGAAATGTGGATCTCAGAACTATTGTGTTGTCACAGAGAAATACTGTGAGACTGGAAGCTCATACTGAAGAACTTGTCCAATATGATCTAGTGGACTTCAAGCACTACAAATCTTAATTTGTATGCTTATGACATGTTTCTACATTGCCTTAGAACTGCAAATCAAAATACTCAACAGTGGAGGAATGTAGACTAAAATACTCAGATGCCTTACAATTTTTTAGGCTTAACTCTGTTCATCTGAACTTAGACAATTCACCATATGACTTCTAGAGGAAATCAAAACTTGAACACTAGAATATGTGATCACCAGATATCAATGAACAACATACTTGAACCACATGTAATGATCTTCAACTGTGGAGGCATACTAACCCAATCTTTGATACTCTATAGCTTGCCCATTACTTGGCCATTTTGACTAAGTTAGTCTTCTAGACCTTTGCCAAACCTTGTTTCCATCAATGACAACATTTAACAATCTACCTTGACCATCAAAGCAGTGTCTCTTGCCAACAATCTCCCCCTTTGGCATTGATGGCAACACTTAGTGAAAAATGCTTATCTTCTCCCCCTTTTTATATACACTCTATATTTCTTCTCCCCTTAGGTGTTTGCCCATTTTTCACCGATTCTCTTCTCCCCCTTTGACATCAATGGCAAAGGTGTATGTACAGGAGTCAAAATTTTGTCAAGACAACAAAACTACAAAAACGGTCATAGTCTACCGCATAAGTACAAATACAATCTTTAACTTAATTTTATGTGGGTTGTAGGATGTCATTGAAGATGTTCTTGATTAGAGCCAGCTCTAGAACCCAATGCTTCTTTGCATTTTCCAAAATTTGAATATGGCCATTTATTAGGAAGATAATTTTTTCTGCCTTTTGTATATCAGAAGGTGTGTCAATTAGTGCACTTACCTGTGGTGCTTCTACTGCAAGATTTCACATTGAGTCTAGCTTAGGACTTATTAGTCCTCTAAACTGACACATTCTACTTTTCATTTGATCCCTCTTATTCATCAGATTACTTAAGTCATTATGAATATTGATAACTTTTATTTCTTTTTTGCTTACTGACTCAACTGCTGGATCAAATGACTTAGAAATATTTGTTAGTTGCAATTTTAGATCCTTGATCTTTACTTCTAACTCCTTTGTGACTTCCGTCCATGATAAACAAAATTTGTACAAATCACAAGCTTCTTTAATAGTACTATCCAACCTTTTATTCCATCAGCTAATAGAGTTTTATCGTTGATCAACATGGTCTTCAACTCAGTTAATATCTTCTCATCAAAGTCTTTTCTTACTTTCATTTCTCAAGACTTTTCAAAAGAGTCAAAATGCACAATTACAGAGTTTATGAGTCCCTTGAGTTGATTTGTTGAAGACATTGATGTATCCTTTTGATATGATGGTATCAACTTCTCCAAAATGTTGGATGACACACCAATGAGTTCACTATCCAATATATGTGACTTCAATATTTCTTCTTGTTCCTTTTCTTGCACAATTGATACCAATTTAAATTTCTACACATGAGACATTGAGTCCAAGTTTATTGGACCTTGCAAAAAATTAGGCTCATCCAAGACTTGTTTTTCTCTTTCCAAAAATTCCTTGACAAACTCATTAGTGTCTGTTGTTGTATTAGAGACTTCTTGTTCTTTATTTTGCTCCAAAGGATCCAAATCCATAGCCTCATTTCCATCAGCATTTTGCTCTGGTACATGGCTCATCCTAGCATGTTGGTCATCATCTTTGTTCTGCTCCTCAATTTGCTTCTTGTGTGCTTGGTCATCAATTTTTTGTTCTAACCCTTGGTCAAGGCTAACTTCCAGATTAGCTATGTCATTTCCATCATTTGTTTCTTCATTGCCATATATAGTTGGGAGATGAAATTCCTTTAACACTTTTAAGGTGATCTCCTCAGTCTCTTTAACTACTTTCTTAATGTCATCTAACATGAGAGTATTCATCCTCTACTTTCTTCTAATCTCTTTGTTAAGCACTTTGGAAAATTTTGCCTTACCTTTAGGAGTGATCTCCAGACATAACTTAATCAATGTATGTTCTTTGATTTCAATGTCCTTTGCCATAGCAATTTCTTTCCTTGTAGACATTATACTACTTAGGCTATGATCAACACTTATCTCAATGATAGCCTTATTTATATGTTCAAGTATTCTAGAACAACAATCTCAATGATGTATTTGCCTACACCATTATAGTCATCATACATTTGGGCAATAGGTTTCAGATTGCCATCAATTGTAATGGCCTTCAAGACATCCTCCAAGCTTTATTGTAGACTATTCTTTTACAGGTGCATCTTTTTTAGCCTTCTTTCTCTCTTCACCCTTATCAAAGGTCTTCCTTTTTGTGGCACCGAAGGGTTAGCCTTGCTGAGAACTAGAGGGTGGTACACTTTGTGCCTTCATCTTCTTCACCTCTTCATTAGTCTCAGTTTCATCATCATCAACTGTACCAACACTAACATACACTCTCTAACCTTTGGTCTTCTTCCTCTTGCATGTTTGTGCTTCTCCAATTGTTGTGGAGGGAATACTAGAGGATTTGGATGACGTTTCAGAGGAACTTGCACCTCTTTTTCTTTTTTTTTGGTGTAGCAGGTGCCTCTTGTTGCACCTCTTGAACTTTCGAAGCTTTATTAGCTTCCTTTTCTTGCTCCTCCTTTTCTTTAGCTACTCTTTCTGCTTGCACCTTTTCTCTTGTCTCTTTGACTTATTCTTTGGTAAAACCCTTTTTGAAGGCATAATCTTCTGCTATCTTCTGGGCCTTCTCTGAAATCTCAAGTTTTCTTACTTCAACATGGATTTTTGTAGATAGCTCCTCATATGTCCCAAATATTTCTTTTTTGGGATCCCTGGGTTTACTTAGCATATGTTGTGCATAGTTGTCTAGTATTTTTCCATCAACTTCATATCCTGTTGGTAAGATCCAGATAGTTCAGGGCTCCACAGCCTCCATCATACATTGATCCTTATTTAGAATAAAGCATATATCATCTTTGTATTTCTCCACAATGGTCTTAGGATTCATTTCCCTAGATTGCATTAACTTTTGGAAATGTTTGAAGTAGCCCCATAGGGCTAAGTTTTGTGCATCTATGTTTCCTATGCTGCTCAACTGGTTTCTAATCTATACTGCAATAGGTTTGTCTCCAGTCTGAAATTGATTTTTCATGCCTGGTAACTCTTGCATAAAGTAGAAATATAAGCACAAAATCAACATACCATATTTGAAAGGGTATTTGCTTTCTTTAGTTTTCTTCAAGTTCTCTATTAATTGCTATCAAAGCAATTCACACAGGTCATACTCTACATTTTCCTTAACCATTTGATATGCAGTGTATATGGTAGTACTGGAGACAGAGTTCTCCTATTTTGTGAAGTAAACCTTATTGACGATCACCATGGATGCAAATCTAACTACATGATCTTCAATGTCATTGATTGTCAATGCCCTTTTGTCAAATTTTGCTCTAGTAGCTTTCATCATTGTATCATTTTTCACAGCCTTCAATATAGGCACTGTATCGATAGGGTTTAATCCTATGACCTCCCTTATGGCATATTTGGTGATCTTGAATGTGGAATTAAGCCACATAAACTCATCATGAATTCATCTTAAGACATATTAGACCCATTCATCTTCTGTGAAAACTTGGAAATCTATATACTGAATAAGTTTCTTTTCTTCCAATACCTTGAATTGTTCTTTCAGTTCAAGTTTATTGTCAGTTAGATATTTTAGATATAGATCTATGAGTTGACTACCTCCATGTTCTTCTAGGGGAACATAAATATAAGCTCTAATGTCTTCTGCATGCATAACACCAAAGGGAATTTTTGACAATGCACCATTTGGATCGACCTCTATTGATTTGAATGGATGCTTCTTTAATTTTGGCTAGGCTCTCTCAATTATATCATTCACTTGTGGTGTTTTCATTTCCATAAAGAATTAAACAAATTCACAATAGGGTTTCAATCAAAAAATCCCTCTTTTTCTAAATTAGGGTTTCCTTTACTTGAATCACACTGTCGCTTGAACCTTTGGATATCATTGAAATTGCTTGAAAATCACTCTCAGTTTCTATTGAACACTTGATAGCTTGACTACAAAGTGAATTGTATGTCGAATGAGTTCATTTTTAACCCTTGATATGAAAACCTAAGTTGTCATAAATGCAGTTCTTCAAAAAGATGTCAAACACTTCTCTGTTAAGCTAAATCAATCAAGATTGCTCTACAATGCTCTGTATTTGATCCTTTTCTACCATAATTTCTTTCAAAAGATCTGTGATGTGAAACTTTTCATTATATCTTCATGCTAGATCCCAGCACTGAATATCTAGCTAAGGGATTTTGATTTTCAATACAGCTCCCCCTGAGCCAGAGCTTCCAATTTACTTCCTAGATGAAGTATATGCACCAGAGGCTAGTGCGGATCCATCCCTAACCTCATCAACATCCTTCTTAATCCAAACCTTGCTCATTTCCTTAATTTTTACTGGATCAATCTTGTTCTTACCTTTATCTTCTTTTTGCTATGTTTTCCTCTTCTCTGTAGGATAGTCTTTTTTCTCATTCTTGTATTTGTAGAATCTTGCAATATGTCAAAACTTATTGCAATTGTAGTATACCACATTCCTCTGTCCCTGATTCCTTATGTTGATTGGATTCATTCTTGTTTAGCATTGGTTAGCCATATGCCCAAATCTATTAAATGCAAAACATTTTCCATTGAAGGATTGAGTATTCCTTGCATTGTTAAAACCATTACTAAACTTTTGCATTCATTTGATCTATGACCAACTTCTTTTGCAATTGAAACACTGACAAGAGAATGATGGAACATTCTAATTCATTCTACTCCTATACTTAGTAGCCTTATGGCTAAACTTGTTGCAATTAAAACAATGGCCATTGAAAGGTGAGTACCTTTGTGCATTTGGCTGCCTGACCAAAGGTCTTCTAGGTCTTCTTCTTTGATTCCAGAACTGATTATCTTTATTTTTCTTTATCTTAATGTTTTCTTGACTTTATTTAGTACTTTCTCCTTTTTCAAATCCCAAGCCTTTCTTGTCATCTGAACTCTTTTGATTTTAATTCATCTCCTCAAGCTTTATAGAGCTTATTTTAAATTTTTCTTTATAGCTATTTGTTGCTTCCAGATCATATTTCAGAAGTAAAACATCTTTAGTAAATTTTTCACATTCCTTAGACTTGTCCTTTACAACTTCATTCAAATGTTTTTCAACTTCCTCTATCTCTTCAATTTCTAATGTTAAGTTGTTTACGGTTTCATTTGTTTCATTCAATTGTTCACTTAGCTCATTTCTCTTTTCCTTGAACTTTTTGATTTGCTCCCTTAGCTTCAGAATTCATTCATCAGCTTCTTAGACATTATCCTTGATATCCCTGACTTCTACTTCAGACTTTTCAAGATCTTCAAGAGCAGCTTCTAGTTCTTGATCAATTGTGACACTACCTGGAGCAGGGTACCTTCTGGCTGCCATAAGTATTATTTCCCAGATCTTCCTCAAGTAGTTAGACTTCTTCCAAGGAGCCTTGCTCTAATACCAATTGTTGAATGCAAAGAATACTGAGAGGGGGTATGAATCAGTATTTGAAAAAACTTTTCATTCACACATTTATTAATCCATTTACCGAATTCAATAATATGAAAGAAAAGTAAACACAAGAAGAGTAGCCACAAATTCATAACACATAGACACAAGGATTTTACATGGAAAACCCAAAAAGGGAAAAACCACAGTTAGTGTTATCTCACTATATATTATGATAGCAATATCGAATTACATGAAGGCTCACTACCCAAGGGCTCACTGTCCAAAGAAGTTCTCACTACAATAGGCTCACTACCAAAAAGAAGTGAAAAGAATATAGAAAGAAGTGGCACACTGCTAGGAGAGGACTGCTATAGGTGCATCTACAAAATGCTGTGGTGCAGTACCATTTGCTCAGTATAGAGATTCAAAGGACTTCATACTATCTGTCCTACTTTTCTTCTTTGCTTCACATATACTTCTATCCTTCTGGCTTTACTGTCCTTTTGCTAATCACATAATTTCCTTAGGTCTCACAATCATGGAATTCACATTCTACTCACACTTTTCCACACCAAACAATGAAATCCATCGACTATATATATCCACAGTAAGATTCATCTCACAATCATGTCAGCAGTCTAGACATGAAACATGTATACAAGTGTTATACATTGTCAGATTGATCTTGTGTATAAATGGGGATATAAACCCAAACAAACATACATTAATCTTCATATAGGTTTGCATCAATCATTCAACCACTTGGATTAATTATTCAAACAATATATCCTCACCGCATATAGATCTAACTTTGTTGTTAGCTTTTTCCTTAAGTACACACTTCACTAGTTCAACTGCCATACCAAAACTTCAAATGTAGACCATATGAGACTCTAAAAATTATAGACAACATTCATTATGGACATATTAGCATACTTTTAGAACTGCAGAGAATAATATTCTTTCATACAGAAATGCGGATCTCAGAACTGTTGTTCTGTCATAGAGAAATACTGTCAGACTGGAAGCTGATACTGAAGAACTTGTCCAATATGATCTAGTGGACTTCAAGCACTACAAATCTGAATTTGGATTCTAATGACATGTTTCTACATTTCCTTAGAACCACAAATTAAAATACTCAACAACGAAGGAATGCAAACTAAAATACTCAAATGCTTTACACTATTTCAGGCTTAACTCTATTCATCCGAACTTAGACAATTCACCATATGACATTTGGAGGAAGTCAGAACTTGAACACTGGAAAATGTGATCATCAAATATCAATGAACAACATACCTAAACCACATGTAATGATCTATAACTGTGGAGGCATACTGACCCAATCTCTGATTCTCTATAGCTTGCCCATTACTTAGCCATTTTGAGTAAGTTAGTCTTCTAGACCTTTACCAAACCTTGTTTCCATCAATTACAACATTTAACACTCTACCTTGATCATTAGAGCAGTGTCTCTTGCCGACAGGAGACACCCATTTTTCTGCCTTTGATTTGTAGCACTGAATACATAGAAAATTGAATTGTATGTTAAGACATAGGAAATATGTAATGATTTGATTATCATTGTCTATTTAGAGACTTTGGCCTGTTAGTAATATATTTGCCAACTTTTTTATTCAGGCTAACATAGTTTACTATTAGTTGTCAAACAAGAATTGAGTATTTAGTTGCCATGTAAATGCAGAGAGGAGACTGAGTTATGTTTTCTTTTTTTAAACACAAAGTGTTAGGGCCATATTCTACTATAGTTATAGAGTTATGACATATACAAGTGCTTAGATCTGACTTGTAAGAATCCTGATTTAAACTTGGAGATCAACAAGAGCAAGATTCTAGAAAAGTTTAGACAAAATAAGTCATACCTTTCAAAATATTTCTTTTAGTTTTATTGTTTTGATCAAAGGATTTTGTGATAGATATTCACTTGTTTTAGTATATATAAATGATATCATTATCATCAAAAACATCTATTTTAGTGATTTAATATCACTTATGTATTTTTAAAATAATTATAGTATTATCATGTTATTCAAAGGATGTTATACATGAGCCCATAACCTTTTCAATATCAAAAAATTTGATAGAATTAAGAAGACCTAGAGGTCATAGATATTGTGTTGTTATTATTGTAGTCCTAAATCTATCTAAGTTGAAGGGTTGATTTATTTCAAAGATTAGATATTATAATGATAGTATTCATTATGATTTTATTTGAATGAGGATAAACCCAGTGTTCTAAGTTAAAATATGACATGAGAAATATAGTTCAACAATGCCCAAGTGGTCAAGAGTAGACTAGAGGTTTTCTTTCCATGCTATAGTATAAACCTTTACTTTTGGGAAAAACAAGAGTATTTGTTATATACATGAGTTTATGATAGAGAATTTAAAACCTAGAATTAACCTAGAAGGGTTTAGAAAACTTAAAAATCTTAGGTTAGTTATGAAATTCTTTTAGTCTATCGTATTTTATGGTCGACAGTGAATAGTCGAGAAACCATTGATCAAGATAGAATAAATTTGAAAAAGTCTAGGAAGCATTTTGGTAAATTTAATTGATTTCTTAATAGATTTGATGTTAGACACACAAGAATACTAAGAGGAGGAGGGGTGAATGAGTATTTAAACAATTTTTAATTTCAACAACTTCAACTTATCTAGAGTAGATTAAACCTTAAGCATCACAATTTCAACATGAAAGAATAACACACTACACATCAACACATAACAACAAATATATGTGGAAAACCCTAAAAGGGAAAAACCACAGTGAGGATTAACTCACAATATATGAAGCTCAAATAATAACTTTATTTTAGGGGCTATAACCCAAAGAATCTGCTACTCTCTAAGTAACTTTGATTTAGGATCACTCCCAATGAAGCTTCTACTTCCTAGTGACTTTATTTTAGGGTCACACCCAAGGAAGCTACTACTCTCTAAAATAAGAACACACTTACAATAGATTATACTATGACAGTCTTTCTATTGTCTGAAAACTAACATTGAAACCCACACTTTTGATGATTGCACTCCTACCTCTTCACACTTTCTTTTGAAGATCTGATCAACTAGACACATTCTATAGTAAATCACTGTCACAAATATGTCTTCAAGATGAATATGTTGCAAGTATATGCCTAATCAGTGTTCTTATTGATGTCAACATATCTGTGTTGTCATTTATGTCAACCATGCTCTTACTTTGTTGAGGATATTGAGAAAATTAGCCCCTCCGGTGACAACAATATGTTACATTAGAAATAGTGCATTACATGCAGAAGAATAGTCCAGAAGAATGCTCCACATTTATTGTAGAATGAATATCTTTACCTGCATATTGGAAGTTATTTAGAAGGTTGTCTAAAGATGTTATATTCCAAGTTTGAGCCTCAGGTATGAAGAATTGAGTGAGATATGTTCACCATGGTGAAAATAGATTTTTCTATGTGTTTGGTGGTGACAAGGAGAAAGTGTTTTGTTGTCTGCAAGATATCTTTTACTTATGACAGTGGCTGGTAGTGTTGGTCTTGTGCTCTGGTTTGAAGAATCTTGTTGATAGAGTTGTTAGAGATCATGCGGTTGTTCCTGGTGATTATAATGTGCTTGTGGGTGTCTCCTGATCATGCTCCTACATTCAAATTGGTCCACAAGGTGTAATTCATATCATGCATGAAGTGTGTTCTTGAGAATACTTGTGTTAACATCAGGTTGGCTAACCTGGTTGAATTCATCACTTGTGATGATGCATTAAAAATTGTTATAGCATGTTGTATCATGGAAGATTGTGTTTGAGTCCTTGCTAAGGTGTGGCGTGATCCACATACATTCTTACATCTTTTCCTTAGCTAAATTTGTATTAGGTCCAAACCTATTTTATATATGTTTATAATGCTGACCTTGGAGATTGTTCCAATGGTTGATGATTGTAATGCCAACCTTGATGATCATTCCAAGGTTAACATAGTGTATAAATACTTGTAATTGAGTCATGAACATGTATCCAAGTGTGATGATGCGAAGATAAAGTGAAGTAAAAACACAAAGCATAGAAGAAGTGTTTACGCTTCAATGGAATTGAACCTTGGCATGAAGTAGATGTTGTTATCTTAGTTCAACCCTTTGGCAGTGAGCCACCCTTTAGTAGTGAGCCATCCATAGGTAGTGATACTTTCTTTGTAGTGAGCAATTTGGGCAGTGAGCCTCTGGTTTTCGGTATTCATATAACTTATATATTTCTATGGGCTAACACCCACTATGGTTTTTCCCTTTTACGGTTTTCCACATAAAAATTTGGTCTCCTGTGTTGATTATGATTTTGTGTTGAGCTTCTCATTTTATGCTTTCATGCTTATATCTAAATATAAGTGATTGATGAGTTGATAATTAAAATTGGTTGAAAGTTTTAGGACAACTGATTCACCCCCCCTCTTAGTTGTCTAGTACAGGTCAACAATTGGTATCAGAGCCAAGTTCCTCTGAAGAAAGTCTAATAGCTTGAGGAAGATCCAGGATGTCTTATAAGAAGGAAGCTCCGCAGTTTGATGGGTCAAATTGTTGGAGTATAGAACAACACTGAAAGGGGGAGGTGAATCAGTGTCGTATAAATTTTAACATTTCAAAACTTGACTTCAAAATGTTGTACAAAGGAATTCACTGAAAACATAGTCATCATGATATACAAAACTTAAATAAAGATGATCAAATAGGTGTAACATAATCAACCACAAGAAGAAGACATGATACATGTTTTGATGAGTGGAAAACCCTTGCAGGGATAAAAAACCACTCTAAAAATTTGCCTCACTGGCTTATTTGAATCTCACTAATTACAACAATTGTCTTATTGACATACATGCCTCACTAGCAACAAACAGGTCTCACTGACCATACAAGCCTCACTGGCTACAATATACCTCACTGGTAAATTGATGTCTCACTGACACAATGTGCAATCACCTTTGATACAAAACAAAATTATTTCACAAACCTTATCTCTCCTTTCCTTTTACTTGACAAAATTATTTCACATGACAAGCAATAACCTGTGCATTACAATGTCTTCCTCTGTTCAAGAATCAACATCTGCATTTTGCTTTTTTCATTGAAAAATTGTCTTCATACCCTAATTCATCTTCAAGAAAAAATTCTTGGCTCTCTGTATCAAAATCATAACATGATTTTTACCATAACATGTCTTCAACTCATCATATCTCAGACCTCAAAAAAACTCACTCACATAATGCACCTAGAAATTCATTATATAAAAAATAGAATGTCCTTTAACATTCTTCTCCTCTCTGCATAAATCATCTTCAAAAATCCATTCACCTACAAAAAAAATGAAATATATTTCTTCTCTATATTTTCATTTTCCCCTTCTCAAAAATAAATCTTCTATACCTACAATAAAACACAATCCATCACAATGCACCTTTAATAATAAAAAAAATAACCCTTCATATTCGCTTCTCTGCATATACATTTTATTTTCTCTATACCCACCATATATCATTAAGTAAAATCTTCAATGAATTTTAATCATTATTCCCTTGTCAAAAAATAAAACAATTTCTCTCCTCGGATCCACTGCTCAAAAAAACTTCTGCATGAGGACAAAAAAGAAATCATAAAAACTCCTTAATACCTCTTAAAATAATTCATCACTCTACCCATTTTAGAAAAAAAATAATTAACTTTCTCCTTTTTCTCTTCAATGCACAAGATAGTTTTAAAATAAGAAATGAATCTCCATAAAAACCTCCTTAAAATCTCACACAAAAACTGCCTTTTCAAAAATGCTAAAAATAGCCTCAAAACTACAGTCTCCAAGATATATGACATTCATGGGCACATCAATGTGCAAGCACAGGTAAGAGGATTGAGGTTTAAATGGTATCCACCAATCTTCATTTTCATGCCCAACTTATTTTAAATATAAACCTTTGATCATGGCATCATCGCATAACGAGGTAAACTAGTTCTAATGGTAGAAGGAGTTGAGGGGGGCGGTAGATATAACATCTTAAGACCCCTTCAACAAGTTATTTAAGTGTAATGACATGCAATAATAGGTCAATGACTAAATAAAACAAAAAGTATAATTCCTTATGATAGGCAGAGAATGGAGTGGATTAGGAATATAGTGTGAGGTTTTATTGAAAGACATTTTAGGGTTTTAGCTTTAGTTTAAGGATAGAGTCTTAGATATAGAATAGGCTTTGATAATTTCGACACTAGGAAACCCTAATTTCTTAAGGCTTTTTGCAGGTGATAACTTGAACTTTAATGGTATGATAGAGTATGAATGAGGACCTTGAAAAATGAAAGAAAGACTATATCAAGAAGAACTAGAGCTTGGAATATAGGTCTTTTAGTAAACTCTAAACTCTGACTTAGATTACTTTGCAATATATGCAACATGCTTCTTTCTAAAACAATCACAGGATCACATTTAAAAAGTCCTCTTTCTCAGCATGGTAACATGTAATGATAATCAAACAAATTAACTTCAAGACTTCACCTTTAAGACATCAACTTGCTGACCTGTCATCAAGACTAACAACCCAAACATGAAGACATCCTGATCAAATGAGAGCGTCTCATCTCTTACCACATTTGCATATCTGACTACACTAATCTTGATGAGAAACAAACTCCTTCAACTTCATCAATACACTGAGATCACTTAAGACCATATCATAAGCTATAAAAGAAGATGAACATGAATCATCCTTAGGCATGAAAATTAAGCAAGATCATCAACTCAAACCCTCAATAAACACTTTGACATAAAGCAATGTAGATCCTGACATAAAGATCCTAACTCTTTGAGCACTATATCAACCAAATAGCATCAACACCATGTGAACTTCCAGAATTATTATGAAGACTCTGAATCAACACCATTAACACCTCTACTTTGAGGATCAACATAAAATTGATATCAAACACCTTGTACATTATCATGAAGAATGTTGAAGTAGACCTGATAAACCAACATGAAAGCTTTCTTAGGTGAACTGATAAACAAGTAGCAAATGACTCAACTCCTGATTGAACTCATGATTGGCAACTCATTATTAACTTTGCATCAAATCTCATTACTCAACTTGCAACAAATATATGAGATTGATGTCTTCAACGTCCTGAGGCATAGCAATCATCAAATGTAGATCAATATTATCAATACATCAAATGATCAATATCAAAGCATCATGGTATGTAAATAGGTAGCATTATCTTTTTTTGAGTCATCTTACGAACAAGTTATCCTCTGATATAAGATGAGGCATGAACAACTCTTAAACATAATGAGTAAGGCAAACACCATCAAGACACCTTTTGACATCAATGACAATCAACTCAACACCTTTTTGACATCAATGACAATCAATCTCCCCCTTTGTCATTGATGGAAAAATTACATGATGCATTTTCTTTCTCCCCCTTTTTGTCATCGAATGACAAAGGATAAGGTACTCCCCCTATCATTTAACTCCACTAAAAGATGTTAAGGATTGATCATAACATTTATAATCACATTGCATTATGAAGATTTTGAAAACATAAACTCCTATTATCCTATTATCTTCCCTTTGAACATGTGATGACCTATAATGACAAAAATAACAATCTTGAAGAAAGCATATGACAAACCATGTTGACAATATCCTGAAACAACTCTTCAACTTGAGAGAAACAAGTCACCATGAAGACATACATCCTGAAGCATAGGACCTGAGAGAAATGTCATGAGAGGCAAACCAAACAGAGCACCAAACCATTGTTATAAACTACCCATAGACTATACCATATTATCAGCACAATACCACTTCTTGTCACAACACCAATATGAAGATGAAGATGAAAACTGAGATATCTCTACTATCAAATACAAATTCCTAATGACATCACTTGTGGTTGCAAAACAAACTTTTCATGACAAACAATTCTTTCACAATCATCAACCCTTTTTGACCTAAATGACAAATCTCCAAGATCTCCCAAAGCATAAAGTATGATGTATGATTATGATGGTAGAAAAATGACTCTTAGGTTTTAGATAAATGAAGCCTTTGGCATGACACATATGAACTTGAACTTCATGCAAAGATATAATAAAGCTTCAACACCCATGATGAACAACAATTCAGGCTCAACAAGCAAAATTTTGATAATAATAGCATGAAGACTACTCATCACAATATTCACAACTCATGATGACATAATGACTACACAAGAGATAACCTTGAGGAGACTTCCATGATAGTGACAACAAGATGGACAATCAACATAGAAGAAATCTACCTCTCATCTTAACATGATAAATAATGAAGATCATCCTCTTGTTCCTGCACCAGACACTTTTTACAAGACAATGTCAAATCTAATATATACATTACCACATCTGAAACATACTACAATCAACAAGAATTTTTGTCTCTTGACTGTATCATTCAAATCAACCCATCAAGTCTACACATCAACAAACTAACTACACCATCAAGTTCTTCCTGCAACAGCACTTTGTAAAACCAAATGCAGAGACAAGAGATATGAATTGACATCTTCCATTTTCAACCTCAACCAACATATGCTAACATCTGATAAGAACTCCTTGAGTACACCTTAACTAGAATTGAACAGCTCTTTTCTATGACAACCAACACTTCACATTCTCACTAACATATCAAGAACACTCTAAACTGCAACATCATGACAACTCAACCTTTGTAAGTATCAACATGATATGAACAAGATATAAATAGGATTATTTATAAACCAAGTCATTCAACATCATCAAACTCTTTTTGCATTGAACCCCTGAACATATTATCAACATCTTGTATGCATTATGACATTAATGACAACATGAACCACTGATCACCTATATTACTGACATACATTGAAGATCAAAATAGTTATCAACATCATCATGAACTTTATTTCATAAGAGAGATATGAGAAGCATCTTAGAAAAAGTTATCAGGAAAGAATCCAATAGCATGAAAACAAAACAAAATCACCATATTGACAAGAATCAAATGATCTCCTCTTGAAACTTATTGGGGGTAAGTGATAGGGCATTGGACAACTCCCCCTCACTTCATGCTATATATTATGCAACTGATGATGTGACTTGTGCAAGATGCACAAGATTAGAATCTATTTTCTCTTTGCTTTGTTTCATTCTCCAAACTTTCATAGGTTCTTTCTTTTGTTCAATTTTCTTCTTCCAAACCTTTTCAACCTTTTTCTTTTTCCAACCTTTCAAACTAGGTGATGCTATTCTTCCATACATTCTGCAACTATATACTTTGTGACCAGGAGAATTGCACTTGAAACATACAAGATTAGTATTCCTTTTGTAATCAATAACTTTGTGTCCAAAATGATTATAGGTATAACAATAACCAAAAAATGATTAATTATACATGTACATATATCCTTATCTTGCTGGAGTAGTTCTTCTGAGATTTCTTCTTTGATTGTGCATTTTTACAAACTCATCCTTGATTTTCATTTTAGCTTCAATCTTCTTTTTACATTTAGGAGCAACAACATGATAACTTAGATCAATTTTCCTTCTAGGAGTCTCTCTGACTTTGGAACACTCTCCTTCTTCATAACCTAGAACACTAGTGTCCTTATAATACTTTTGTTTGCATAACATTTCAGGTAACTTGTTTGTGCTTTCTTCAAACTCCTGATATTTCTTGGATAGAACCTTGAGACCTTCATAATCTTTTCTAAGATCGACAATTTCAGCCTCTAATTTTAGATTTTTAATTCTTTTAACCTCAAGGTCAGACTTTGTTACATCTATTATTCTTTCACTTGCTCAATTTCAATCTTTAGTCTAATAATCAATCTATCAGATTCATCAACATGACTCTTTAAGCCTATAATTTGATTTCTTGCCTCTTCAAAATTAGAATATACTCTTTCAAGGTCTGAAAGTGCTTTGTCTTTGGATTCTTTTTCTTGTTGTAGCTGTGTAAGCACAAAAATCACACACTTCCTCCATAAGGACCACTATGATGATTCAACTCCTTGTCATGTACATGTAAGCGTGAAATAATGTCCTTTAAGTAGTAGGCCTCTTGATGACATGTCCTCTTTTATTATCTTGTGTTGTTTCTTCTTTGTCAATTTCCTCTCTCCCCATTTGCAATGCTTTTCAACACTTGTCGACTTGTATTTTCTAGCTTTTGACCTTTCTCCTAAGCATTGTGAGTGTCTTGTAGGTGAGTTTTCACCTCCTTTTGTTTTTCCTCTAGTGCACCTCCTAGAAGCCTTCTAGAGGTCTCCTTATCCATCTCCCACTTTTAGTTTTCAGTTTCATCGAACCAATCCAAATCTCCCCCTATTATTTCCATATCTCCCCCTATTATTTCTTGATGCAAAACCTTTCTTTTTCCTCTCTTCTACCATCTCCCAGCCTATTTTTCTGCAGCTGACCCTGTCTCACCTAGATCTCCTTCGGGCGACCCATGGTTGCTAGTCTGGCGACCCTACTCACAAAAGGGGTGACCCTGTCATTTTTGAAGCCGTGGAAAAACTTGAGTTTCTCTCTCATTTTTGCTCTATTTTTGTCTATTTTTCTTTCTATTTGCATGGTTTTTGATCCCTAATATAGAGTTAACTATTTAATGCACCCACACATGCATAATTAGCTCTATTTGATCTCAGATTAACTCTTCAATCAATCTCATGCATTCCCTCACCTCCATTTCCTCTCTAGTGATAAGCTATCATTGCTTCATCACTCTCTAATCAACTAAGTTCACTAGGTAATCAACCTTATGAACTCCCCAATCTATGCTTGTTAACTCATCTATCAAATGAGTTAACTCTCCAATCAATCCCTTCTTCTAAACCTATAAATACCTCCTCCCTCAAGCACAAAGGGAGGCAAATCCATTGTGCACACAACTCTTGCCAATTTTACTCTCTAACTTAGCATTCAAATGCTCTTACAAGATGAAGGTGCCTTTTGCTTTATTTGTTCAAACAAGTAGTGTCACACTGCTTTATTCTATGCGATTGTGCTCAATCCAAGCTCTCATTAAGCTCATACAAGCTTCATCAAAGCTTCTTTCTACTTCTTTGGGTCATTTTGTTGTCAAGATAATCACCTTCTGCCACAAAAGGATTCGAGGTTGCCTATTACAAGGATTACTGAGGATAGTGGAGTCAACAAATCTTTGTTTCTCTCAGGTTCCTTCATTGTTTTTGTTTAATTAATAGTAATTAGATAATCAAATTTGCTCTTGGGAACAATAAAACATTGCTTTTTCCTTGATAATTAGATCTTACATGTTAGATTAATCGCTTTCATATTTCTAGATCTAGATTCTTAGAAGAAGCATTTTCCCCTTTTCTTAGATTAGATTGCATTAGAAACATCAGAAAAACAAAAAAAACATAGGTTAACTTTGCATTGGAAAAGTCATATAGAATTGCATACATATTTCCCTTTCATAGATCAAAAGCACTTTTCGTTTTGTATATCTTTTAGTTTGTACACATTTAGATACCATAGAATAGACAAAATTGCAAACCTTCAATTGGATCATGAGGTAATCATGGTTCAAACAATTCCAAACAAACCCTTGATTTCATCACAAGGTAAAAACAAAGTCAAAACACAAGTCAAACCCTAGGTCAAAACCTTAGATCTAGTTAAGGTTAGCAATCATACAACTTCCTCTATCCTAATTCATGAATGTGCTTAGGAGTGAGAGGAGAGTGGGTGAGGGCTATCCATGACGAGATCCAAGAGATCCATTCAAGACCACAACAAGAAACATTTGTTTTACCACAAGGAGACCCATTTGTCCTTTTGTTTTTAGAAGAAACTAGACAATGTGACGTATAGCAGGAACTCTTGCAACACCTACAAAAACAAGAGGACATCAATGAGAACAATCGCTTACCCACACAGAGGTGGAATCTAAGAAACCCAAATAGAAGAAGAGAATCTAGTGACCCTTCGGGTCATAGGGTTATCTCAACAACAACAACAATTGAACAAAACATACAACAAAGAACACAACAACAAAGGCCATAGTACTTGTAGACCCCTCTTCCCAAATTCCATCTCTCCAATGATCCAGACCCCCATCGTGTCATGCCTCCTTTTGACTGGCTAATTTCACGAGCGAGAGTGACGTGGCAGATCACCCTGTGAAAAGGAGGGAAAGGGTCCATGTGCATGCTAAAATCTGACCTGACATCCCTAGGCAACCGGAGTCACGATTTTGAGCCTACATATTTTAGTGAACCCGACGTGAAATTGTAAATCCTTCTAGGACGAGTAATTTTGCATTCCCATTTAAAATGTATCTAAATAACTAACAAAAACTTCAAAACATTCTTTCATTGATTTTCATAGCCGCTTCAAGTTCCATCACCTATGCCATCATCTATTCCATTTATTCTGTGGAGTCTATGGCACCCACGAATATGACAAAACCTGACTTAAATCAAGGGAAAATTCCATCAAGAGAACTAGAAACTCCCTCATTTGATAGGTATGTGCTGCCACATCCTGACATGCCAATCACCAGCTGTTATGATTATGAGGATTCTGACTATGAGGAAGATCAAAGAGAATCTAGGCACTCTCTATCTTTCAACAACCTAGCTTGGGAGAACAATCTGGCCATACCAAATGCACCACATAAAGAAAGAAGGGTGAGGTTGGAAATACATCGACCTGAACAACCTTCCACAAGTACATCGAATACCCACCTTGATGAGGAGGTCAAAAGGTTGGAAAAGTGACTACAAGAAACCAAAGATGCTCAAGAGACATTAAGGATTGCCTTACAAGAAGAACAAAAAGAAAATGCTGCACGTGAGGAAGCCCATCATTATGAAAATATTTGAAGAGAACATCCTAGAAATGAAGAAACCCTTAGAGCTACAACTCCTACAGATTTAATTGCAACTCTAGTGCAAAGAATCAGAATCTTGGAGGTAGAGGAAGCTTCTCCAGAAAGAAGACTCAAGTCTTACGAACAGGACTAGGGGTCATCTTAAAATCCCCCTTACCTCAATTATTATTCATGACATCCTAGTAATGACACATGTCTGAATGGGAACCCTCCTATTCAGAACAATCCAACGAATCAGACAATGGGTTATCAAAACCCACCCATAGAGTTATTAGTATCAACCCCTCAATCCCAAAGTGCCTTTCTAGGAATGTATCTTGAATATTTGAAAGAGCATCTAGACCAAAACATAAGGAGTATGCAATTACCTCGACCACTTCCAGATCTCCCAAAGTTCAAAGGAGAAGGAGATCCAAATTCATGCATTAAAGCCTACACTATAGCCATCAGAGAACTCCTCCCTTGCGATAGGGTTGTAGCAAAGATCTTCCTGAAAATGCTTGGAGGCATCATTGTGGATTGGTATTATCATCTCTCAGAAGCTTCAATCCATTCATTCAGACAACTCATCAGAGATTTTGTCATTGCATTCGACATGAATAAACTTGTTAAAAGGGGGATCAGAGAGTTCCTCACAATGAAACAAGAACCAAATGAATCTATAGCACATTTCGTCACTTGATGGAGGCAAGTCTCCTATTCTTTAACCAGTGCTCCAAACATGGATCATCGAGAACTATGCAACCTCTTCTTGCATGCCCTTAACAAAGACATGAGAGAAGATGTCCAAAAATTACCATATAAGTCCTATGAAGAGGTATTGGAAAGTGCTTTAAGAATTGACCAAGCCACCATCAATAGTGGTTGGAAGACTTATGATCCCAACGGAAAGCTTCAAACGTCCAAAGGAGCAGAAAAGACTACAGCTAATGTGCCTCAAGAGAAAGATGTCAATATCATAAAAAATAATCTAAGCAATGATAAATGTCGACAAAAAGGGAATCAAGGATCAAACTGACCTTTATATGACCCCAATACTTATTTTTGGTTCCACGGGGCAAAGGGTCATGAAACAAAGACTTGTTATGGTTACAATAAAGCCATCTCCAAACTTACGCTAGATCAACAAAAGAAGTTCCTTAAACTTCTCCAATCCTAGAGAAAGGAGAGGGAATCTCAAATCGAGAAAGGAAAGGCTAACCAAAACCATACCAATAACATAGAACTAGACCAAGAAGTGTTCATGATCCATGAAGAGGAACAGATAGATAAAATAGAGAATTTCTTCTCATAAGTGATAAATTTGTTGAGAGCCTCTCCCTCACATTGTAAGACATTTTTGGAAGTGTTGGAAGTAGGATGTTTGACACAAGAGGAATCACCCCCTCTTACATTTGATGTTTCCAAACTATCTCAAAGCAAAGGAAGTACGAAAAAGGATTCACCCCTAGACATACAAATTCAAGTTGAAGTCACTATAAAAAGAGTAGTGGTGGACAAAGGATCGGCAGTCAAGCTTTTGCCAATGTCCTTTCTACAAAGGATGGGATACAAGAAAACATGGATCAAGAAACAAACTACCACACTGAGAATTTATGCCAGTCATGACATCCAAATAGTTGGGAAAATCAGCCTACCACTCAATCTGATGGGAAAGATTGTCTGTACCGATTTCTATGTTATTAACCGAGAGACCAATTACAACATGATCCTTGGGAGACCCTGGATTCACGCCATGAAATCCATTTCCTCTACTCTATTCCAAGAAATACATTTCCATCATTTGGGAAAGGTGATCATAGTCAATGTAGACCCTGATCCTTTCAATGTTTATAGAAAGGAATAGGAAGAGAAAGACAAGAAGTTGAAAATGCAAGAGACACATAAAGAAGAAACTCAGGACGTTCAAACAAGTGTAAGTGCTCACAACATATCCTACCAAAGAATGGATGATATTAGGGAATTCCCTTTTGATCCATATACCACTAAATCTCAAGCACTGTTCATCTTAGCGGCCATTTCGTGTGACAACGAATGGGATATCAAAAAACTCTTGGTTGGAACAATTGAGATCATTGAATATGGAGATGAAAAAGAAGAAAAATGAAATTCCACTTATGAATTTGGAGAAGCATCTCATTCACAGAACCACAAAAGCTTATGGACCCTACATTTTGATGGGGCTAGTTGCAAAATAGTGGTAGGAATGGGGATAATCTTGACATCCCCCGAAGGAAAATCCTCCTCTTTGACTTCAGACTAGACTTCTTTTGTACCAACAATATCACGGAGTATGAGGCCCTGTCTCTAAGAATCATGCTAGCCATGCGAATGGGAGTCAAGAAAATCTTTTCCTTTGGAGATTCTCAGTTGATAATCAATCAAGTTGTCAAAAATTATGAATCAAAGTCAAAATGATTGTGACCTTATAAGGAAACCATCAGGAAGTTGGTTTAATTCTTTGATTTCTTCTCCATCAAAGCCATACCCAGGGAAGAAAATTAGGTGGCAGACTCAATTGCCACATCAGTGGCACTATTTTCTCCACATGCTTAGTTACAAAATTTAGAATATATTATCTCAGTATGTGGAAAACCGTTATTGGAAAGAGAAGAGCTACTGAATATCCTGAATTATGCCATGGGTCAGGGAGAAAGACCAACCTGAGATTATGTCGAAAATGACGAAGCCATCTTGGAATATCTACATGCTTATGATGGACTTACAAGAGTGCACCACAAAAAAGGATACATGCTCCTCCCTCATCTAGAAGACTATTTTGGGAGTGAGAAAGAAATCCTTTAGATTGAAGTGAACTTAGATTTACTGCCTACACCTCAAAAGTTTGAGGAAGTACATCCATCCCTAACTGTAGATACAATCAACATCAATGTTGGAACACCCAAAAGGCCTAGGATGTTAAAACTAGGAGGAGAACTAAATGACAAGGAATTGGAGGAGTACAGAGAGGTCCTCATTGAATATTCAAACATATTTGCGTGGGCATATTCTAACATTCCAAGGTTATATCCAAAGGTTGTGGTGCATAATTTAGTAAAAAAACTAGATGCAAAACTTGTGAAACAAAAACCAAGGTCCATAAAGCCACAAGTAGCTGAAATGGTGAAAGAACTAAAGAAATTGTTAAAGGTTAGTTTCATCAAACTAGTGGATTATTCCAATTGGGTGTCAAACATTGTCCTAGTTTTGAAGAAAAATGGGAGAATTTGGATATGTCTCAACTTTAGAGGCATTAATCAAGCTTGCCCAAAGGATGACTTTCCTTTACCATCCATCGATCAAATTGTTGATTCAACAGCAGGATATGAGGCTCTTTTCCTCATTAATGGATTTTTAGGATATAACTAGATCAAAATCACAAAAGTTGACCAAAACAAAACAACATTCACAACCCCCTGGGGAAATTTCTACTATGTAGTCATGCCATTTGGATTGAAGAACGTAGGAGCTACCTATCAGAGGGCAATGACACACATCTTTCATGATTACATCTATAAGATAATCGAAACTTATGTTGACCTTCTGGCTAAATCAGAACAAAGATCAAAACATGTGGAGGACCTCCGCAAAATATTCAATAGGCTTCGAGAATATAAAGTAAGGTTAAACCATGAAAAATGTGTTTTCAGAGTCATGGAAGGAAAGTTATTGGGATTCATTGTCTCACAAAGAGGCATAGATGTCAACCCAGCTAAAGTCAAAGCAGTTTTGAACGCAACCCCACCGACAAGTGAGAGAGAAGTAAGAGCCTTTTTAGGACAATTAGGGACAATCAGATGATTCATACCAGACATGACTTTCAAAATTCATCCAATCAATCAGCTATTGAAAAAACAAGTTGGCATAACGATTGTCAAAACGCATTTGAGAAAGTAAAGAAATTCTTGTTAACTCCACCCATGTTGATGCCACCTAAACATGACAAACCCTTCATTATATACTTCAGAGCAACCGATATCTCTGTAGCGTGCATGCTAGCTTAAGAAGATGAGGGTGGAAGAGAAAGAGCCATCTATTTCATAAGTCAAACCTTGTTGGAATATAAGAAGAACTATATGCAAGCTGAGAAATAATGTCTTGCCATAGTCTTTGTGACCCGAAGACTACGACACTACATGTTGAATCAAGAAACTAAATTGATGATACGATCTGAGCAATTGAGGACTTTTTAAAATTAACCCATGCTCTCAAGAAGAGTTGGCCAATTCATAACCTTGTTGAGTGAATTTGAGCTAACCTACGTCAACCAAAAAGCACTCAAGGGAAAGATAATAGCAGATTGGTTAGCAGACAACCCAGTTCCCCAAGAGGAACCCGTGAATGAAGAGATTTGTGTGGTTGATCTTGAGAAGTATGCAGCCTCATATTGGTACCGAAACATAGTGAACTAGCTCACAAACAAGACTTACCCAAAAAACATGACCCCTTTGGGAAAAAGATGATTATGAGTCCTCATAGCGAGATATGTTCTAATAGATGATGTGCTCTATCGAAGGGCCCTAGAAGGAATGTTGCTTTGATGTGTTACAAAGAAGAAGCATGCACAATATTAGAAGAGTGTCATAGTGGAGTCTATGGAGGACATTTTGGTGGCCATGCCACGGCAAGAAGAATACATAGGATGGGATACTTCTGGCCCTATTTACAAGGGGATGCAATTAAGTTCGTAAAGAGGTGTCCGAAATGTTAGGCTTATGCTCATGTTCACCACACATCAATAAGAGATTTACAACCAATCGTTACCCCTTGGCCCTTTTCCACATGGGGATTAGATTTGGTGGGGAAGATATCTCCCCCATCAATGGATGGACATTTGTTCATCATTACCATGACATAATATTTCAAAAAATGGGTGGAGACCATGCCTCTTGCCACAGTGTTAGGTGTTATAATCGTTAAATTCATATTGAACCAAATCATTTGTTAGTTCAGAATCCCTCAAGTGATAGTGACAGATAATGCCTCATCCTTAAAAAATCCACAAGTAAGGGAGCTATGTAAGAGGTTTCACATTAATCACAACTCCCCTTCAGTCTATTACTCTCAAGGAAACAATCAAGCAGAGGCTACCAATAAGACTTTAAAGTCAATATTGGTCAATATTGTGAAAGATTCTAAGAGAGATTGGCATTTACAGTTATACCTAGCTCTGTGGGCATACAAAACAAGTGTTAGGACTCCAATTGGAACCACCCCTTATGCCATCACTTTTGGGTCAGATGTGGTATTACCATTGGAAGTGGAGCTGGCTAGCCTAAGAGTGTGATTACAAGGATTATTGGACAATGAGGAGTATAGAGCAGTTAGGTTGGCTGAATTGGAAATGATGGATGAAACATGCTTGAGAGTTGTTCAAAGACATGATTCCTATCTAGAAAGAATGAAAAAGCAATATAACAAAAAGGTTGTCCCAAGACCCTTTCAAGTGGGAGACCTAGTGCTTAGGATAGATAATCTAATCTACAAAAGAGTTGGCGAAGGACAAAAATTTAGACCTAATTGGATAGGTCCTTACATGGTCAAAGAAGATGTTGGAAATAGTGCCTATCTCTTGTGCATGATGGAGGGAGAGGAATTTGGTGAAACAGTCAATGCCTTTCACCTCAAGAAATATTGTCTAAAAGACCAAAAAATTATAAAACATAAAAATACAAAAAAATTATTAAAATAAAAAATGTCAAAAATAATTTGTTTCTTGCATTTCTGCATCATTCTGTCCATCTTGCATTACAGTTTGTGACTTGCTCTTGTACTATTTTCCCTTTAGTAAGGAGTCTAACGTTGCCTAGATGTATGTCATCCTTTTATGACCTAGAGTGTCATGTCTCCCATATCGGTGATTCGTAATTGAATCAATTATGATATATAATATATATTATATTAAATAAATAATATTTAATTGTTATTATAATTATTATATCTTATAAATAATATAAATATATTATTATCATATTATATAATATAATATAAATGTTATTATAATTATTATATGTTATAAATATTACATTACATATTATGTAATATGAGATTATAATATAAATATTAGTATAAATAACGATATGAATCTTAATACAAGTAGTAATTATGATATAATTTCAAGTGCAGCGATCACTTATGAAATTGGTTAAAAAACAATAATACAAACATTACTATTGTTACCACATCATATGAAATAAGTGATATGATAAATAGAATAAGGCTACGAATGAATTAGGGAATAGCAATTTAATAAACTAAAAGAGACGTCCCTTTTGGGACAGTAAAACCTTGAAAAGTTGCAACCATTGGTGAAAAAGAAAGGCATGGGGGTATAAAAAGAGATTGATAGGCATGTTCAAAGGCAGCGAAGAAGGAAGAAAAGATTCATAACAATAAAATATGGATTAAGGTAGCAATTAGATATGATGGTGGTATATTATAATAAATCTGAAATCCAACTCAAGAAAAAGGCTACGATTTCATAATTTGCAATATGCAGCAAATTTAGTTATTAGAATTTTACAGGGACATCTATCAGAATAAAATATATATAGTTGAATTTATAGAAAAAAAAAAGAATAATAATTCTAAGATTAAAGAAATATATTTCTGCATATACATTTCTGGGAATAGACATACATATTTCTGATTTTTATCTCTAGAGATATAAAGGGAATATATATTGGAAAAATAGATAACAACAGATTTTATAAGGGAATTAAGAAGATATATATGTTTATAATAATGTGACTATATAAGGCATATGTTTATTATGTTAAGAGGAATGATACGATTATTATTATAAGGTTACAAGCCTTAAGTACAATTGTGAAAAGTATATGGATTTGATTATTGGTCATTAACCCTCATTATGATATGAAAAGAAGAATTGATTACTAATGTGCTCTTTAAAAAGTCAAAATTGTGTGCAAGGTTGAGGAATTTTTGGCTTGTTAGAAGGGAACATTACAAGTGGTATCAGAGCTATGATCATTCCATCCTATGGATGATAATTGAGTATTCAAGTGTACACTCTATGACTTTGAGCTGGTTGCTTGCATGCTTGAGCTACTTGTCTACTTGCTTGTCTAAATTTGAGCTACTTGCCTACTTACTTGAGCTAATTGCTTGAGCTACTTGCCTACTTTCTTGAGCTACTTACTTGTCTACTTGAAATACTAATGCACCACAAGAGATGATTCTAGTCTCAGGATCCCATATTTCACAACAATGGGCTTCATACACCAACTCTCTCTAGTTTCACAAACCAACTTCATAATGCACCAGTAAGGGTTTCACTATTCCCAACTCAACTAAGGGAATCTATGGCCTTATTCCTCCATGATGACCCAAACTCAAGAAAACCAAACCCTCACCTTTCACCAAAACCAAGGATTGAAGGTACTTCCTTCACAACTAGACTCCTAGTCTTGTAGCCCTTCTCAAGAGGTTTTTCAAACCTAATTTCCATGTACGGACTCAAACCCAAAACCTAAGTAGTGATTTGGATACCCATTATCAATTTTCACAACATATCTCAAAATCAACCTTAACTCCTGTTGATGACTATTTTGATGCAATCATAACAATAAGTTAAAATTCACATAAAATGAACTGAAACTATACTTGAAAGACAAGAAGGAATCATTTGGTGATTCAACTAATCCCAAGTCTACAATGGTTCGGTTGGTCAAGTTCAGTTGGTCAATGTGAAGCTGTAATGTTCAAGGGGCCTTACGTAGTTTAGGTTTACCTTTTGGTTTACTGGACTAAGAATATGCAAAGAGGTCATAGATTTCAACAAGTATTCTATTCATTTGCATACAAGTGATACAGTGCTACAAGTTTTAGCTGGTTTTCTTGGATTTTTGCAGCCTTCTTCTTTATCTATTTATGAAAACTGTCTACTTATGGCTCTGTTATACATGCTTCTTCAAATTTGAGATAATTTCCTTTGGATTTCTACGTTTTCAGCTAAATATTTCAGATGGGTTGGGAAAAGTTAGAAAGATCTACTCTATACCTCATTTAATCTACCGAAGGATCTAATTGTCTCTGTTATGCACTATGTAAATACCACAGTAGTTTGATCAAATCCACAGTAAAAACCCTAAATGTAAGTTCTGAGCATTTTCACAAACATACATTTAAAATTGCAAGCTCTCAAAGAAGATATTTCAAAACACAAAGAAGAGCAGGAGAACACTCAGAAGATAGATGCAGAACTCCACATTCTATTGTATTAGAAACGAATAGTCATACATGATTTACAATGTAGGAATGACTCTTAGTTTCATTGATCATACTACAGAGAACTTACAAGCTTTACAGATACAGTAAGGCAGCCAGACATTCCACGCGCACCTTACTGCAGACAAACAGGCGACCTCCTTCTTCTACCTCTAAACTATGCCCAGAAAGGCTCTACAATTCTGGCAAAATCCTAAAATCCCTGTGTGTAAGCCCTAAAAATCCCTGTTGTAGCCCCTGTTGTCCAGTATTACAGTGTAGAGAGGCACAATATAAAGGCATTCTGATTGTCCTCACTACAGCAAAAACCTAACTAAACCCCTGGTTACAGCAATAAATACAGGTGAACCAGTTCTCAAAAATATCTCTGTGAGCAGTGTCAAATCTGGGCGAAATATTGCCCCTTCTGAGAAGTTCCGGCAGCTGGGTAATAACTTCTGTTTGTCTGTTGCAGTAATACCTTCAGCTGCAACCTTCCTCTTCACTTGAATGGCTTTGACTTTCGCACTTCATCCTTATCTTCTTGCTCCTGAGATTAGATCTTCTGCCTCCATGAGGTCACTGTGTTGACTTTCCAGCTGCTTCCTCAACTGCAAGCCTACAAGACAAGACAAGCAATAAGTTTCACATTTATCACAAAAAACAGCATGAAATTAAAATAAGCGTTTAAATCCAGGTGACAGCGCAAGATTGAGAAAATCGGATCAGAATGCACTCAAAAATGCGTCCAAAATGCGCTCAGACTGCCCAAACTTCATCGGGTCAACCATCGCTGACCGAAAAAATGCCAGAGGCGCCAAAAAAAACACTTTAAAACTCCACCGCTTCATTTCCTGCCCATCGGCATGACCATCGCTGTCGGTGCGTCAAAAAACATGTTGGTCAATTTTCACCTCGTCATCATGATATTCAGGAAATATGATGCTTTCCCTCCTGAAGGTCCAGATGAATGTCATCATGATATTTTGATTCTGCATATTGGAGAAAAGAACAACATCATCATCATCATCATCATGAAGAAGAAAAGGAGGATATGAATATGATCATGCTGCCGAGGAAAGGAAGATGATGGTGACGTCATCATGATATTCGGGCTTCATTGAAATGCTAAGGATGACGTCATCATCATGCTCAGTTAAGGTCAGGGGATAATTATGATATCGGGTCACCTAAGGAGCATGATCAGGATGATGAATGTAATATGATCCTTTTTGCGACCAAGGTAACCCTCTCGAAAGATCAGGATGATGATGATCATCATCATATTTGCTTTTGTCAAACTTGGAATAAGACGTCATCATCATATTTGGGAACCGGATCGCGCTTTGGGAAATATCCTGTTGAAGGAAAATGTGATGATGATGATCATCAGGATATTTGTTTCTTCGTTTATTAGATCGGGATGACGTCATCATGATATCCGGAGCCTTTGTTAAACTTAAAACATGACGTCATCATGATATTTCGCCAACCGGATCATGTTTTAGAAAATATCCTACCGAAGGGAAAATGTGATGATGATGATGATCATCATCAGGATAATTGCATAAAGGTCGTATTTTCGGCAGGAGGACTTTACGAAATATCGGGCGAACAAACAAGATCATGATGATCTTGACAATAGGACAGGATAAAAAATATGATGATGACGTCATCATCATATTTCGTTTTCGGAGCACAAGGATAAGTTGAGGTCATCATGATATTTGCGCTAGGGTGATATTGTAAAATATGATCATGCTGTTGAGGAATGCAATATCGACCTCTTCTTAATAGATAGGGTGATCATCAGGATACTTCGCTAAAGGAGATCAGGAGGATATGAAGATGATGATCCTCCTTCTCGAATTATCATGATGATGTTTCCAGCACTTAGCGAATTTCAGCAAATGACCCTCGTGAAAGATCAGGATGATGATCATGATGTTGCAAAAGGAGACCAGGAGGATATGAAGTCGTCATCATCATAAATCGAACTTCAGCAAATATCATGATGATGACCCTCCGATAGGATTATAATACGTGCACGCAAATATGCCGAAGGTGGATTTTTCTAAGTCTGGGTGATCAGCATGATATTATAAGATCAGGTAATGTTGAAATATCATGATGATGCTCGTGATACAACAGACCACTTCGACGGGGGAACTTACCTTGACTTAAAGTTGATATCATCATGATATTTGAACCGCAGGATATTATCGGGGGGGTGCGTTTCAAATATGATGATGATGTCCTCATACAGCAAAACCAAGTTTATAAAATATGACGCTCCTAAGAAAATCATGATGCTGCATAATGCGCACAAGACCTTTTGACGGGTAAAGGGTACAACCACCTAAGATTGACGTTCGGATATTGCGACTGCATGATTTTTATCGGGTGATAGACCAAGATCATGATGATCCTGTCAACATGACTTAGGATATAAAAATATGATGATCCTCCTGCGAATATCAGGTTTGACCAAAACTTTGACCGTGCATAACTTCCACATATGAACGAATTTTCAAGTGAAGTAAAAGGCAAACCTGCATGAAATTTCAAGCTCTTTTAAAATATGAGGTCACAGCAATAAAATATGAACTTTGACAAACTAACCTCATGATGATGACCTACCTCATCATATATCATGATGATGATGCACCTGACCTTCATTTTTACCAGACCGCCAGAAAGCAGAAAAACACAAGCAGAAGCAAAAAGCAAAACATCAGCAGGGGTCCCCATTTTGCTAAGGAGCATAATGGGGCGTGTTGTGAACATCACAACAACTAGCAACCAAAACAAAACAATTAAATTCAGAGTGTTCAAGGAAACTAGATGAAATGAACTCATAACTTCCAACTATCTTTCCTGCAAATTACTATTCAGCTTGAGACTCAAAGTATTCAATAAAGATGCATGAATTTCCATTTTTAGTTTAGTTGTGTGCATGTGATTAATTATCCTCATCTTGAAGATCGGTTGAACAAACCAGTGACTGACATTAGCCTACGTAGGTGAGGATATTCCCTCATAGCCGACCGGATAGAGCCTTGCTGCCAGCGAGCGTCTATAGCCCCGGCAAGGTTATCGTTACAATTCTCCTAAGTAGAGCCCCACTGCCAGCGAGTGTCCATAGCCCCGGTAGAGTTACTTAGATGGCTTAATCTAGATTTTCAGTATAATCCGCTTTATTTATTTATTTATTTTTTTGTTTTCTAATTTTGAAAGATTTCATAAGATATAGCAATTTGTAACTTCATGATGCAAGGAGTGGACACTTGCTGAAATTAAGCTGAGAATTGTAATGGTAGCAAGGGTGACCTCTGATTTTTCACCTAATATCTACACTGGTATGTTCAACAAACCCAAGGATTTTAGGTGTGTCATCGTGAGAAACCTGCTTCGAATTCTCAATCACATTTATTGAATACAAAACTTCAGAAGATGAACAACTCTCTACATTCATGACAGTGACAGGTTATGTGTAAATTGCAAATGGTTAACCTGAATATCCTAAATTATATACTGTTTTGAATGGTTGCTAGTTTTGCTCCTTAATACTCCACAGTAAAATAAAGATCCCTGCTGAGGAGACAACAAAGAAACCAAACAAACAGGCTGTACAAACAACAAAACAACAAAAGAAAAAACTGTACAAACAGACAGAAACAAAAAGCAAAAACAAACAGAGGACAAGCTATACAAACAGCCAACCCAAGAAGAAAAACAGCAAAAGAAGAACTGCACATTATCTACAGCACTTTACATTAAGAAAGAAAGGACTACCTCATCCTGACCTTCAAGCCTGGAAATAGTGTTTCAAATGCTGGCCATTAACTGGTAATGGCACATCTTCTCCAGTCAAGGTCTTAAGTCTAAAGGTGTTATCTCCTATTATTTCTAAGATTTGTAATGGACCCAACCATAATTTATCGAATTTTCCATGGCTTCCTTTCTTTTCATGTGCTTTGTCCCAGCACAACACTAAGTCTGATATCCTAAATGTTTTGACTTTTGCCCTTTTGTCAAACCACCTCTTAACAACTGCTTGGTGTTTGGCAAACTTCTCGAGGGCTTGACCTCTTTTCTCCTCTAGTTGCAACATTTGCACTATTCTGGCTTCCCTATGGTTATCAAAGCCTAGATATTCATTGGCAAACTTCCAGGTTGGTATTCTTAGATTAACCGGAAGTATGGGATCAGTCCCATAAACTAAGTGATAAGGTGTGCTACCTAAAGCTATTTTGAACTTGGTCCTGTCTACCCATAATGCATATCTTAATAGGGTATTCCACTCTCTAGGACTTTTGGCAATTAACCTCTTGATGATGTCTAATAAGATTTTGTTTGTTGATTCAGTCAGTCCATTACCTTGAGGGTAATAATTCGAAGAAAACCTTAGAATGATCCCATATTCAAATGCCCATTTAGAAAATTTTAAAGAAGAAAAAGCAGGGCCGTTATCACATACCAATGAATAGGGCGTTCCAAACCTGGTGATAATGTTTTCTTCAAGGAACTTGATAACTACCTCAGTTGTGGAAAATTTGCAGCAGGTGGCCTCAGTCCACCTTGTACAATAGTCCGTTACCATCAATATAAACTTGTGTCCTACAGAAGATGGGGGATTGATGACTCCGATAAAATCCAAGCCCCATTGTGCAAACGGTCTGGACTCGATCATAGGCTGCAGTGGATTGGCCAGATTTCTTCCTTTGTCTGCTGCAGTCTGACAGGTGTGGCAGCTTCTGATGTGACTCTTAGTGTCTTTGAATATAGTGGGCCAGTAATAGCCCGCTCTCAGTATTTTGTGTGTTGTAGCTAGATGGGAACCATGGCTGGTTCCGTACTTGTCATGTAGTTCTGTCAACACTTTATCAGCTTCAGTTCTGTTTATGCATCTCAAATAAATTCCATCATGGTTCTTCCTGAATAGAAGACCTCCTTGCACCATATAATGCTGTGCCTTAATCTTCAAAGCTCTCCTCTGAGAAGCCTTCATCTTGCCTGGGTACTTTCTAGCTATCAGGAAGGTGCTTAAATCATCGTACCAGCCTGATGCGTCTTGGGAATTCAATACATATTGCTGTTTTATCAGATTTGGATCCATGTTTGCTATTGTCTGCACCAACGCCTGCCCTCTGACCAGCTTTGCGGGAATGATCTCCATGTCAAATTCTTGCAGCGTGGTGATCCATTTGGCTCTTTTTTCTCCAGGCTCGTTCTGCATCAGCAACATTTTTACTGCTGCGTCTGGTACTATGGCTTTAATCTGGCTGCGCAGAATGTAGTGTCTAAACTTTTTCACAGCCTTTACTAATGCGAATGCCTGTCTTTCGATATCTAGATATCTCATCTATGCATCCTTCAGAGGCGCACTCATAAATGCTATGGGCCTCTCTTCATTATTTTCACCTTTCTGTGTCAAGGCAGCAGTGACAGAATGAGAAGATGCAAAGGAGTAGATGTAAAACGGGCATGTGTAGTCTGGACTTGCCAATACAGGGGCATTAGAAATTGCCTCCTTGATATCTTCAAATGCAGCTTTGGCTACTGGCGTCCATTCCATCTGTGCATCCTTCTTTAACATGGCATTCAATGGATGTACAATCTCTGCAAAACCTGTTATAAACTTCCGAACAAAGTTAATTTTACCAAAAAATGATTTCAATTCTTTCCTATTGTTTGGTATTTGCAAATTTTTTATGGATTCTATTCTATCCGGATCAATTGAAATTCCATTTTCAGAAATGACATGGCCTAATAATTTACCTTTAGTTATGCCAAATATACATTTCTTAGGATTAAGGGAAATCCCATACCTTTCATATCGCTGGAGTACTTTTCTGAGGTCCTCAGCGTGGGTGGATGCATCCTTGGAATACACAGTCAAATCATCCATATACACAACAATGCATTTACCTGATAATCCATGGAATGCAACGTCCATGGCCCTCTGAAAAGTGGCACCTGCATTAATTAAACCAAAAGGCATTCTTCTATACGCATAATTTCCCCATTTGCAAGTGAAGGTGGTTTTTAGTCTATCCTCTCTGTCAATTAAAACCTGGTTATAACCTAAAAAACCATCTAAAAAAGACATCATCTTTGCGCCATTTACTGCTTGCAGTACTTCGTCTATTGGGGGCAAAGGATAATTATCTTTTTCAGATGCCTTGTTTAAATTTCTAAAGTCTACGCACAACCTGATGTCTCCGTTTTTCTTCCTCACTGGTACTAAGTTAGCTACCCAGACAGAATGTCTGACTGGAAAAATTATTCCAGCGGACAGTAGTTTTTTAACTTCCTCAAAGATTAAAGGCTCTAGAATGGCATTTATAGGCCTCTGTTTCTGCCTAAATGGTTTGACTTCTTTTCTTAAAGGTATTACGTGAGTTATGATGGACTCATCAAATGTTTTCAAGTCTTCATAAGTCCATGCTATGACATGTTTATATTTTTTCAGAACGTCCAGAACCTCTTTTCTGATTTTCTCAGAGCAAGCTTTCCCAATTAGTACATTTTGCGGATTTAGCTCAGTCCCTAAGTTATGTAAATCACACTTACCCCCTTCTGTTTTGGGTAAGTCTTTCTGTCTTATTATTCCGTCGAAGTCAAAGATGTGTTCTAAATCAATTACTCCTTTTGGTAAGAAGTTGCTCTTTAAGTTGATCATATCTTCTTCGTCCCATGTTATTTCAGGTCTTTCTTGTTCATCAATGATTTGGGCCTCAAATGCCTCATTACAAGTCAGAAAATTAATAATTTGCTGATCCTCTCCAAATACCTGAAAGTGTGTAACGTTGTCTGGTATGCTGGGCACGTTAACTAGCTCAACAGCAAATCGTCTTAATCCTGACAGTGCCAATGGTTCTAATGTACTAGCAGCAACTGCTAATGCATCTGGCCTGTGGTTCAGCTCTCTAGGAATGTGCTCTATGTTAAAAGCATCAAATGAATCCATTAAACCCCAAACTCTATGTCTGTAACTGATCATCTTCTTATAATTGCAGGCATATAGTTTCCTCACTTGTCTGACTACTAATTCAGAGTCTGAAAATACTCTGATGGTTTTTACCCCTTTCCTGATGGCCATGACAAGTCCTAAAATTAGGGCCTCATATTCAGCAATATTGTTAGTGCAGGAAAATTGTAATCTATATGCTACCAAATGTGATTTACCTTGAGGATTTATGAGTTCAATACCTGCACCTGCGCCCTGTTTTGATTTGGACCCATCACATTTTAATGTCCACATGCCATCTTTACTTTTCGGATCTTTTACCTTGGCATACTTTGTCTCTTTTATTGCCTGTGGGGTGTTATCTTGTTTATTCATGGGTTTTTCCGTATGTGTGTTTTTGGTTTGCAACTCAGAAAGATAACTACCCTCGTCCTCTATTTCTTTCCCTAGATCTGGAATCAAGGCACTTATATTATCCTGAACATATCTCTGTGCTGGATCAGGATTCTCATTTTTCTCTTGTGACTCTATCCTCCCTATGCACTTTTTGTATTCATATTCAATGATGTCTTTGCAAATTTCACAATTCTCCTCAGAATGTTGCCTACCATGGACTCTACACCTATTTTTATATAACTTACATTAGACTGGGAGATTGTGTGTAATGCACTCTTCCACCTCTTGTCTAATGGCACGACCAAATTGGTCTATTGCATTGTTTTCCTCATCTGAAGAATATCCGTCAGACTCAATGAATAGTGCTGTTCTATTGCTGACACACTTCTTTCTAATGTTTAACATCATAATCTCTTCAATCTGCATCCCATTGTTGGTAATTCTATAGACACCTGGTTCAACAGCAGCATATAATATTTCATTAGTTCGATTATACTCTGTTATCATATGTTTCATTCTGGGTTCTGCCCCTATTCTGATCTGGTTTGGGATGCCTCTCCATGGTAACCACATGTGTGAAAAGTCAGTAGCCATATATCCGTTTAATGTCTTTGACCAATCCCTACTTAGCAACATTCCATAATTTACGGGTATATCCACTACTTGGATGTCAATGATTTGGCTCACCCTAGGGTCTGAAGCTAACTGCACTTGTATGTTCATGAGTTCTCCTATCATGCTAACCTCGGTCTTATCTAATTGTGTGACCACCTTGGCAGATTTGGTGGGAGTCAGCCCGAGAGTTTTACATATTCCTAAGGGCATTACGTTGGCTGAAGCACCAGAATCTACCATGCAATTGTGTATATTCTTCCCACACAATCTAACAGTTAACAAGAAAGGTTGAGTATCCCTCTTATCTGTATGTATTACCACATTTGTATTGGAAGGCTGCTCAACTTTCTTACCTTTCTCCTTAGGTGGTGAATCACTATTAGGAACAGTTATATCAGCAGACACCTTGTTTGTCATGGATGTATCCAGGGATTTTAAAAAAGCATTTCTGATCCCTGGGGTCTTCAATAATTCATTTAGAGGTATACTGACCTTCATTTTCTTTATTTCCTCTGATAAGTAATTCATTAGTCTTGTTGTCTCTATTGTTTCTGTCTTACTTGTTTGATCCTTTTGCACTGCTGTTCCGTTATTTGTGTGCTGACTAGCTTTAAGTATGGCAGGATTGTTGCTAGCATTCTGATCTGGGGGTGTATTGATGTTATTCGGGGGAGTGGAAGTGGTGAAAGGTCCTCCCGACCTAGGGTTGTTCCTCAAATTGTAGGTGTGGCTTTTATTTGTTTGTTGAAAGGCCTGCACCTCTTCTGTTTCATTTAATATCTCATTTTCAGATTCAAAAGGAAACTGAAAAGCATTTAACACAAAGGCTGATTCCAGATAAAGACTTTCACAACAGTATGGTTCATCCTCTAGCAATTCATCCTCTTTCTCTTCTGCAGTTGCAAAGGTAAACGTTTCTAAGACTAATGCTGTGTCATATTCTGAGGGTACTACCTCATTACCCTTAGGAATGAGAAATTCAGAGGTAGGAGGCTGTACATCTACATTGAAAATACTAGCTGCCAAGTGGAACTGTGGACAGTCATGCTCAGCATGGGCATTAGTATTGTGAAATCTGCACCAATTTTTGGGTGCTGTATTGGCCATTTGTATGCTAGTTATTTGTTTTGCACCATGATTATCTGTATTCTCAAAAGGAGAAGCCAGAGTACCGTTGTTGGGCCCAGTGTTCCATGTCTTGGGTGGCCTAGGTTGATTCTGGTTCTTGTTATTATTGCCCCAGGTCCTATTATCTATCACTGGCCCCCTATTTTGCATTGGTTGCCCCTGACTGGGGCCTTGATGCTGATTGTAGTTTTGGTTCTGATTGTACTGTTGATTTTGGTTGAGACTATAATTCTAATTTTGGCCTTGGTTGTGATTTTGATGTGGATTGTAGTTTTGGTTGCTTCTGCCATAGAGATTCTCATTTCTTAGCTGTGTCACTTCGGTTGTTAATCTTTTCAAATGTGCGGTAATCTCTTTGATTTCTTCCCTATCCTCTTGTGCCTTTGCCATAGTTACATCCCTAGGAAGTTGGAAGAAAGGCTGACCATTATTTTGACTGTTATTGGAAGTATTAGCCGTGTAAGGAGTTATAGCTTGGATTGGAGTAGGATTATACACAGGTGTGTAAGAAGGAACTGGATTTACTAGTGGAGCATGCTGCACAGGGATTCCATTCCATGGGTGTGCCTGATTCTGCACCCCAAAATTTCCTCCAAATGGACTGTAAGTTGTATGTCTCATTTCTTGGTTCACTGAGGCTGCCTCTTTATAGGCTTTGGATATTGAATCTATGTTAGGTTTCCTTTTGACAAACATGGCAGTTAAAGGATCCAAAGCAGCATAGTACATAGCCAACAAGGGAGCATCATCTATGGTATAAGGGGCTACCAACCTAGAATAGGCCTTTTGAAATCTGTCATTGAAATTATCAATTAGCTCTCCCTCACCTCGTTTTATAGTAGCCAATTTATGATACAAAGCGCAAGGGTCAATGGGTCCTCTAAATCTTGACAGAAATGCTTCTTCCATAAGTGCCTAGGAAGAAATGTAACCATTGGGTAAGTTTACGTACCAGCTAGAGGCCTGCTCATTAAAGGTGTAAGGAAACAATCTACACACAACATCCTCGTGCTCTAACATAGCCCTAAAACATGCTTCCTTAAATATTCTAATATGATCTTCTGGGTCCTGATGCAACTGGTATTTGGGACATATCTTTTCCGGATTTTTTGGCATGTCATGATAATCATTGAAGAATATGGGAGAATTGACATCGAAATAAGCCATTGCAGGTGTTTGAGCTTGACTTGAACTTGTAGAAATACCTGGATTGATTGGTGGATTAGGATTTAGAGGAGGATTAAGACCTCCAGGAGTGCCTGAACCAAGATTTAAAGATCTGAACAGTGATCTATCAGGACTTACAATACTACGGATGTTAAAAGGTGACCCAGGAGGTGTTCCAGATGAACTTCCTGCTTGCGATATCTTTGGATTCCAAATTAAAGGGCTTTTACTTCACCTTGTATCAGGTAGTTGCACAAATATATCTCCTGAACTGGACCTAGACCTAGTCACTCTGTTACTGTCGTTAGCCAGTTTGAAATGAAACCTAACTCAGGCAAGCCCTCCTTCTAGCGCCAGAAAACTGTTGATGACTGTTTTGATGCAATCATAACAATAAGTTAAAATTCACATAGAATGAACTGAAACTATACTTGAAAGACAAGAAGGAATCATTTGGTGATTCAACTAATCCCAAGTCTACAATGGTTCGGTTGGTCAAGTTCAGTTGGTCAATGTGAAGCTGTAATGTTCAAGGGGCCTTACATAGTTTAGGTTTACCTTTTGGTTTACTAGACTAAGAATATGCAAAGAGGTCATAGATTTCAACAAGTATTCTATTCATTTGCATACAAGTGATACAGTGCTGCAAGTTTTAGCTGGTTTTCTTGGATTTTTGCAGCCTTCTTCTTTATCTATTTATGAAAACTGTCTACTTATGGCTCTGTTATACATGCTTCTTCAAATTTGAGACAATTTCCTTTGGATTTCTACGTTTTTAGCTAAATATTTCAGATGGGTTGGGAAAAGTTAGAAAGATCTACTCTATACCTCATTTAATCTACAGAAGGATCTAATTGTTTCTATTATGCACTATGTAAATACCATAGTAGTTTGATCAAATCCACAGTAAAAACCCTAAATGTAAGTTCTGAGCATTTTCACAAACATACATTTAAAATTGCAAGCTCTCAAAGAAGATATTTCAAAACACAAAGAAGAGCAGGAGAACACTCAGAAGATAGATGCAGAACTCCAGATTCTATTGTATTAGAAATGAATAGTCATACATGATTTACAATGTAGGAATGACTCTTAGTTTCATTGATCATACTACAGAGAACTTACAAGCTTTACAGATACAGTAAGGCAGCCAGACATTCCACGCGCACCTTACTGCAGACAAACAGGTGACCTCCTTCTTCTACCTCTAAACTATGCCCAGAAAGGCTCTACAATTCTGGCAAAATCCTAAAATCCCTGTGTGTAAGCCCTAAAAATCCCTGTTGTAGCCCCTGTTGTCCAGTATTACAGTGTAGAGAGGCACAATATAAAGGCATTCTGATTGTCCTCACTACAGCAAAAACCTAACTAAACCCCTGGTTACAGCAATAAATACAGGTGAACCAGTTCTCAAAAATATCTCTGTGAGCAGTGTCAAATCTGGGCGAAATATTGCCCCTTCTGAGAAGTTCCGGTAGCTGGGTAATAACTTCTGTTTGTCTGTTGCAGTAATACCTTCAGCTGCAACCTTCCTCTTCACTTGAATGGCTTTGACTTTCGCACTTCATCCTTATCTTCTTGCTCCTGAGATCAGATCTTCTGCCTCCATGAGGTCACTGTGTTGACTTTCCAGCTGCTTCCTTAACTGCAAGCCTGCAAGACAAGACAAGCAATAAGTTTCACATTTATCACAAAAAACAGCATGAAATTAAAATAAGCATTTAAATCTAGGTGACAGCGCAAGATTGAGAAAATCGGATCAGAATGCACTCAAAAATGCGTCCAAAATGCGCTCAGACTACCCAAACTTCATCGGGTCAACCATCGCTGACCGAAAAAATGCCAGAGGCGCCAAAAAAAACACTTTAAAACTCCACCGCTTCATTTCCCGCCCATCGGCATGACCATCGCTGTCGGTGCGTCAAAAAACATGTTGGTCGATTTTCACCTCGTCATCATGATATTCAGGAAATATGATGCTTTCCCTCCTGAAGGTCCAAATGAATGTCATCATGATATTTCGATTCTGCATATTGGAGAAAAGAACAACATCATCATCATCATCATGTTGAAGAAGAAAAGGAGGATATGAATATGATCATGCTGCCGAGGAAAGGAAGATGATGGTGACGTCATCATGATATTCGGGCTCCATTGAAATGCTAAGGATGACGTCATCATCATGCTCAGTTAAGGTCAGGGGATAATTATGATATCGGGTCACCTAAGGAGCATGATCAGGATGATGAATGTAATATGATCCTTTTTGCGGCCAAGGTAACCCTCTCGAAAGATCAGGATGATGATGATCATCATCATATTTGCTTTTGTCGAACTTGGAATAAGACGTCATCATCATATTTGGGAACCGGATCGTGCTTTGGGAAATATCCTGTTGAAGGAAAATGTGATGATGATGATCATCAGGATATTTGTTTCTTCGTTTATTAGATCGGGATGATGTCATCATGATATCCGGAGCCTTCGTTAAACTTAAAACATGACGTCATCATGATATTTCGCCAACCGGATCATGTTTTAGAAAATATCCTGCCGAAGGGAAAATGTGATGATGATGATGATCATCATCAGGATAATTGCATAAAGGTCGTATTTTTGGCAGGAGGACTTTACGAAATATCGGGCGAACAAACAAGATCATGATGATCTTGACAATAGGACAGGATAAAAAATATGATGATGACGTCATCATCATATTTCATTTTCGGAGTCCAAGGATAAGTTGAGGTCATCATGATATTTGCGCTAGGGTGATATTGTAAAATATGATCATGCTGTTGAGGAATGCAATATCGACCTCTTCTTAATAGATAGGGTGATCATCAGGATACTTCGCTAAAGGAGATCAGGAGGATATGAAGATGATGATCCTCCTTCTCAAATTATCATGATGATGTTTCCAGCACTTAGCAAATTTCAGCAAATGACCCTCGTGAAAGATCAGGATGATGATCATGATGTTGCAAAAGGAGACCAGGAGGATATGAAGTCGTCATCATCATAAATCGAACTTCAGCAAATATCATGATGATGACCCTCTGATAGGATTATAATACGTGCACGCAAATATGCCGAAGGTGGATTTTTCTAAGTCTGGGTGATCAGCATGATATTATAAGATCAGGTAATGTTGAAATATCATGATGATGCTCGCGATACAACAGACCACTTCGACGGGGGAACTTACCTTGACTTAAAGTTGATATCATCATGATATTTGAACCGCAGGATATTATCAGGGGGGTGCGTTTCAAATATGATGATGATGTCCTCATACAGCAAAACCAAGTTTATAAGATATGACACTCCTAAGAAAATCATGATGCTGCATAATGCGCACAAGGCCTTTTGACGGGTAAAGGGTACAACCACCTAAGATTGACGTTCGGATATTGCGACTGCATGATTTTTATCGGGTGATAGACCAAGATCATGATGATCCTGTCAACATGACTTAGGATATAAAAATATGATGATCCTCCTGCGAATATCAGGTTTGACCAAAACTTTGACCGTGCATAACTTCCACATATGAACGAATTTTCAAGTGAAGTAAAAGGCAAACCTGCATGAAATTTCAAGCTCTTTTAAAATATGAGGTCACAGCAATAAAATATGAACTTTGACAAACTGACCTCATGATGATGACCTACCTCATCATATATCATGATGATGATGCACCTGACCTTCATTTTTACCAGACCGCCAGAAAGCATAAAAACACAAGCAGAAGCAAAAAGCAAAACATCAGCAGGGGTCCCCATTTTGCTAAGGAGCATAATGGGGCGTGTTGTGAACATCACAACAACTCCTTTAGACCATGTGCCTCAAAAATGGCCTATTACGTTGTCTAGAATAGGTTAATTAGGCCTAATTTACAAAGAAACCCCCTCAAGAAGACTTGACCAATATCCAATACCTACCCCAACACTTTTGTTAGGTTTCCAATAGACCAAATCCCCTAATTTCTTGTGAGGATCTTAGGTTTTGACTCACCAAAAGACCAAAACTCAGTTTTTGTGCCAAAAATGGCTTATAACCAAGGAGGGTGTATTGAAACTATACCTTCCACACACTCCCAAACTTTACCAACACTTGGAACACTTCAAAAATGGTCTACATATGCTTTAGGAACCATCGTCCAGTCCTTTCCAACATTCATTTAACAAACCCTAGCCTTGAACCATCCTTTCTTACTTGGAAACAAGGCAAAACTTGCCTAGGACATCACCACCATTTGATCAAACTACATCTCCTACTTCCCTAACTTCATGTGCATCTAAAACACACCCCAAAAAAGCTATTTGACCGAGTTACAGAATAATACAGTGGTTGGAATGGTCTAAAACATCATTTACTAACCCTCAAAATCCTAGTTCAGGGTTTAAGATAGTTTTCAGAAAATGTGCTATAACTTTCTCCTATATCAATGAATTTACACCAAACCAACTATAAATCAAAGGTAATTGCTTCGTCTTTCACATTCAATCATTTTTAGACCTTGATTATACCATATAGAGGAATGGTACGGCCTGGAACAACTTATGAACAACAAATAAATAAAAAATTAGAGTTTTCATTAATGTTTTACACTTCTAAACTCGTCCAACCTCTCTCCTTAGGGAATGTGAAGGTATGTTAACATGATTTAGGAAGTTCTCCAACAATTTGTAACTGACCTTTGAGATTACATTGATTGATCACCCCTCTATAATGCTAGATTAGACTAATTACAAGAACAACCCTTACATTACATAACAAAACATGACTCAAAACACAAAACATGACCCACAAACATATGAAATTGGTCATTTTGACCTTATTACATCCAAAAGCATTAGAAAACTCAAAAACCTAACTTATGACACCTATTTGTAAACTTTAGATTTGGTGCTCCTGCACCATACACCCAGCCATGAAATCTTTCCAAGTCCCTTGGAAGTCTCCAACACTCTGACCTGCAAAACCCTTTGATCTTCAACTCTTTGAGGCTCCTCCTTATTCTTCCAATAGCTCCATTGATTTTCATCTTCACCCTTGGCTTGAACTTGTCCATGTAAAGTAGTCCTTCTCTTGCATTATCCTTTTGGATCTCCATCTATATGCTCTAATTTGTCATGAACTGCTTCATCCAACTGCTTCCACTTTGTCCTTCAGCTTCATTCATTGCAAAATAGTCCACACATTATCTTTCCTCTTTCATCTTGACCCTTGGTCTAACTTCCATCAAAATAATTATCAAAACAAGGAATCAATAAAGGACTTCCTTCACTCCTTGCCTCTTTCTCATTTGCTTCACAATCATCTTTAGGTTCTCCATTTTTGGAACCTCTGTCATGGTAGCATATGACTGCCTATCAATCACTCTTGACACCCAAGGACAATTTACTATGCTTACCACAACACTATCCCTCTGCTCCACCTCCTTTGGAAACTTCACAAACACTTTCTCCTTAGCCTTCTCTTGGCCTATCACAACCTTGGTCCCTTCTATTATTGATACCTTATTCAAACTCAATGTTTTGACCTCTTCACAACTTGGGGTGACAGCAACTTTCCTCTCAACTCTCTGTGTGTGCTCAAATCTGGTCACACTTCCTTGCTTCTTACCTTGCATTTATTTTTCTTGACTGTCCACACTTTTCTTTTGATACTCTATCTGAAGGACCTCTTTCCTACCAAGTTTATGAACCTCTTTGTTAACACCATCTAACTATCCACCATTTCTTTTAAACACCATACTCTCACATTGCTTCACTTCAACCTCTTTCACTTGACATTTACCTCATCTCTTTGCATCTTTCTCTCTCATAACTTGCATCAAGCTTTCTACCTCTATCCTCACTGTATTTTCAGACTCATATACCCCTGACTTAGCAATGCTCGACTACCCATTGTCCTCATTTACCTTCAAGGGACACAACACTACCCTCACCATGATTCTTTCACTCTTCACAAGCCTATCTTGGCTTTCCACAATCCACTCATTCTCTTTGTCCTTATCCATTTCCTCTGTCTTCATTTTCTCTACCTCTAAGACCTCTTTGCCATTAGGTCTTCCATCTCCTTTACTATCAGACTTCTACTACTTTCCATCTTCTTGTCCATTTAGTGGACAAAATAACTTTCCCACGATGACCTTAGCAGGCCAATCTTGCCTCTCCTTAGGCAACTCACTTTCACTCTTCAAGATCTCATCTTTTCCTCTTATCAAGATCTCTGCCCCAAAAACTTTTTCCTCACAAACCTTTGTATCAGATCTACACACCTCTAAGGTGATAGTATTTGACTGTCCTGCACCCTCTTTTGCTTTCTTTTGCCAAAATTCAGTCCCTCTCTTGTCTTCCTCATGTTTTTCACTCTTGTCCTGAATCTTCAAGGCCTTTTCACCATTGACCTTCTCTATCTTAGTCTTCACCACCAATTCCTCATCCTCTTTACTCTTCAACTTTGCATCACTCCTTACACCTACTATCTCAGCAACTTCTTCTCTCATAGTGGATGCACCTTCTTTGCCTTTGTCTTCCTCTTGCCTTATGAATTCCTTCTTGCCTATCATCACTATCCTTGCTGTCCTATCTTGTGCCTCATATTCTTCCTACAATGGTATTAGAGAAAAAGTGTTTCCATCTTTTTGAACTTGAAATGTATTTGTTCTCCCATCATGAATGACATATCTCTCAAACTGCCATGTCCTTCCTAGTATTAAGTGGCAATAACTCATTGGTAAAACATTACACAGAATGCTATCATTATATGCACCAATCTAAAACTCAACTAAGGCTTGTTCCTTGACCACAATTGACTGATTACTATTCAACCAAAATGCTCTATATGGAGTTACATGTGGAATTCTTTCTAACTTCAATTTGTCTACCATTTCAACTAAAACAATATTATGAATAGAACCTAAATCTATTACCACATTGCATACCTTGTTTTTGCACTTGCACTTTGTCCTGAATAATGCTTTCCTTTGTGCCATCTCCTTCATCTTAGCATACCTTTCTCTAAATTCTCTGACTTTATTTTCCATGTTATTTTCTGAATGCATCTTGTCCTTTCAACTTCCACTCTCCAAACTTCAACCAATTACTGTGAAGGATCTACTAACTATGCTCTAATACCACTTTGATGCACTACAAGAGATGATTCTAGTCTCAAGATCCCATATTTCACAACAATGGGCTTCATACACCAACTCTCTCTAGTTTCACAAACCAACTTCACAATACACCAATAAGGGTTTCACTATTCCCAAGCCTTATTCCTCCATGAGTATCCAAATGCAAGTAAACCAAACCCTCACCTTTCACCAAAACCAAGGATTGAATGTACTTCCTTTACAACTAGAGTCCTAGCCTTATAGCCCTTCTCAAGAGGTTTTTCAAACCTAATTTCCAATTACAGACTCAAACCCAAAACCTAAGTAGTGATTTGGATACCCATTATCAAGTTTTACAACATATCTCAAAATTAACCTTGACTTATTTGGACCATGTGCCTCAAAAATGGCCTGTTACGCTATCTAGAATAGGCTAATTATGCCTAATTTACAAAGAAACCCCTTCAAGAATACTTGACCAATTTCCAATACCTACCCCAACACTTTTGTCAAGCTACCAATAGACAAAATCCCCCAATTTCCTGCGAGGATCTTAGGTTTTGACTCACCAAAAGACCAAAACTTAGTTTTTGTGCCAAAAATGGCTTGTAACCAAGGAGGGTGTATTGAAACTATACCTTCCACACACTCCCAAACTATGCCAACACTTGGAACACTTCAAAAATGGCCTACATATGCTTTAGGAACCATCTTCTAGTCCTTGCCAACATTCTTTTAACAAACCCTAGCCTTGAACCATCCTTTCTTGCTTGGAAATAAGGTAAAACTTACCTAGGACATCACCACCATTTGATCAAACTACATCTCCTACTTCCCTAACTTCATGGGCATCTAAAACACACCCCAAAAAAGCTATTCCACTAAGTTATTGAATAAGATAGTGGGTGGAATGGTATAAAACATCATTTACTAACCCTCAAAACCCTAGTTCAGGGTTTAAGACAATTTTAAGAAAATGTGCTATAACTTTCTCCTAGATCAATGAATTTACACCAAACCAACTGCAAATCAAAGGTAATTCCTTCCTCTTTCACATTCAGTTAGTTTTAGACCTTGACTATATCGTAAAGAGGAATGGTACGGCCTGGAACAACATGTGAACAACAAATAAGCAGAAAATTAGAGTTTTCATTCAATTTTTGCACTTCCAAACCCCTCCAACCTCTCTCCTCGAGGTATGTGAGGATATTTTAACATGATTTAGGTATTTCTCCAATAGTTTGTCATTGACCTTTGAGATTAGATTGACTGATCACCCCTCTATAATGCTAGATTAGACTAATTACAAGAACAACCCTTACATTACATAACAAAACATGATTCAAAACACAAAACATGACCCACAAACATATGAAATTCGTCATTTTGATCTTATTACATCCAAAAGCATTAGAAAACTCAAAAACCTAACTTATGACACCTATTTGCAAAATTTAGATTTGGTGCTCATGCACCAGCTACTTGCCTACTTGCTTGACCTAATTGCTTATCTACTTGAGCTACTTGCCTACTTGCTTGAGCTACTTGCCTACTTTCTTGAGATACTTTCTTGTCTACTTGAGCTACTTGCCTACTTAATTTAGTTGGTTACTTGCATTCTTGAGCTACTTGGTTGTCTACTTAAATTTTATTATGTAACTAAATGGCAATGCATGTAACCTACAAATTTGTGTAATCACTTCCCTATCCCGAGGCGATCTATTATGAATGGAAAGAGCCACATTAGATTGAAGGCTCCTTATATGAATGGAAAGCACCACATAAGGAGAAGAAGACCTTATATGAATGGCAAGTGCCACATAAGGAGAAGAAGACCTCATATGAATGGCAAGCACCACATGAGGCCAAGGTGATCTATTATGAATGGCAAGAGCCACATTAGATCAAAACCTCCTTATATGAATGGCAAGTGCCACATGAGGCCAAGGTGATCTATTATGAATGGAAAGAGCCACATTAGATCGAAGGCTCCTTATATGAATGGCAAGTGCCACATAAGGAGAAGAAGACCTCATATGAATGGCAAGCGCCACATGAGGCCAATGCGATCTATTATGAATGGCAAGATCTACATTAGATCGAAGGCTCCTTATATGAATGGCAAGCACCACATAAGGAGAAGAAGACCTCATATGAATGGCAAGTGCCACATGAGGCCAAGGTGATCTATTATGAATGGTAAGAGACACATTAGATCAAAGGTTCCTTATATGAATGGCAAGCACCACATAAGGAGAAGAAGACCTCATATGAATGGAAAGCACCACATGAGGCCAAGGAGATCTATTATGAATGGCAAGAGATACATTAGATTGAAGGATCCTTATATGAATGGCAAGCGCCACATAAGGAGAAGAAGACCTCATATGAATGGCAAGTGCCACATGAGGCCAAGGCGACCTATTATGAATGGCAAGAGCCACATTAGATTGAATGCTCCTTATATGAATGGCAAGTGCCACATAAGGAGAAGAAGACCTCATATGAATGGCAAGTGCCACATGAGCCCAAGGCGATCTATTATGAATGGCAAGAGCCACATTAGATCGAAGGCTCACTATATGAATGGCAAGTGCCACATAAGGAGAATAAGACCTTATATGAATGGCAAGCACCACATAAGACCAAGGTGATCTATTATGAATGGCAAGAGCCACATTAGATCGAAGGCTCCTTATATGAATGGCAAGTGCCACATAAGGAGAAAGACACTTCATATGAATGGCACGAGCCACATGAGGACTAGGGAGGGATGGTATAGCCACCCTGAGACCTAGGAAGAATGCCTCCATCATGTTGTAACTTGAAAGTATTTCTATGGATTCTATCAAAGGATCAACTTGAGGTATGGATAACTATATGTTGAAATTAAATATTATTTATGTTATATCATTAATTATGTTATGACGTACTAATTTCATTGCTAATTTATGGATCATTAATATTGCTAATGTTCTTTTCTAGTAGTTATTCTTGTGTGCAGGTTAATAGATGAAGAATATCCGAGAAAGGGGGGACATTATCTCATCATCAACCCCCAGGATCATGCTATGCGTTATATTATCATCAACTTGCTTAAGCAATCAAATTCTTACTTACAACATCATTAGATCCATCTTTTGGGATTTTCATAAATATTATTTCATTCCAAATCTCCAAACTTGAATTATCAATACTCCCAAAGTTTTCTTTAACATTGAAAAAATTCTTCCTTCCTGCATTCATTTGATTAACTGCATTTCCTTAATCATATTGCTATTCAAAATCAAATCAAATCTTCTTTGATCATGACATCATATAATCGATTACTCCTCAAAGAACATAACTCTTCTTGATTATGAGGTCAATAACATATAATACCAAATATTTTAACCAAAGATCAAGATGCATCTTGGAATCTCAATACTCTCAAATCTTCTTAACCTATGATACTTGTATCCCTTTGTTATTATTAAAACATCAAACAAAATCTCTTTTTCACAAATTCTCATTCATGGAATCACAATCAATCTCTCTTCACTAAAGAAATCATTGTGATTGCTTGAGGACAAGCAATCTTGAGCGGGGAGGCCTATGATGCCCCCCATATTGGTGATTCATAATTGAATCAATTATGATATATAATATATATTATTAAGTATAAATAATATAATTATTAATACAAATATTATATTATTTCTCAAATGAATAAATATATATTATATTAAATAAATAATATTTAATTGTTATTATAATTATTATATCTTATGAATAATATAAATATATTATTATCATATTATATAATATAATATAAATGTTATTATAAGTGATTAGTAGTATATCAATGAATATATATATATATATATATACATATATATATTAATGATATAGATATTAATATAAATATTAAAAGTATTAAATAATCATATCATATAAATATTTAAATGTTATTATAATTATTATATGTTATAAATATTACATTACACATTATGTAATATGAGATTATAATATAAATATTAGTATAAATAATGATATGAATATTAATACAAATAGTAATAATGATATAATTCCAAGTGCATCGATCACTTATGAAATTGGTTAAAAAACAATAATATAAACATTACTATTGTTACCACATCATATGAAATAAGGGATATGATAAATAGAATAAGGCTACGAATGAATTAGGGAATAGCGATTTAATAAACTAAAAGAGACGTTCCTTTTGGGACAGTAAAACCTTGAAAAGTTGCAACCATTGGTGAAAAAGAAAGGCATGGGGGTATAAAAGGAGATTGATAGGCATGTTCAAAGGCAACAAAGAAGGAAGACAAGATTCATAACAATAAAATATGGATTAAGGTAGAAATCAGATATGACAGTGGTATATTATAATAAATCTGAAATCCAACTCAAAAAAAAGGCTACGATTTCATAATTTGCAATATAAAACAAATTTAGTTATTAGAATTTTACAGGGACATTTGTCAAAATAAAATATACCTAAATTTATAGAAAAAAAGAATAATAATTATGAGATTAAAGAAATATATTTCTGCATATACATTTTTGGGAATAGACATACATATTTCTGATTTTTATATCTGGAGATATAAAGGGAATATATATTGGAAAAAGACATAACCGCAGATTTGATAAGGGAATTAAGAAGAAGATATATATGTTTATAATAATGTGAATGTATAAGGCATATGTTTATTATGTTAAGAGGAATTATATGATTATGATTATAAGGTCACAAGCCTTAAATACAATTGTGAAAAGTATATGGATTTGATTATTGGTCATTAACCCTAATTATGATATGAAAAGAAGAATTGATTACTAATGTTCTCTTTTACAAGTTGAAATTGTGTGCAAGGTTGAGGAAATTTTGGCTTGTTAGAAGGTGACATTACATAGAGATCCCCCATTTTTCACAATTGCCATTATCCCCCTTCATTTCCAGTGATTCTAATCAAAGCCTAACTCTTAGCTTTACACTGATCCTAGTCTTAATGAGTCAAGATGTTAGGTCTAAACAAAGTTAGTCTTCAAACCTACAGTGTTCAAACAAAGCTTCCAAGTAGACCTTCCCAATTCTTCCCTAGTAGTAGAGAAGTCCAACTAGATTACAAAAACTTTAGGTGGCGCTTAGTGCCTTATCTATCTTGGACAAAAACGTCAAGAAGATGAAAACTCTAAAGGAAGCAATCTAAGATTCTAGTGAATAAAAAAAATGAGTAATCAAAATAAGAGTGTCAAAAGTGAGAATTAAGAGATCAAAGCATTGCATAGAAAAAGTTCCAAAAGCATTCATTTCTTAAAAAGTCAAATATCCAAAAAACAATGAGAAAAGTCAGGTGAGGATAATACCAAAAAAAAGTAAAAGGAAAAAAAAGAGAGATACAAAAAAAGAGTGAAAGAGAGAAGATTGTTGAATGTCCATACTCTTGGGTGGAGATCAGTCTAAGCTTGAATCCTTAAGGGTAGCATTCTAACAAAGAAAGAAAGGTATGAAGCACACACTTGCACTAGCTGAGGAAAACTGAAGAGTTTAGTAGTCTCTAGGATCATCTTCTATCTAAGGACCCTTGTTCTTTCCCTTTTATCCTTTACCTCAAGTCTATCTTTCTTGCCATCTATGATCTAAGTCTAGCGAACACTAATAAAATTTGCTACTCATCTAAGTTGGAAGCTTGTCATCTTGTCTTATCTAAATAAGGATCAGTGTTTAGCCTTTAGTGAAGTCTAGAAATTAGAAATACTCCATATTTATTTCCACTCACCACTTGAGTTTCCCTAAATCCTATCTCACAGCCTTGGATAGATTTCTTATGTTAAGACAACTCGCAATCCCCTAAATTGAAAATTGTATTTAAGAGCAGTCACATTGTTCATTCCACATTGCATTCATACCAAAAATTAGAAAAAGAGTCTCAAAGCAATAAAGTCAAATGTCATATATCATGACATTAAGAAGAAGTAAATGTTTATTTCAGCATTTCTTGTGTTCCTGCATTATCATATCGTTAACTACATATCATATATATGTCATAAAAAACTACAAAAATATGTCATCTCTTTCATACTTTCATTTGTTAAAAGAGTTGAAAAGGTCAAAACATAATCAAAAAGTTCCTCAAAACTTCCAAACATGCACAAGAGATGAGTATGAATTTGGATAAGAGAAAACCATAAAAAGATAGACTTCCATAGATATATCCAAAGTTTGCATAAACAAGAGTGTCAAAGAGCTAAGACAAAATGCTCTAAAGAAAGTAGAGGCTCCCAATGTAAGGGGGCACAAATTTAAAGAAAGGCAAGTTAGGGGCGGTTACCTCCAATAGAACCCTCAGGACTTTAGCTCTTTCATCTATGAGTACCACTCGTCGCTCCTTGAGACCTATGAGAATGAGGTGCTCTACTGTGAGCATGTGACTATGAGGGCCTAACCATGCTAGCATCAAGTCGTCCAAAAATAAGGTGGGCCATCTCTCGGAGTACCTGGTTCTCACCCTTAAGCATATCAACCTAGTACTTCAATTCTGTAGTTACCTGACACCCATGGTAGACAAGAGCAAGAATGTCAATGTGTTACCCTGCAGTAGGGGGCACACCAGGATAATCCAATATACGATCACGAGTCATCCTATTGAAGGGAGAATCTAATCCAACATTGGCCTCATGAATGATCTCCCTCTACTCTTTGACGTTGCCTAAAATAGCAAATAAAAACAAGACCAAGTTAGATCCATATAAAAATAAAAAGGACAAGAGCACAAAAAGAGAGTAAACAAAAACTTATGTGGATCACCAGGCTACTGATCAGGGTGAAGCAGACGCATCATCTCATTTGAATGGGGAGGTCAAGGAACAACAAGAGGACCCTCGGGGATGTTAGGAGCATCATATGAATCATCAATATCATCAAAATCCTCATTCTCAGGAAGGCCCTCATCTAACAAATCATTACTATTGGGAACATAGTCCTCATCAGTGGACTCTGGATCAATAGTCACAATCAGAGATTGGGAAGGAGTCCCTCTCCCTCCCCTCTGTCCTCCTCTAGAGACCCTAGTAATGAAGATTCTTGGGGTCAAAGGAGTCCAAACAATGTTTCTCTATCTAATCTCCCCATCTCCTAGACGGTCTTGTAACAAGTGGACACTGGGGGCAAGTCCTCAGGGACATCCCCACCAAACTATTACAAAACACGGTCAACCTGATGAGCCTCAACTAGACCATTGCGGTCTGTGATCTCAGATACCTCGTGACAGTGCTCTCTAATCTCACCATCTCATGCCCAAGCTCTCTCCATATTGCGATAAGGATCAATGATCATATCCTCATCAGTAAGAGTAGCAATAGTGGGTAAAGTAGCAACAAAATGACCAACATGTGTCCACCTCATTACTCTCAGTATCCATCTATTTGGAAAAGGAATAAGCTTTTGGTAAGGCTTCATGTGCTCAAATATCCCAGTCATGATCAAAGAAGAGTGGCTAAAGGCTAGAGCCCCTCACCGTGAAATCTGATAGAAATCTTTGTAAACCATAGCTAGGATGTCCAATCCCCAAGAAAAAGTTGTGCCCTCCTTTATCTCACGAATGATGTGTGCCCAACACCATCTCAGATGAGCAAAGGCTTTGTCTCCTAAAAGCCTCAAAGAAATCAAACCAATCAGGAACCTCCTCAAGAGTGGAGTTCAGAGTTGTGGCACAGATGTAAGATGAACTGCAGTCTGGTCTCCAAGGTGATTAACCTGCATAAATGCAGCCCAAGAAGCCTTGTCCTTACAAGACTCGCTAATAGGAAGAGATAAGGGATGTCCCCTCATAGGTACTCCAAGAATGTGATATACATCATATAGAGTGATAGTCCACTCTCCAGAAATCTGTGGGAACTTGAATGTGTTTATGTCTGCATCCTAGTAAGTCAAGATGTTGCAGCATATGCAGGATACAGGATGAATCACAGGTACATGACAAACTCTAGCAAGCCCTGCCCTCTTTAGTATAGCACGATCCTTAGTACTCAATGAAGCAAACATCCCTGAGAGCCATCCCTGCTCTCGGTAGGCATTCCATCAGATATGCATGTCCTACAAAAATAAAAGAGAACTTTAGATTAGATCTCGTGAACTCATAAAATCCCTAAAAATTGTAAAAATGCAGAAACGTTACAAAAAAATCACATAAACCTTCAAAAATTGCAATAAACAGGTAGATTCAGTGACCAAATCATGTCAGATTGAAATGAAAAAAGTGTTAAACAACATCATATGCAGTCAAAAATAAGTCCAATAGTGTTGCCCCCAGGCGACCCAAGTGTTTTTCAGGATCTCCCCTGGGCGACCCTGCTACTTTTTAGGATCTCCCTCGGGTGACCTTGCTACTTTTCAGGATCTCCCCCGGGTGACCCTACTATCAGACAAGATCTCCCCCGAGCGACCTTGCTTGACAAAAGGGGCGATCCTAGGAGAGAATCCCTCAAGAAAAAATCACTCTTAAAACCTCATTTTTTGACTAATTTCAGAAAACAAAAGATTGATCTTTCTCTAAAAGATAAAATGAACACAATGCAACAGAGAAAATCACCAAAAACAAACAATTTTAAGAAATTTTTCACAAAATTCAAGCTAGGGTTTAGAGAAGAGTTTTTCACTGATTGCATATCCGATTCTCCATAGCTAAAGAAGAAGGGGCCATCTTCATGATCTCCATGATGATATCTTTCTATCGACTACTCACATGAACAATTCCACCACCATTTTGCTCCGATCTCACAATTTGGCCTACTTTGTTTGCCCTTAGCTTAGTTCATTTATGCATTGTAGATTAGTTCTTTCCTTTTATGCAAGCAACTGGTCAAACTCAAACAATCTATGGTAAGTTCATCATTTCAGTTTTCATTATTCATTTTGATATATTTAAATGTCGGACTAACACTAGTTATTGCAAGTACAAATTGTGGGAAAATTGACAACAGGTAAGGCCTAGTTCGGGAACGGTATCTACCTTTCATGTAGACTACCATCCCTGAGGGGGAAAATATGTAAGTACAAAAATCACATACATGTAAGAGTGAAATAATGTTGTTTAAGTAGCAGGCCTCTTGATGACGTGTCATCTTTTCTTATCTTACATGTTTCTTCTTTATCGATTTCCCCCTCTTCCTGTTTGTAACGCTTTTCGATACTTGTTGAGACACTTGTCAACTTGCATTTTTTGGCTTTTGACCTTGCTCCTAAGCCTTGTGAGTGTCTTGTAGGCGAGTTTCACCTCTCCCTTTTTTTTTCTCCTCTAGTGCACCTCCTAGAAGCCTTCTAGAGGTCTCATTATCCATCTCCCACTTTCAGTTTTTAGTTTCATCAACCCAATTCAGATCTCCCCTAGGAGATCCTACTGATGCAAGTGGAGATTTGGATTCTTCCACATGACTGACCTATTTCTTGATGCAGAACCTTTCATTTTCCTCTCTTCTACCATCTCCCAGTCTATTTTTTTGCATTTGACCCTGTCCAGCCTAGATCTCCCCCAAGTGACCTAGGGTCACCCAAGGGTGACCCTACTAGCAAAAGGGGTGACCCTGCCATTTTTGAAGTAGTAGAAAAACTCAAGTTTCTCTCTCAATTTTGCTCCATTTTCGCCCATTTTTCTTTTTGTTTGCATGGTTTTTTATCCCTAATATAGAGTTAACTATTTCATGCACCCACAAATGCATAATTAGCTCTATTTAATCTTAAATTAACTCTTCAATTAATCTCATGCATTCCCTCACCTCTATTTCCTCTCCAGTGATAAGCTATCATTGCTTCATCACTCTCTAATTAGCTGAGTTCACTAGGTAATCAACCTTGTGAACTCCCTAATCTATTAATGTTAACTCATCAATCAAATGAGTTAACTCTCCAATGAATCCCTTCTTCTAAACCTATAAATACCCCCCTCCCTCAAGCACAAAGGGAGGTAAATCCATTGTGCACATAGCTCTTGTCAATTTTCCTCTCGAACTTAGAATTTAAATGCTCTTACAGGATGAAGGTGCCTTTTGCTTTATTTGTTCAACCAAGTAGCATCACGCTGCTTCATTCTATGCCATTGTGCTCAATCCAAGCTCTCATTGAGCTCATACAAGCTTCATCAAAGCTTCTTTCTACTTCTTTGGGTCATTTTTTTGTCAAGAGAATCACCTACTGCCATAAAAGGATTTGACATTGACTATTACAAAGATTACTGAGGGTAGTGGAGTTAACAAATCTTTATTTCTCTTAGGTTCCTTCATTGTTTTTGTTCAATTAATAGTAATTAGAGAATCAAATTTTCTCTTGGGAATAGTAAAACATTACTTTTTCCTTGATAATTAGATCTTGGATGTTAGATTAATTGCTTTCATATTTCTAGATCTAGATTGTTAGAAGAAGAATTTTCCCCTTTTCTTATATTATATTGCATTAAAAACATGGAAAACACAAAAAACATATGCAAACTTTGCATTGGAAAAGTCATTTAGAGTTGCATACATATTTCCCTATCATAGATCAAAAGGACTTTTCTTTCCAAAATACTCTAAAAAATACCAAAAAGATGTTTTGCATATCATTTAGTTTGCATGCATTTAGATACCCTATAATAGACAAAATTACAAACCCTCGATTCCATCAGGAGGTAATCACGGTTCAAACAATTCCAAACAAACCCTTGATTTCATCACAAGGTAAAAGCAAAGTCAAAACATAATTCAAACCCTAGGCCAACTAAACCCTAGGTCAAAACCTTAGATCTAGTTAAGGTTAGCAATCATACAACTTCATCTATCCTAATTTATGAATGTGCTTAGGAGTGAGAGGAGAGTGGGTGAGGGCTATTCGTGACAAGATCCAAGAGATCCATTCAAGACCAGAACAAGAAACATTCATTTTACCACAAGGAGACCTATTTGTCCTTTTGATGTTAGAAGAAACTAGATAGCACTAGGTACAACAAGAACTCTTGCAACACCTACAAAGACAAGAGGACATCAACAAGAACAATCACTTAGTTACATAGAGGTGGAATCTAAGAAACCCTAACAGAAGAAGAGAAACTAGTGACACTTCAAGTCATAGGGTTATCTCAACAACGACAACAATTGAACGAAACATACAACAAAGCACACAACAACAAAGGCCACAGTAGTTGTCGACCCCTCTCCGCGAAGTCCATCTCTCCAATGAGCCAGACCCCCGCTGTGTCTCACCTCCTCTTGACTGGCTAATTCCACGTGAGGAGTGACATGGTGGATCGCCCCATGGAAAGGAGGGAAAGGGTCTGTGTGCATGCTGAAATCCAAGCAGATAGCCCTAGGCAATTGGAGTCACACTTTTGAGTGTACAAGATACAACTCTAATATGTGGCCCTCCTTTTTGTACTTCTTGATTTCACTCAAAGCACACAAGAGTTCTCCTTTAACATCAACCTCAAATTCATGTTCATCATAGTCCTGATTATAATCACTCATAATGTGATCTTCTTCTTCTGAAATAGATTGTACCTCATCTCCTTCATGTGAATGACTTCCATCATTGTCACTCTTCTTAGATAACAAGTTGTCCTCTCCTTCAAGTGCATCACCTTGATAGATTCTTATCAATTCCTTCCATACATCCTGAGTTGTTTCACAATGCTTAACTTTACAAGAGACTTTATTAGATAATCTAGACAATATAGCCTTCTTCAATATATGATTACATTCATAAGCTTCTTTGTTATTTGTAGTATTAGGTGATTGAGAGGAAACAAAATATCCATTCTCAACTAACATCCAAACACTATACCCTAAAGAGGATAGATAGACTTGCATTCTAATGCACCAAACAGAGAAATCTAAACCATCAAAGAAAGGAATTCCTAAAAACTCTTCCTTTAATTTAATACCTGATTCAACTTGTGAGACATTTTTATCAACAGATTCTATATCAACATTTGAATTTGATATAGATTGTGCCTTATGACCAGTATGTGGCTTGACATTTCTCTTTCTCTTATTTCTTCTACACTTTCCCATGGTACTCCACTATTAGGACCTACCCAAGCCTATTAGACTTCTATAGGGAACTTGGCTCTGTTACCACTTGTTGGAGTATAGAACAACACTGAGAGGGGGGTGAATCAATGTTGTATAATTTATAACATTTCAAAACTTGACTAAAAAATGTTGTGCAAAGGAATTCACTAAAAACATAATCATCATGATATACAAAACTTAAATAAAGATGATCAAATAGGTGCAACATAATCAACCGCAAGAAGAAGTCATGACACAGGTTTTGATGAGTGGAAAACCCTCATAGGGATAAAAAACCACTCTAAAAATATGCCTCACTGGCAACAAACAGGTCTCACTGACCATACAAGCCTCACTAGCTACAATATACCTCACTGGTAAATTAATGTCTCACTGACACAATGTGAAATCACCTTTGATATAAAACAAAATAACTCAGGGGATTACCCGGATTCACTTTTGCTCAAAAATATTATCTCTCCTTTCCTTTTACTTGACAAAATTATTACACATGACAATCAATCACCTACACATTACAATCTCTACAATTTACAATGTCTTCCTCTATTCAAGAATCAACATCTGCATTTTGTCTTTTGCACTGAAAAATTATCTTCATACCCTAATTCATCTTCAAGAAAAAATTCTCTATCTCTCTGTATCAAAATCATAACATGATTTTTTCCTTAACATGTCTTCAACTCATCATATCTCAGACCTCTAAAAAAAATCACTCACATAATGCACCTATAAATTCATTATATAAAAAATAGAATGTCCTTTCACATTCTTCTCCTGTCTACATAAATCATCTTCAAAAATCCATTCACTGCAAAAATAAAATCAAACATATTTCTTCTCTGTATTTTCATTTTCCCCTTCCCAAAAACAAATCTTCTATACTTGCAATAAAACACAATCCATCACAATGCACCTTCAATAATAAAAAGAATAACCCTTCATATTCTCTTCTCTGCATATACATTTTATCTTCTCTATATCCACCATATATCATTAAGTAAATTCTTCAATGAATTTCAATCATTCTGCCCCTGTAAAAAAAATAAAACAATTTCTTTCCTCGGATCTACTACTCAAAAAAACTTCTGCATGAGGACAAAAAAGAAATCATAAAAAACTACTTAATACCTCTTAAAATAATTCATCACTCTGCCCATTTTAGAAAAAAAATAATTAACTTTCTCCTTTTTCTCTTCAATGCATGAGATAGTTTTAAAATAAGAAAGAAATCTCCATAAAAACCTCCTTAAAATCTCACACAAAAACTACCTTTTAAAAAATGCTAAAAATAGCCTCAAAACTACAATCTCCAAGATATATGACATTCACGGGCATGTCAATGTGCAAGCATAGGTAAGAGGGTCGAGATTTAAATGGTATCCATCTATTGGTTATGATGTTAGTCAGAAACACACATAGATAAAGAATTGCAAGTGAAACCTTTATCATCTTGAAAGATACGATGAATTCAAAGAATGCATGATCCCAAGTCTCTATGGATTAGTTCATAATCTACTGATGCTGCTCATTGGTTTGATGTACCTTTCTATTTTCCATTCAAGGGGCCTTACATTTATGATTCTAAGAACTGATGCCTGAACATCTAGTTCTCCACCTGCTTTCTATAAATCTTTTAATAGACAAGATTAATCTTGCTGTACATAACAGATGATGAGGATATTTTCTAAGTTTGATCAATTCTTTCGATCATCAACTGTTATTGATTAGTTTTCACCTCTGCACTATGAATTTATCTAAATAATATGTTTATAGGCAGATATTTGCATGGTTACTATTAGGATTTGTATGTATTTGGATGATATTTTCAATTATACATGCTATTTAACTCAAACATGCTATGAATATTTAGTTTTCTATGAGATATTAGCATATTTCACTGTATTTGCTTTATGTTTTATGTGAATTTGCAATTATGATGGTGATTTAAGTGAAATGAAACAAGTTGTAATGAATGCTTGCTAAAATTTACTAAAATTGTTGAATCTTTATCTATTGGTCCACATACATTCCAAATACTGTCATGAAGAGAAGGAAATCAAACTATAGGTTCACTAGGATGCTCCACAGCTAGGTATGGTTGATGCTAACTTGAATGGAAAGGGAATGAAAGAAACATGTACAACATGAATTACACTCCAAGGGACACAACAAATCAAAGTACAAGCCAAGAATTCATTCAAAGATTACTCAAAGTTTACGATTGTATGTAATCTAGAACTTCTTATTCATTAAGTATGCAATAGACATGTACATTTACAATCAGCTTTGAGAGTTAGTCCCGAGGCTTTAGTAATCTAATCTCAATTAAGTTTCGAATGAGTAAAAAGTGCACTCCATCTCCCTTTTATAGGACAAGGGAAGGAGGCGGTTACAAAGATCCTATGATCAGGATTTATCAATTAAGATCAACGGTTCATATTTCTCTTTGACTAATTCAACATTACACGTGACACAGGTTGCCAGTTGGCAACTATCTGGTATTACTCCATGCATTTGATCACATGTATCATATTCATTCTTCATCCTCTTCATTAGTAGATCAACTTTCTTCTACAGGCACACTTATTTGCCCCCTGATGGGTTCATATACTTGCACTATTCTTTCAATCTCCCCTCCATCTTGTGCTTTGGCCTTCTTGATTGCATGTTCTTGTGATTCAATCTGTGCTTATAATGCAGACCATTTATTCTTTCTACTATTCAGTATCTTATTGTACTTTTCTACTTTAGCCTTCAACCTCATGGCCTTATTGATTGTGTCCTCTGATAAATGGTTTAGGGCGTCATTTGCAGCAAGTTTGAAATTGTCTTGGAAGGCCTTAACTACAAAGTCCTCATCCTGATTTTAAATCTTTCCTTCCACCTTTTCTTCCAGAGCCTCCAGAATTTCTGTCTCATCAAATAGGAGCTTATGCAATTTGACACTGATATCCCTCAGCTTTGCATTGCACTTCTTTAGTATCTCACTTTCAAATTTGATATCTTCATACCATATATTTAGTAACTTGGATGTTTGATTGTTTAGTATCTTGTTGGATATCAGGACATTGACATTTATGTGTTTCATTTCTGTTAGGGCAGTGAGCTGTTTCTCAATTTTAATTAACTTTTTCCCAACCTCCTTTTGCAATTTGTCACCCTTGCTCTTCATTGTACTGAACAAGTTCCAATTATTGATAGAGGTCTTTATCACCTTCTCTACCTCTGTAATAAATTGGATGAACCAATTGTCCATCATGTGCACCTTAGGCTTCATAATATCCAATCCAGTGATCTCATCCTGTGATATAATAGTCAGAAGGATAGAAGTGCTGACTGGCATATTATTTGTGTCTATTAACCCCTTTATCAATGCGTGCAATTGGGAAATGTGCCCTTTGTGCATGTTATTTTTGCTCTTTTCTCTTTCCACACTTTTTAATAAAGAATCAATAGTGTCCTTGACCTCTTGGTCTTCTTGCTCCTCTGTAGCAAAGCCCAAATAAATAGTAGTCATCTAAATTCATTAACACTTATTTCTCCTTTTACTTTGGCTATCATAGGTATATCTATTTCAGTTGTCCTCCTACCTGTTGTTAAATCTCTCTTTATGGCTGAAGTTGCCCTAGATCTTCTCCTACATCTAACTGTATTAGTTGTGAACAATGAAGTAATATCAAATTTAGTTGCGACACTAAGGGGAGGTGCTTTTACCTCTTGCTATAACCAATATGGTACTTCATGAGTAGACCACCGTTGGCTGGTATTTTCAATTTGAACATTTTGTGTTCCCATGTTCTGATCCACCCTTGGTGGTGATTGGTGCTCTTCTTGTTCACCAAGAACTTCTTGTGTACCTTCTTAAACCTTATCATGTTGTTCTTGTAAGGGTAGTGGATCTGCATGAGCATCAGGATTGCTCTATTCTATCCTTGCTTCTTGATATTTATGAACTTCTTCTTCTATATTCTATTCCTGGTCATCACCTAGCTGAGAGCTTTGTTCCCCATCCTTTTATACATTTGTTTCATTAGGATCTTGGGGTTTTTCTATTTCCATTTTGTCTAGCTCTCTTTCAGGTATTTGCTCATTACCCTGACCATCCTGCTGATCAATTGTATCTTCCTCCTCCATTTGTATATTCACATCTAATTTTCTTTTTTTGGGAGGTGTATCCTTATCTTTATTTGGGTCATCCTCACCCTGATATGCCAGGTCTACTGCAGCTAGGCTGGTAACCTGATCTACCAATTCTGCTAGACCAATCTGCTATGCTACTATCTCAGGATTATCCTCTATAAAATCCTCTTCATCAGTCTTCTATTGTGCCATTAGAGTACCGTGAGGGGTCATTTTGGTATTCTTCACTAGTACCTCCATAGGACTAGTCAATACCTCATTCACAGTATCATCATCTGATAAGTCCACTACTTCATCCAAAGGAAAAGGAACTTCATCTCTCCTACTCTACCTTTCTTTTCTATGTTTTTTAGCCATTTCTATCTTGAAATGCACAATACAAAGAATGGGGACCTCATTCTGCAAGGTTCTTTTGATGCCTTCACCACCAACTCCTTTCAATATTATGGTGGGATTCCTTTCTAATTCTCCCCTCATTACAGATGCTAGTTTTTTAGGTGCATCCTAAACTTTCTTCTTCTTCTTTCTTATCAGGAGATCATCATCATCAGTGCTTTCTCCTTCCTCTATGACAGTTAGAGAAGGCTTTGGAGTAGGGTTTTTTTAATTTGTGGGTGCACAAGAAGTAGTTGCAGTAGAAGTAGAGGTTGTATCCTCCTTGGGCTAGGTATTACAAATGATTGTCACCCCACCAGATTGATTACTCTTCTTTGATTTACTCTGTTGCCTCTCTCCTTTTGATGCTCTTTTTTCCTTGAGGAAGTCATCATACTCCTCATCTGTTAACTCTTTCCTTTTCCTCTTGTTGTCAATTGTGAGAGACATCTCATTTTTCTTCAACTTGGTAACCTCTACCTCCACCTAGTCCTTGGTTAATGACATAACCCTTTGGGTTATCTGCTCGAATGAGATTTCTTCTAGTTGGTTCTAGTTAGGGGAGGATATGGTTTTATTATATATTTTCTTAGTCTCATATTCCTGAGACATGATGTTCCCATCATCTTCATACAACTATATGGGAAATTGTATGCAATCAAATGTATGAATCTGGTTCAAAGTTAGCCTTTGGAATCTCCTCCTCACTTCCAGTTCATCGTCATAGTCAGCCATATAGTCTTCCAAATGCATTTGTTGCATCGGCTTCTTTCTTAGTGCTTGCATTCTACCATATGGGTCATATGGTCTAGCCAGTGAGAAAGGTTGTAATGACATTAACTGTAACCCTCCTATTGCCTCCTTGACACTTTCTTTATCAGGGCACATGTACCACCCAATCATGATTGGGAACAAAACATTAGGAATCTATCCTCTTTCAAAGTAGGCCTCAACTGAAGGTAGTATCTGTCAGGCCAGCTCCATTAGGATGACCTTGTCATTAGGATATCTTGGCAACATGAGAGGTTTCCTAGTAAAACCTTCTATCCTGATATATGTGAATGTGGGGAATTGGATGAACTAAGCCCCATGCTTGTATATCATGGGTTGAGCCTCCATGCTCAGCCTCTTACCTCTATCCTCCTCCATGGTTCTTACTAAATGCATGGAAAATGAGTCATTTACTCTCTAGTAGTGTTGGAGAGAGTCCCTCTATTTCAGCTGAGGATAGTGATCCCAAATGTTGACATCTCTAGGGTTACTTCCAAGCCTATCCACTATTTGTAATCCACTGAATGTGCCTCTGAATGCACATGCATAAACAACGTAAGAAGACATGTGGAACATGTTGGTTTTTCCTCCCAACTTCATCATTCCCTCATCCACGCTATCACTTATGATCCTATCCCATTGGGGTTTTTCAAATGTATCTGCCACCATTCTCATGAAGCCATACATCCAATTCTCAAATGTTCCAGCATTTGGCCTCCCTGTCATGCGACAAAGCATCACCATCATATATTGAAACTTAGGTGCAAAATCAAACTTATTCATATGCACAGGTAACTTTACAGTAGCCTTATACATGTTGTCATTGTCTCTCTAGGAATACATGACCTTCCTGTAGACCTTCTCAGTTTTGTTGTACTTCTTTTCCATTTTCTCTAGATTTGTCCAAGATACATCAAGTCCTTTTGACAAATTAAAGGCTATAGTAATGCCATCGATTAAAAAATCTACATAAACCTGACCGTCCTTCTCTACCTTCCTGGTATTTGTATCATAATATTGTGCACATTCTACCACTAGCTCAGTAGCCTCCATTGCATAGGGAAACCCTCCTGCGCACCACATGCCTAAATTATAAATGTTAAGTAGGGGATCTCTGCCTCCTTGTTCTGACCTTTTTGTCCATTCATCCAAATCAGTATTCCCCAAATGAGTATCATTTATCTGACTGTATCTGAAGCAATTCCTTCTGGTTGTATGCACATGGGTTTCATAAATCCTATATCTAATTTGTTCTTGCGAAGAGCCATTGAATCCTGCAATAAAGCACATGTATTTCTTACCCTAACATATCATATGATCATTTAACTCTTCAATAATATGAATATCCTAATGATTTAAATCCTCATTCAATGCATTTCATGCATCATCACATCGATTTACTATGGTAAAAACAATTTTACCTATTCATTTTAACCATAAATGACAAAAGAGGGTTTTTCTATTACATACCTAATGTACGCTACCCTTTTTATTGTTTGCTTAATATCCAGATGCACGTGCTTACCCTATAGACACTTTCCACTATTTACCATTTGAATCCGCACCTGTTCCGTTTCTTTCACAAGTTGCGGTAATACAACTTAATTCACACAATGACTTTGTAATTTTGTTTGAATACTTGATAAATTCAAAAATGAGCTTAATCTTCACTTTTAACAAAAAGCAATGGTGAATTAGGGTGTGATTAATGTCACTCTATCAGTATCCATTGATCGACACCTAAGGACTGGAGATGCTAACAGGTGGTGGGCGATTATTTAAAAATTTGAAAGGTTCAACCACCCTTAGACTAGCATTTAATGTGGGGCTGCATATTCATGGATATCATGGATATTAAGAAATATGACTGATATCTAGGAAAATGATGATGACATCATCATGAAGATGACCAACCGTTGACCAATGACTAAAATAAGATCATCATACCCCTTTTAAGTAATCATGATATTATAAGGTGCTGACATGATCTGGTCAGCATGCCACATGGCAGCTTCCTACTGGTGTTTGAGGTTCCATGTGTTACGTGCCTCAAGTGTGGATATGAGGATATTAAGGAATATGAGGGATCTAAGTTTTGTTAAAACATCCCTCACCTTCGAAGATCAGGATGATGTCATCTTCATCACTAATATTACAAATCTGCTTGGGAGATGATGTCATCATCATATTGACAAAGATCAGGCATGTCAATTAATATGATGTATATTGAGAAATAGATGACCTTCTGAATGTCGGGCATATTGATGATGTCATCATCATATCGAGTCTTCTTTCTATCATATTAGAATGACATCATTGTCATATTAAGGAAGATTAGGGATCTTAACCAAGATGAGGAATATTAAGAATTATCTCGATGCTAAGTGTTTACTTTATATTTGAAGGTGATCTGGATATTAATAAATATCAAGGATATTAGGAAATATTACCCTCCTTGAATGTGCAGGAGTATTTGACATGTAGAGAATCCCTCACATTTAAATTGGATGTCTACACATTAGTAATTATGTGGATATCAAGTTTCTCTTTGTTAAAACATATATCAGGGATATTTGTGAATATCAGGGATGTTAAGAAATATGACTGATGCTCTGGGAATATCAGGATTGACCAAACTTTCACTGAGCATAACTTCCTATCCTTAAGGAATTTCAGGGTGATCCAAAAGGCAAACCTGCTTAGAATTCTGTACTCTTTCACATTATGGGGGTCATGATGATAGAAACTAAATTTGACATTTAACCTTTCTTTATGAGGTTTATGCATAGCCAGTGGTGATATCATTTTTGCATATAATACTTGACTTTTACCATACCTCCCAGAGAAAGAAAAGTAAGGGAAAGCCCCAAAAAAGGTTAGGTCCTTATTTTTCTAAGGTCAAATGTGGCGTGTTTTGTAACCACACAACAACTTGCCACGAAAGAAAACAATGAAATTCCAATAATTCAAGAGGTAAGGATATGTTGGAACATTATGCTCCATCCCTTGTTAAACATAAGTATCATGACCTTCTGGATGGTATCATATTCATCAATGGAATAATGTATTGCAAGGGATCAAGTGTGTGCATGTGATTGATATCCCTCATCTTGAAGATGAGTTGAAAATACTAGTGATGAGGTTAAGCTACATAATTTGGTTTATCCCTCATAGCCAACCTGGATAGAGCCTTGCTACCAGCAGACGTCCATAGCCCTAGCAAGGTTATCTTTGCAATTCTCCTAAGTAGAGCCCCACTACCAGTAGACATCCATAGCCCGGGTAGAGTTACTTAGATGGCCTAATTTCTTTTTCTAATTCAATATATTTCTTCTTTTTATTATTCATAAGATGTCACCATGTAAGCACATTTTGCAAGGCATAGTCACTTGTTGATTTAGGTTGGGAATTGCAATGGTAGGAAGGGTAACCTTTTGATTTTTCACTTAACCTCCACACTGGTATGTTTAACAAACCCATGGCTATTAGGTGTGTCATGTGAAGATCTCCTTGAGAAAGAAAAGAAATACTGATGAATAGGATATCACAGAACTGATCAGGGATACTTGTAAACATGAGATACAGTCTATGTAAAAAATTATATCTAACTCTTGAATTCTAACAATTTTAGTGGTGTTTTATAGTGAAAAGGTGCATCATTTTGCCAAAACAAAACAAAGACTCAATGCCAACAAACCAAAAGAAAACACACAAAGAAAGCTATACAAACAACTATACAAAATATACATTATGGTACAGTATCTTGACATGACCCTATCTAAGCTTGGAAATAGTGTTGAAGGAATTGTCTATTGACTGGTAATGGAACATCCTCACCTATTAGGGTCTTGAGTCTATAAGTACTATCTCCTAGGATCTCTAAAATTTGGAAAGGTCCTATCCAAAGTTTATTAAACTTTCCATGTTCAGCTTTCTTCTCATGTGCTTTGTCCCAGGCTAGGACTAGGTCTGAAATCCTAAAATCTTTTATCCTGGCTCTTTTATCAAACCAACATTTGACATTAGCCTAATGTTTGGTGAATTGATCAATTTCCCTATCTCTCTTTTCTTCTAGGTGCATGATTTGTAGCAACCTAACATCTTGCTTATTGTCTATACCCAAATACTCTTTTGTAAACTGCAATGTGGGGATCTTGAGATTAACAGGGAGGATGGGATCCACCCCATATACTAAGTGGTAAGGAGAATTTCCTAAGGTAACTTTCACTTTGGTTCGATCCACCCATAAGGCATACTTAAGTAGGGTGTTCCATTCCCTAGGGTTCTTTTATATCAACTTCTTTATGATACTCAATAAATTTTTGTTTGTTGACTCTGCTAAGCCATTTCCCCAAGGATAGTAGTTTGAAGAGAATTTAAAAATGATTCAATAATCAAAATCCCAACTAGACAATCTTTATGATGCAAAAGATGGTCCATTGTCACATACTAGGGCATATGGAGCTCCATACCTGGTTACTATGTTATTATCTAGGAACTTGATCACATCATCTGCAGTGCATGTCTTGCTACTAACTACTTCAGTCCACCTGGTGCAATAATCAATGATTGTCAAAACATACATGTGGCTTGAAGATGATGGAGGGTTAATGGGACCTATAAAATCCATGCCCAACTAGGTAAATGGGTGCATCTCCATAACTGGCTGCAGGGGTTGACCAACATATTTCTCCTTGTTGGCAACAACTTGACAAGTGTGGCAACATTTGATGTGCTCTGTAGTGTCCTTAAAAATTGTTGGCTAGTAATATCCTTCTCTCAGGATAGCATGTGTAGTGGCTAAGTGGGAACCATGTGTTGTTCCAAATTTGTCATTTAAATCAGCAAGAACTTTGTCATCTTTCAGTCTATCCAGACATCTAAGGAATATCCCTTCATAATTCTTCTTGAAAAGGACCCCTCCTTTGGTCATGTATTTTTGTGATCTTATCTCCAGAGCTCTCCTTTGAGAAGCTTGCATCTTCAATGGGCATCTCCTAGTGATCAAGATATGTTTGATATCAAAATACCATTCTTTGTCTTCTTTAGTGTTCACAACGTATTGTTGCCTCACTATGTTAGGATCAATCTTAGAAATCATCTGGCTTAGGGCTTTCCCTCTGACCAATTTCATGTGTGTTATGTCCATGTAATATTCTTGGAGAACTGTTATCCACTTGGCTCTTTTCTCTCCAGTTTGCTCTGCATTAGGAGCATTTTTACTACTGCATCTCATACTACATCAATTACCTTACTTCTCAAGATGTAATGTCTAAATTTCTTTACTTCTCTAACCAAAGCAAGATCTTGTCTTTCAACGTCCATATATCTAAGCTCTGCATCTTTGAATGGGGAACTCATGAAAGCTATGGGATTTTCTTCCTTGGCTTCATTCCTCTGTATCAGGACTGTTGCACATGTATGCTCTGAAGCAAATGAATAAATATAAAATTCTTTTGTGTAATCTGGGTTGATCAAGACATGTGCATCTGATATGGCTTTCTTGATGTCCTGAAATGTAGCCTTTGCTTTAGGTGTCCATTCAATCTTGGCATCTTACTTAAGCATTGCATTGAGTGGCTTAACAATCTCTACAAACCTTGTGATGAACTTTCTTACAAAGTTTATCTTACCAAAATAAGATTTAAGTTCTTTATTACTCCCAGGAACTTGTAACTTCATGATGGATTCCACCCTAGTAGGATCAATAGTGATCCCATTTTTTGATATTAAGTGACCAAGTAATTTACCTGTGGTTACCCCAAATATGCATTTCTTTGGATTGAGTGAGATACCATATTTCTTGCATTTCTTGAGAACCTTTCTGAGGTCTTCAATGTGATCACCTCTCTTCTTTGAAAAGATGGTTAGGTCATCCATATATATGACTACATTTGCCAACCAGGCATCTAAATGCTATGTCCATTGCACGCTGGAATGTGGCTCTAGTGTTGATCAAGCCAAAAGGCATGTGTCTATAAGTGAATATCCCCCACTTGGTGGTGAATCTTATCTTTAATCTATCTATTTTGTCCACCATTACTTGGTTGTATCCTAAGAAACCATCTAAGAAGGAAATCATTTGAGCTCCATTTACTATTTGTAAGACTTCATCCAATGAAGGTAAAGGATAGTTATCCTTCTCAGAAACTCTGTTAAAGTCTACACATAGGTGTATATCCCCATTTTTCTTTCTTATAGGAAATATTATCCTAGCATTCAGCAATTTCTTAACTTCTTCAAAGATGATAGGCTCCAGTAGTGCATTGATTGGTCTCTGCTTCTGCCTAAAAGGTTTGGCATCTAGTTTCAGTGGAATAGTGTGGGTGATAATTAACATGTCATATGTTTTTAGCTCATCATAAGTCCATGTGATAACATGAATATAATCCTTTAATGCTTGGGTTATCCCTGCTTTTTTCTTCAGTATAGACTTTACCAATTAGGACATTCCTTACATCTTCATTTTGTCCTATGTTGACTGGTGAATATTCTCCTCCATCTTTCTTGGGGAGATCCTTTTGTTTCATCATATTATGCAAGTCAAAGGCCTTTTCTAATTCAATCATACGTTTGGGGATCTTATTGCTTAGTAAATCCATAATTTCTTCCTCTTCCCATGTATAATCTTGCAAATTTTTCTCATCTAGGATATGTGCATCAAATATATCTCAGTATGCTATGAAATCCAAGATATGCTAATCATCATCAAAAACTTGAAGATTAGTGACATTGTTAGGTATGGAGGTTACTGATATCAATTTGATTGAAAATCTCTTTAATCCAGGAATGGACAAAGGCCCTAGTATACTAATAGCCTATATACCAAAGCATCTACCCTATGATTTTGTTCTCTAGGGACACATGGGGTGATGTTAAATGCATCAAATTCTTTGATCAGGTCCCAAACCCTATGTCTATAGTTGGATAAATTCTTGTAATTGAAATCATAGATACCTCTCACTTATCTTACTACCAATTCTGAGTCTCCATAGACATGTAGAATCTTCACTTTCTTCTTAAGAGAAAATAGCAACCCATGGATTAAAACTTCATATTCTATCACATTATTGGTACATGGGAATTGCAATATGTATGCTGCTAACAAGGACTTTCTTGTTGGGTCAATAAGATCTATGCCTACTCTAGCTCCTTGTTTAGACTTGGATCCATCAAACATAAGGATCCATGGCTTATCTTCTATTAATGGTTTATCAGGACCTTCTCTTTGTTGCAAGTATGGGCCTAACCGGTGTTGTCATTCATGTCAACATACTCTTGTTGCATTGATGAAAATGATTGGATGAGCTGAGTGCTGAGGATATTAAGAAAATTCGTCCTAATAAGGAACAGAGAAGAACAGTGAAGACAGTAAGGTAAAAGTCCCAGATAAGATGAGGATCAGTAGATACAGTTTAGAGGGTTTGTAGATATGTGTCTTAAGGTGATCCAATAAAGATTTAAGAGGTACACATGAAGATCTGAAGAATTTGTGGCTGTTCAAGTAAAACTGGTTCTAGCAGGTGTTCAGAGGTGACAGAGTGACACAGATAGGTCTGGTGAGCTCCAGAAATGCATTATCCTATTCTGCAGATTTGAGGGAGTATTGAGGAAGTCTTTGTGAAGCGTCAATTTGATTGGTTCATAGTTTGAAGTTCTGCAAGCATCTATTCCTTTGTGACAGTAGCGACAGACTATGTTCTTGAGGTTCTAGGTGAAGGAGAGAAGGATTTCAGTAAGCAGATGAAGTGCGGATGTTCTTGGTGATTCAGGCAATCTTTTAGAGGTCTTTGGATCGTGTCAAGTTTGTGTTGGTGGTTCGCATTGGAGTTGGAGCTTACAATTGAAGAAGAACCTCCAGATGATGGTGTTCTTCCTGAGACTGGCTAACCGGATGAGTTACACATCTTGCAGATGTTCTTGTAGATGTTTTCTGATTTAGATGATTATTCCTAAGTCGATGTCTTGTGTAAATAAGGAGTTACAAAGTCATTTCAGAGTGTGTTTTGTGGAGATGAGAGTGTGGTAGCGAGGAGGAAAGCAAAAGGCAGAGAAGAAGTATTGGGCTTAAATGGAACTAATTCAAGCATGGTGAAGATGCTATTCTCCAGTTCATGTATGTGATACTTATTACTTTATAGACAATGTGTCTCTTGTAGGCAGTGATCCTCTTGTGAGCAGTGTGCTCAGGCAGTGAGCCCTAATTGGCATGTACCATTTTGTTCTTTCTATTCTTCTAATAGAGAATACAGTCTTGGGTTAATCACCCTGTGGTTTTTCCCTTAACCAGGCTTTCCACATCAAAATCTTGGTGTCCTATGTGTTGATGTGTTTCTACTCTTAAATTAAATGCATTATGTTTCATAATTGATTTATTGATATGCTGCTAATCACTAAGAGGATTTAAGAGTGTAATTGGAAAGAAAGTTTTGGACAACTGATTCACCCCCCCTCAGTTGTCTACCCTAAGACTAACAATTGGTATTAGAGCCAAGTGCCTCTAAAAGGAGCTTAACCACTTGAGGAGATCCAGGATGTCGTCCTACAAGAAGGATAGTCTGAAGTTTGATGGAACCGATTTTAATCTTTGAAAAAGTCACATGAAATGTCACTTGCAATGTATGGGAATGCAGTATTGGAACATGGCTTCAATAAAGTATACTCCTCCTCAGGGTAGTCCGAAATCCCCAAATGAAATCACAAATGCTGAAAATAATCTGCGGACTATAGAAGCTCTTCTAAGCGCACTATCTAATTCAGAGCTTTCAAATGTTGTTGACCTACCAACTGCTTTTGAGATTTGGTAAAAACTGGAACTTCTGCATGAAGGAGACAAGTATGTTAAATGTACAAGGTTACAGAGTCTGAAAGGGAAAATTGAAAATTTGAAGATGAGAGATGATGAAAATATTACTACTTTATGCCAAGAGTAAATGAGATTGTTTGTGGAATTACAAATGCTAGTTGTGTCTTGGATGAAGATGAGATTGTTGGTAAAATTCTCAGATCCCTTCCTGCTTCTTATAAAATCAAGGCTGTTGCCATTGAAGAATTCAGAGCCCATAGAATTGTCACAAGAGATCAATTGGCTGGTAAACTGGCTACATTTGAAATGACCAAGTTTGGAGATGCCCCTCCTAAGATTGAATCTGCATTCAAATCTAGTGCCTCTGTGAAAGGTAAACAAAGGTTTGATCTGGGAGAGAACTCTTCAAGAAAACTCTCATGGTATGAAAAAACAAGAAAAGACCTAGAAGAGGAGGAAGCAGAAACTGCTCAACTTGAAGCCCTTATTACAAAAAGACTACCAAAAGGATCTAGTAAGTATGAAGGAAAATTGCCTTTTAAGTGTTTTAATTGTAATAAGATTGGTCATTTTGCCTCAAAGTGTCCGAAAAGATTTTCAAGGCAAAATCCTAACAGATCAAGGTTCTAAAAGAACTGTTACTATGTTCATGAGGAATATGATAATGAAGGAGTAACAAATGATGAATCAGAGACATGAAACAAATCCAGAAGTAATTAGGTGTTCATTGCCATCAAGGAAGAACTAATGTCCTCTAAATCTATCAATCATAAGGTTGTAGAAAGAGCTCTGGCTGCCCAAGTTGAAGAAAAGGATGATTGGGTCATTGATAGTGGTTGCTCTCACCATATGACAGGTGACAAAAATAAGTTCATATATTTGGAAAGGTATGAAGGAGGAGTGGTAAAGTTTGGTGATAATTCTGCTGGTAGAGTCAGAGGAAGAGGAACTTTTTCTTTTGATGGAAGGAACAAAACTGGTAATGTACTATATGTTGAAGGATTGAAGTACAATCTTCTCAGTGTTGGACAGTTGGTAGAAAAAGGCTATGATCTCTGATTCAAGAATGGAAAATGCAAGATCTTTGAAAGTTCCAGAATAGAGATTGCATCCGGTACTCAAACAAAAGGTAATATCTTTCATCTAGTTGGTACTGGTAAAAGTTGCTTATTTGTTCAAGTTGATCAGGGTTTGTTGTGGCATAGGAGAATGTGTCATGTAAATTTTGATAATATCATCAAGATAAGCAATACTCAGGCTGTAAGAGATCTTCCAAAATTGGTGAAACCTACAAATAGTTTGTGCAAAGAATGTCAGTTGGGAAAACAAAGCAAAGTCTCATTTAAGAGCAAGGAACAATCTTCTACCAAATTATTGGACTTAGTTCATACTGATCTTTGTGGTCTGGCAAGAATCAGGAGTGTGCAAGGTGATAGATACTTCATGTTACTAATTGATGACTATTCCCGGATGATGTGGGTAACTTTTTCTGAAAGAGAAATCAGAAGCTCTTGAGAAATTCAAAATATTCAAGGCTATGGTAGAGAATGAAACCGGATTAAAATTGAAATGTCTGATGTCTGATAGAGGTGGAGAATTCACATCCGGTGAGTTCATAGGTTTCTATGAGAAACATGGAATAAAGAGACAGTTGTTTGCTCCTAGGACTCCATAGCAGAATGGAGTAGTTGAGAGAAAGAACTGGACCATCTAGGAAGCATCTAGGACCATGATGATGGAAGCAAATGTTCCTCAGATCTATTGGAGAGAAGCTGTCAGCACTACAGTATATACTCTCAATCAAGTTCAAATCAGAAGCAATACCGGTAAGACTCCTTATGAACTTTGGTTTGGCATCACTCCTACTATGAGGTATTTCAGAGTTTTTGGTAGCAAATCCTACATCAAAAGAGATGAAGATCTAGGAAAGTTTGATGCTAGAAGTGATGAAGGAATATTTTTGGGTTACTCTACTCAAAGCAAAGTATACCGGTGTTATAACAAGAGACTGAGAAAGATAATAGAAAGTACAAATGTGAAGGTTGATGAAGGAATTGAAAAACCCTCAATGTTTTATGAATATGATGAAGATGATTAGAATGGTGCTCTAATTCAAGCAGCCCAAGCCTCTTCTGAAAGTTAGATTCAAACTGATCTGGTAAATTAGGAAGAAGAGATGAGTTTTAATGAGCCTGATCAAGAATCAGAAGTGCAAGAAACTCCAAAAGTTCCAAGGTATGTAAAACTAAACCACTCTGAAGATCATATCATAGGTGACAAAAGCAAAGGTGTGCAAACTAGAAGGAGAATTGCTCAAAATTCAGATGAGTTTTGTCTGATTTCAAAGATTGAACCTAAGATAGTAGATGAAGCCTGTAATGATGAAAACTGGACTAAAGCAATGGAGGAAGAGCTGATGCAAATTGAGAAAAATCACACTTGGGATCTTGTTCCCAGACCTAGAAACAAGAATGTAATTAGAACCAAATGGGTCTTCCGGAACAAACTAAATGAAGTTGGTGAAGTAATCAGAAACAAAGCCAGATTGGTCTGCAAGGGCTATTCTCAAATAGAAGGAGTTGATTTTGAAGAAACTTTTACTCTGATGGCAAGAATTGAAGCAGTCAGATTATTTCATGCTTTTGTTGCTTTCAAGGATTTCAAGGTATACCAGATGGATGTCAAGTCTGCCTTCCTAAATGGTGACTTAGAAGAAGAAGTGTACATTGACCAACCAGATGGATTTCAATTGTCTGATCATGGTGATATGGTCTGCAAGTTGAAGAAGGCACTGTATGGACTGAAGCAAGCCCCAAGAGCCTAGTAGAAAGATTGGTTTCAACAAAGGTACTGCTGACAGTAATTTGTATTTTAAAATTGACCATGGAAATATCTTGATTGTTGAAGTGTTTGTTGATGATATCATTTTTGGAGGAAGAGATAGTATGTGTAAAACCTTTGCAAATCAAATGAAAAGTGAATTTGAGATGTCCATGCTTGGGGAAATGAACTTCTTCTTGGGTTTACAAATCACTCAAACAAAGAAAGGAATCTTCATTTCTCAGACCAAATATGTGAAATAATTGTTGAAGAAAATTGGGATGGAAGACTCTAAACAAATGAGTACTCCCATGGCAACCGGATGTAAGTTGAGCAAGGATGATGACTTTCCCAAGGCTAATCAGAAAAAGCATAGGTCAATGATTGGAGGACTATTGTATATTACTCAAACTAGACTAGACATTATGCAGGCTGTTGGTCTTGTTGCTAGATTTCAGGATGATCCTAGAGAATCTCATGTCATGGCAATCAAGAGGATTTTTAGATATCTAAAAGGGACAATTGAGTATGGTCTGTAGTATCCTAGAAATCATGATTTCTCTCTTCATACATATACAGATGCTGATTGGGCAGGAGATGTGGATGACCAAAAAAGTACCAGTGGTGGAGCATTCTTCTTGGGGAAGAGATTGGTTTCTTGGCTAAGCAAGAAACAAGAGGAAATATCTCTATCCACAACTGAAGTAGAATATATTGCAGCAACAGGTAGTTGCACTTAGGTTTTGTGGATGAAGCAAATGCTAAGTACATAAGAGTGGAGTATGAGGAGCCTATCACAATCTTTTGTGATAATTTAAGTGCAATAAATATATCTAAGAATCCAATGTTGCACTCAAAGAATAAACATATATCCATCAAGTTTCACTTTTTGAGAGAGCAAGTGAACAAGAATGAAGTCAGATTAGAGTTTGTGCCTTCCAAGGATCAGATTGCAGACATCTTTACTAAACCTTTACCTAAGGACTCTTTTGAGTATCTCAGGGAGAAGTTAGGGGTTATTGCCCCTCCGGTGATGAACTAAGGAGCACTGATGTGCATCAGTCTAGAGGATATCACAGTCATATCTTGTAGTCTGGATTGATGATGGGGAGTTGCTACTCAGGGGGAGCAGCTGGTATGATTCTGAAATGGTGGAATTGCAAGTATGTGCCCTTTGCCATTGATGTCAAAGGGGGAGAGAAGACATGTGAAAAACAAGTGGTGGCTGACAAAGGGGGAGCAGTAAAGAAATAAAAGACAAGTGAATGGTTGTTGGTGATAGGGGGAGTTGTGACAGTAAGGAGAAGTTCCTATCTTGATGGTCAAAACAGTTTTTCACATCATATGTTGCCATCAATGACAAAGGGGGAGATTGTTGCAAGTATGGGCCTAGCCGGTGTTTTCATTGATGTCAACATACTCCTATTGCATTGATGAAAAGGATTGGATGAGCTGAGTGCTGAGGATATTGATAAAATTAGTCCTAATCAGGAATAGAGAAGAACAGTGAAGATAGTAAGGTAAAATTCTCAGATAAGATGAGGATCAGAAGATACAGTTTAAAGGGTTTGTAGATATGTGTCTTAAGGTGATCCAGTAAATATTTTAGAGGTCTATATGAAGATCTGAAGAATTTGTGGGCATTCAAGTAAAACTAGTTCCGACAAGTGTTTAGAGGTGACAGAGTGACACAGATAGGTCCAGTGAGCTCCAGAAATGCATTATCCTATTCTGTGGATTTGAAGGAGTGTTGAGGAAGTCTTTGTAAAGTGTCAATTTGATTGGTTCATAGTTTGAAGGTCTGTAAGCATCTATTCCTTTGTGATAGTAGTCACAGACTGTGTTCTTGAGGTTCCAGGTGAAGGAGAGAAGGATTTCAGTAAGCAGATGAAGTGCGGATGTTCTTGGTGATTCAGGCAATCTTATAGAGGTATTTGGATCATATCCAGTTCATGTTGGTGGTCTGCATTGGAGTTGGAGCTCACAATTGAAGAAGAACCTCTAGATGATGGTGTTCTTCCTAAGACTGGCCGAATGGATGAGTTACACATCTTGCGGATGTTCTTGTAGATGTTTTCTGACTTAGATGATTATTCCTAAGTTGATGTCTTGTATAAATAAGGAGTTGTAAACTCATTTCAGAGTGTGTCTTGTGGAGATGAGAGTGTGGTAGTGTGGAGGAAAGCAAAAGGTAGAGCAGAAGTATTGGGCTTAAATGGAACTGATTCAAGCATGGTGAAGATGCTATTCTCCAGTTCATGTATGTGATACTTATTACTTTGTAGACAATGTGTCTCTTGTAGGCAGTGACCCTCTTGTGAGCAGTGTGCTTAGGTAGTGAGCCCTAATTGGCATGTGCCATTTTGTTCTTTCTATTCTTCTAATAGAGAATACATTCTTAGGTTAATCACCCTGTGGTTTTTCCCTTAACCGGGCTTTCCATGTCAAAATCTTGGTGTCCTATGTGTTGATGTGTTTCTGCTCTTAAATTAAATGTATTATGTTTCATAATTGATTTATTGATATGATGCTAATCACTAAGAGGATTTAAGAGTGTAATTGGAAAGAAAGTTTTGGACAACTGATTCACCCCCCCTCTCAGTTGTCTACCCTAAGACTAACACTCTTTTCTTTTTAGCTCTGGCAGCTGCACCGCCTAATATCCACTTCAACTTTTGGGATTCACCTTCTATCATTTTTGGTGACTAATGTTAACATGATACCCCTTTTATTTTCACTTCTGTGTTATTATCTCTATCACTATCTAATTTTACTTTAATCTCTTTCCTTTTCTCTATAAGCATGTCTCTGTTGCCAGATAACTAATTCCTTGAACAAAGTTGTTCTTTCTTATTTAATATCCACAAGAGTAATGTGCATGTGGTTTCTAAATGTGGTGCCTCATGGAGTTGGCACCAACCTTCAATTAAAGCATGATGTGGAGAAACCTCTTGCAATGTGAGCCTTTGAATTTGCTTAGATAGGAACTCCTCAAACTTCGTCAAGTTACTTCCTTTATCTTCATCTGACAATTCATAGTCTGATTCAATTAAGCAGTCAGTCCCTGGGGTGATACTATTTTCATCTCCATCAATATTTCCATCATACATCAAGATCTCATCTAGATTATGCAATTAAACTTCATCCTGATGTGTGATTTCTTCAGATTCTCCTGTATTTGCAGATGGCAAACAAGAATCAGTATCATCATAACTAGATATATTACCTACTTCTGTTGAAGATGTTTCTATCTCGTTATAGGTTCGTTCTAATTCCACCATATCCAAGGATGCATCACAAGTTTTCTCTAAATTTGCTTCATCATGTAACCTACACCAACCTTCAATTAAGATATCTTCATTCGATATACCTAGTATCTAGCAACGTTGCATTTCTCTAGATAAGTACAATTCAAAATCTTTAAAATGATCTATATCATTATTGCCACCTGAACTACAATTAGACTCTATGTCCATTCTATTATCCTGATGAACATTTCTATGCATGTGTGGGTTGTACATTAGAACTTCCTCTATTCGGACTATTTGGGGTCTGATGGTATAAATTCTTGGTTCAAAATCCACATATAATATTTCATTGGTATTGTTATACTTTGTAATTATATGTTTCATCCTAAGTTCAACTTCTATCCTTATTTGATTAGGTATCACCTTCCAGGGTAACCACATGTGGCTGAAATCAATAGACATGTAAGCATTGAGTATTTTTGACCAACCTCTATTGAGCAACACACCATAGGTATCATGGATATCCACCACTTGGATGTCAATGTAATATTGAACCCTTGGTTCTGATCCTAGTTGCATGTGGATATGTGTTAGTTCTCCTACCACACTTACTTTAGTTTTATCTAGTTTTGACACCTTCTTAAAGGATTTGGCTAGATGTAGTCCTAAGGAATTACAAATGGTTAGTGGCATCACATTTGTTGATGCACTTGAATCTACTAAACAATTATACAAGTTCTTTCTGAATATTCTTAGTGTAAGTAGGAATGGAGGTGATTTAGTTTTGTCTCTGTATAGAGTCATAAGTGAGGTCTCTGCAGACTAAACATTAGCCTACACTTTATGTTTAGCGTTATTCTCTTTGGACATTGAATCCTTACTCAAGATCTGACTTGGATTATGACCTTGATTATCATCCCTTGGTGTGGACTCATCTAAAGATTTGAGAAAATCCTTCTTGATGACTGGGGTTTTAAGCAATTTTGACAGAGATAAGATGATTTTGATCTTTTTCATCTCTTCAGCTAGATATGTGACTAGTTTGTCAGATTCAAGAAGCTAACTGATGGCTTTTGACACTATATTTTGGGGCATAAGATACTAAGTACTAACCTTGGCAAGACTTGGATTATGACCTTGATTATTATCCCTTGGTGTGGACTCATCTAAAGATTTGAGAAAATCCTTCTTGATGACTGGGGTTTTAAGCAATTTTGATAGAGATAAGATGATTTTGATCTTTTTCATCTCTTCAGCCAGATATGTGACTAGTTTGTCAGATTCAAGAAGCTGATTGATGGCTTTTGACACTATATTTTGGGGCATAAGATACTGAGTACTAACCTTGGGAAGACTAGGATTATTACTAGCTTTAGGATCAAGTGGAGTGCTGAAATTATTGGGAGGAACTCATGTGGTTAAAGGACCAGATGGTCTATTAGGATTACTCCTAAGATTATAATTATGTCTACCCTGATATTGCTATTGCTAGGCATGAACTTCTTCATGTTCTAGTTCTGGCTCATTTTCATCCTTAAAAGGAAACACATAATTTGTCTCAAACGCTAAGGCAGACTCCTCACATGCTAGTGTGTAATTCTCATGAGTGGAAGTCATGTGATGATGTTGATGTTGATAACTAGAAGAACTTTCTAACATCGTGGAAGATTCATATCCTAAAGGAACAATTTCATTCTCTTCAGGATGAGGAGGATCTCCTATAGTATTGGACACTTCATCTTAGAAAATACTAGCTGCTATTTTAAACTGAGGACAATCTAAATTTGCATGTGCATTGGTATTATGCATCCTACACCAATTAGTGAGGGCAACTTCTGTTAGATTTACCCTGGTTGTTTGTTTAGGTTCATTAGGGGGCTAATTGTCCAATGGTGATGGTAATGAACCATTATTTGTCCTAGTTCTCCATGTTCTAGGTGGTCTGGGAGCAACATTATTATTCTTATTGAAGTTCCTTTCATTGTTATATCCTTTGTCAAGATAGCTGGACCTATCATTATTGTTTCCATATCCTCTATTCTGATTTGGTTGAGAATAGAAGCTTTGGCTTCTCATGTGTGTAATCTTAGTGGCCAACTTCCTTAATTGTGCTGATATCTCTTTAATATCATTGTTTTCTTCCTGAACCTTGGATACTACATTCTCTTGCTAAGGTTTAAAGAATGAACTGCCACCACTATTTTGGCTTGCATCCTGAGGTATCTATCCAGGATGAGGTATCATCTAGCCATTTCCATTTGGAAGGGGCATAATGCTAAGGGGAGGCACTTGCAAGGGACTAGGCATGATGGCTGGAGGTATCATGACTCCATTGCCTTGAGGCTGCACAGGATATGCAGGATATCTGGCATTAGGTGTAAAGCCTAGGGTTAACTACTAATTGACTTTAATGGCCTCTTCAAATGCACTAGATAGTGAAGTGATAGGTGGATGTGTTCTTCTGATGAACATAGAGGTCAAAGGATCTAAGGCAGAATGGTATATGGATCTGGATTCCTCATCACCCACATTGTATGGAGTAACTAACTTGGAATACATCTTTTGAAACCTAGAATTGAAGTTAGAGATCATTTCTCCCTCATCTCTTTTAATAGTAGCAAACATGTGGTAGGTAATGGCTGGATCCAATAGCATTTTAATTCTTCCTAAGAAAGATTTCTCTAAAGCATCCCAAGAACTGATGGTTGATTGAGTAAGACTGATGTACCAGCTATATGCTTCTTCTCCTAAGGAATAAGGGAACAATCTGCACACCACATCCTGATGTTCTATTCTTGCTCTAAACCAAGCATCTTTATATGTTCTGATATGATCTTTTGCATCCTGATATGGATGATATTTTGGACAAATTTTATCAGGATTCTTAGGAAAAGGATGGTATGTAGTAAACACAAGTGGTGACTAAGTTGCAAAGAAAGACATTGTGACTGGTGCTTGATGCACTTAAGGTATAATTGGAGATCCTGGAGGTGACTAAGATATAGTTGGAGACACTGGAGGTGTTACAATATGTCTTGATGAGGATGGTCATGGACTAGACTCAGGAGTATGATGAATGTCAGTTGTACAAGGTCTGAGTCCATGAATAGGTAATTCTTCAAGAAGTTCAATTGATCTGGACCTGGTATTAGGCCTGTGAGCCAGGATTCTAACAACTTAAGACATAATATGAATATTCTAGCTAAATCTTCGCAAAGATCTGAGGAAATGCTCCTCTAGGGTAGATATTTATGGTCAAGACTCTATAATAACCAAATATTTGTGCAATATTTGCACAAAATGTAAATATCAATAGAGACTTGGACTTCTGATCACGCAGATAGGATACTATAGGATATCTACAAGAAAACTTGTACAATGACTCAATATTTGAAAACTTCAAGCAATTGACTGCAAAGATTAAAGTATTTATGCACAATACTAAGATATTTATGATCAAAACTCTTAGAACAACCTAAAACAACTGAATCTTTGTACAAATGCCTAAAGTATAACCAATTCTTATGAACTTTGACAAGGTCACCTTGTGTAGATGCAAGAATAATGTGTAAACAACTAATTCAAGAAGCAAAAGAGTAGGCCCTCCTTCTAACGCAAATTTATGTTGGTTATGATTTTAGTCACAAACACACATAGATAAAGAATTACAAATCAAACCTTTATCATCTTAAAAGATACGATGAACTCAAAGAATCCATGATCCCAAGTCTCTGTGGATTAGTTCATAATCTATTGATGTTGCTGATTGGTTTGATGTGCCTTATTGTTTTCCATTCAAGGGGCTTTACATTTCTGATTCTAAGAACTGATGCTTGAACATCCAGTTCTCCACCTAGTTTTTGTAAATCTTTTAACAAACAAGATTAATCCTATTATACTTAACAGGTGATGAGGATATTTTCTAAGTTTTATCAATTCTTCTGATCATCAACTGCTATTGATTAGTTTTCACCTCCGAACTATGAATTTATCTAAATAATGTGTTTATAGGTAGATATTTGCATGATTACTGTTAGGATTTGTATGTATTTTTATGATATTTTCAATTATACATGCTATTTAACTCAAAGATGCTATGAATATTCAATTTTCTATGAGATATCAACATATTTCACTGTATTTGCTTTATATTTTCTGTGAATTTGCAATTATGATGGTGGTTTTAGTGAAATTAAGCAAATTGTAAAGCATGCTTGCTAAACATTACTAAAATTGTTGAATCTTTAGCTATTGGTCCACATACATTCTGGATACTATCATGAAGAGAAGGAAATCAAACCATAGGTTCACCAAGATGCTCCATAACTAGGTATGGTTGATGCTAACTTCAATGCAAAAGGAATGAAAGCAACATGTACAACATGAATTGCACTCCAAGGGATGTAGCAAATCAAAGTACAAGCCAAGAATTCATTCATAAATTACTCAAAGTTTACGATTGTATGTAATCTAGAACTTCTTCTTCATTAAGTATGGAACAGACATGTACATTTACAATCAGCTTTGGGAGTTAGTCCTGAGGCTTCTGTAATCTAATCTCAATTAAGTTTCAAATGAGTAAAAATTGTACTCCATCTCCCTTTTATAGGACAAGGGAAGGAGGTGGTTACAAAGATCCCATGATCAGGATTTATCAATTAAGATCAACGGCTCACATTTCTCTTTGACTAAGTCAACATTACACATGGCACAAGTTGCCAGTTGGTAACCATTTGCTATTACTCCATGCATCTGATCATGTGTATCATATTCATTCTTCATCCTCTTCATCAGTAGATAAACTTTCTTCTACAGACACACTTATCTGCCCCCTGATGGGTTCATATACTTGCACTATTCTTTCAATCTTCCCTCCATCCTATACTTTGGCCTTCTTGACTACATGTTCTTGTGATTCAATCTATGCTTGTAATGCAAACCATTTGTTCTTTCTACTATTCAACATCTCATTGTACTTTTCTACTTTAGCCTTCATCGTCATGGCCTTATTCATTGTGTCCTCTGATAGATGGTTTATGGGATCATCTGTAGCAAGTTTGAAATTGCCTTGGAAGGGCTTAACTGCAAAGTCCTCATCCTGATTTTCAATCTTTCCTTCCACCTTTTCTTCCAGAGCCTCCATAATTTCTGCCTTATTAGATAGGAGCTTATGCAATTTGACACTGATATCTCTCATCTTTGCATTGCACTTCTTTAGTATCTCACTTTCAAATTTGATATCTTCATACCATATATTTAGTAACTTGGATGTTTGATTGTTCAGTATCTTGTTGGATATTAGGACATTGACATTTATGTGTTTCATTTCTGTCAGGGCAGTGAGATCTTTCTCAATTTTAATTAACTTTTACCCAACCTCCTTTTGCAGTTTGTCTCCCTTTCTCTTCACTATCCTGAGCAAGTTCTAGTTATTGAGAGAGGTCTTTATCACCTTCTCTACCTCTGCAATAAATTGGATGAACCAATTGTCCATCATGTGCACCTTATGCTTCATAATATCCAATCCAGTGACCTCATCATGTGATATAATAGTTAGAAGGGCAGAAGTATTGACTGGCATATTATTTGGGTCTATCAACCCCTTTATGAATGCATGCAATTGGGCAATGTGCCCTTTGTGCACCTTATTTTTTTCTCTTTTCTCTTTCAACACTTTTCAATAAAGAATCAATAATGTCCTTGGCCTCTTGGCCTTGTTGCTTCTCTATAGCAAAGTCCAAATCAATAGTAGTCATCTAAAATTTATTAACACTTATTTCTCCTTTTGCTTTGGCTATCACATGTATAGCTATTTCAGTTGTCCTCCTACCTATTGTTGAATCTCTCTTTATGGCCAAAGTGGCCCTAGATCTTCTCCTACATCTAACTGTATTGGTTGTGAATAATGAAGTAATATCAAATTCAGTTGCCACACTAGGGGGAGGTACCTGTACCTCTTGCTGTAACCAATATGGTACTTCATTAGTAGACCCTCGCTGGCTGGTATGTTTAATTTGAACATTCTATATTCCCATGTTCTAAACCACCCTTGGTGGTGATTAGTGCTCTTTTTGTTCACCGAGCACTTCTTCTTCATGCTCTTCTTCATGAACATGAACTTCTTGTGTACCTTCGTCAACCTTATCCTATTCTTCTTATAAGGATGGTGGATCTGCATGAGCATCAGGATTGTTTTGTTCTATCCTTTATTCTTGATCTTTATGACCTTCTTCTATATTCTCTTTCTTTTCCTGGTCATCATCCACCTTAGAGCTTTGTTCTCCATCCTTTGATACATTTGTTTCATTATGATCTTGGGGATTTGCTATTTCCATTTTGTCTGGCTCTCTTTCAAGTGTTTTCTCATTACCCTGACCATCCTACTGATCAGCTATATCTTCCTCCTCCATTTGTACATTCACTTCTAATTTTCTTTGTTTGGGAGGTGTATCCTTGTCTTTATTTGGGTCATCCTCACCCTAATATGCCAGGTCTAATACAGTTGGGCTGGTAACCTGATCTACCAATTCTGCTAGACCAATATGCTGTGCTATTGTCTCAGGATTACCCTATATAATCTCCTCTTCATTAGTCTTCTATTGTGCCATTGGAGTACCATGAGGGGTCATTTTGGTAGTCTTCACTAGTACCTCCATAGGACTAGCCAATACGTCATTCACAATATCATCATCTGATAAGTCCACTGTTTCATCCAAAGGAAAAGGCACTTCATCTCTCCTACTCCACCTTTCTTTTCTCTATTTTTTAGCCATTTATGTCTTGAAATGCACAATGTCAGGAATGGGGACCTCATACTGCAGGGTTCTTTTGATGCATTCACCACCAACACCTTTCAATATTGTGGTGGGATTCCTTTCTATTGCTCCCCTCATTGTAGATGTTGGTTTTTGAGGTGCATCCTAAACTTTCTTCTTCTTCCTACTTATCAGGAGATCATCATCATCAGTTCTTTCTCCTTCCTCCACGACAATTGGAGAAGGCTTTGGAGTAGGCTTTTGTTTCTTTGTGGGTGCAAGAGAAGTAATTGTAGTAGAAGTAGAGGTTGTATCCTCCTTGGGTTGGGTATAATGAATGATGGTCACCCCACCAGCTTGATTACTTTTCTTTGATTTATTCTATTGCCTCTCTCCTTTTGATCCTCTTTTTTCCTTGAGGAAGTCATCATACTCCTCATCTATTAACTCTTTTCTTTTCCTCTTGTTGTCAATTGTAAGAGCCATCCCCTTTTTCTTCAACTTGGTAATCTCTACCTCCACCCAGTCCTTGGTTAATGATATAACCCTTTGGGTTATGTGCTCCAATGAGGTTTCTTCTAGTTGCTTCTAGTTAGGGGAGGATATGGTTTCATTATATATTTTCTTAGTCTCATATTTCTAAGACATGATGTTCCCATCAACTTCATGTAGTTGTATGGGCACTGGTATGCAGTCAAATGTACAAATTTGATTTAAAGTCAGCCTTTGGAATCTCCTCCTTCTCACTTCCACTTCATCGTCGCAGTCAGCCCAATAGTCTTCTAGATGCATCTGATGCATCAACTTCTTGCTTAGTGCTTGTATCCTGCCATATCGGTCATATGGTTTGGCCAGTGAGAAAGGTTGTAATGACATTAACTACAACCCCCCTATTTCATCCTTGACACTTTTTTTATCAAGGCGCATGTACCACACAATCATGATTGGGAACAAAACATTAGGAATATTTCCTCTTTCAACGTAGCCCTCAAATGAAGGCAATATCTATTTGGCCAGCTCCATCAAGATGACCTTGTCAGTAGGATATCTAGGCAACATGAGAGGTTACACAATAAAACCTTCTATCCTAATATATGTGAATGTGGGAAATTGGATGAACCAAGCCCCATGCTTGTATATCATGGCTTGATCCTCCATGCTCAGCCTCTTACCTCTATCCTCCTCCATGGTTCTTACTAAATGCATGGAAAATGAGTCATTTACTCTCTGGTAGTGTTGGAGAGAGTCCCTTTGTTTCAGCTAGGGATAGTGATCTGAAATGTTGACATCTCCATGGTTACTTCTAACCTTGCCCACTATTTTTAATCCATTGAATGTGCCTTTGAATGCACATGCATAAACAACGTAAGAAGACATGTGTAACATGTTGGTTTTTCCTCCCAACTTCATCATTCCCTCATCTAGGCTATCAATTATGATCCTAGCCCATTGGGCTTTTTCAACTGTATCTGCCACCATTCTCATGATGCCATACATCCAATTCTCAAATGTTCCAACATTTGGCCTCCTTGTCATGCGACAAAGCATCACCATCATATATTGAAACTGAGGTGCAAAATCAAACTTATGCATATGTACAGGTAACTTTGTAGTAGCCTTATACATGTTGTTGTTGGCTCTCCAGGAATACATGACCTTCTTGTAGTCCTTCTCAATTTTGTTGTACTTCTTTTCCATTTTTTCCAGATTTATCCCAGATACATCAGATCCTTTGGGCAAATTAAACGCTGTAGTAATGCCATCGACTGAAAAATATGCATACACTCGACCATGTTTCTCTACCTTCCTGGTATTTGTATTATAATTTCATACACATTCTACCACCAGCTCAGTAGCCCCCATTGCATAGGGAAACCCTCCTGGATGCCACATTCCTGAATTGTAAATGTTGAAATGTAGGGATCTCCACCTCCTTGTTTTGACCTTTTTGTCCATTCATCCAGATCAGTATTCCTTGGATGAGTATCATTTATCTGACCATATCTGAAGGCATTTCCTTCTGGTTGTATGCACATGGGTTTTAGAAATTTTGTATCTGATCTGTTCTTGCAGAGCGCCATTGAATCCTGTGATAAAGCACATGCATTTCTTACCCTAACATATCATATGATCATTTAATTCTTTGATAATAGAAATATCATGATGATTTCAATCCTTATTCAATACATTTCATGCGTCATCACATCGATTTACTATGGTAAAAACAATTTTACTTATTCATTTTAACTAGAAATGACAAAAGAGGGTTTTGATGTTACATACCTGATGTACGCTACCCTTTTTACTATTTGGTTAATATCCAAATGCATGTGCTTACCTTGCAGACACTTTCCTCCATTTACCATTCAAATCCGCACCTGTTCCATTTCATTCACAAGTTGTGGTAATACAACTTAATTCGTACAATGACTTGTAATTTCATTTGAATACTTGATAAATTCAAAAATGAGCTTAATCTTCACTTTTAACCAAAATCAATGGTGAATTAGGGTGTGATTAATGTCACTCTATTAGAATCCATTGATCGACACCTAAGGAATGGAGATGCTAACAGTTGGTGGGTGATTATTCAAAATTTTGGAAGGTTCAACCACCATTAGACTGGCATTTAATGCGGGGCTGCATATTCATGGATATCAGGGGTATTAATAAATATGACTGATATCTAGGAATATGATGATGATGTCATCATGAAGATGACCAATTACTGACTGATGACTAAAATAGGGTAATCATACTCCTTTTAACCAACCGTAATATTATAAGGTGCTGACATGATTTGGTCAGTGTGCCACGTGGCGGCTTCCTACTGGTGTTCGAGGGTCCATGTGTTATGTGCCTCAAGTGTGGATATGAGGATATTAAGGAATATGAGGGATCTAAGTTTTTTAAAACATACCTAACCTTCAAAGATCAGGATGACGTCATCGTCATCACTAATATTACAAATCCGCTTGGGAGATGATGTCATCATCATATTGACAAAGATCAGGCATGTTAATTAATATGATGGATATTGAGAAATAGATGAACTTCCGAATGTCAGGCATATTGATGATGTCATCATCATATTAAGGAAGATTAGGGATCTTAACCAATATGACAGATATTGAGAATTATCTCGATGCTAAGTGTTTATGTTATATCTGAAGGTGATCCAGATATTAACAAATATCAAGGATATTAGGAAATATGACCCTCCTTAAATGTGCGGGAGTATTTGACTGGTAGATAATCCCTCACATTTAAATTGGATGTTTGCACATTAGTAAATATGTAGATATCAGGTTTCTCTTCGTTACAACATATATCAGGGATATTCATGAATATCAGGGATGTTAAGAAATATGATTGATTGTCCAGGAATATCAAGGTTGACCTCACTTTGACCGAGCATAACTTCCTATCCTTAAGGAATTTCAAGGTGATCCAAAAGGTAAACCTTCTTAGAATTCTATGCTCTTTCATATTATGAGGTTCATGATGATAGAAACTAACTTTGACATTTAACCTTTCTTTATGAAGTCTATGCATAGCTGGGGGTGATATCCTTTTTGCATCTGATACTTGACTTTTACCATACCACCAAAAGCAAGAAAAGCAAGGGAAAGCCCAAAAAAAGGTTGGGTCCTTGTTTTTCTAAGGAAAAATGCGGCATGTTGTGTAACCACACAACACCATCAATCTTCATTTTTGCGCCCAACTTATTTTAAATATAAACCTTCGATCATGGCATTTGCGCCCATCGCATAAGGAGGTAAACTAGTTCTAATGGTAAAAGGAGTCGAGGGGGCTAGTAGATATAATGTCTTAAGACCCCTTCAATAGGTTATTTAAGTGGAATGACCTACAATAACAGGTCAATGTCTAAATAGAACAGAAAGTGCAATTCCTTATGATAGACAGAGAATGGAGTGGATTAGGAATATAGTGTGAGGTTTTATTGAAAGGCATTTTAGGGTTTTATCTTTAGTTTAAGGATAGAGTGTTAGATATAAAATAGGATTTGAGAATTTAACCCTAATTTCTTAAGCCTTTTTGTAGGTGATAACATGAACTTTAATGGTATGACAGAGTATGAATGAGGACCTTGAAAAATGAAAGAAAGACTATGTCAATAAGAACTAGAGTTTGGAATAAAGGTCTTTTAGGAAACTCTAAACTCTAACTCAGATTACTCTGCAATATATGCAACATGCTTCTTTCTAAAATAATCAGATGATCACATTTAAAAAGCCCTCTTTCTTTGCACAGTAACATGTAACCACAATCAAACAAAATGATTTCAAGATTTCACCTTTAAGACATCAACCTCCATGACCTGTTATCAAGACTAACAACCCAAACATGAAGACATCCTGATCAAATGAGAGCATCTCATCTCTTACCACATTTGCATATCTGACTACACTGATCTTGATGAGCAACAAACTCCTTCAACTTCATCAATAAACTAAGACCTCTTAAGACCATATCATAAGCTATAGAAGAAGATGAACATAAAGCATCATTAGGCATGAACATTAAGCAAGATCATCAACTCAGACCCTCAATAAACACTTTGACATAAAGCAATGCAGATCCTGACATAAAGATCCTAACTATTTGAACACTATATCAACCAAGTAACATCAACACCGTGTGAACTTCCTAAATTATTATGAAGACTCTAAGTAAACACCATTAACACCTCTAATTTGAGGATCAACATAACATTAATATCAAACACCTTGTACATTATCATGAAGAATGATGAAGTATAGATGATAAACCAACATGAAAGCCTTCTTAGGTGAACTGATAAATAACAAGTAGTAGATGACTCAACTCCTGATTGGCAAATCATTATTAAGTTTGCATTAAATCTCAATACTCAACTTGCAGTAACTCTATGAGATTGATGTCTTCAACATCCTAAGGCATAGCAATCATCAAATGTAAATCAATAATATCAAAACATCAAATGATCAATATCAAAGCATCATGGTATGTAAATAGGCAGCATTATCTTGTTCTGAGTCATCTTATGAACAAGTTATCTCTTGATATAGGATGAGGCATGAATAACTATTAAACACAATGAGTAAGGAATACACCATCAAGACACCTTTTGACATCAATGACAATCAACTCAGCACCTTTTTGACATTAATGAAAATCAATCTCCATCACAAATTATGCTCTTTAGAAGGTACGAATGAAAAGTCATCTCCTCTATCTTGGTTATAAAGTATGGCTAGCTACACAATCATAATTTGTCATGCCTGAAGGTGGTTTGACAACTAAAGATGATATCAAAGAATATGAGATGGATGTCAAAGTAAAGGATGCTCTGTTATGTTCCTTAAGTGACTCAGTGTTGACAACAGTTGTGGACCTTGAATCTGCAATTGAGGTATGGGAGAAGCTAAAAAAATTGTATGAAGGAGATGATTCTATAAGAGAAGCCAAGCTACAGAGCCTGAAATCAATATATGAGGGTTTAAAGATGAATGAAGATGAAAACATAATAGCCTCTATGTAAAAAGTTGATGAACTTGTCACTGGAATAAAAGGCATGGGAGGAACTCTCACTCATAAGGAAGTTGTCATGAAAACTCTCATATCACTACCAAAATCCTATAGTCATAAGGTGGCTACTATTGAAGAATTTATGACTATGAAAACTATTGATAGAGATCAGTTACTTGGAAATCTTACAGCGTTTGAGATGAGATAATTTGGCAATGCTCTTCCAAAAGTTGAATTAGCTTTCAAAGCTAGTACTTAAGAAAAGATTTCCAGAGTTGAGAAATATAAAGTGGATGATGACTTTGATGAAATTGAAGCTAACTTTGTTGACAGAATGCAAAGAAGTTCTGGTAAGTTGAAAGGTAAATTACCTTTCAAATGTTTATCTTGTCGTAAGGTAGGTCATTATGCTTCCAGATGTCCTCAAAGAATTGAAAGAAATAAGAAAAGATATGAGAGTAGACCTAGAGTTCCAAAGAAATGCTACTATGTCAAAGATTTTGATGATGAAGGTGTGACTAATGATGTTAGTACTAGTGCAAATGAATGTCTCTTGATTGCTATTAAAGAAGATCCTATGTCTACTAATTCTACTAGTTGTGTGAAGGAAGAAAAACCACTAGAAGAAAGTGCTTTGGCTGTCCAGGTTGAGAAAGATAAGGATGAATGGATTATTGATAGTGGATGCTCACATCACATGACCAGTGACAAAAGTAAGTTTGTAAGTTTAGAAAAGTATGATGGAGGATTGGTTAGGTTTGGAGATAATGCAGCTGGTAAGATTTGTGGAAAAGGATCCATTTCATTTGATGGAAAGCATAATACTGACAATGTTCTGTATGTGAAGGGTTTGAAGCATAATCTTTTGAGTGTTGGTTAGATGTGTGACAAAGGATATGATCTGAGATTCAAAGATAATGGGTGCAAGATCATGGAAAGTTTTGGAACTGTGATTGCTACCGGTAAGAAGACAAAAGGTAACATCTATCAATTGAGAGGAACTAATGATTATTGTTTATTGGCTCAGGCAGATGAAAGTTGGTTATGGCATAGAAGGATGTGTCATATAAATTGTGATAGTCTGGTAAAGATTAGCTCAAGTCAAGATGTGAGAGATTTACCAAAACTTGTGAAACCCTCTAACTCAATTTGTAAGGAATGTCAGTTGGGAAAGTAGATAAGGACAAGTTTCAAGAGCAAAGAACAATTTTCTACCAGTTTGCTGGATCTAGTGCATACTGATCTTTGTGGTCCTACAAGGGTGAGAAATCTACAAGGTGACAAGTACATGTTGCTTATTGATGATTATTCTAGAATGACTTGCATCACTTTATTAAGAGATAAATCAGAAGCCCTAGAGAAGTTCAAATCTTTGAAGGCAATGGTTGTGAATGAAATAGATTTGAAGATCAAATGCTTGAGATCTGATAGAGGAGGTGAGTTCACATCAAATAAATTCAACATTTTATGTGAAGAGCATAGGATAAAGAGACAGTTGTCTGCACCTAGGACTCCTCAGCAGAATGGAGTTGTGGAAAGGAAGAACATGATAGTTTGGGAGGCTGCTAGGACAATGATGAAGGAAGAAGGTCTACCAGAAGTCTTTTCGAAAGAGGCTATTCACATTGTTGTCTACATACAAAACAGAGTTCAAGTGAAAGGTAATGGTACTAAAACTCCCTATGAATTGTGGTATGTATGCATTCCTACAGTAAAATATTTCAAAGTCTTTAGAAGTGTTATCACTGGGAATTACACTCGTATGCAAGGCTAGAAAAGCTCTACAATTCTGTGTAACATGGGACTAATTTTAGGTTGGGGGTGCCCTATAATGAAATTAGAGCTCCGGATGATGGGCTGGCTTCCTTTTTTAGATTTTTTGATTTAAAGTGACTTGTTGGGAAAAGGGATGAAGGAAGACTGAAACAACAAAGCTAAAATGAAAGATGGTGATGCACCTATAATGAAGATTGACCAAGCTTTCAAAAAACTTCACAACTTTCTCCTATTGAAATCTGTCTTCAGAACTTGAATTGAAGAGATTGGACACAAATTTAACTCAAGGAAAGGCTTGGTAATCTGCCCTTTTATGAAGGAAACGATAAATTTCACAACTTAAAAGGTTGATATTATTGTTGCATATTTAATGTCCTATGACTAAACTCAAAAAATGAATACATGCATTCAATAACCAGACATAAATTTAAAGGTTTCAATGTTCAAAACACATTAAATCTGCATCGAATGATTAATAAATGCAAGATTCCTAAATCTGTGAAGGAAAACACTATCTTTTAGCAAGAAATTGAAAGAAAAATACTGCAAATAATGGAGTGATATAACCTGTAAGAACCCACTATTGTATATAAATCTCTAACTAAAAATGAGTTAAAAAAATTCTCTAATCTGTCTAAATCAGAATGAGAACTAAGAACTGGCTCATAAAGAATGAAGATTTATAATATATAGAGAAGAGGATCAAAAAATGAACTCTAGATAGCTAGAAATCAACATCAGTTATCTCCAAAAAAGCACGTGTGATGGACAAACTAATTCCTGTGCAAGATTGAAAAGAATGAAAAAGTGTCTCAAAATAGCTAAAAAAAGTGGCATCATGCGGTCAAACTGCTCTCTTCTATGCATAAGTGATATAAGGTGTTCATCTCCATGTTAAATGTAAATAATCTGCAAGCTTTTATAATGCATAGCTCAATGGTAACATTCAAAAATGAATATTCATTAGGCCCTAGCACATGCATTATTTACATTTATAATTATAATAGTTTATTAGAGTTATATTATTAGAACAATTGATTTAATTATTATAATAAAACTCAATGAACCTATTATAAAAAGCTCTATTTTGATACATCAGTCAAACTCTATTTGACTTTACATCTTCCATGCATGGGCTATAAATAAAAACAAATAATAAACCCCTTATAACTCCCCTCCATGCATTTACCTAAGTCAAAATAACAATATTTGAATTTTCCTTTATATCTCCAATAATAATAATAAGATTATTATCACTATCTAATGCATAACCCTATTGGCTCTTCATCTACCATTGGCCACCATTTGATTTTGTCAGCAAAGTTATAATGTTATGATTTAAGTTCGGACCCCCTCCTTTGTATTAGGCATTCACAACCTAAGTTGTGACCACGGTATGAATTCATCTTTGATGGTTTATTTGAATAAACAGTGAAGGAATGAAGGCTCTCGAACCCTTCCCTTGGGGCTCGTGCAAACAATGAGAAAAGGTAACAAACCCTAAACTTTGGTCATTTTTGTAAAACCTTCCTAGAGAAGCTACAGTGCCGCCATGAGAGATCTGGGGTTTGAGATTCAATCTGGCATTTGGATGGGAATTTCAGCTTGAAACACATTGATTTCTCTTCTCTGTTTAATGAACAATGAGTATCTCACTTTGAATTTATGAACATTCAAGCATTTCTCTCCATTTTTTGAGTAATGTATAGGTATTTTGGTCGCGGCCATGTTCATTTCTGATGCATTTTGATGTATTTCTCTGATATAAACTTTCACTGTGCACTTTCCTTTACCTCCTTGTAGCATTTGATTTTGACTGTAAGAAGATGAAAAGGGGTTTCAAATTTTTTTTAAAGAACAAAAGCTTTTCCTTCGATCATGATCATGGCTGTACATGTCTGTCCCTCATTTCAAGAAACAACCCTTTAGCTTCTTCTATTTGATTTATTTTAACATAGGCATCAGTTAAGGTGTTATAAATAACAACACTAGAATCAAAACCATACTTCTCCATCTGAGATAGAATGATTAAGGCTTCTTTCATGAGGCCCTCACCACAAAAAGATTCAGATCTTAAGTTCACACCATTTTTTGAAATTCTCCTAAAAAACCACCACATGTCTTTAGCATTTTGAACACTCTCTCTCATAATAGCTATAAGAAAAGAGTAAGTTACAGTATCTAGTCCAGTATTCCTTATTTCCATTTCTTCAAAGACCCTCCATGCATCGTCATACCTTCGGAACTAACTATGGATGACTTCTGAAACTCCGTTCACTCTAGAAGGTGCAAGGCCTGTAAAACTAAACTCTCTTCCCCAAGTAGCTATAACAAAAAATTGCAGTCCCTGTTGCTTATTTCAATGTATGATTTATCTTTTATTAACACATGATGTCTCCATGTATTCACTTCATGGCTACAAAAGATGATGTCTTTTGATTTAATGAAAGCCATGAAAAGGTTTGATTCCTTTGGTATTTTTGTAGAAGGTTGTTCCTCTTGATTTTACTGACTGTCCTCTGTAGGGGTGTTTGGTGTTATTTTTCCTCATTTAAGACTTTAATGACTGTCTTACTCCTTTGACTATACCTTGGCAATGTTGGCTTGATATTTATTACTGCCACTATTTTGTGACCTGTATAACAGTCATACCTTAAATGCTCCTATTGACTCTAAGATGACTTCTTCCTTCTGATAATGGTGACTATTCTCCTATTGTGATTGGGAAATCCAAATTGAGGTACAAAATATAAACCAAATGCATGCAAAACAAGAAGTTATACCTTGATATGAAGACCCAATCTCATAAGGGTGAAGAAGCTTGCACTGAAATGCTCCAAGATATACCCTAGATACTCAAAGGAGATGTGAAATGCTCTCAAGCTTATGAATGCAACTCAAGAATTTACTTAGCTCAAGGGATATTTTGGCATGGTAACATTACTTAGAAACTAGATGCCCAAATGGCTTGGAGGATTTTGTATTTATAGGCATTTTAGAGAGATTTTGATCCAATGGTTGAGATTGATTTGGGAGATAAATGGTGGAGAATGCAGATGATGTGGAGGGTTAGGAATAAAGATGAATTTTATATTCATCTTAAAAAAGGGGTGAATTAAATGAGGTTGGGTGAGATGGATTATTTGTGAATTAAAAATTCACATGGGGAAGAGTAAAATGAATTAAAAATTCATTTGGGGAAGCGTGGATATTAATGCGTTATGACATGTGTAAGGGGTGTAAGAGGTATTAAATGAGGATTATAACACATGTGTATAAAAAATTGATTTATATGAGATAAATTTCAATTTTTTATTTGTGGGATGTGGGAAGGAGTGTTAATCAAGGTTTGACTATTCTAATTAGGGTGATTAGCCTAATTAATATGGCTGGAAGAAAGTAGGGAATGGGTTAATAGGAGGTTAAGATTAATTAAATAAGGTTTTATTTAATCAATCCTAAGGCTAGGGTAGGCAATTAAATAATGACTATTTATTACATATGGTAGGGATAGGTTAATTAATAGGTTGAATTAATTAGTTAAACCTTATTTAACTAATTAATTGGTTTTAGTGAAAAAGGGGGGAATTAACTAAATAAATATTGCATATTTAATTAATTAATTGGGTAAGGTTGGACTATTGAATTAATTAAATAAATCCAATTGTAGGGGATAAAATGATGAAAAATTAGGTGATGGAAGGATAATTAATTAAATAAAAATTTAATTAATTGTTTATGGAGGAAATAGGTATGTTTAGGGAGGTTGGAATTCAATTCGATGATGAAGACTTTTTTAGGTATCTACATTTGCCCCTCTTTGATGTGGTGTTAGGACCTAACAGGGAGGTGGCGCTAGGTGAAAGAAGAAAAAAATATGCCCCAGCTGCTAGGAAGGAATGGAATGGTTGAGGGATGCCCCTTCAAGAGGTCGGTGAAAAAATACAAAAGTTTTTTTTTTTTTTTTTCAGGTGAACTCTCAAAAGGACGCGACGTGAGTGAAAGCTGGATAGAGGATGGAAAAACAAGATGACAAGAAGAAAAACAGAGGAAAAAAGTTGTGATCTGAACCTTAGAGGGGAAAAAGTGTGAGGAAGGATGACATGACTTACTATATTTAGAATAGTGAGCCCTAAGGGTGCCACATTTGCACACATTGAATTTTGAGAAGGAGCGAAGCAGAGATGGCAGACCATAATCCTAGGTTCCCACGATACACCCACATTTCTGAGCATTTCTGATCATATGACCAAGCACCAGAGGCTGGACCCCAGGTAGGGCCTAACCCTAGCTTTGTCATTTTTTTATTTTATCGTATTTTTTTGGCTTCGAGAATTTGGGATTGCTATTGTGGCACTATTGCAAGATTGCGTGGTGCTAAAAGGGAGTGGATTAGCGCAATCCTTTGGATTGTCACTATCTGCTAGGGTAGAGCAGGGGTGAATTGGCATCATCTGTTTATCATTTTGGTGCCATCCCCTGTATTAGCGCAATGTTGTGTAGGGTTTAGGATTTTGGCATTTTAGCACCAAATAGGAGGTAGGGTAGCACTATGCTGGGTAATGGCACTATCTTGAAGATTAGCTCTATGTGGAACACTAGTGCTATACTTGATATAGGTGCTATCGGGAAGGGTGGCACCATTCGTCAAATTGGCACCAAATGGAAAGGTAGCACCATTTACTTGAATGGCATGAAAAGGGTTGCGCAGTGGCGCTATCTTTTGAATTAGTACCCTATGGAAATGTGGTAGCACCATCATTAGAAATAGTGCAACATGTGGTCTATTGTGGGGCCAAAATGTTTTTGGCTTTCAACAGTAGAAGAAAGGGTGGATTTTGGAAAAAGATAGGTAGGTTTTTTACCAGAAAACTGTGGATGCAGGATATGAGGTCATTTATAGTGTCCTCATGGGAGTGACGCATGCTGGTTGTGATGGTGTTATTTAATTAGTTCAACAATGCCACCTGGGCTTGACTAGCGGGTTTAGGGCTTTTGAAAGCTACATCGATGCCAGTGCTATGAGCTCATAGAGATCTGATTATGGTTGTTGTAGAGCGGTATCGGCCAGAGACTTGTTCATTTTTGCTTCCTACTAGCGAGATTACCATCACTCTTAAGCATGTTTATCATATTCTCAAGCTACCAATTCATGGTCATCAGGTAACATATGACATGAGGAGGGGACAGAGGGCCTTAGTTAGAGTATGTGGCCACGATCACATGGTTTTGTCAGTAGATAAGAGGGAGATGAGTTATGAGGGGACACTAGCGATGGGTGCAGATCACTTTGCTTTATTCCTGTGTACATTGGTTGGTGGTGTAGTGATGCTAGATAGAAGAGGTAGGGGATTTTTAGTTGGATGGGGAGAGGTGATTGAGGGGATGATCTGACATGAGATAGTGTATGCTTGGGGACCGGCAATGTTGGTGCAGCTTTATCATGAGATGCATACATTTTTTATCATCGTGATTCAGCTTTATCAGCCGGAGTTACTTTGCTTCATGTATGGATCTGGGAACATATTTTGGTCACTCAACCAAGATGTGGGTACTATCGTCATCAGTTGAGGCCTTTGTTTTCTTGCATCAAGATGCTGAGTATACATACACCAGGAAGATTCAATATTGGAGACAGGTTTTGGATGATGTCATTCGGGTTACCTGGTGACCATACATCAGAGTGGAGCCCTAGCCAGATGATGATGTTCACATGCCTTACACATTCCACCAGTGCTACTTGATAGGTCGAGGAGACCATACTATCAATATTTATCTACCGTCACGAGTTATGCAGCAGTTTGGGCTACGATAGGATGTTCCACAGCCAATGGCAATTTTTGCACAGACCATCGAGATGCCCATTATTGGCTTGCAGCCATATAGCCTCGGGTTGCCTTAGAGGATTTTACGGCTTTGGAGCTGTTGATGTGGGATTGGCAAAGTGTGGTTAGAGATGTAGGCACTACTCCTTCCTATGAGACATGGTGGCAGATGTGGAGGCCTACACGGTTCATAGACCCTGCAGAGGAGGTAGTCTCCCTGGAGAAGGCGGCAGCATCAGGGGATGAGGAGTTAGAGGAGGATGGAGATGATGATTTGGATCGAGATGATTTATTAAAGGAGGGAGAGGAGATTATTGTAGATTATCTTGTGGAGGTTGGAGGGGATGGGGAGGAGAGGGAGATTGGGAGAGATGGGGAGTCGATGGATGTGTTGGCAGTAGCAGCAGCTGGACAGGTCAGGCTCAGTGGAGAGGGGCAGGTAGGTGGTAGCTCGCAGTTGCCCTAGCAACAGGTGCAACAGGGGGTACCTGTGTAGCAGGTACCTATTGAGCAGGTTTAGATCAGAGTGGTGCTAAGGTAGGGAGCACCTTGATAGTGTGGGGGATAGCCGAGGGTAGGTAGAGGTGTTCCGCCCCCACCACAAGTATTACAGCAGCATGCTGTTGCAACAACAGCAGACTGTTGCAACAACAACAGACTGTTGCAGTAGTAGTAGGTTGTTGCAGTAGGACAATAGGTAGAGGTGGGCACTTCAGCGGTAGGTGGAGGTTTAGGGCCTCGAGGGTCTTCATCTCATCAGTGGACTCAAAGTGGAGAGGAGGAGGAGATTGAGACTCTGCGGGGACAGGTTGCCAGCTTGCAAGAGGCTTTAGAGAGTCGTGATGCAGAGTTAGTGCAGTTGCGAGGCACAATTACACTTTTAGATGGTACAGATGGATAGGTGAGTGCGCTACAGGCACAGTTAGCCCAGGCATAGGGTGAGATAGCCATTTTGATAGGAGAGCGGGATGCTACACTTTCAAGAGCTTGACAGGCAAAGGCTATGGTGACTAGTTTATAGGCTTTGGGTGCCGGTATGGGCCCAATTTTGACACTGATGCAAACACAGTTGTCTCAGGTATAGGGACAACTGTTAGAGGCTAGAGGATGGGTAGATTATTATTAGGGTGTCTATCAGGTGGCAGTGCCTGTAGAGCAGCATGTACTGAGCTACAGTCAGCTCAGTGGATCTAGGATGTCTAGGTCACATAGATCTAGATCAGTTCAGTCTGTTCAGCAGTTGATGGATCTGCCATCACATGTGCCCCAGTAGGCTACATAGGTATAGGTTTAGCTGCAACCATAGCCAGATCCATAGGTAGGACCACAGTAATAGCCATAGCCACCACCACGACTAGGATCCCCTACTGAGTCAAAGAGAGGGTCCACTATTCAGGGTTGATAGTTGTATCATTTTGGCCCTTAGAGGCATTGTATCATGACATATTATTATTATTTTGATGTATATACATGAGCGATGTACATTTTTGTGATGATGATATGTGAGATGATGTTTTTTTATGGCTGATATGTTTGTTTCTGATGCTTTCATATGATTATGATGATGCTTATGTTGATGGATGTAGTATGCTTTATGGATTATATGCTATGGATGTGTTGTGTTTATGTGATGTATCATGTTAATGTTATGGATGTACCTATTGATGTAATATGATGGATGCAATGATGGTTTACTTATTTTGGTATATGCATGTTTGTGATTTATGGACTATGATGTAGAATGTAAATGAATGTTCTGATTAATAAACATTTATTATGGATGTAAAATGTACTGCAATGGAAATGTATGTCTAATAAACACATGTTATGCATGGAAATGTGAAATGCAACTAAATGATTATGATTATGACACTAAATGATTATGAAATGTAACTAAATTATTATGCTATGTGACTAAATCATTATGAAATGTAACTAAATGATTATGCTATGGGACTAAATGATTATGAAATGCAATGTAATGATTATGAAATGCAATGTAATGTTTATGGTATGCAAACTAAAATGATTATAAAATGGAGAGTGAATGATTATGATATGCAACTAAATGATTCTAAAATGCACCTAAGTGATTATGAAATGCAATGTAATGATTGTGAAATGCAAATTAAATGATTATAAAATGCAAACTAACTGATTATGAGATGCAAATTAAATTATATGAAATGCAAACTAAATGATATGAAATGTAAATTAAATGATATATGAGATGCAAATTAAATGATATGAAATGCAAATTAAATGATATGAAATGCAAATTAAATGATATATGAGATGCAAACTAAATGATATGAAATGCAAAATAAATGATATATGAGATGCAAACTAAATGATATGAAATGCAAACTAAGTGATTATGAGATGATTAAGTCTTGATACACATGATGTTCTTTGTTGAACCCTGGGTGGTTGGGCTATGTGATAGGGGAATAGGTGGGGAGAGGATAAGGGTTGATGGATTGGGTATGGATATGATTGGCTGTGGCTAGATTGGGGAGAGGGTGGGGTGGGAGATGAGGAAATTGTTAGGTCATAAGACACCATGTCATGGAGGGGGGGTTTACTTTGGCTTAGGGTGTGTTAGGTGAGAATAAGTTGGGGGAGTGGGATTAGTGAGAGAATTTGAGAGAGGGGGGTTTAAGCTAGGGGATTACGAAATTTAGGCCTAGATAGTATAGTTGAATAAGTGATTAGAAGGATGATTTGAGCTAGTAACAGTAGTTGCATAACATTAATTGAGAGTATTTCTTAGTTTATTATAGAAATGTAGGATGCCTTCCACAAAGGTATGAGGTGACCTAAGTGTTGATGTGTATATCCCACGATTGCATGGACTAGACCCACAAACAATAGATTGATGTCATGGATTTCCAAGGTAGTATAACCTTGCCTAGCCAAGGAAGGGGACTCATAGCCGTTGATACTCATAGTACATATAAGGTATTGCTTCCTGTATATGTAAATGAGGCACTGCATGCTAGAATTGACCCCAGCTTCAAGATATGAATACTATCCCTGAAGTCAATGAAAGCAACCCACAAGCACAGCACTGACCATGTCCCCTCTAGGTGCCGTCCTCTACTGACCATGATATGGTGAGATCAAGGTAGATTTGGAATTTACCTAGAGTGAGACAAGGAGATAAAAATCAATAATCAAAAAGACCAACAAAAAGATACAAATAGCCATTGTGTGCTCTTGCCAAGATTAGTGTTGATAGGATGACAGATTCTTGTCCATTGTAGGAATGATATATCCTAGGATGCGAATCAGTTTGATTTTGTTGGATAATTATTTTTTGAAAGGTGGACAAAAGGACAGTCAGTCCATGTGTTGGATTATAGTTGGTATGTTGATTGATGATTGTTTTTGCGTGAGGCGCAATGTTTCGGGCGTATGCTTAGCGTGTGTATCATTTGTTGGATCTGGCAACCTCAGTGAATGGCGACCATCCAAATAGGTTGGATGGGTGCATCTTATGTACCTAAGTACTAGATACTTCCTTTGTATTCCAGACTACCTACATACCCTGTGTCCACGGGATCAAGGTACTTTCAAGATGCGGGTGAGATGAATATGTAGTTCTGGCAAGATTTGATGATGTGGGAATGGTTTAGGATGGGTGTGATACTAAGGGTTGATGGGTGTTGATGGTCACGAGTTACGGAGAGTACCATTATGGATTGATGCATGGGGGTCATTTGCAGCGAATCATTAGAAAGGATTTTTGGATTTTGGTGATTTTTCTATTATTTTTAGATTTTGTGATTTTTTCTATTATTTTTGGATTTTTTGATTTTTCTATTGTTTTTTGATTTTTTGATTTTTAATTGTACAAAAGGAAGATTACAAGGATCTTTATACTGTGATGATAGACTTGGATGGGGAGATGCGGGATGGGTAACTGATGTTTCCAGATTCCAAGTCATGGAAGGTGATTTTGGAGTGGAGTGTTTGTGATGGAGAAAGGACTTATGAGATGGTGGAATCGGCCACTACACATGGTGCCTGAGACAGGTTTTCACCATGGTACCAATCCAAGGCATCACCGAAGTAATTTTCACCATTGGAAGTCTTTATTACATTTAGGTTTTTTTTAATTTTTTTTTTTAATTTTTTTATTTATTTTTATTTTTTGATTTTTTGGTTCGGATACTCGATGGGTTATGCATAGAATTTCTTTAGGTGTAGAATGATCATAGGCTCATCCAGAGGCTATCACTTAGGTGTTGCAAGCTGGTATGCTCCTGATCTGTAGCTGGTTGTGATGACATAAGGCCCTAGCCAATTGGGCTCAAATTTTCCTTTCTTAGGGCGCTCCTGCAATTTTTTCTGGTTTTCCATAAGGACAAGGTCACCTATTTCAAATTTTCAGTTCTTGATTTTCTTGTGATAGCTTCTTCTGAGGTGATTTTGATAGGCTTGTAGGTGGTTCAATGCATTCAGACATTTCTCATCCAATAATTCTAGCTCATGCAACCTTGCAATTTGGTATTCCTCCTCATTGATTATATTTTGCAGAGATACTATTAGGGATGGGAGCTCAACGTCAATAGGTAAAATGGCTTCAGATCCAAATGCAAGGGAATATGGAGTGGCTCCTGTGGGGGTACGGATGCTTATGCGATCAGCCCATAGGGTAGGGTTGAGCTAGAGGTGCCAGTCACGAATGGCTTCATTAACAGTCTTATTTAGAATGCAGAGGATGGTTTTATTTGAAGCTTCTGCTTGACTATTTCCTTGAGGGTAATATGGAGTGGAGAAGTGGTGTTGGATTTGAAATTTTTCACACAAAGTATGGACTTGCTGGTTCTTGAATGGTTTTCCATTTTTGGTGATGATGGAATGAGGGATACCATAATGACACATGATATAATGGAGGATGAACTTGGATATCTATGTTCTAGTGGTGAAGGTGAGTGGTATTGCTTCCACCCACTTAGTGAAGTATTCGGTAGCTGTGATGATGAATTTATGGCCGTTGGATGATGGTGGATGGATTTTGCCTACAAGATCAAGTCCCCACTGTGAGAAAGGCCATGTCATCGTGATTGGTTGCAATTCTTGTGCTGGTGCATGAATGAGATCTCTGTGATGTTGACATGGCAAGCATTTTTTTACAAACTGATAGGCGTCTCGTTCATGGTTGACCAATAGTATCCGGTCCTCAGGATCTTTTTAACGGGAGTAGGTCCACTTGAATGTGCCCCACAGATGCTTTCATTTACCTCTTATAAGGCCACTTCAACTTCCCTAGAGTCTAAACATAGTAAAATTGTGCCGTCAAGACTCCTTTTGTATAGGGTATCTCCTATAATGGTGAAGCAGGAGGCTCGGCGAATGAAAGTTTTTTGTTGTGAGGGGGATAGGTTAGGAGGAATGATGTTATCGTAGAGATATAGATAAGTTTCTTGATAGCATGGGGATAACAGACGAATGACTTCGCACACTAGCTCTAACTAGGGAACATCATATGCTGGCATAGGGAGCTCTTCTATCACAAAATCATACTTCTTGCCATGTTTCTTCATGTCAACTAGGGATCCGATGGTTGCCATGGTGTTTGCAGATTTGTTGTTTAGCCTTGGGATTTGTTCAAAGTGGACATCATCAAAATAGTCTTTAAAGTCATCGACCATCTTCTTATAAGGCAGGAGTTTATCATCCTTAGTCTTGTACTCATTTTTTACTTGCCGGATGACTAGTTGGGAGTCTCGATATACTATCAACTTCTCAATTCTCCATTTGATTGCCATTCAGAGACCTATGATAAGGGCCTTACACTCTGCCACATTGTTGGTACATGGAAATGTAATTTTGAATGACTTGGGGATGGTGTCACTTTGAGGGGTAACAAACAAGACACCTGCCCTAAGCCTTTGTGTGTATATGACCCATCGAAGTACATTTTCCATGTTTCTGTTGCCAGTGCTATTGTCAAGATGGTTTGGTCAGGGAACTCTGCCAGTGTAGGATATTCTATAGGAATGGGTGCCTTAGCCAGCTAATTAGCGATAACCTATCCTTTGATAGCCTTTCTCTAAGTATATTCAATGTCAAATTCACTGAGGATCATGACCCATTTTTCCATTCTCCTAGTAAGAGCAACTCTATTTAGCAGATATTTTAGTGGGTTGATCTTGGCGATGAGCTTAGTTTTGTGATTGAGCATGTAGTGTCTTAATTTTTGTGAAGTAAAGACCAGGGCTAGACATGCTTGTTCAATTGGTGTATAGTTTAGCTCATAGGATATCAAGGTGCGGCTGATGTAATATATGGCTCTTTCCTTTCCTTGCTCATCGTGTTGTGCTAATAAGGCTCCAATAACTGTTTCTGTTACTGAGATGTATAATAGGAGGGGTTGTCCTTGCCTTGGTAGAGTTAGAATAGGGGGATTAGCTAGGTATTCTTTTAGCTGGTCGAAGGTAGCCTGACACTGATTGTCCCGTACAAAAGTTGTATTCTTTCTGAGTAGATGCTGGAAAGGTTGACATTTCTCGACAAGTTCAGCAATAAACCGATGAATGGACTGGAGTTTCCCTTGCAGACTTTGTAGCTGTTCTAGTGTTTTCAAAGGAAGCATTTCAGCGATGGCTTTGACTTTTGTGGGGTCTACCTCAATTCCCCTTTTGGAGACTATGTATCCCAAAAGTTTTCCAGAGGTGACCCAAAAGACACATTTCTTTAGATTCAAGTGAACATTGTATTTTGTCCAGTTGGTCAAAGATCTTTGCTAATACATCTAGGTGTTCGTCCCTTGTCTTTGATTTTCCTAGCAAGTCATCACATAGTCTTCAATGATGTGGTGGAAAAGATCATGGAAGATGACAGTCATGGCTCGTTGATATGTGGCTCCAGCATTCTTCAGGCTAAAAGGTATTACCACCCAATAGTATGTCCCCCATGGACATGTAAAGGATACCTTATGTTGGTCCTCTTCTGCGATCCTGATTTGATTATACCCTGAAAAACCATTCATTATGGATAACATCTCATGTCCTGTCGTAAGATCCACTATCATGTCAATGTTTGGTAAAGGGAAGTCATCCTTTAGGCAAGCTTTGTTAAGGTCTCAGAAGTCGGTGCAGCAACAGATTCAGCCATCAGGTTTGGCTACTAGTACTAGGTTGGAAACCCACTTGGGATAATCAATTGGTTGGATGAACCTGACATCCAGTAGTTTCTTCAATTCTACTTTGACTAGGAGGGCCACCTGAGGGTTCATTTTTCTTAGCTTTTTCTTTACTAGTTTTGCATCAGGCCATACTGCAAGGTGATGGATGACCAAAGCAGGATCAAGCCCTGGCATGTCTACATAAGTCCACACAAAATTGTGATTTCTACGTTTGAACAAGGCTAGGAAGTTTTCCTGCTCTATTACGTTGAGAGATTCTGCCCTGAAGGTGATTTTTGGCTCTTCTTCTATCCCAAGATTCATTTCATGAGTTGGCTCCACCAGGACAAGTGATTTATTGGGATATACCTTCTCTATCTCAGGAAGGCCCATGCTTCCATCTCCTAGCACCTCATGGAGGTTTTCACCAGGAGGTACGTCCTTTATTTTTACATTTTTGGGATCTAATACTTTTGAGGAGTAATTTTCACCATCAGATCCATGTTTGATTTTTATACTTTTGTCACTGAAAGTAGGGGTTGTCTCCCCAAAATAGGTAGCCATATCAAGTTCCATAACATATCCATCTTTATGATCTCCCAGGGGGAAGTGATCTCTAACCCCCATCATTTCAATGATTGCTTCATCATTTGGTGCTACGTCAAAGACAGGAGGTCCCTGTTGGTCCTAGTCTATGAGGTCCAGGTATACAAGGGGTAAGTCATTGGATGAAGAGGATAGGGTGGTGACTATATATATGGTACATATGGATGATTCAAAGAATTCAGTGAAGTCACTAAGGGAGTCTTGATGGTCCATTTTGTTGACATTATCGACTTTAAGGGAGATTGTAGTGACCTCAGCTAGGATATATTTGCCAGTAGTGAGGATACGTTGTCATTGACCATATCCTAACCCTTGAGTATAAGGATTTCTTGTTGCTTGGACTGGTTCTATGATCCCTTGTTCATGAAGGCCAATACCGCCTTGTCCTTTATAGCCCATGTTTTTGACAATCTCTGACCCTTTGCCATATATTTCTGTTGGTATGGTGGGAGCTTCTTGCTCCATTTCTTCATCTTTATATAGCCATGACGATATGTCTTCGAGCACATCTTGATCAAGGAGATGTTTCTTCTCAAAGGTAGGTGATGGTTTACATTTGATGACCATTGTATTGGCTTCTTCTTTCTTTGGGACACCAAATATTTTAGGGTTGGGTAATGTGCCTACATAAAAGGTACCATGTGGGTCATATTCCCCACATCCCGGTCACTAAGCTTGATCTTGACCTCAGGCAGTGGAGGTGTTTGGGATGAAGTGGTGGCAATGTTGGCAGGGTCGATGTAAGAAGTGGATGTTGTGGGGTTAGCTTTTGTGATAGCTTTGTTATACGAACAGAAGGTGTGGTCATGGCCTTCCAAGAAACTACAGTATTGGAAGGGGTGGGGATCAGCATGGATAGTTACTTCCGTGTCACTGTGAGGGAACTTTAGACATTGATGGAATGTAGAGGGGACCGCTTGCATGGCATGGATCCACGGTCGGTAGAGAAGGATGTTGTAAGGGAGATCAAGATCAAGGACCTGACATTTTGTTTCCATTATCTTTTGTCCCACTTGAATAGGGAGCTTGATAGTACCCTCATATAGTCATTCAGTGTCATCAAACCCTTTGATTGTTATGCATTCACTAGTGTCTACAACCACATCCAAGTATCCCAAGTGTTTTAGTAATTTAAGAGTGCACAGGTTTAGGTCAGAGCCACCATCTATTAAGACTCTCTTGATGATATGCTTGTGGATGCGGACCTCGATGTGCAAGGCATCATTATGTAAGTTCTCGGAAGTAGGAAGATCCTTTTTTGAGAAGGTGACATGATGAGGCGAGGTGATATGGCTCACCATGGCTTGGAATTGATTCACATTCAAGTTGGCAAGAAATTAGGTTTCCAAGAGTGCTTTATCAAGGACTTTCTTATGGAGAGGTGACATGCGAAGTAGCTCAAGTATGGAGATTTGTGCAGGGGTCTTTCCTAGATGTTCTAGGAGGTTGTATTTATTGGTAGGCAATGTGCGTGTAGCTGGACAATTGGGTAGGGAGTCTAACGTTGATGAGGGTGTTTGATCAGTGGTAGGGGCTGTACGGATGGATACATAGCCACGACAGGTTGTGATAGTGCAATCATGTTCTTGAGCCCAAATGGTGATTGTGTTGACATGGTTAGACAATGGTTCTATTCGCCCTACAATAGAGTCATAGGATGCGGGAGGTGGGGTGACGTTGTAGGCTTGATTAGATGATGAGTCCTTGTTATGATTGGGTAGTGGATCCTTGTAAGCTCCTAGATTAGCATTGGGTGATGGTTGGGTGCTTTGGTCAAGATTGACTTTATTTTGATCTATGAGGCCTTCCACACAATGCTTTAATTTCATGCAATCAACTGTCTTATGGCCCACAATGTGGTGGTAGTCACAATAATCATTTTCATTGTACCACACAGCTTTGAACTCACTCTCTTGGTGGGGCTTAATAGGTGGGAGAGTTATCAAACCTTTCTTTAGACATCTATCAAGGATATCCTCAATTGGTTCCCCTAGAGCTATGAATTGTCTTTGAGGTTTATTTTGTTTAGATTGCCCCTTTGGGATATTTACATTGGTGGCATATGTACTTGAGGGTGTTTGATTTTGTACATGTTGGATGACCTTTACATCAGTGACATCGTCATTCAGGGTGTTTTTGTTCTTTCCCCAAAAGCACGACTTTTCATTTGATTGCATGTTGTTGTTTGTACTGGGAATGTTGATATTAACTTTGTTGTTGTTGTTGTTGCTGTAGGACTTGTTGTCATATAATTTGATCAAGCCCTTGGCGATAAGAGCCCTTTCTATGGTAGTACCTTTGTCAATGAATTCTTCAAAGGTAGACGCACAAAGGATTTGTAGATGGAACACTATTTCTTGATTTAGGTTAGTCACAAACATGGTGACTAATTGCTTCTCAGGAATTGGCCAAGGCAGTTTGCTTGCTAAGTCTCTCCCCCTCTACAAGAAGGAAGTGAAGGATTCTTCATTCTTTTGTTTTGTATTGCAAAGGTCTGTCATAGATATTTCATGTTAAAAATTATAGGAAAAATGATTGACAAATTTTTCCGTGAGCTCGAGGAAAGACCTAATGCCTAGGGGAAGATGTGCGAACCATTCAGCGGCTTGACCACTGACGCTTCTTGGAAACAGTCTCATTAAATATGTATTGTTGTTCGAGACTTCTAAGAAAGCAAGGTAGAACTCCCTAAGATGATCCCTAGGGTCTCCCTTTCTGTTGTACTTGTCAAATTTGGGCATTTCAAAATTTTTGGGAAAAGGGGGCATGTACAGTGTTCGATCAAATGGATAGGGACAAATATCCTCAAAAGAATAATGTTTATGCTTACCCCTAGTTTGTATATCGTCTACCTTTTGAATCAAGGCTTGTACAATACTTGTTAGATTCGGGGTTGGTGGCAGTTGTGGTGTGTAGGTTTGCTGATTGATGAGATGTTGGAGATTGAGTGGGATTTGATGTTGGATATATTAGGAGATCGTGTTTTGGTACTATGGGGTGGTGTTTTGGTTGAGTTGTGTGAGATATTGTTGGTAAGCGTGGATTTGTTGGAGAATATGAGGAGGTATTTGAGGATTGGGATTATGTTATGTTGATGACATTACAAATTTTTGTAGATATGTGAGATTAGACGGGTTGACGTTGGATGGATTGACATGAGATTCATTGATGTTAGATGGGTTGGTCATGTTGTAAGGTGATTGTGAAAAGAATTGTCTCATGTAGGCTATAGTTTGAGGGTTGAGTGGAGGCACACTTGTGGAGGCACTTGCATGCATGAGGTTCCCTTGGATGCCCAAGATGATTTGTAGAATGAAAGAGTTTACGTTAGTTATGGTAGTGGATGTGATGACAGGTTGGGAGGTGGTAGGATTGGAGACATTTGTGGAAATCATAGATGTGGTAACATTAGAGTTTGTGGGGGTGGTAGATATGGTGGGAGTTGAGGTTTGAGAGATGGTAGGTTGGGTGTTTGATGTAGATGGTTGAGGGGATGTGGTAGGATTTTTGTTAGAGGTGGATGGTTGGGACAATGTCATGTTGTGGGGTGGTTGGGCACCAATTTTGAGGAGGTAGTCAAGGTATCTATTTGGATCCCACCTTAGGACTTTGTCAAGCATGTCCATATTGTCAGTGTCTTGTGTAAAGTTCAAGACATCTTGATCATCTTGGGAAATGGTGGTAACATTTTGGATGGGTCTTTGTGGTGGTTGTGGTTGCAATGAATGGAAGGGATTTTCATTGGGATTATATGTCAGGATTTGAAAGACCAAAGGTAGATTGTATGTTTGATCGATTGGTAGGTTGTTGTCATTGGTGTTAGGCATCCCTATGCCCATATGCTGTCCAAAGTTTCCCATTGCTTGATTCTTCTTGTCTTGTGATATAGTTATGGGCATGCAAGTGTATGGATTTGATTTTGAGGTGGATGAAAGGGGAATGGAGACCTTAGAGAATTCAGATTGATTTGTTGGACCCAAAGACGATGTGGTAGTGGAATGGAGTAAAGGAGAAGATGAAAGGGTGATTGTAGTGTGATAAAGGATAGATTTTGACTTCTAAGAGATGAGTTTCAAAAAAGTGTCAATCTAAGGATGATAAGAGTGGATGATATTGATTTTTACAAAAAATTGGACCAAAATGGTAGATGATAGATGAAGTTTTCTTGAGGATTATTTGATGGAATGGATTTTGATGTTGATTTGGAGGGTGAAACTTTTAGATGAACTAGATACTTGGTATGAGAGATTAGGATGATGTTTTTGAAAAGGATTTGAAGGTCAACAAATGAGCTTAATTAATATCTAGTTTTGTGTTGCACATATGGATGTTACTCTTTGTTTGGGGTAGACTAATGACCTTACACAAAGAAGGATGATTATTTTACTTGAAAGGTTGACTAATGACTCTCCAAGCAAAATATGATATAAAAGACAAAATCTAGATCTAGCTTTAGCTCAAGGGTTGATGAGGTTTGGATGTTGGTTGATGGTTTTTTTTATGAGAAATCCAAATCGAGGTAAAAATGTAAACCAAATGCATGCAAAACAAGAAGTTATACCTTGATATGAAGACCCAATCTCATAAGGGTGAAGGAGATTGCACCCAAATGCTCCAAGATATACCCTAGATAGTCAAAGGAGATGTGAAATGCTCTCAAGATTACAAATGCAACTCAAGAATTTACTTAGCTCAAGGGATATTTTGGCATGGTAACATTACTTAGAAACTAGATGCCCAAATGGCTTGGAAGATGTTTTATTTATAGGCATTTTGAAGGGATTTTGATCCAATGGTTGAGATTGATTTGGGAGATCAATGGTCGAGGATGAAGATGATGTGGAGGGCCTAGATTTCATCTTGGAAAATGGAGGGCTAGGAATAAAGATGAATTTTATAATCATCTTGGAAAAGGGGTGAATTAAATGAGGTTGGGTGAGATGGATTATTTGTGAATTAAAAATTCACATGGGGAAGAGTAAAATGAATTAAAAATTCATTTGGGGAAGAGTGGATATTAATGAGTTATGACATGTGTAAGGGGTGTAAGAGGTATTAAATGAGGATTATGACACGTGTATAAAAAATTGATTTATATGAGATATATTTCAATTTTTTATTTGTGGGATGTGGGAAGGAGTGTTAATCAAGGTTTGACCATTTTAATTAGGGTGATTAGCCTAATTAATATGGCTAGAAGAAATTAGGGAATGGGTTAATATGAGGTTAAGATTAATTAAATAAGGTTTTATTTAATCAATCCTAAGGCTAGGATGATATAGGCTAGGGTAGGCAATTAAATAATGACTGTTTAATTACCTAAGGTAGGGATAGGTTAATTAATAGGTTGAATTAATTAGTTAAACCCGATTTAACTAATTAATTGGCTTTAGTGAAAAAAGGGGGAATTAACTAAATAAATATTGGGTATTTATTTAATTAATTGGGTAAGGTTGGACTATTGAATTAATTAAATAAATCCAATTGTAGGGGATAAAATGATGAATAATTGGGTGATGGAGGGAAAATTAATTAAATAAAAATTTAATTAATTGTTTATGGAGGAAATAGGTATGTTTAGGTAGGTCGGAAGTCAATTAGATGATGAAGACCTTTTTAGGTATCTACACTTGTATTATGGGAGATGACTGTCTCATGACATAATAAGATACTTGATCCTATCTTTGAAAGGAAAACTGTAATTCTTTAATTTCCTAGCTATTCTTTTTCTGTATAAAGACTGAACAAAATGCAAGAACACCTAAATAGTGTGTGTTCTAGATGTACCTTTGATAGCTACAGATGAATAACTGGCATCTTCCTCTCCTTTGTAACCTGCTTGGTAACTGTACCTTTTATGGCATTGGGCATATGGATGTAGCTTGATCATTGAATAGCAATTTTACACCTCATTCACAACAAAAAGTGGTAAATATTTGTTATTTTAAATGCTTGTTCTTTTTTGCTATGGCAACACCACTGTTGTCCTAGTTGTCTTGTTGTGACAAAATATTCACAACCCTTCTCCACTTCCTGATTTTCTCTTCATGTGACTATTAGACATGTAGAGGTGACTGCTTTACCTCATTGTTAAGCATGACTACTATTGAATCTATTGCCAACATGAAAGATGCCTTTTATTCTCTATGTTCTATTATCAGTGGATGACATTTGCAAGTTTCTTCTCTACTTTACCATAATAGTTTGCTTACTTCCTATGCTTAATGAAGTTGCTCCCGACTGCTATAGTCATGATTTAACTTTGTAGCATTCTTGATAGCATGATGGATTGTTGTTAGCCTGTACCTTTTGGTTTATCTGAATTTTCATGGTGGATATATATGCATTTGTTCATTTAATGAAGACAGCAGAAGGAGACTGAGAAATACCTTGATTGTTGTTCCCAAGCTTAGCTACTCTGTGATATAGTTGTACCTTTCATATGGATGAATGATATCTTCTTTTGATGCTACCTATACTTTTTATTCATGTCTCCTCTAGATATGATATGATCTTGATACTCTTGATCCTTAATGCTATCCTCTATTCTCGATAATGATTGTATATGTTTTGTCTAATATTCAAGACACTTCTGTAGCAAACAGTTTGCATCCTTTGCTCATGCCTATACATCATAACTTGTTGTTCCATTATGTCTCCTTCATGTACTGCTATCATGACACTTCTATTATCATCCTCCTTGGCATTCGATAAGATTTGTACTTTATTATACTTCAAAAAGGGGAATATGATAGTAAGATGACATTGTATGATGTTGTCATGGCTCCTGTAGCTTCTATAGTCATGTGTACTTGATGAGTCTATTTCACTTGGTTGGCTTCATGACAGTGTTTGCAAACTCTTCACTCAATTGATTCTCTTATATTTTATGCATTCTTCATAACATCTAATACTTTCATAACTGTACTTTATCTTCTTGGCTACTGTACCTCTGTTCTTTCTACATACCAGTCTCTCTTGAATGGATGCACTTTTCATCCTGTAGCAATGTAAATGATGAAAGGAACATAGTTTATAGGAGCAAATGTCCCTTTTGTCTTTCTATTATGACCTCTTGACTACTTCAGTTGATTGTTTCTATGCATGATTACTCTATTTATGTAATCTAATGCCCTTCTTGAATGGATAAGAAGGGAGCACGCTGGGCTCAACCCTTGTGGGAGCCACATTTTTCTCCACGTGCTTTAATGTCTTCAAATTAGCGACATTAATTTTCCTATACCTGTACAGTGAACAAACAAGTTAGCATAAAAACATACTTGATGGTATTGATTGATCTTCTTTATGATATCTGACTTGTACCACATGTCTGATTTGATCTTTCATATGAAATGCATGATGTGACAAGTTGATAAGTCTGCATGATAAAGCATATGTCTCCTCTAGATATATGCTTTATCATGCATAGAAACATACATTACGCATATGGATATAGCTTGATCATTGAATAGCAATTTTACACCTCATTCACAACAAAAAGTGGTAAATATTTGTTATTTTAAATACTTGTTCTTTTTTGCTATGGTAACACCACTATTGTCCTAGTTGTCTTGTTGTGACAGAATATTCACAACCCTTCTCCACTTCCTCATTTTCTCTTCATGTGACTGTCAAACCTATAGAGGTGACTGCATTACCTCATTGTTAAGAATGACTACTGTTGAATCTATTGCCAACATGAAAGATGCCTTTTATGCTCTATGTTCTATTATTAGTGGATGACATTTGCAAGTTTCTTCTCTACTTTACCATAACAGTTTTCTTGCTTCCTATGCTTAATGAAGTTGTTCTCGACTGCTATAGTCATGATTTAACTTTGTGGCATTCTTGATAGCATGATGGATTGTTGTTAGCCTATACCTTCTGGTTGATCTGAATTTTCATGGTGGCTATATATGCATTTGTTCATTTAATGAAGACAACAGAAGGAGATTGATAAATACCTTGATTGTTGTTCCCAAGCTCAGCTACTCTATGATATAGTTGTACCTTTCATATGGGTCAATGATATCTTCTTTTCATGCTACCTGTACTTTTTATTTATGCTCCTCTGGATATGATATGATCTTGATACTATCGATCCTTAATGTTGTCCTCTGCTCTCAATAATGATTGTATATGTTTTGTCTAATATTCAAGACACTTCTATAGCAAACAATTTGCATCCTTTTCTCATGCCTATACATCATAACTTGTTCCATTATGTCTCCTTCCTGTACTGCTATCATGACACTTCTATTATCATCCTCCTTGGCATTCGATAACATTTGTACTTCAAAAAGAGGAATATGATAGTAAGATGACATTGTATGATGTTGTCATGGCTCTTGTACCCTGTATAGTCATGTGTACTTAATGAGGCTGTTTCACTTGGTTGGCTTCATGACAGTTTTTGCAAACTCTTCACTCAATTGATTCTCTTGTATTTTATGCATTCTTCATAACATCTAATACTTTCATAACTATACTTTATCTTCTTGGCTACTATACCTCTATTCTTTATGCATATCAGTCTCTCTTGAATGGATGCACTTTTCATCCTATAGCAATGCAAATGAAGAAAGGAACATAGTTTATAGGAGCAACTATCCCTTTTCTCTTTCTATTATGACCTCTTGACTACTTCAGGTGACTGTTTCTATGCACAATTACTCTATTTATGCAATCTGATGCCCTTCTTGAATGGATAAGAAGGGAGCACGCTGGGCTCAACCCTTGTGGGAGCCACATTTTTCTCCACGTGCTTTAATGTCTTCAAATCAGCAACATTACTTTTCCTATACCTGTACAGTGAACAAACAAGTTAGCATAAAAACATACCTGATGGTATTGATTGATCTTCTTTATGATATCTAACTTGTAGCACATGTCTGATTTGATCTTTCATATGAAATGCATGATTGACAAGTTGATAAGTCTACATGATAAAGCATATGATAACTTTAAACATCCAGAACTCTTATGGGACTTTCCCCAAATTTTTGCAGGTTCAACTAATGATAGGAGTTGAAGATGAAGATTAAAGATCAACATCAACAAAACAACCTTCTTTCTTAGACAATGATGGATGTTTAATTTTATCATGTGTTCCTTATTTCTTTTATCATCAGATGTATAGCTTGCATGTCTGCATTACTCAGTCTAGTTACTCCCACAGCTTGTGTGGGACACATTTGAACACTTCTTTTAAACATGATCAGCTAATTTATCTTATACCCTTGATGTATGTGTATTTATTTTTCAATCAATGCATAGGATAAAGTAACAGATACTGAATTGTATGCTCCAAATATGACATGAAATAATTAGTTCAAATAAATATCTTTCTTTCTTTCCTTCAAATATGATCAAGTGAATAATCAATCTGACTTAGAACTCCTGAAAGATAACACTATGTTAGATCAACTATATTTATTGAATGATTGATACCTTGAAATCTAGATTCTCTTGTCATGATGATTCATCAGTCCTGATTGGACTGATGGGTTATCCTGACAACTGAATTTTATTTCTACTTTGTCAAGACATCAACTGTTCATTAAATGCATAACTTCAAAGTTTTCTTTTATTCCTTCTGAACAACTGCACTTAGGTCTAACTAAATTTAGTGTGAACAAAAATTTAGTAATAGGAAGCAAATGTTATATCAGGAGAGATGAAGATCTAGGAAAGTTTGATGCAAGATGTGATGAAGGAATCTTTGTTGGATACTCTTCCAAGAGTAAGGCTTACCGGTGCTACAACAAAAGGCTAAAAAAATTGTTGAAAGTGCAAATGTGAAGGTAGATGAAGGAAAATAAAGAATATCATACCTGAGTTGTTATGAACTAGATGAACCTGTGACTATAGAAATTGAATGGAAAGATGAGCAAGTAGACAGTCAGGATGAAGAAGAGGCTTCGGAAAGTATTTTCTAGACTCACAGGTATGTAAGGATCAATCATTCTGAAGATCAAATTATAGGTGACAAGAACAAAGGTGTGATAACAAGAAGAAGAGCTATAGAGGAACAAGTCAATTACTATTTGCTTTCAAAGATTGAACCAAAATATGTGAATGAAGCATGCAATGAAGAAAATTGGGTAAAGGCAATCAATGAAGAACTACTGTAGATAAAGAAGAATGAAACTTGGGAATTAGTTCCCAGACCTAATGACAAAAATGTTATTGGAACTAAATGGGTCTTCAGGAACAAGCTAAATGAAAATGGAGAAGTTGTAAGGAATAAAGAAAGAATTGTATGCAAAGGATATTCTCAAATTGAAAGGATAGATTTTGAAGAAACCTTTGCCCTAGTAGCTCAGATTGAAGCAATCAGAATGTTTCTTGCATTTGCAACTCACAAAGATTTTAAGGTATATCAGATGGATGTGAAATCTACCTTCCTGAATGGTGAATTAGAAGAGGAAGTATACATTAAGCAACTGGAAGGATTCCAATTGTCAAATCAAGGTGATATGGTATGCAGGTTGAAGAAAACATTGTATGGACTCAAACAAGCTCCTAGAGCCTGGTATGCAAGGTTAGACATGTATTTATTGCAATTGGGATTTAGTAAAGGCACCGTAGATAGAAATCTGTGTATCAAAATCAATGATAATCAGATCTTGATTGTTGGGGTCTTTGTTGATGACATTATCTTCAGAGGAAATGAAGGTATGTGCATAAAGTTTGCCGGTGAGATGAAAAGCAAATTTAAAATGTCCATGTTTGTTGAAATGAATTTCTTTTTGGGTCTGTAAATTAATCAATCAGATAAAGGAATCTTCATATCTCAGTCTTAGTATGTGAAGGAGTTGTTGAAGAAGTTTGGGATGGAAGACTCTAAATCGGTATGTACTCCCATGGTGACTAGTTGCAAGTTGAGCAAAACTGACGAATCACCTAAGGCTAATCAGAAAAAATATAGATCCATGATTGGAGGATTGCTTTATCTAACTCAAACTAGACCTGATATTATGCATGCATTTTGTCTTGTTGTAAGGTTTCAAGATGATCCAAGAGAATCACATGCAATGGAAGTTAAGAGAATCTTGAGGTATTTGGAAGGTAGTATGGATTATGGCTTATGGTATCCAAAGGACAATGATTTCACTCTCAGTGCTTATACAGATGCAGATTGGGCTGGATATATTGATGATAGAAAGAGCACAAGTGGAGGTGCCTTCATCTTGGGTAATAGATTGGTCTCATGGCTGAGCAAGGAACAAGATTCAATATCTTTGTCAATTGCAAAAGCAGAGTATATTGCAACAACATGTTCTTGCACTCAAGTATTATGGATGAAGTAGACTTTGAAGGATATAAGAGTTGTGTATGAAGATTCAATTGCAATCTTTTATGACAATACGAGTGCCATAAACATTTCAAAGAATCTGGTGATGCACTCAAGAACAAAGCACATATCAATAAGGTATCACTTTTTGAGAGAGAAGGTGACAGAGAATGAAGTAAAGTTACAATATGTGTCCACAAAGGATCAGATTGCAAATATTTTCACTAAGCCTCTACCTAAAGATACCTTTGAGTATCTCAGAGAGAAGTTAGGGATCATCGCCCCTCCTAACCTAAACTAAGATGCATAGGAATGCATCAATCAAGTGGAGCTCAAAGTATCATTCCTTGATCTGGATTGATGTTCTGAAGGCTACCTCTCAGGGGAGTAGCTAAGTGTTTTTGGTAAAGTAAATGGATCAAAGATGCAACATGCAAGTATGTTCCCTTTTCCATTGATGTCAAAGGGGGAGAGAAAATCATGTAGAAAACTTAGGGAGAGAAAAAACGTAGTGTGTAAAGAGAAAGGGGGAGAATCTTGTCTTGGTGGTCTTTTCAATTTTTCACATCACATGTTGCAATCAATGACAAAGGGGGAGATTGTTGTAAGTATGTGCCCAATCAGTGTTGTCATTGATTTCAACATATTTGTGTTGTCATTTGTGTCAACTGTGCTCTTACTTTGTTGAGGATATTGAAAAAATTAGCCCCTCCTGTGATAGCAATATGTTGCAGTAGAAACAGTGCATTACATGCAAAAGAATAGTCCAGAAGAATGCTCCACATTTCTTGTAGAATGAATATCTTTACCTGCAGATTGGAAGTTATTTAGAAGCATATGTAAAGATGTTATTGTTGGAAACAAGGTAGATAACATAGAGGGGGGTGAATCAGTTATCTTAAATATTTTAACTTTCTGTTCTTCTTTAACAATTAGTGTAACATCAAAACATATAAGCATACATAACCATGGAAGAAGAAATAAACTCAACACACATAACACAATATTTTTGACGTAGAAAACCCTGTTAAGGGAAAAATCCATGGGGTGACTAACCCAAGATTGTATTCCCTGTTAGAAGAAAGTAACCAGGTGTTTGAATTGATTAGAGGTATCCACATATGTTGAGGTTCAGTTCCTGTTAGGCTCAATAAACTGATCTACTGCACTTCATTCTTTCACTCCTTTAGTGCTGCTGTTCTGTCACATACCAGACTTATATTATTGCTTCCATACCTATTTATTCCTTTCTTTGCACACTATCACATACCACACACACCCTCGCACCTAAATCCATCTAGTATATATATCCACACAAAGGATTTCAACATCTTTCTAGTCAGCATCCGGAATACTCAAGATTTTCCCAAACTCTGGTTTGTCGGCTGAATCCATGCTTACTAAGTGATGCGTATCAAAAAGATAGTTATAGGAGTCATCAATAATGTCAGCCAACCATGAATGATCCCTCAAGATGCTTGATCTCCATCAATTCCTCATCCGGATTAAGGTCTGATGCTCTGTCGGTCATCCTTAGTCTACTCTGCCCAACACTTAGGTGCTCATATCTTTTCACTCTTTCATCACCAGAGGCTCAATATCTAGAATGTAGCAGTCATGGTACTCCTCTTGACTTCCCCAAGTCTGCACTTTGCTGAGATACTTCCTCTGAGAGATCCGGACCTGATTGTCAGACCTTGTTGTATGCTCTGTTCTTGTTCACCAGACTAAAACATTCTTCAATCTGAGTTCCAATATAGACATACTATGTGCTGCAAATGAGAGGGATGGACTTTGTTGCCATCAATGACAACACTCATGAAGCCACATAGTGTCTCTTGCCAACAATCTCCCCCTTTGGCATTGATGGAAACACTTAGTGAAAAATGACTAAGTGTCATAACAAACTCCCCCTTGGCTGATGCTCTATCTTATGTATACTTTTACTGAAGCTCCCCCTTAGTTGGATTCCACATTTTTCACTACTCTTCACTCCCCCTTTGACATCAATGGAAAATGGTAGAATCCACACACCAAAATTTCCAAAAATCAGCCTATACATATCCGCATAAGTATATATACAAGTTATACTTACATATACTTAAGTATATCTGCAAGGGTGGTCTTCAACTGTATAACTTCTGTCGCCCAACTTTTGCTTCATCCTATCCAAAATTTAAATGTGACCACTTAGCAAAAATGTAAAAGCTTCTACCCTCTTTAGGTCTGCCGAATCACTAGCCCAGGCTGTGGTCTGGGCATTAGTTAGGGCCTCATGCATTGCCTCTAACATGGGGATAATTATCCCTCTTAGTTCACTTAGCCTGCTTGTTCTATTTTTCTTCTCCTCTTCAAGCCTCTTTATCTCATTTATAGTGGCAATAGTCTGGCACTCTTGATTCATTATGGATGAGGTGAGAGGATCAAAACTCTAGGATAAACTTGATAGTTTTCCCTCTTGTTCTTCCACCTTCTTTGCAATGTCTACTATTACTGTGGACCAAGATAAACAAAATTTCTATAATTCTTCTCCATCTTTAAGAGCATTTTCTAGGCTCTTTATTCCAATATTCAGATTTCTCCTATCATTTGCTATTAGCCCCTATACTTCAGAGAATCTCTTACCCAAAAACTCTTTCCAGACTTTCTCTTCTGCTAATTTCTCCAAGGAATCAAAATGTGTGCTAACAAAATTAACAAGAGATTTCAGATTATCAGATGGAGAGGATGAAAGATCCTTCTGGAAGGATGGCATGATCTTCTCCAACACACTAGATGCAATCTCTATCAGCTCACAGTCTTCCATGTGAGACTTCAGAAGTTTTTCTTTTACCTTTGCTTGGGCAAAGGATGCTATCTTCATTGTCTGAACCAGGGAGAGGGAGTCAAAATTAAATGGTCCTTAAAATAGCTCCGGTTCATCTAATTCCATAATTTCTTTGGTCAAGAAATATTTAATTATTTCTATAGTGTCTCTTGCCATATACATAGTCTTCTTTTCTTCTGCAGCTTCAGAACTGTCACCTAGGGTCTTCTCTATTTAATCTTCTTCTCTTCCCTTTACCTCTTCTTCTTCACTAATTCTCTCTTCTTTTCTTGCTTCTCCTTCAGTTCCAGAGTCCACTGGGGGATCCGGATGAGAGATATTTACTTCTTCATGGACTTCCTCTTCTAGAATAGAGGAATCCAGGTCCTTAGTCTTCTCCTCACCTATCTCCTTTGACTCTTCTGCAATTTTCTCAGTGGAGCCTTCCTTTGATGCACTTAATCCTTCAACATCAGAAGGTTCATCACTTATGTCCTCTATAATAGGAAGATTGAATCTTTTATATGCATTCAAGAAGATGTCTTTAGTCTCTTTTGCCACTTGATCAGTCTCTTCGAGCATAAGCTTGTTCATTCTGGCTTTGCTTCGGAACTCATCCTTGCAATCCTTGAAGATCATGTTCATTTGTTTAGGAGTGATGGAAGGATAGAGTTGAATAGCTATCTATTCCCAGATCTCCATGTCCTTTGCCTTAGCATTGTTCTTTCTTATTTGAAGTTCCTTCTCTAGGATTTTGGGAATTAGAGATATGATTTCAATGAATGCTTTATTATAGATGTTCAGATACCTGACTATAGCATCTTGCAAGATCTTCTGGTCAGCTTCACTATATTTATCATAAAATTTAGTCATTGGTTTTAGGTTCCCATCCACAGTGACTGATTTGATAATATCATCAATGCAAAGAGTAGGATTTTCAACAAATTCTTCTACCTTTTCTTCCTTGCTTTGACCGGTAGAGGATTCACCAAATGTTTTCTTCTTCTTCTTCATTCTCTTGACCTTCTCATCTGACTCTGTCTCTTCATCATCCTTTTGGCTTATGTATGACCTTGTGGCCTTTGTCTTTGTTCTCTTTTCCCTTTTTCTGGATGTCTTTTCTTCCAGTTTTGAGGCTTTTGGACTCTTACCAAATGCAGAGCTCTTTGAGCATCTAGTCCGGGAAGGGGCTTTCACTGGAGCACTTTCTTTTTCTGCTTCTTGCCTTTCTTTCTCTACCCTTTGTACCTTCTCTCTGTTGGCATCAACTACCTCCTTTGATATCCCATATCTCTTGGCAACTTCTTCTACTTCCCTTCTCACTTTTCTCTTGATCTTAGGTTGTCTCAGTTCAACATTAATTTTTACACTCAACTCTTGGAAGGTTCCAAACCTTTCTTCTTTAGGGTCCTTTGGTTGACTTAGCAGGTGTTGGATATGTAGCTCTAGGATTTTCTCATTAACCTCATACCCCACTGGTATAATCCAGACTATCCTTGGCTCCACTGCCTCCATTAGGCATTGATCAGTGTCTACCATAAAGCACACTGTACCCTTGTATTTCTCAACCAATGATTGGGGGATTCTTTCTCTAGCTTGCATCATATTTTGAAAGTTCTTGAAGTATCCCCAGAGTGCTGTACTTTGAGCCTTGGCATCACCAAGCCCATACAGGTAATCTCTGATTTGTATGGCAACCGGTCTGTCATTTTGCCATACCCAACCATTGGATCTAGGGAACTCATTCATGTAGTCAATGAAGAGACATAATATCAGGCCACCATATTTGAATGAGTTCTTCTTGTCCTGAGAGATCTTTCCGGATCACTGAGATGCACTTAGAGTTATTCTCAATGAATATTGACAATCTATCTACCTTTCTCCAATCATTCTATTTATCTGCAGATCAAGATACCTCAATTTTGAATCATACCAGATCTAACTGTGAAAATCCTACTCTTACCGGATGACTGTTAAACCGGATCAATCTTGGATGATTAACCTCTTCAAAACTTCTTGTGGATCTTCCATATCTTTACCGAGGCTTATTTAGATGTTTCTCTGAGAACCCTTTGTAGAAACCTAAAATTGGCTTGCTCTGCAAACCAATTTATCCCTCCTATTAATTGAATAAATTCAATTAATCCCTAACCATCTGTCTATCCCTTGTGATCAATTAATTCATTTAATTTATCACTAGACCTTACAACACTATCCTCATCTATTAAATAAATATTTCTAATATTTATTTGGCTATTTTGTCCATCTTCCTAATCCCTATTAATTAGATAAATCATTCTTATCTAATTAATCTAGCCTACTAATTGACATACCCTACCCTACCCTAGCCTACCTCATCCTAGCCCTAGGATTAATTAAACAAAAACCTATGTTAATTAATCCTAACCTCTCATTTGGGTGGTCAAACCTAGTTTAACACCCTTCGCCACATCCTCCAAATAAAAAAATTGAAACATATCACACATCACATTTACTTCTCTTACAAACCCCTTACCACCCCCATACCTCATTCATCACCCCTTTTCCCCAAAACGAATAAAAGATTTACTTTTATTCCTAGCCCATGATCTCATCTTTTAATCCTCACACTCCATCCTCATTTTGCAAAACTCTATAAATGAGACCCCTCTCTAAGCCATTAGGAGGGACTTCTTCATGCATGAAACCTCTGCCAAAATCACTCCACAATCTCCTAATCCTACCATCCTAATGTCAAAATCTTGCCTCATCTCCATCTAATCTATCTGAATCCACTTGTCTCTCATCTACATTGTGTTTGAAAGCATTAAGCAATCCACATCTACACACTAGTCATGGGTAAAATCTAAGGAGCTCTATCGGGTGCAACTCCTTCCCTCTTGGATTTGTGAGTCAAAAGGAAGGTATAATCATTTGTTATTTGCATTTGATATACATTTAACTTTCATTTTATTCTCATAGATCACACCCTTTAATCCGTAACTTTCCATGTGCCAATTTTAGGCACCAATTGACTGGCTGGGGGAATTTGTTTCCTTTTTGACTCCCCCTAAGCCAGAGCTCATCTATTTAGTTTCTGGAAGGAATATTAGCACCAGATTCTGGTGTGGATCCATCCCCAACATTTTCTGTACTTCTCTTCACCCAAATCTTGTTCATCTCCCTTTGAATTTCATCCGCATTCATTTTTCCTTTCCTTTGTCTTGATTTTGATTATGATGCGCCAGACCCTTTTTGTCCTGATTCTTACTTCTGTAGAATTTGGCAATATGACCAGATCTATTGCAATTGTAGCAAACAATATTTCTTTGCATATTTGATTGATATCCTTTAGATCTGTATTGATTAGCCATATGTCCCATTCTATTGCATGCAAAGCATCTACCATTGAATGATTTATTTATTTTCATATTCCTACATTCGTGAGATTTGTGACCATACCTTTTGCAGTTAAAACACTATCCGGAGAAGGATGAATTAGTCTGATTCATTCTTCTTATACACTGATTTACTTTATGACCAAAGTTATTGCAATTGTGGCAGTATCCATTGAAGGACGGATATCTTTGAGCATTTGGTTGCCTTACTGGAGGTCTTCAAGGCCTGTTCCTTGGATTTCCTAATCCAGAGTTCTTCCGACCGGATCTGGAGCTTTCCCCTTTCTCATACCCCAAGTCTTGCTTGTTATCTACCCTCATTTGGCTTTTAAGAAGAACTTCAAGTTGAGTAGAGCTTATCCTTAATTTCTCTTTGTATTCATTCGATGTTTGAAGATCCTTTTTAAGAGTGTCTATCTGATTCTCAAGTTGTTCTTCATTGTCTCTAGCTTCTTCAAGATCAGATTCCAGATGCCTGATTATTCTATCCATTTTGTGGCAGTCCTCTAACTTCTCCTTGAGAGATTGTTTTAGATTATCTTCACCTTTTCTTTTCTCTTCAATTTCTTGGGTGAATTTCATAACTCCTGGTTCCATTTCATGTCTTCCCATAATGACCTCTTTTGATAACTTCTCACATAACTTGGTTTTCTCATTCAGATCTTCATTAGTATCATTGGCTTCACTTTGACTTGCTAATTGTTGAAGTAGTTCCTTTCTTTTCTTCATTGAGATAATTAGTTTTTCTTTGAGTTCATTTATGAAATCATCAGCTTGTTTGAGTCTTTCCCTCAGGTTGTTGACTTTAGAGTGAGATTGCTCAAGATCATCTAGGGCAGACTAAAGTTGTTCCCTCATACCATACATATCCATTGAGATTCCCAGATCTTCCTCAAGTTGTTAGGCTCTGCTAAGAGGAACTTGACTATGATACCAACTATTGGAAACAAGGTATATAACTGAGAGGGGGGGTGAATCAGTTATCTTAAATATTTTAACTTTTTGTTCTTCTTTAACAATTAGTGTAACATCAAAACATATAAGCATACATAACCATGGAAGCAAAAATAAACTCAACACACATATCACAATATTTTTGACGTGGAAAACCCTGTTAAGAGAAAAAACCACGGGGTGACTAACCTAAGATTGTATTCTCTGTTAGAAGAATAAGAAGTACAAAATGGCACTTGCTAATTAGGGCTCACTGCTCGAGCACACTGCTCACAAGAGGCTTACTGCCTACAAGAGACTCACTGTCTACAAGGTATAAAGAAAGTAACCAGGTGTTTGAACTGATCAGAGGCATCCACTTATGATAAGGTTCATTTCTAGTTAGGCTCAATAAACTGATCTACTACACTTCATTCTTCCACTCCTTTAGTGTTGTTGTTCTGTCACATACCAGACTTGTATTATTGCTTCCACACCTATTTCTACCATTCTTCACACACTATCACATACCACACACATCCTCACATCTAAATCCATCTGGTATATATATCCGCACAAAGGATTTCAACATCTTTCTAGTTGGCATCCGAAATACTCAAGATTTTCCCAAACTCTGGTTTGTTAGCTGAATCCATGCTTACTAAGTGATGCGTATCAAATAGATAGTTATAGGAGTCATTAGTCATGTTGGCCAACCATGAATGATCCCTCAAGAAGCTTGATCTCCATTAATTCCTCATCCAGATTAAGGTTTGATGCTCTATCAGTCAGTTCTTCCTTAGTCTACTCTGCCCAACACTTAGGTGCTCATATCTTTTCACTCTTTCATCACTGAAGGCTCAATATCTAGAATGTAGCAGTCATGGTACTCCTCTTGACTTCCCTAAGTCCACACTTTTCTAAGATACTTCCTCTGAGAGATCTGGACCTAATTTTCAGACCTTGCTGTATGCTCTATTCTTGTTCATCAGACCAAAACACTCTTCAATCTGACTTCCGGTATAGACATACTATGTGCTGCAGATGAGTGGGATGGACTTTGTTGCCATCAATGACAACACTCATGAAGCCACATAGTATCTCTTGCCAATAGTTATATTCTAATTTTGAGGCTCCGGTATGAAGAATTGAGTGAGATATGTTCACCAGAGTGAAAACAATTTTTTCTGTGTTTGGTGTTGACAGGGAGAAAGTGTTTTGTTTCACATTCCTCCGCATGAAAGTATTTTAGTCCGTGGTTCTGGAAGTAAGTCTGTGATGATGTTAAATGGCTTCAAGTGTAATGGTTCATGATTTGGTGGTCCACAAGCTATCTTTTACTCATGAGAGTGGCTGGCAGTGTTGTTCTTGTGCTCCGGTTTGAAGAATCTTGTTGATAGAGTTGTTAGAGATTGTGCAGTTATTCCTAGTGATTATAATTTGCTTGTGGATGTCTCCTTATCATACTTCTACATTTGGATTGGTCTGCAAGGTGTAATTCAAATCATGAATGAAGTGTGTTCTTGAGAATACTTGTGTTAACATCAGTCTTGGCCGACTTGGTTGAATTCATCACTTGAGATGATGTATCAAAGATTGTGATAGCGTGTTCTATCATGGAAGATTTTGTTTGAGTCCCAGCTAAGGCATGGCATGATCCGCATACATTCTTAAAACTTTTCTTTAGCTAAATTTGTATTAGGTCTAGACGTATTTTATATATGTTTATAATGTCGACCTTGGAGATTGTTCCAATAGTTGATGATTGTAATGCCAACCTTGATGATCATTCCAAGGTTGATGTAGTGTTTAAATACTTGTAATTGAGTCATGAAAATGTATCCAAGTGTGAAGATGCAAAGATAAAGTGAAGTAAAAAGGTAGAGCATAGCAGAAGTGATTGCGCTTCAATGGAACTAAACCTTGGCATGAAGTAGATGTTATCTCAATTCAACCCTTTGGCAGTGAGCCTTCTTTTGGCAGTGAGCCACCCTTTGGCAGTGAGCCATCCATAGGCAGTGAGCCTTTCTTTATAGTGAGAAATTTGGGTAGTGAGCCCTATAGGTAGTAAGCCTCTAATTTTTGGTATTGATATAACTTATATATTTCTGCAGGCTAACACCCACCATGGTTTTTCCCTTTTAGGTTTTTCCACCTAAAAATTTGGTGTCTCCTATTTTGATTATGTTTTTGTGTTGAGATTCTCAATTTATGCTTTCATGGTTATATTTGAATATAAGTGATTGATGAGTTGATGATTGAAATTGGTTGAAAGTTGTAGGACAACTGATTCACCCCCTCTCAGTTGTCTGGTGTAGTTCAACAGAATCTAGACAACATCAACAACATCTACACTTTCTCCTTCAGTTGCATGTCAATAATGCATTTATTCTACTTTTTATCTACTTGTGAACCTTTTCAATCAACTTGCAATCATACTCTCCTCACTCAATTTGATTCACTATTTATACATGATATTACATTGATTACATATCTTTTCAGCTAGATACAACATGAAAAATACATTTACAAGTCAACTAGACAACACACAATATGAAGCATGTAGAAATAGGTCCTAAGTGAAACCACACGTTACCCCAAAAGAAGATCCAATCCTTGTGAATGCCAAAAATTGCTTAACCAGGTCCAAAACATCCTTTAAATCTTCAAACACCAAGGACTTACATCCACACACTTTGTTCATTTTGAAATAGGACAGCTTTAAGGAAAACACATGAAGACTTGAAGTATAATGGCCACATCAACTTGAAAAACCTTGTGTGGTACTGGAAATAAGAGAGATCTTTGTGAAACTTTTCCATATGAGTCCACATGACTCATAAAACATCTCCAAACACTCCTTTGCCACCTCACATCAAATAATTATGCCACTCAACTTCAAGATCATTAACTCTGAGGACACTTTGTCATTTGAAAAACTAAGTTGCGGACCACCAAGAACCTTGAAACTGAAAAAAAGCATATAATACACATCTAGAAACATGTCCTCAAAACCAAAAGGGAAATCATTCATTTGTGGAGGAATGTGGATCATTCCAACAAACCTTCAGTGTTGGCTTACTATGTCAGAACATATGCCGGTACTCTATCATGCACAACTTTCACAGCATAAGGCTAAATGATCTAAATCTCTAGAATTATCATCTTCAGTTGAATGTCAATAAACCTTTAGAATTGCATAGCCAAATTTACAAATGTGGAGGAATGCAGTGCGTCCTACTTCCATGTAGTGATTATCTTTAGAACCAACATTGTCTTCTCTCTATCTTTTTTCAAAACATACTTCCGATAGTCCACACATCATAAAACTTGGAATATGCAAGATTTGTCATTACATTAAGCTATATTCCAATCCACAAAGGCCCAAAACCAAAATGATGGAAATGTTGAGTAATTTCCCAGACAGTCTTTAAAGGTGGTAATTCTAAAACAAAGAATATCACCAACTTCCATAGGCTAAATCTTCTTTGCATTAACACATGCATTCTTAGGGATAGTACAAGAGAGCATACAACATATCTTAGTCCACCAAGACCATATCTTAGTGCACCAAGACCATATCTTAGTGCTTCTAATTACCATATCTAATGTGTCTTCTTGATGCTTCTAATTCCCATCTCAATGTATCTTTTTCAGGAGCATTACATGCAACTATGAACACTATTACATATTCTTAATAGTGTTGACATCAATGAAAACCTTGTGACAGTGTTGACATCAATGACAAACAATACAACCATAGGAACCATATGTGTAATAGTCAAAACTTTCTATGTTTCACAAGAGTGCTTAATCTTTGGGTCATTGAGTAGAATGGTAGGAAGTCATAGACCATAATACTTGAAAATATGCAAAGAAGGACTCTCTAAATTAAGGTTAAAATACATAAATCTTCATACTATAAGTATATCCTAGATTTAGGATTAAATTCTAAGTCAGAATGACTAGGATTTGAGTTTAATAAGGACAATTAATGTCTAGAGATACTAGTCAAGCTAGTCAAACTATAGAATGAGATAGTTTCGAAGTTGAGTTAGAGATGTGCTAACACATGACTACTTTTATTACAAACATCTATTCATATAGAAACTTTGGCCAAAGTGATACATTTGTCTCTGTATGCATTAGTCAGTTCACAGTGTCTAGATGGTGTGACCTATTAGAATGATCATACTTACATAAAAGATTGTCTAGAGTTGTATGGTCGATTGAGTTACGTAGGACACAACACTAGAACTTAGTTGACAACCTATTGGGTCTTTATATCTATACTCTTCGTGAAGGATAGGGCCACTTCCAGGAAGGAAGGTGTGCAGGGGACCACCGATACATGGTTGGAGATAAAGCACTTGGATGATGCTTTCCCTCTATAGAAAAAGACTTTCCGAGACTTGTAAAATATATATTAGATTCCAGATGTAGTACAAATTATGTTATGACTTATGAGTTCAAACTTATGTAAAAACTATTCCTTTTGCCATGTGTAGAATATTTGTAAATGTAAAGTGATATGTTTTCAAGTTATGATTCTATCTTTGAATATAATGTATTTTTCAAGGGTGAAAAGATATGCATTTATCTCTTGAGAATATGGAAAATGATTAAAAAAATTATTCATGTTAAATCATGTTCATTTACTTTCTTAATAAATTGTGTGTGTAATTCCAAGTAATATGAGTTGGCATGTTACATATGGTATTAGACCAAATCAGGTTCAATACATAGACCTAGGAGCTTACTACGAGAAAAACTTGTGAATATTTATTAGATTGGATAATGTTTGAAATTGGTTTATTGCCATAATGGTGTGGAGAAGACCCAAGAAAACTGCTAGGAATTGTGTTCCCTATAATTTACCCAAGTTAGTGGTTAAGAAAGAACCATCAGAGGAGGTAAAACTCTAAGAGAATATTAACTATGTTGAGGGTGCATGACTGGAAGACTTTGAAACTTTGGCTGACACTCTTAAGCATATTCTGTTAGAAAGGAAACATCAAAACAAACTTGCCAAGAAACCTATTGTTCTTACTCATGTAGATAAACCGAGTAAACCATCATCTAGTTGTGACATGCTGTTTGGGTGTGGTCGTGATACCCTTGTTTTAGGAAAAGAGGTGATGGAGGAGTACCTACTTGTACATCCACCCTTTAAGTTTGTTTTACTAGATTTTGATGGGGAAAAACCTAAGGAATATCCTTTAATCGACAGTGACATGTAGTCTTGTTGAGTTACTTATCTAAATAAGGTTGTATTTTACCTAGAATAAACTATAATAAAGATGAGATTGTTTTGCACAAATTTGAGTTTTGTGAATGAATTTTATGATGAATTTTCATTATTTTTGAATTCTAATCTATAACTTGATACGAATATCAGGAATGATAGTATCATCATGGTTTAAACTCAAACAAATCTTGAATATAGTCAAGGAGAGTCAAATACTTCCAAAAACCCAATTTCTAAGTTGGATAATATATTGACCATTTTGAATGAAACCAAGGAAAGGCTTGGAAACTTGGAATAGGAAGCGAGGGGTCGATGTAGGCCCAAAGGAGAAAAAGAGCACTCGCATCAAGAGGATGATGATTATGTCCAGGAACCCAATTATCATAGTGAACAAAGGGAGGATGTTGACAAGACTAAGTCTTAAAAAGAAAAGAGGAGTAGACTTTCCTTAGAGATTTATAGAGATATGTAGAAAGTGACCCCACCCAAGTTTGATGGAATAGTAAGTGGTGATGTTGCATAAGCATGGTTGACTGAGATGGAAAAGTATATCAAGATTAGAAATTAATCTAAGATAACCAAGGCAATTTGGGGTGCCTATCAGCTGGCAGGTGAAACGTCCACTTGGTAGATGAAGAAGAAAATGGAACTGGGATTATGTTCTCTGCGCTTAACCTAAGATCAATTTGTGGTCATATTTCACCAGAGGTGGTTACTATAGCTTTTCTTCGATCAAAAGCTAATAGAATTTTAGAATCTATGACAAGGAGAAATGTCAGTGGTTGAATATTGGGAAAAATTCACCTGTGTCTTGAAGTATGTGCCACAATATCAGAAGGATGAAAGGTTGCAAATCAGGAAATTCATAATGGGTCTAAATTCCTAGATAGGTGGAGAAGTGGATGTGCATTGTCCTACCTCTATGGATCAAGTTTTTGAGAAGGCAATGAAATAAGAGCAAAAATTGAAGTCAATTTCTACATATCATGAAAAGAATCAGAAGAGGTTTAATAAGTCACCAGCTTCTCAACCTTTCAAGAAAAAGAATGAAAAATAGGATGTGAATAAGAAAAGTAACAAGGGCTCTAGAAATAGCAAGAATGAACCTAAAAATGAGAAGAAAATAGTAGCAATTTTAGGAAGAATGATCATAATGCAGGCAAACCTGCTGAAAATAGAGGACCTCCTGGAGGATGTTTCTCTTGTGAAGGAGATCATTACACAAATGAATGTCCAACCAAGAGCCAAGGATCTTAGCAGTGTAGTAATGCATTACCTACCCAACAAGTAGTTTTTCAATAGAGGATCCAGGCAGCATTGGACAATCGCTAGGTGAAGTACCAGATTACTCCCATTGAGATGACATGTACTTTGTTTGGAGCTCCTATTTCTATTTTAATTGATACTAGAGAAATTGAAAGTTTTATTTCTCAAAGAGTGTTGAATAAATTTCCTAGAAGAGATGGATATATGGATAAACCCTGGTCAGTTGAATATGCTAACCAGACTAAAGCTCAGGTAGAGAAATTCTTGTTTGAAGCCAAGATTGATTTTCCTAGTTTTTCAACTTAGGTGAATTTGTTTGTAGCCCCCTAGGTTCCTATGATGTTATTGTTACCATTTTTTCACCACAACCCAAAAATTGGCAAAGCTGATGCATTGCAGTTCATTATCCTAAAGTAAAAATTCATAGCATTTATGGTGGCACCAGTTGTGTAAGTTATCATACAAATTGATTCAGTTTTATTAGCTATGTTATGTATAAGAAAGTACAAATCAGTTGACATTCATTATTGTTTCAAAGTGCTTATCATGGTTTGAAAGATGTCTCAATGTATTTCAGTATTACATTCATATCATTAGATGAGATATACATAAATGGATCATGTTGCAGTTAATAAAGAACAAAAGAGAGTAGTAATTGGTCCTACACAAGCCGTGGGAGTAGCTAGATCTGAATATCTAATACAATATGTTATGCAACTATAAAAGGGAAAATATGAACTGACAAAGGATATGAAGGAGAGGGTGCCAATCATTGCCTAAACTTGGAGTCAGTTGATCATATGGCAGCTGCTCCATTTGTTGCCGAGCTCTGAAATTGTCTTAACCTGCATTAGAGGAGGGAGAAGAGGCGGGGTTAGAGCTCATGACATCATCTCATTCATACACTATATTAGTACTAACAAAATACATAATAGATTTTATGAGATAGTCAAGATTAGAAAGTACAATATTCATCAGTTACAAGAGAGGAAAATGAAGCATCATCAAGTATCATTGTTTTATTCTAATCTATTTGTTTCATGTGCAGGTATAGGATAAGTCATGTAGCTAATTGAAGACAAATCAACATGTGTAAAATGAGGCTCGCACAAGGGTTGAGCCCAGCATGCTTTTCCCCTTTAATCTCAAAAAGGGATGAAACAATTTCATTATGTGACCAAAGTCAAATGTTTCATCAACTCAGAATATCAGCTCTCAACCTAGTGCTCATTTGTGGCTAGCAGTCCAATTGGGATGAAGTGACAACCATATATTAGTAGTAGGCTGCCCAATAATCTAATTAGGTGAATGGATTTTCAAATATATGGAGATATTTTCTTGTTATCATGCATTCAAGATGATTCAAAATCAGAAATTTGATAGCCTTTCAGATGATGACATATATGCAATTACAGATCATTATACGGTTTCATCAATCAGAAGTGTTTACAAGTACAAGACAACACCTTTGTACTGATGGAAAGTGCATTATTCAATACAACATGGTAGATTTTATCCAACATATCATTCAAGGAGCATTCCCATTGAAAAGACAGCATTGAAGACATGGTATCAATATGAAAAAGCTTTCAAGTGCATATCATAATGTATAACATGAGTGTTTCATCTAATTATGCATAAACAACCATCAATATGGGACAACTTCATATAAATACCATGCTATAGTTACAGGAGGTAGCTCATCAAGTGCTTACCATGTGTGATTAAGATACAAGTGGACTATAGGAAGGTAAGTGCTCATGTCTTTTGTGAATATCCACTGCTTAAGTGTTATCATGATTAAACAAAGGTATTTCATTCAAGAAACATGAATGCAATATGAATTATGAAGCTATAACACATATCCATCATGAGTCGAGCCAAATGTTTACTAGATGAACGGATCAAAATGACACCTTCATCAAGTTTAAAACATGCTAATATGTTGTACATAGTGGATCAGTAAGATAAGAGGATACAAAAGGGCAGCAAGTGATCCATGACATGTAGCTGTGAACTAGAATGAATAGGGAATGTGTCATATCATAGTTCAGTGTGATCTCACCAAATGCAATACAGTGATACAATATTGGACTAGTGAGTAACATATGTTGTGCTACAGTTGAAAATGACCAATGCCAAACCACTGCCTAAATGCAGTCTTCAATATATCTTTATGACAAGTCATAGAAGGGCAGTACAAGGAGCATAACAGCCCTATGTCACTGTACATCCATGTATCCAAGGCAACCATGAATAGTATTTCTTGCAGATCAGGGAAATAGGTGGTGAAACAATAGTTATGTGTCAACATACAGTAGTCATCATGACTTTCAGATCAATCATCAGTGAATTAGACAACCAAACATACATCTATAGGATATTCTCATTGAGAGCCTACAACCATCCAAGGAAGCCATTGATGCCATGAAATACTAAAAGGTTTACTTCTGCATTACGGAGGACATCAATATTAACAGCCATAAAAGATCCACAACTAGTCATGATGTACAGTGCTTATGCCAAGTGAATTCAATCACAAATTACATAATGCCTCGATTGTATGAGCAATAAAAGTAGTAGATGTCATTGTTATAATTTACTAGTGTAGCTGTAGGGGCAGCAAAAGATAAATGAACAGCCATGATGTCATAATTGCAAATGATACAGATAATCATGCATTTAGAGCATAGAAATAAGAGAATGTCATGATAGTCACAGCTACTCACGATTTTCAGAGAAGCCTTTTCAAGTTCAAAGTACAGATGCAAAGAATGGAGAGGTCACCAGTTATAACCACAACTTTCATAGTTTTAACAGGAAAATACAGAAAATGCCTGATGTTTCATAAGTTTCTTTGCCATGACTGGTAAATATCAATGCAATATAAGAAATGGTCTAAAGGAGATGAGGTTTGGAAGGTGGTTTTTACCTTTCTTCATTTCAGAACAAAAGAGACATGATGTGGCTGTGAGTTTTAAATCAAAAGCTATAGATTGCCATAGAGACAGTGAAATACAAGTCGTAGAGGTCTCCTACTAGCTCAAATCAAGCTCTTCAATGGCATCCTGAGCAAGAACAAATGTCACCAAAATACAAAGAGGAAATGTTCAAAGATACACAAGTACAGAAATGAAGTATTTTGAGTATGTGTTGTTCAAAAAACATGCTAAATTATGAAACCATGGTGGCCAAGATATGCATGTGCCATTTTAAAATTGAACAACAAATGTTGAGATGCAAAAGAAGCATACAAGTTTCGAAGAGCTCAGAAGCTTACCTTGTTCAGAATAGGGTCTGTGTACGATGTCAAGGGTTTCCTCATTTTTGCTCTGGTATTGTTCTTAGTTAAACTTAGTAAAGACATCCATGGTAGCCCAAGGACAAGAGACGATAGCAAAGGAACAAACAAAAAGCAAAATCTATTAGAAACTTGTTTAAAATCTGTGACCAGAGGGTTAGAAAACTGTGATAAGCAAAGAGACGATTTAATCTATGACAGATAGAGGGTCTTACCTTTGTTTTCTGTAGGAACTTCCAAGGAGATGTGCTCAAAAAATAGTAGAAATGGAGGGAGACAAGCTCCAATCCCTACTCCAATGGCAATGGTATGTTGTGCAGAGCCCCAATTCACAAAAATGCAAAGGTCAAAGTGATGCAAGGAAATAGGGCAAAGTTTTGGTTTTGTTCTTAGGGTTTCATTTAACCCTAATCAAAAGGTGGATTTTTGTCACATTCTTTTCATTTTTGATGGCCTAGATTAATACCTTCATGGTATTAAATACATTACAACATGATGGTGCCTAAGTCTTATAGGTTAGTGGAGGTTGAGCATGGCTCCCTCTTGATTTTCATGCATCAAGATACTTAATACTAAGTCACCTTGCAATATGTCATATGGAGATAAAATGGAGTTCATACCATAGAATATATGCAAACCTTCAATTTTGGTATGAGACAAGTACATATCCCTTAGAGACTGCCATTTTGAGATAAGCCATCAGGGCTCTTATTTTTGCAAAACTATATACCGTGCCTTTATATTTTTATGATTTTTTAAAGAAAAATCAAACATTGTAATTGTGAATGGCAAAATTATAAGCCATATAGTTTTATTTTTTGCAAAAAGTCAAATCGAATAGGAAATGGAATCAAATTGCCAAAGCATTGTAAAGTTAGTTTTAAAGCAATCATTTATAAATTACTTTTAAAACTTAACTATTTTTAGGCAATTAATAGGCTAATAAAACAAATCAGATATTCTTTTTGATTTGTTTTATTTAGAGGCACATATGGACAAATTTTGAGATCTCATGGGTAGAAGAAAGCAGATTTGTGGTGGGAACACATCAGGGAGTCTTTTGGCATCATGATTTGATAGTTTAGACTCTTTTGGAGAGCTTTTATTTGTATTTTTCTGAGTAGCTCGAAAATGGACTTGGAATCTATTTTTAGGAATTTTTTTTTAGCTTTTAGGGGGAGATCTTTCACAACATATATCTCAGATATCCCTTTCTTTTGAGGGTTCTAGTTCCAGTCAGATATTTTTTAAGCATAGAGTAGAGATTAGAGTGTAGAGATACCAGAGTCTTCCTCTCACATCGAGAGTGTTGTACTTATTTTCGTTGTACTCATTTTTTTTTAGTTATTGAGTAGCATCTTTCCTTCACATTTTGTCCAATTATTTGCAAGTTAATTTGATGTTGCATTGTGATGAATGTTTATCTTTTTCTTTGTCTTAGCTTGTGATATTTTTGCAAAATCTTTGTTTAATTCAAGTTGCATGTTGTGTCTACTAGACCTTCATGTGAAATATTTATGAGTTAAATGATCAGAGTGTTGTGAAGGCCAAAGTCCAATAATCTATTTGTGAGTAAGATCTCTTAGGTGATACAATCTTAAAGATTAAATTAGAATTCATTTATTTCAGCATATCCTTCTATCCCTTTTTCATGTAAGTCATTAGATTAGGAAAATCATAAGGAGAACCAGCTCGTTCTAGAGATTCCCTCTCGAAATAGATCACCCACAATCTGGGAGGGTTTCCATGTTTCAACAGGTAGCTAAGTTTCTGTGAGCTTAGTAGGGTGCATACTTGATTGGCAACAATTATCTTAGGAATAAATTGGTTATGGAGACATAGGGCCTATGTTGACTACTTTGCAAAAATAGTTGAGTGTCTAGATGATGTAGGAAACAAAGTCTATCTACAAGGCACTCAAAGAGAAGTCAAGATTGGACCAATTTTTTCTATGCAACCAAAGAGGGCTAGGTGAAAAGGATGTCAAAGTTTTGCAATCAAAATGGAGCCTATAGAAGAGGATCCAAGTAAACAAAATGTAACCTTAGAGAACTATCCTTTCTTCAGAGAATTTTGGGATGTTTTCCCAGATGACCTTTTGGGATTACCACTAAAGAGAGCTTTTGATTTCTCTATTGATATAATATCTGGATCTAATTTGATTTCTAAGGCACCATACCATATGACTACTATGGAGTTAATGGAATTCAAAGCATCGTTTCAAGAACTATTGGATAAGGGGTTGATTAGACCCATTGTTTCTCCTTGGGGAGCACCTACGATTTTTGTTAAAAAGGAGTGAACCTTGCATCTATGTATAGACTGTTGCATGCTCAATAAAGAAAGGATAAAGAATAAGTATCCTTTACTGCGTATTGATGATATTTTTGATCAGATGTGTGGTGCAATAGTGTTCTCTAAGATCGATTTGCAATTCAGATATCATTAGCTAAGAATAAAAGATGAAGATATTCATAAAACAAATTTCAAAACAAGGTATGGATATTATGAGTTCACAGGTTTACCTTTTGGACTTATGAATGCCTCTGCAACACTCATGAATTTGATGAACAATGTTTTCCAAGATTGCTTGGATAAATTTGTTCTAGTGTTTCTAGATGAAATTCTTATTTATTCTAAGAATGAGGAAGAATACATGAAACATCTTCCATTAGTTTTGCAATGGCTAAGAGAACATAAGTTGTATGGGAAGCTTTCAAAGTGTACTTTCTTTCAGAAAGAGATACAATGTTTGGGACATATTATATCAGCTAAAGCAATTTCAATAGATCTTGCAAAAATCAAAGCTATACTTGAGTGGCCTATGTCAAACAATATGCATGAAGTGCACAATTTCATAGAGTTAGTTGTATATTATAGGATGTTCGTATTGAATGTTTCTAAGATTGCAAGCCCAATCACTTTGCTTTAGAGAAAATGAAAGCATTTCAACTAGTTAGAAAAATGTTAGGATGCATTTAATCAGTTAAAAGAGAGGTTGACAACTACACCAATATTGAAAGTTCCAAATCCAAAAAGTCAATTTGTTCTAATCATTGATGCCTCAGGAGAAGGTTTAGGAGTGCTTATACAGAATGGGTGAGTGGTAGCCTATGAATCTAGAAAGATGAGAGCATATGAGAAAAATTATGCTCCTCATGACTTAGAGTTAGCAATAGTTGTGCATGCTTTGCAAGTATGGTGTTCTAGGAAAGCCTTTTTAATTGAAGTCAGACCATCAAGGTCTTAAGTATATATTTTCCCAACCTTGTTTGAATGCTTGATAAAAAATATGGTTGGAATTGATATCTGACTACGACTTTGAGATAAGTTATATCAAAGGCAAGGAGAACTGAGTAGTAGATGCTTTGAGTCGACAGAGGCATATTTCATCAATTGTCTCTATCCACTCAAATTTCAAAGATTTAGTGTTGCAAAATTTTGTAGGTGATGAGTACTATGAGTAGATTAAACAGGATTTCACAATAAATCCTTAAGGCTCAAGGTATGATGGGTTATATTTTTAACCAGATGGGCTTTTAAGATATAGAGGAAGCGTGTATGTTCCAAATTCTATAGAATTAACAAACCTTCTTTGGAAGGAAGTTCATTGCACACCATACTCAGGTCATCCTGGAGTAACCAAACTCCTAGCTGATGTAAAGTCTCTTTATTTTTGGAAAGGAATGAAGAATGATACTGCAAGATTTGTAGCAAGTTGCTTATAGTTCCAGAGAGTCAAGGGTGAGTATTAGCATCTAGTAGGACTTCTATATTCACATGATATTCTAGAGTAGAAGTGGTAGGTCATTAGTATGGACTTTGTGCAAGGTCTCCTAATGTCTCAAAATAGACATGATGTTATTTTAGTGGTGGTGGACAAAATCACCAAGGTAGCTCACTTTATACCTAGGAATCTAATGGATGGAGCACTAGTTTTAGCTCGCAATTTTGTGCAAGAAGTCTTTAGGTTGCATGGAGTTCCTAAGAAAATAATCTCAGATAGAGATGCATCCATGACTTCAAGATTTTGTGAAACTTTATTTTCAGTGCTAGGAACTAAAATCAATATAAGCTTAACTTATCACTCTAAGATAGATGGTCAGACAGAGAGGGTAAATGAAGTTTTAGAAGATATGTTACAAATGTATTATATGGATCAACAATAAAATTGGGAAGAGTATCTACCACTTATGGAGTTTGCGTATAACAACTCTTGTAATTTTTCTATCAAGATGGCACCATTTGAAGCATTGTATGGAAGAAGATGCCAAACTCCTATAAGTTGGGATAAGCTAGAAGATAGGATTAGAATTAGTCCATAAATGTTCCCAGGAATGGAAGAACAAATCAAGATGATCAAAAATAGATTGACAGAAGCAAATAACAGATAGAAAAGTTAGGTTGATGCCAAGCGAATGCCAAGGCAATTCTCAGTTGGACAAAAAATTATTTTTAGAGTTAAACTTCAGAAGAGTTCCATAAAGTTTGGAAAGTCTTTCAAACTAGCTGCTCGATATGTAGGACCCTTTGAAATTCTTGAAGTAATCAATCTAGTTTCCTACAGAATCGCTCTACCACCAACTCTTGCTAAGATGCATAATGTTTTTCATGTTTCACATTTAAAAAAGTATATAACAAGTGATAATCATATTTTTGATTGGAATGCTTTACAAATATAGGAACTAAGAGTGGCCGTGATCGAGCCTCTAAATGTGCTCAAAGTTTGCACAATCCACTTAAATAATAGAGAGGTTACTCAATGCAAGGTCCATTGGGACCAATATGCAGAGGATAGTGCCACATGGCAAGACTATCATGATTTTTATCAGAGATTTCCTAATTTATTTTATGCTTTTCAATGTTGAACCAAAAACTTTATTATTATTTTGGATACATTGGATCATCGAGGATGATGAATCTTATGGGGGGAGATATGTCACACCCCAAATTTTGACTATGTTTTACATTTTACTTCTATGTCATTAGTAGTTAATTATGTATAAATTAATGATTTGATAGTATGTGAAAATGTCAGGAAAAATCAATGATTTCATGAGTTCGTGCTTAAAAGTTTAGAATTTAGACATGTGATTATATGTTGTCATGATTATTTATTCGTAAGGTTTATGAAATGATTAACAATACACTAATCCCAGTTTGGTGATTGTAAGTTGTAACCACAAAATAGGTTTCCACCCTACAAGAAAGAGAGTGAAAGCTTCATTAGAGAGAAGAGTATAGACATATGGTTAGAAGGGATTGGTTGCCATCTAAGTCTCATGTTTTCATAGTTTAGTGAACCTTCATCAAGTTTGGTAAGTTGTGTTCAACCCATTTAGTCTAAGTTTGGTTTCGACTTGACAATTATTGATTTGTCAAAAAGATCCATTAGGCTTATGTTAGTCAAAAACTATGTCAGGTCAGTATGTGATTGTTGAAAAGAATGGTCGATAGTTTTTAAATTATTTTATTATCAAAATTTTTTTGATTGAAATTCTATTTTCTTTACTATGTTTATTTTGGTGTTACACAAGATAGAGAGGGGGAGAATACTCAACCCCATTCTCGTTTCTTATCGAGTGTTGAAATAATGTAAGTATACGTTGTGTACACTTTAATTACATTGTTACTTGGTATATTTGAAATTTAATGCAAACCAATTTTTTGATTATGGGTTACTCGACTCCTTTACATCATAACTATTTTGGAGGAGATTTTTAAACCAGCAAAGTAGTGGTCATAATGACTAGTTGCACCACCTTTATTACGCATGCCATTATAGCATGAGAATACACAAAGTATATGGTAGAGCCTCTAAGGTTACGGAGGATGATCGAGGATATTATACTTGCTTAAGAAGTAGAACTTAGATAGGTGGGATACAATTATGCATCGTAGTAAGCTATAAAAAGATAGTCGATCATTGTGTGGAGTGACAAGTAATTGATACAATTGATAATCCTAAGAGAGAAACGATAGATTGTGTATTTTTTAGAGCTCAAAGAGAGGAACGATAACTTTGTTCAAGAGCTTATACTACAACAACCGCCAAAGACACAATTAAGCTAGGATAGCTCAAGATCCAACCCCGCCTCCCAATGAGAACTTTACATAAAAGGATGTGCACTAGCTCAAGAGATACACCATCTCTCCTTTTGTAGAAGGGATTTGTATAAAAGGATATGCACTAGCTCAAGAGATATGTTATCTCACCTCACGGAGAGGGCTTTTTGATTGCAATTTAGATAAGGATGTGCACTAGCTCAAGAGATATAACATCCTGCCTCGCAGAGAGGGCTTACAAACATGCTTCGTTAGTGCCAAAATCATCAGATAGATACCATTATATATTCCCCCACCTTAAGGTGGTTGATTTCACTTACTGATATCAAGCACATTAAGGTAGAGAGAAAACACACAAGGGAACAAGTGCTCTCGCAAAGCTCATGCCCCAAGGTGACATGTGCTTACGATCGCCGAATGTTCCCACAAACACATTGATATAATATGCTAAGATAAACAACAAGATCACATCATGAAAGCTATGCATGAAAATAGTCACATCAAGGACCAAGACCATACTCACAAATTTAGATCCGAGTACAACTATTGGCCTATATTGCAGGTACCTTGGAACAGAGCATAGAAACAAGGTGAGATACCAACCAAAGTGTATAAGAGCAGATTGAGTGGATTGTAAAATTTTAGTCACAAGAAATGCTATAAGGTAATACATCACATGGAGTGATTCTATGTAATGTCCCTTACCTAATTTGTCCTAGAAAATTCAAATGTCACAAGTTAGGGTTAGGGTTTTAGAATTACCGTTGAGGTTACCTTCAAAACTACATAATTTCTTGTACTTCAATTATGCAATCATAACATAGGAAAGACATATGCGAAATATAGATATAAAAGTATACATCATTAACCATTAGGGTTAGATAGGATTTTCCTTGCATTCTATTTCATAAACAATACAAATATGGAGAGATCATATATTCACTACTATATAGCTAACTCAGTTTGTTACTAATCTTATTCATAGAAATAGATGGTACCAATTTACCCTCAACATGGAGATTAGGGGGAAGAATGCTACCCTAGGGTGCCCTTATTTGTTTCTTCCTTTTACATCACAGTAGGGTGCCCTACTCACTATTCTCTATACATTTCAATGTAAGGGTGCCTTTTGTTCTCCATAGTGCATATTTTCTCCCTTCTCTATAATGACAGTTTATTTCACTAATTTTATGAAATTGTAGATGTGACAATCATATGCAATAAGTAAATATAATTGATAGTCAATAATGATCTGACCTGATGTATATTCAAGAATAACTCTTATTGATATCCTCTTTCTGTAATAATTTAAATGACTGAATAATTATCTATACAGTTGTAGGTTTGAATACTTTCTATTTTATTCACTTGCTACCCAACGATATATCTCTACTGTTGTTATTCTTCATATGTATTTCACTTTCCAAATCTATATAATAGAGTTGTTATAATACTCAGAAAGTATTCCTTATTACTCAGAAAATATCTCTTGTTTTTCCTATTTTCTTATCACACAATCTAGCACTCTTTATACCATCCTAAAGGAGGCATCTTCTATGAATATATGTGTCTTAATAAACATTTTTTACTCTTCACAATAGCCACAACTTCACAAATTAATCATGCCTCTTTGTTTGATCATTGGTTTTAAAGTCAACATTGCCTTAATGAATACTTTCATATGGTTTGTCTTATTCCTCCTTGTCTTATTCACTAATTATAAGGAAATGTATATTGATTGTTGTCTTTGCATAACTGATTTATCATTCACAAACCCCATAATATGTTATATTATTTATTGTTAACCTTTTGTCTTTAGTATGGAGTGTTGCCTTGTAGTAAGTTGGCTATTATAGAATATAGTCTCCAGCAAATATATTGATTTTGTCTTAATCATTATCGTTGCTACTCCTTAGACATGTAGTCAGCCCTTTTATGAGGATTGACCTCTTATTATTAACCATACTTCTTTGTAATACTAAACATAGGCTCTAGCTATTTTAGTCAACCACATCTTTATATTGTTTTTAACATTTAATGACTTTTCTACCTTTAACATTTAATCACTTTTCTATTTATATTAATAAGTTTAGATCTTTAATTTAAACTTTAACATAATCACCCATATCAATGTGTTTATCCTTCCAAATGTGAATAAGTAATGAAGTCAGCTTGAACTTAAGCTAGAGGGACATGATAGTCCGCCCGTCCCAAATAGTGTTCATGATTCCTTCTAGGATTTCTCCTAGGTCTCTCTACGAGTCAAAATTTGTTACCCGAAGATTCCTAAAGAAATAAGTTGTCTTTATTATACTTTCTCAAAATGTTGTTTTGGCTTTTAAGAGATTGACCATTCTAGGTCAAGATGATGCCTTAGTGTTCCTAAATCTTGAAGTTTGAAAGATAACCTTAATCCATCTTTGTATCTTTAGGTATACCTAAGATTTTATGACAACTAGATTTTCATTTAAGAATTGGAAGTCAAATTTTATTGTTGGATTTGACTATGTTGAATGATTATGATTGATTGCTCTTTCCTTAGGAAACCTTTGATATTTGATTGCTTGATTTCTTGATAATTAATTGAGTAACGATTGCTTGATTTCTTGAGTGATTATTTCTTTGTCAATAAATTATCCTTTATATCTATTTCCTGAAGGAGTCACTACTCTTCTTGGCTACCTTTTTTGAGAATAATACTTTACCTTTGAGTCTCAAGATTATTAGATTTTATTTCATATTGATGGTCTCTTCACAAGGAAATGATTCCCTTTTAATATTTTATTATTAAGGAAGTCCTACATTTGAAGGGTCAAACTTTTTGTATTTGGGTTTTCATCCTTTCTTGCATCCTCATTATTTATTAAGAATTTAATTTGAAAAATATCTTGGTGCAGTCACGATAGGAGGGTTCACAGAATGAACTATCTAGACCATGCAACAACAGTAAACACAATGGAAATAACTCCAAGATATGGAACAAATACATATTCAGTCCTTCAGTATATCATAGAATTTAAATATAGATCAGTCAACAACATGTGGGCTTACAATTGGGCTCACAGGCCTGATTATAGAATATTAGAATATGCACAAGATATAGCTTTGGAGCTCCTTCACGTAAAATACAAACTATGAACTTATGAATCAAGATCTAACTATCAAAATCTGCTTCCCTAAGGATCTATTACATCAATATATATCATCTTCAGATCACAAGATGCCTCTGCATCAGAAAAGGAAGATCACAAACTCCAAGAAAAAGCTGTAATGTGTGTACACGGATAGGTCAGACCTAATCATGAAGAATTCCTCCGCAAATGAATGGAATTATGTGTGGATCTTAGGGGAGGTCAGACACGAACCATAGGTCATTGAATGATGTGTCATTAAGCTCCACAAGTCAAGGAATGCTATGCAAGTCTTCTCCTTTGACTAATTTTCTGAGACTGTCAAGATGCTCTATGCTGAGAAAAATAATCAATCTTCTGATAGTGATAAATTTTTGGTAACTAATCCAAATGCTCTAATATTCAAATATGTTGTAGATGAATGAATCTAGATGCTAAGTCCAGCTCTGCAAGGTGTGAAATACAACTTCGGTAGAATGCGGACCAAAATACATAAACTACTTCTGACTAAACTATCTAAACTAAACTAGAAAATGAAAAGAAACAAATTGAACTGCAAACAAACTAAAATGTAAATGTTTTTGATTGATGCAAGATTGCTCTTGAACCAGGGATGCTCCTACATCAGACATCTGAGGTTATTGAAAAAGTGAGTCCCTCACTTTGTTGGGGATAGAGGGAAACCAAGATGGTCTACCTCAACCTAAGAAATCCATGATGAATCTTCTTCTAGTCTGTCTTTCCACTTCACAAGGTATTCTTTGTATTGTCTTCCTCTGGTGCTGTGTCCAACTCTGTTGTCCAAAATGTCTTCAATCTACTCTAATGCTTGTTGTGGTAACTGATTCTTCAAGTCCCCCTACCATACTGTCACTGAACTCTGCTTCATCATACTGATATAGCTCTGCAATATTGAAAATAGGTGATATGCCCAATGTCTTTGGTAATTCTACTTCATATACATTTCCTGAATCAAATTTTTTGAGTATCCTACAAGGTCCAAACTTATTCATCTTCAACTTTTTATATGTCCCAACTGGAAATCTTCCTTTTCTCAAGTATACCATCACTTCATCTCCTACTGCAAATTCTTTGTGTCTTCTCCTCTCATCTGCTTGCTCCTTCTATTTCCTATTCATATCTTCCAAATGCTTCTTAACCTGATTATGCACTGTCTTCATGTGATCTGCAAATTCTTCTTCTTTTGAACTTCTCTTTTCTGTCATACCCATATCTCTCAATTCTACAACTCCTCTAGGGTTTACTCTGGTAACAATTTCAAAAGGTGTTCTTCCAGTACTCCTATTTACTAAATTATTGTGTGCAAATTCTACTTGTGAAAGAATCAAATCCAAACTTCATGTCTTCTCTCCAACCAAACATCTCAACAAGTTTCCCAAACTCCTATTCAGTACCTCTATCTGTCCATCAGTTTGTGGATGAAAATATGAATCAAACTTCAAATCTATCTTCATCTTCTTCCAAAGTGTCTTCCAAAAATATCCCATAAATCTGGCATCTCTGTCTGAAATTATACTCTTAGGTAATCCATGCAATCTCACAATCTCTTTGAAAAATAGGTCTACTACATGCACTACATCAGTTGTCTTCTTACAAGATACAAAATGTGCCATCTTTAAGAATTTGTCTACCACTACAAATATAGAATCATGCCCTCTCTGTCTTTTATGCAATCCCATCACAAAATCCATACTTATGTCTTCCCAAGGTCTCTCTGGTACTGTCAAAAGTTTATACAACCTAGAATTCTGACTACTCCCTTTTGCAACTTGAAAAAATCTACAACTCTGCACAAACTTCCTAACATCCTTATGTATTTGAGGCCAAAAGTAGTTTGCACTCACCAATGCTACTATCTTGTCAATGCCAAAATGTCCTCCCAATCCTCCACTGTGCTTCCCTTTGATCAAATTGTCTCTCATTGAACTTCTAGGTATGCATAATTGATTACCTCTTAACAACATATCTTCTTGAATGAAATAGTCCAACCATTTACTCCTATCTATCACAATAGGTTCCTTGCATGCTTTCCAAGGTTCTGCAAAACTAGTGTCTCCCTCATACAGGTTCTTCAATTCATCAAATCCCAACACTTCAACTCTCATCTCTATCAACAAGTTTCTTCTCCTACTCAATGCATCAGCAACTTTGTTTGATTTACCACTCCTATGCTTTAGTACAAATGTATAACTCTGCATGAACTCTACCCATCTCATATGTCTTTGATTCAACTTACCTTGACTATTCAAATACTACAAGGCTTGATGATTTGTATACAACACAAATTCCTTAGGCAACAAATAATGTCTCCACTTCTTCAAGACTTGAATTATGGCATAGAACTCTTGATCATTAACTCAATATCTTCTCCTTCCATCATTCAAGTTCTCACTAAAATATGCTATAGGTCTACCTTCTTGACTTAATACTGCTCCAATTGCACTCCCATTTACATCACAATCAACTTGAAATACCTTATTGAAATCTGGTAATGCTAAAATAGGTTACTCTTTTGCCTTATGCTTCAATAGTTCAAAAATTTTATTTGCTCTTGATGTCCACTTAAAGTCTTTTTTGTTAGCTCTCATTGTCTCTTTCATAGGGTTACATACTGAACTAAAGTTTCTGATGAAATTTCCATAAAAACTAGCTAATCCATGAAATGATCTAACCTCTCCAATGCTCTCCAGTGTAGGCCATTCAACAATTGCTCTTACCTTCTCAAGGTCCATCTTCAATCCTTCTGCATAAATCGCAAATCCCAAGTACACTAGTTCTTCCTTCATGAAACTACATTTCTTGATGTTGATCAACAATTTCTACTCTCTCAACCTCTACAAAACTTGTCTAATATGCCACAAATGTTCTTCTTTTATTTTACTAAAAATTAGAATATCATCTAGGTATACAATCACAAACTTACCCAAGAATTTCTTCAAGACATCATTCTTCAATCTCATGAAAGTATTTGGTGAATTTGTCAATCCAAAAGGCACCACTAACCACTTATACAATCCTTCATTTGTCTTAAAAGTAGTCTTCCATTCATCTCCTTATTTGATTCTGATCTGATGGTATCCACTCTTTAAATCTATCTTTGTAAAATATTTTGCTCCACTCAAACAATCCATGATATCATCCATCCTAGGTAAAGGAAATCTATACTTAACTGTGATCTTGTTTATTGCTCTAGAGTATGTACACATTCTCCATTCTCCATCTTTATTACGTGCTAGCACTGCAGGTACCGTACAAGGACTCAAACTTTCTCTGATCAAACCTTTCCTCAACAATTCTTGTATCTACCTATTCAGTTCTTCATTCTCTACCAGTGTCATTCTATGCTATGCTTTGTTAGGAAAACTAGCTCCCAGTATAAGATCCATGTGATGATTGATACTCCTTATTGGTGGCAATCCTTCAGGTAGATTATCTGATATGATATTTTCATACTCTGTTAGCAACTCTATTATCTCCTCCGGTTGTGATTATGCAGTCTCCTTCTTCAATGTTTCTGGCTTCTTAGGAATCAAAGAATAACACATATTCTCATGTCTCAAACCATCCAGAAATTCCTTCCATCTACCAAATAGATTCTAGCATTCCCACATACTTCACTCTTAGGATCATCTTCCTAAGGAATCAAGGTAATTCTCTTCCCATTTGATGTTATAGTGTATGTAATTTTTCTCCCATCATGTATAGCTTTTCTATCATACTGCCAAGGTCTACCCAACAAGATATGACATACATCCATAGGCATAATATCACACAACACTTCATCATGATAAGATCCACTATGAAATTTTACCAAAAAATGTTCACTCACCAGTACCTTATGATTATCCTGAATTCATGCTATCTGATAGGGCTTAGGGTGTTTCAATCTTTCCAACTTCATCTTAGTCGCAATCTCCTCAGAAACTAGATTATCTAACCTACCACTATCAATTACAACTTTACAACATTTACCTCCTGATTTGCATTTGGTTCTAAACAAACTCTTCCTCTGTGGTGGTTCTTTATTTGTCTATGCTTGAAATAGTGCTCTCCTCATCACAAGTGATTCTCTCTTCTCTGGTTTGCCAATTGAACTACATGATCCAATAGGCTCTTCTTCAACATAGGTTGCTCTTCCACTCTTCTCCATTCTCTTGCTTGTACTCCCTTGATTACATTCAAATGCTCTATGTCCTTCGTCTCCACACTTAAAATAAGTTCCTCTGAATGTTCTTCTATCAGTTCCTCTTCCTTCTCTTCTATATCCTTCACTCCGGTATGCATTAGGGTTTCCTCTCCGGTAAAAATTTTTGTCATCTCTCTGGTATGCATTATTATCTCTGTCCTCCTTCTTGAATGTGTTCTCATGTCTATTCTTCTCCACAAATGATCTCTCACCTCCTAAAAAGGTTCTACCTCTTTGAAATTTACCTCCTCTGCCTCTTTGTCTCTGATCATGTCTCTTATTCAACTTTTCTTCAACTTGTAGGCCAAACTGATATGCTTCCTCCAAAGATGTCATCCTCACCAAACTTAGTTCTTCTTGAATGTTCAATCTTAGTCCATTGATGTATCTAGCCACTTCCTCCTTACTTGCTTCACTATGTTCTATCCTTGTGATCATCTTATGAAATTCTTCAGTATACTCCTTCACATATTTCTCCTTTTGTCTTAGGTTCTGCAATCTTTTCAACGGCTCCGACTCATAGTCAGTAGGTATAAACTGATTGTTCAATTTTGTCACCATCGTATACCACTTTGTAATCTTTTCTTTTCCTCTTGTATTTCTATCCAACTAAACTTCCTTCCACCATATAGAAGCATGTCCTTTCAACTTTGTCTTTGCAAATTTCACCTTTTCCAGATCTTCAACTTCTTCATACTCAAAGTATTCTTCCATGTCATTTATCCAGTCAATCAATTGTTTAGGGTTCAAATTACTAGTATAGTTCGGCACATCAACTCTAGGTCTCTTTCCAATCTTTGAAATATCTTGCAACATCTTGACTTGATCTGATTCTTCTTCTTCATCACCTCCTAGGGTTTTGCCAATTTGTTCAACAAATTAAAATTCTTCTTCATCATCACTTTCAACATTAGGTTTTGGTGTCAATCCTCTTTGCCTATCTTCTTCAACAACATCTAATCAAATTCGCATTATTTTCATCATTCTCATCATCTCATCCATCCTACCACCCATTGTTCCAACAACAGGGATTCTCCTCAGCAGCATTCTTCCTAGGATCATTTGCAAACTGCCTCAAGTTCGGCGATCAGGCTACAGGTGACAACTACCTCATAATTGGTGATTGGTTGTGACACAAGTAACTTGCCTTAATTCGACGATCTGTCCATAGCAATATCTTACAAAATTCCTTTGCCAACTTCACTCAATTTGCTCCTAAAGATTCAAACTTTCACTCTGATACCACTTGGTGTAGTCACGGTAGGAGGGTTCACAGAATGAACTGTCTAGACCGTGCAGCAAGAGTAAACACAATAGAAACAACTCCAAGATATGGAACAAATGCAGATTTAGTCATTCAATATATCATAGAATTAAAATACAGATCAGCCAAAAACATTCAGGCTTACAATTGGGCTCACAGGCCTGATTATATAATATCAGAATATGCACAAGATATAGCTCTGAATCTCCCTCGTGCAAAATCCAAACTATGAACTTATGAATCAAGAACTAACTATCTAAACCTACTCTTCTAAGGATCTATTACATCAATATATATCATCTCCAGATCACAAGATGCCTCCACATTGGCCAAGGAAGATCAGAAACTCCAAGGAAGAATTGTAACGTGTGTACACGGATAGGTCAGACCTAATCATGAAGAATTCCTTCGCAAATGAATGGAATTATGTACAGATCTTAGGGGAGGTTGGCCACAAACCATAGATCATTGAATGATGTATCATTAAGCTCCACAAATCAAGGAATGCTCCGCAAGTCTTCTCCTTTGACTGATTGCCTGAGACTGTCAGGATGCTCTGTGCTGAGAAAAATAGTCAATCTTTCAATAGCGATAACTTTCCGGTAACTAATCCAAATGCTCTGAGATTTGGATATGTTGTAGATGAATGAATCTAGATGCTAAGTCCATCTTCGGGTAAGTGCAGGAAGATGGGGGGCCAAAAAGGGGTCTTAAGTGGCCACTTTTTTTCTGAAATCAGGAAATACTGGCCTTGGATGACAAATTGAGCATAGTTACACTCAAAATTTGGAGATGCAACCAAAACAATGTTCGTAGTGCTCCGAGTCTACTTTCTAAACTACTATTATTTTTTGAAAATGGCATAGATTAAGGGGTTCAAAAGAGGGAGCCACAGAAATTGGTGTTGTCTCTGTCAAAAAAACATAACATAGCATGTTTTGTGGCTCCCTCAAAAGGTCAACTTTTTTTTGGTATTTTTAAAATCGCTTTGGTGAGAAATTAGCTAATAGCATGTAGTTTATGCCCGATTTTTCTGATAATTATTTGATGAATATTTAATTTTTTACTAATTTTCAAAGTGGACACATCCTAAAAAATAGAATTTTGGCCATGCTACCCCTATAAATTTTGAAAACTAATCAAAAATCATTTTTTTTTAATATTTGTAGAATGGAGTCTAGTTTCTAAATATGTAATTTTTTTGAAATTTCAATGAATAGTTAATTTACAATGAAAAAAAGACCAAACAATAGTTTTTACCCAAAAACGGACACACAAACAAAAAAAATTAAAGATGAAAGGCTTAACATTGTTAAAATGTGAAAAAAATTACATCGTCAGATAGCTAAGAGAAAGCCTAACATTACCTAGGTGTTTGATTTGTTTGACCTTGAAACACGTGCAAATCTGAGGGTTAGCATGAACGAAATTATCTAAAATCTTGAAGAATATGGAAAAACACGTCTGCTACTGTTCATAAGGCACTCCAAGCCTTTGGGTTGGAAATCCAAAGCAAATCCCAAGCCCAAGGCTTGGGATTCCCAAAGCAAGACATAACGCGAGCGCGTTATAATGCGCTCTCGTTATAACGCGCTCGCGTTATAACGCGCTCGCTTTATTATTTTCTTTGCATTTTTCGTTTACAACAAAAGTTTGTGCTGTTTTTCATGTTTTAAATAACGCGAGCGCGTTATGTTAAACTTAAATTTTTTATGTTTAAGGCTATTAATCATGTATGTAGGTATGCCTATATGTATGTATGTATCTATGTATGCCTATATGTATGTATGTATAGTGTTGACAGTAGAGGAGGGTAGAGATGGGAGTGAGCTAGATAGGGGAGGAGAGGGGTGGATAAGGATTGAGTGATTAAGGTTTAAGGTTAAGGGTTGAGCATTTAGGGATAGGATTTAGAGCTTAGGGATAAGAGATTAGAGTTTAGGACCTTGAGGGATTAGGGTTTAGGGTTGAGGCTTTAGGGATAGCATTTAGGGTTAAGGGCCGAGGGATTAGAGTTAAGGTAGATTGTTGAGGGTAGAGGGATTAGGGATAGGGTTTAGGGTTGAAAGTTTAGGGTTGAGGGATTAGGGTTTAATGTATAGTTTAGTAGTTCTTGTGGATAGAGCCAGTAAACAATGGGAGATTATTTGCTTGTTTAATAACAATATACCTCCCCTATGTGCGGGGTGCACAGCAAGAAACATAGATGTACCCCAATGCAAAGCTTTTCTCATAATGATCATCCTTCTGATTTCAACTGTTAATTACTCACTGTGGATGTACCATATGCAAAGCTTTTCTCATAGTGTGTACACCTATTGGCATAATGAACCCCAAATGGGCCAGAAAAACATGCCATATAACATTACTAACATTAAAAAAGTTCATAGCCATTTTTCTGACATATTCTTGCAACTCAAATATCTTTAAGAGAAGAGTGTCAAAAATGATGGGTTTAACAACCTAACATAAGGCAAAGTAGTTTTGTTGGGTTTAGGGATAGGGTTTTGGGTTTAGGGATTATGGTTTAAGGTATAGTGTTGAGGGTTGAGGGTTTAGGTACATGATTTAGGGTTGAGGGATTAGGGTTTAGGTTTGACGGATTAGGGTTTAGGGTTGACGGATTAGGGTTTAATGTTGAGAGTTGAGGGTTGAGGGTTGAGGGTTTAGGGATAGGGTTGATGGTCAAGGGATTAGGGTTAAAGTAGAGTGTTGAGGGTAGAGGGATTAGGGATAGGGTTTAGGGTTGAAGGTTTAACGATTGAGGGTTGAGGCTTTAGGGCTGAGGGTTAAGGGATTGGGGTTTAAAATATAGTGTTGAGCGTCGAGGGTTTATGGATAGGTTTTAGGGTTTAATTTTTAAGGGTTAAGGGTTGAGGGATAGTATTTAGGGTTTAGGGATAAGGGATTAGGGTTTAAGGTATAGTGTCGAGGGTTGAGGGTTTAGGAATAGGGATAGAGTTTAGGGTTTAGGGATGAGGGATTAGGGTTGAGGGTTGAGGTATTAGGGTTGAGGGTTGAGGGATTAGGGTTTAAGGTATAGTTTCAAGGGTTGAGGGTTTATTAATAGTGTTTAGGGTTGAGGGTTGATGGATTAGGTTTTAGGGTTGATGGATTAGGGTTTAAGGTATAGTGTTGAGTGTTGAGGGTTTAGAGTTGATAGATTAGGGTTTAGGGTTGGCGGATTAGTGTTTAATGTCAAGGTTAGGGTTAGAGTGTCAAGGGTAAAGGGATTAGGGATAGGGTTTAGGGTTGAAGGTTTAAGAATTGAGGGTTGAGCCTTTAGGGATGAGGGTTTAAGGCTTAAGATATAGTGTCAAGTGTTGAGGGTATAGGGATAGGGTTTAAGTTTTAAGGGTTAAGGGATAGGGATTAGGGTTTAAGGTATAGTGTTGAGGGTTGATGGTTTAGGGATAGGGTTTAGGTTTGAGGGATTAGGGTTTACGGTTGATGAATTAGGGTTTAATGTTTAGAGTTGAGTGTTGAGGGTTCAGGGTTGAGGGTTGAGGTTGAGGTTGAGGGATAGGGTTAATGGTCAAGGGATTAGGGTTAAATAAGAGTGTCGAGGGTAGAGGGATTAGGGTTTAAGGTATAGTATTGAGCCTATTGAGGGTCTAGGAATAGGGATAGCGTTTAGGGTTTAGGGATGAGGGATTCAAGTTGAGGGATGACAGATGATGGATTAGGGTAGAGGGTTGAGGGATTGGGGTTTAGGGACAAGGTTTAGGGTTAGGGTTGAGGGATTAGGGTTTAAGGTATAGTGTTGAGGGTTTAGGGATAGGGTTTAGGGTTGAGGGTTTAGGGTTTAGGGTTGAGGGATTATGGTTTAAGGTATAGTGTTGAGGGTTGAGGGTTTAGGGATAGGATTTAGGGTTGAGGGATTAGGGTTTAGGGTTGACGGATTAGGGTTTAGGGTTGATAGATTAGGGTTTAATGTTGAGAGTTGAGGGTTGAGAGTTGAGGGTTTAGGGATAGGGTTGATGGTCAAGGGATTAGGGTTAAAGTAGAGTGTTGAGGGTAGAGGGATTAGGGATAGGGTTTAGGGTTGAAGGTTTAACGATTGAGGGTTGAGGCTTTAGGGCTGAGGGTTAAGGGATTGGGGTTTAAAATATAGTGTTGAGCGTCAAGGGTTTATGGATAGGTTTTAGGGTTTAATTTTTAAGGGTTCAAGGTTGAGGGATAGTGTTTAGGGTTTAGGGATAAGGGATTAGGGTTTAAGGTATAGTGTCGAGGGTTGAGGGTTTAGGAATAGGGATAGAGTTTAGGGTTTAGGGATGAGGGATTTGTTGATCATGATGTTGGTCATTCACAAGCATAGAATAAAAGTTACACAACAACATTTACTCATCTTGAAAGATACGATGAACTCAAAGAATTCATGATCCCAAGTCTCTGTTGATTAGGTCTTAATCTACTGACGTTACTCAGTGGTTGATGTGTGTTGCTATTTTCCATTCAAGGGCCTTACGTGTTTCTGCAAAGTTCATCATCATTTCTTCAAATATCCTGCTCTATATGTCTACTCTGCATAAATCTTCAATAATTCTACCTCTGCACTGTGAATTTAGTCAAATAATGTGCCTACAGGCTGATATTTGCATGATTTCTACCATTATTTGCAATTCTTTGCATGATATTTTCAATACTGCATGCATTTAACTACAATATGCTAATGATTTTCAGTTACCTACGGGATTTCAGCATATTTCTCTATTGTTTGCTTGTTATTTATTATGATTTGCAGTTATGATGATGAATTTATGAAATTAAAAAAAAGGAAAAGGGTTAAAGAATGAGATTCCCAAAACTACTTGACTTAGATCACTGATCCACATACTAGCTCCCATACTTGCAATGAAAAGAAGGAAACTAGAATCATACTTCACCAGGACATTCCACAAATCCGCATGATCTAGTGCAAATCTTCAAAGGAAATGTTGACAACAACATGTATTGAAATGAAAGCGCTTCCAGTTGAACACAGCATTCACCAGTACATATCCAGAAATCAACAGGAAGATTACGTAAAATTTACAATCAGGATGTAATCTGAAACTTCATATCCATTCAGTATGCTCAAGAACAGGTACATTTACAGTGATCTGAAGAAAGAACCTTGACATTTTAACAATTCTATCCTCATTAGTCTCAGTAATCCGATCTCCTAATTGACTCTACAGTAATCAGCCTTATCGCCAGATATTCCCATGTCCATTACAGCTCAGGATCTAGCTCTTATATAGAACAAATGCCAGAAAACAGTTACAATGATCCAAGGATCAGGATCCTCTCATAATAATCAACAGTCCAGATGAAAAGCACATGCTTCGCCAGTTGGCAAATGTACAGCTGGCACAGAATATTCCAGCATCTTTGATTTGATTCGGTCTCCAGCTGGCAAACAGCATATTTGACAATATCCTCCTCATTTCTGGTTCATGTTGCCTCCTTGTGCAACTTTGTAATTATCAGCTTCAGCTCTAACAGCATCATGACTTCCTGCAAGTAAACAGACAAACATTAAGTTCATCATCATGTGGATAAACAACAGGAAGTTAAACATTTTATTAAACATGCCTCAAAATGTGCAGCTACAGGCAATCGGGCTCCAAATATGATCATGTATGTATCGGCGTGACTACACACGGTCGGGATGACAAATTTTACATTAGGCCGATGGCTAAACTTATACCGACGCCAAAAATCATGATGATGTCCTTCCATCGGGAAGACATGTTCTATCGGCGAGAAAAATCCAGACTTGGCCGATAGCAAGACTTAAAACTTTCATCTGCATGATATTTTGGAAATATGATGCTCCCCCTTCCGAATGTCCAGATGACATCACCGTCATGTTTCGCTTCTGTATATTGGGGAAAAGAAAGACATCATCATCATCATCATTTCGAAGAAAAATAGGAGGATATGAAATATGATCCTGCTGCTGAGGAAAGGAATATGATGGTGACGTCATCGTCATATTTGGGCTTCATTAAAATGCAAAAGATGACGTCACCGTCATGTTCAGTTAAGATCAGGGGATAAATGTAATATCGGGTCACCTTAGGAAGATGATCAGGTGGTGAACGTAATATGACCCCTTTGCGGCCAAGGTAACCCTCTCGAAAGATCAGGATGATGACGATCATCAGGATATCCGGGGCTTTTGTTAAACTTAGAACATGACATCATCGTCATATTCGCGAACCGGGTCATGTTTTGGAAAATATCCTGCCGAAGGGAAATGTGATGATGATGTCCTCCTAATATTTGCTTCTTCGTTTATCAAATCGGGATGACATTATCAGGATATTTGCAAAAGGTCATATTTCTCGGCAGGAGGACATTACGAAATATCGGGTAGACAAACAAGATCATGATGATCTTGACAACATGACAGGATAAAAATATGATGATCCTCCTCATCGAATATTATGATAACGTAACCATCATATTCCGTCTTCGAAGCACGAGGATGAGGAGAGGTCATCATCAGGTTAGCACTAGGGTGATATTTAAAATATGATCATGCTAAGGAATGGAATATCACCCTCCCTTAAAAGATCAGGATGATTATCATGATCATGCAAAAGGAAATCAGGAGGATATGATGACGTCCTCATCATATTAGCAAATATCAGCAGATATGACCCTCTCTTGAAAGATCAGGATGATGACCCTCCGATAGGATTTTGACATGCGCATGCAAATTATGCAGATGGTGGACTTTCTAAGCAGGGTGATATTATAATATCAACATGATATTATAATATCAGGTTAGACTCAAAACATGGTGCTCACGATGCGCACAAGGTCATTTGACGGGTAAAACACACTATCACCTAAGATTGACGTCCGGATATTGCGACTGCATGATTTTTATCGGGTGATAGATCAAGATCATGATGACCTTGACAACATGACTGAGGATAAAAAAAAATGATGATCACTTGCGATTATCAGGTTTGACCAAAACTTTGACTGCTCATAACTTCCTCATATGGACGAATTTTCAAGTGATGTAAAAGGCAAACCTGCATGGAATTTCAAGCTCTTTCTAAATATGAGGTCATAGAAACAAAATATGAACTTTGACAAACTGACCTCATATGATGATGACCAACCTCATCGAATATCATGATGATGATGCACCTGACTCATTTTTACCAAACCGCCAGAAAATAGACAACACAAGCCAAGCCAAAAGTTGGGTCCCTGTTTTCATAAGTTAAAATGGGGCGTGTTGTGTAACCACACAACAACTTGCCACCAAAGAAAACAAACAAATTCCAATGATTCAAGTGATATGATCATATTCATTTATAGTATTCTAATTCTTTCTAAGTAAAATCATCATGATCTTTGAATGATAAAGTTTCATCAAGGTAACAGTGCTAACAAAGGATCATGTGTATGCATATGATTAATTATCCTCATCTTGAAAGCAAGTTGAAAAATATAAGTAACTGGTGTTAAACTACATAGTTGGAGATCATCCCTCATAACCAACCTGGATAGAGCCTTGCTGCCAGCAGGCATTCATAGCCCCGGCAAGGTTATCTATACAATCTCCCTAAGTAGAGCCCCACTGCCAGCAGGCATCTATAGCCCTGGTAGAGTTACTTAGATGGCCTAAGTTTATTGTTTATATATATATATATCTGATATCATCATGTCAGCTCATTTGTACAAGGTATGGTCACTTGCAGCTTTAGGTTGGAGATTGTATTGGTAGCAAGGGAGTCCCTTTAGATTTTTCACTTAACACCTATACTCATATCTTCAACAAGCCCAAGGCTGTTAGGTGTTTCATTGTGTTTGATTCACTTTGGACAAGAAAAGGCACCTGATGAAAAGATATTATAAAACCTGATCCTGAATATTTATCAGAATGAATTACAATCTATATCTAAATCTGATCTCATCACTTGAATCCTAACAATTTAGTTATTTTCTTAGGTGATGAAGTGCATCATCTTGACTTACCAAAACAAAAACTCAACCAAAACAACACAAAACAGAAGAAACACTATACAAACAACTAACCTACAAAAAAGAAACAACAGAAACAGAACAAGAAAGCAAAACAAGCAGACTGTACAAACAACTAACCTACAAAATTATATACAAACTGCTACTAGGTAAACAAAAACCAGAAAAGGACCCAAATACACCTGTATTTGCATACTTCTTTTGATTGTGCAGGAGTCTTAGGGTATCAGTTATGGTTCTCAACCTAGCAAATTTATCTTTATATTCTGAAAAATATTCTGGTATTCTGAATTCACTGTATTCAACAGAATGACTCTTGATGATCAGCAACTGAGGAAGCTCATCATGTTCATGATTAATCCATATGCATGTCTTATCTCCTGAATTTCCATAATCAAAATAGTAATCAACATCATTTACTGTGGAAAGGAGAAATACAACCTGGTGTATTTCTGATTTTGTTGGACATGCTTCTTCATTGGCAGCTGATCTTCCATTTGTCATTATATTTTCACTGCTTGGCTCGGTGTCTGGTCTCTCTTCAAATTGAAGGATGTATGACTCTTGATGTATTAATTCTTCATCTTTATCCAACTTTGTCCCTTCATTCTGGATGTTCAATTTATCCTCTAGTTCAGGAAACTTCTCAATATTTTCTTCAATTTCCTGCACATCAGCATCTAAATAAGTATCTTTATTATCATAACCTGATATATAGAAATTTATCCCTTCTAAATCATTTGACTGTAAAAGAGAAACAACTTTCACTTGATAAGGACACTCCCTTGTTTCATTCTCAAAATATTTCTGGAGTGACGTCTGATTATGCATAACAACTCCAAAGTCTTCTACATCTTCATCTTTCAGGAATTGTTCATTAAATAATTCACATCTTCTATCTAGTAGAGGATCTGGTTCCATTAACCTGCAACATTCTTGCATTTGATCATTTAATTCAACCCAGTTAGGTAGTAAATCAGCATTTATTTTCTTCTCTATGACTCCCTGAGTTACCACTATAGGAACTTCATCATCAGCAGGAGTGCATTTAAATTGTTCTACTATTTGTTTACACTTCTCTTTACCATAGAATGACTCCAGGAAAGACGTTTCATCTTCTTTATCAAAAGTATTAGGATCAGAATCACAAATATTATCCTGATGAGTGGTTTCTTCTCTAAAATTTTCACAAGATTCATACCTGCATACTGACTGATCCTTACTTGTATTAGGAAGTAGAGAACTCCTATCAATGTCACCATAAAATGAATCAAGGAAAGATGTTTCCTCTTCATTACCTTTTGGAACCGACTCAGCCACTGTATTTTCTAGAATCTTTTTCAACATGATCAAGCAGGCGTAACAATCCCTTTCTGAATGCTCTTCATCATGTAATTTGCACCAGCTTTCAATCAGAACATCATCAGTGGATAAACCTAATATTTGACTACACTGTACATTTCTGGACAAGTATAATTCAAAATCCTCAGATCGGTCCACTTCAGTGTCTGGACAACTAATAACTTCTGGTGCTGCATCTGCTTGTTGCTCCAGAATTTCTTCATTTTCCTGCCAGACCTCTTCATTTTCCTGGCAAATTTCGGCCCTGAACACATCCGGGAAGAATATTAGTCCTTTCAAGTATAAATCCAACCTTGTAAGGAAAGTTAAACAATTAATTTCACTGTGTTCCACAGTCTGGTGTATCCTGCAACAGGTAGATAAACCAAAGTTAGACAAACTGTGAGGGTAAAGTTGCCTACTCAAAGTTTCTTGAAATAAAAGAATGTTAACTTGACAGTTGCCTTCATATACATCCATCAAAATGAGACTCTATTTTTCAATTTTTTAGTATTTTGAAATTTTAAGGAGATCCATCATATCTCAGGATAAAACTTGAAAGCTCAGAAAATCAAACAAATATTTGAGGCTTTGGGCTAGATCTTTGCAAAGGTGCAACCAAAACATTTCAGATAAGAGATATTTGCAGACATTTAACTGAAATGCTAAAATATTTATGCAATATTTGTAGAAATCCAAAAATTCACAGCTCAGGCCCTCCTTCTGTTGATGATGCTGCCCTCCTTCTAGCGCCAATTTATGTTGATCATGATGTTGGTCATTCACAAGCATAGAATAAAAGTTACACAACAACCTTTACTCATCTTGAAAGATACGATGAACTCACAGAATTCATGATCTCAAGTCTCCGTTGATTAGGTCTTAATCTACTGACATTACTCAGTGGTTGATGTGTGTTGTTGTTTTCCATTCAGGGGCCTTACGTGTTTCTGCAAAGTTCATCATCATTTCTTCAAATATCCTGCTCTATATGTCTGCTCTGCATAAATCTTCAATAATTCTACCTCTGCACTGTGAATTTAGTCAAATAATGTGCCTACAGGCTGATATTTGCATGATTTCTACCATTATTTGCAATTCTTTGCATGATATTTTCAATACTACATGCATTTAACTCAAATATGCTAATGATTTTCAGTTACCTATGGGATTTCAGCATATTTCTCTGTTGTTTGCTTGTTATTTATCATGATTTGCAGTTATGATGATGAATTTATGAAATTAAAAAAAAGGAAAAGGGTTAAAGAATGAGATTCCCAAAACTACTTGACTTAGATCACTGATCCACATACTAGCTCCCATACTTGCAATGAAAAGAAGGAAACTAGAATCATACTTCACCAGGACATTCCACAAATCCGCATGATCCAGTGCAAATCTTCAAAGGAAAAGTTGACAACAACATGTAATGAAATGAAAGCGCTTCTAGTTGAACACATCATTCACCAGTACATATCCAGAAATCAACAGGAAGATTACGTAAAATTTACAATCAGGATGTAATCTGAAACTTCATATCCATTCAGTATGCTCAAGAACAGGTACATTTACAGTGATCTGAAGAAAGAACCTTGACATTTCAAAAATTCTATCCTCATTAGTCTCAGTAATCTGATCTCCTAATTGACTCTACAGTAATCGGCCTTATCGCCAGATATTCCCATGTCCATTACAGCTCAGGATCTGGCTCTTATATAGAACAAATGCTAGAAAACAGTTACAATGATCCAAGGATCAGGATCCTCTCATAATAATCAACAGTCCAGATGAAAAGCACATGCTTCGCCAGTTGGCAAATGTACAGCTGGCACAGAATATTCCAGCATCTTTGATTTGATTCGGTCTCCAGCTGGCAAATAGCATATTTGACAATATCCTCCTCATTTCTGGTTCATGTTGCCTCCTTGTGCAACTTTGTAATTATCAGCTTCAGCTCTAACAACATCATGACTTCCTGCAAGTAAACAGACAAACATTAAGTTCATCATCATGTGGATAAACAATAGGAAGTTAAACATTTTATTAAACATGCCTCAAAATGTGCAGCTACAGGCAATCAGGCTCCAAATATGATCATGTATGTATCGGCGTGACTACACACGGTCAGGATGACAAATTTTACATTAGGCCGACGGCTAAACTTATACCGACGCCAAAAATCATGATGATGTCCTTCCATCAGGAAGACATGTTCTATCGGCGAGAAAAATCCAGACTTGGCCGATAGCAAGACTTAAAACTTTCGTCTGCATGATATTTTGGAAATATGATGCTCCCCCTTCCGAATGTCCAGATGACGTCACCGTCATGTTTTGCTTCTGTATATTGGGGAAAAGAAAGACATCATCATCATCATCATTTCGAAGAAAAATAGGAGGATATGAAATATGATCCTGCTGCTGAGGAAAGGAATATGATGGTGACATCATCGTCATATTCGGGCTTCATTAAAATGCAAAAGATGACGTCACCGTCATGTTCAGTTAAGATCAGGGGATAAATGTAATATCGGGTCACCTTAGGAAGATGATTAGGTGGTGAATGTAATATGACCTCTTTGCGGCCAAGGTAACGCTCTCGAAAGATCAGGATGATGACGATCATCAGGATATCCGAGGCTTTTGTTAAACTTAGAACATGACGTCATCGTCATATTCACGAACCGGGTCATGTTTTGGAAAATATCCTGCCGAAGGGAAATGTGATGATGATGTCCTCCTAATATTTGCTTCTTCATTTATCAGATCGAGATGACGTTATCAGGATATTTGCAAAAGGTCATATTTCTCGGCAGGAGGACATTACAAAATATCGGGTAGACAAACAAGATCATGATGATCTTGACAACATGATAGGATAAAAATATGATGATCCTCCTCATCGAATATTATGATAACGTAACCATCATATTCTGTCTTCGAAGCACGAGGATGAGGAGAGGTCATCATCAGGTTAGCGCTAGGGTGATATTTAAAATATGATCATGCTAAGGAATGGAATATCACCCTCCCTTAAAAGATCAGGATGATCATCATGATCATGCAAAAGGAAATCAGGAGGATATGATGACGTCCTCATCATATTAGCGAATATCAGCAAATATGACCCTCTCTTGAAAGATCAGGATGATGACCCTCCGATAGGATTTTGACATGCGCATGCAAATTATGCCGATGGTGGACTTTCTAAGCAGGGTGATATTATAATATCAGCATGATATTATAATATCAGGTTACACTCAAAACATGGTGCTCACGATGCGCACAAGGTCATTTGACGGGTAAAACACACTATCACCTAAGATTGACGTCTGAATATTGCGACTGCATGATTTTTATCGGGTGATAGATCAAGATCATGATGACCTTGACAACATGACTGAGGATAAAAAAAAATGATGATCACTTGCGATTATCAGGTTTGACCAAAACTTTGACTGCTCATAACTTCCTCATATGGACGAATTTTCAAGTGATGTAAAAGGCAAACCTGCATGGGATTTCAAGCTCTTTCTAAATATGAGGTCATAGAAACAAAATATGAACTTTGACAAACTGACCTCATATGATGATGACCAACCTCATCGAATATCATGATGATGATGCACCTAACTCATTTTTACCAAACCGCCAGAAAACAGACAACACAAGCCAAGCCAAAAGTTGGGTCCCTGTTTTGATAAGTTAAAATGGGGCGTGTTGTGTAACCACACAACAGGATTAGGGTTGAGGGTTGAGGTATTAGGGTTGAGGGTTGAGGGATTAGGGTTTAAAGTATAGTGTCAAGGGTTGAGGGTTTATTAATAGTGTTTAGGGTTGAGGGTTGATGGATTAGGTTTTAGGGTTGATGGATTAGGGTTTAAGGTATAGTGTTGAGGGTTGAGGGTTTGGGGTTGACAGATTAGGGTTTAGGGTTGACAGATTAGTGTTTAATGTCAAGGTTAGGGTAAGAGTGTCGAGGGTAGAGGGATTAGGGATAGGGTTTAGGGTTGAAGGTTTAAGAATTGAGGGTTGAGGCTTTGGGGATGAGGGTTTAAGGCTTAAGATATAGTGTCAAGCGTTGAGGGTATAGGGATAGGGTTTAAGTTTTAAGGGTTAAGGGATAGGGATTAGGGTTTAAGGTATAGTGTTGAGGGTTGATGATTTAGGGATAGGGTTTAGGTTTGAGGGATTAGGGATTACGGTTGATGAATTAGGGTTTGATGTTTAGAGTTGAGTGTTGAGGGTTGACAGTTGACGGTTGAGTGTTGAGGTTGAGGGATAGGGTTAATGGTCAAGGGATTAGGGTTAAATAAGAGTGTCGAGGGTAGAGGGATTAGGGTTTAAGGTATAGTATCAAGCCTGTTGAGGATCTAGGAATAGGGATAGCATTTAGGGTTTAGGGATGAGGGATTAGAGTTGAGGGATGACGGATGACGGATTAGGGTTGAGGGTTGAGGGATTAGGGTTTAGGGACAAGGTTTAGGGTTAGGGTTGAGGGATTAGGGTTTAAGGTATAGTGTTGAGGGTTTAGGCATAGGGTTTAGGGTTTAGGGTTGAGGGATTATGGTTTAAGTTATAGTGTTGAGGGTTTAGGGTTTAGGGATAGGATTTAGGGTTGAGGGATTAGGGTTTAGGGTTGACGGATTAGGGTTTAGGGTTGACAGATTAGGGTTTAATGTTGAGAGTTGAGGGTTGAGGGTTGAGGGTTTAGGGTAGGGTTGATGGTCAAGGGATTAGGGTTAAAGTAGAGTGTTGAGGGTAGAGGGATTAGGGATAGGGTTTAGGGTTGAAGGTTTAACGATTGAGGGTTGAGGCTTTATGGCTAAGGGTTAAGGGATTGGGGTTTAAAATATAGGGTTGAGCATCGAGGGTTTATGGATAGGTTTTAGGGTTTAATTATTAAGGGTTAAGGGTTAAGGGATAGTGTTTAGGGTTTAATTATTAAGGGTTAAGGGTTAAGGGATAGTGTTTACGGTTTAGGGATAAGGGACTAGGGTTTAAGGTATAGTATCGAGGGTTGAGGGCTTAGGAATAGGGATAGAGTTTAGGGTTTGGGGATGAGGGATTAGGGTTGAGGGTTGAGGTATTAGGGTTGAGGGTTGAGGGATTAGGGTTTAAGGTCTAGTGTCAAGGGTTGAGGGTTTATTAATAGTGTTTAGGGTTGAAGGTTGATGGATTAGGTTTTAGGGTTGATGGATTAGGGTTTAAGGTATAGTGTTGAGGGTTGAGGGTTTGGGGTTGAAAGATTAGGGTTTAGGGTTGACAGATTAGTGTTTAATGTCAAGGTTAGGGTTAGAGTGTCGAGGGTAGAGGGATTAGGGATAGGGTATAGGGTTGAAGGTTTAAGAATTGAGGGTTGAGGCTTTAGGGATGAGGGTTTAAGGCTTAAGATATAGTGTCAAGTGTTGAGGGTATAGGGATAGGGTTTAAGTTTTAAGGGTTAAGGGATAGGGATTAGGGTTTAAGGTATAGTGTTGAGGGTTGATGATTTAGGGATAGGGTTTAGGTTTGAGGGATTAGGGTTTACGGTTGATGAATTAGGGTTTAATGTTTAGAGTTGAGTGTTGAGGGTTGAGGTTGACAGTTGAGGGTTGAGGTTGAGGGATAGGGTTAATGCTCAAGGGATTAGGGTTAAATAAGAGTGTCGAGGGTAGAGGGATTAGGGTTTAAGGTATAGTATCGAGCCTATTGAGGGTCTAGGAATAGGCATAGCATTTAGGGTTTAGGGATGAGGGATTAGAGTTGAAGGATGACAGATGACAGATTAGGGTTGAGGGTTGAGGGATTAGGGTTTAGGGACAAGGTTTAGGGTTTGGGTTGAGGGATTAGGGTTTAAGGTATAGTGTTGAGGGTTTAGGGATAGGGTTTAGGGTTGAGGGATTAGAGTGAAGGGTTGAGGGATTAGGATTTGATGTTGAGGGTTGAGGGTTTAGGGATAAGGGTTAGGGTTTAGGGTTGAGGGATTATGGTTTAAGGTATAGTGTTGAGGGTTTAGGGTTTAGGGATAGGATTTAGGGTTGAGGGATTAGGGTTTAGGGTTGACGGATTAGGGTTTAGGGTTGACAGATTAGGGTTTAATGTTGAGAGTTGAGGGTTGAGGGTTGAGGGTTTAGGGATAGGGTTGATGGTCAAGGAATTAGGGTTAAAGTAGAATGTTGAGGGTAGAGGGATTAGGGATAGGGTTTAGGGTTGAAGGTTTAATGATTGAGGGTTGAGGCTTTATGGCTGAGGGTTAAGGGATTGGGTTTTAAAATATAGTGTTGAGCATCGAGGGTTTATGGATAGGTTTTAGGGTTTAATTTTTAAGGGTTAAGGGTTGAGGGATAGTGTTTAGGGTTTAGGGATAAGGGATTAGGGTTTAAGGTATAGTATCGAGGGTTGAGGGTTTAGGAATAGGGATAGAGTTTAGGGTTTGGGAATGAGGGATTAGGGTTGAGGGTTGAGGTATTAGGGTTGAGGGTTGAGGGATTAGGGTTTAAAGTATAGTGTCAAGGGTTGAGGGTTTATTAATAGTGTTTAGGGTTGAGGGTTGATGGATTAGGTTTTAGGGTTGATGGATTAGGGTTTAAGGTATAGTGTTGAGGGTTGAGGGTTTAGGGTTGACAGATTAGGGTTTAGGGTTGACAGATTAGTGTTTAATGTCAAGGTTAGGGTTAGAGTGTCGAGGGTAGAGGGATTAGGGATAGGGTTTAGGGTTGAAGGTTTAAGAATTGAGGGTTGAGGCTTTAGGGATGAGGGTTTAAGGCTTAAGATATAGTGTCAAGTGTTGAGGGTATAGGGATAGGGTTTAAGTTTTAAGGGTTAAGGGATAGGGATTAGGGTTTAAGGTATAGTGTTAAGGGTTGATGATTTAGGGATAGGGTTTAGGTTTGAGGGATTAGGGTTTACGGTTGACGAATTAGGGTTTAATGTTTAGAGTTGAGTGTTGAGGGTTGAGGGTTGATGGTTAAGGGTTGAGGTTGAGGGATAGGGTTAATGGTCAAGGGATTAGGGTTAAATAAGAGTGTCGAGGGTAGAGGGATTAGGGTTTAAGGTATAGTATTGAGCCTGTTGAGGGTCCAGGAATAGGGATAGCATTTAGGGTTTAGGGATGAGGGATGAGAGTTGAGGGATGACGAATGACGGATTAGGGTTGAGGGTTGAGGGATTAGGGTTTAGGGACAAGGTTTAGGGTTCAGGTTGAGGGATTAGTGTTTAAAGTATAGTGTTGAGGGTTTAGGGATAGGGTTTAGGGTTGAGGGATTAGAGTGAAGGGTTGAGGGATTAGGATTTGATGTTGAGGGTTGAGGGTTTAGGGTTTAGGGTTTAGGGATAGGGTTGAGAGTTGAGGGATCAGAGTTAAGGGTTGAGGGATTAGGGTTTGACGTCGAGGGTTGAGGGTTGAGGTTTGAGGGTTAAGGGTTTAGGGATAGGGTTGAGGTTCAAGGGATTAGGGTTAAAGTAGAGTGTGGAGGGTGTAAGGATTAGGGATAGGGTTGGAGGGTTTAGGGATAAGGGATTAGGGTTTAAGGTATAGTATTGATTCTGTTGAGGGTTTAGGAATAGGGATAGCATTTAGGGTTTAGGGATGAGGGATTAGAGTTGAGGGATGATGGATTAGGGTTGAGGGTTGAGGGATTAGGGTTCAGGGATAAGGTTTAGGGTTGAGGGATTAGGGTTTAAGGTATAGTTTTGAGGGTTGAGGGTTTAGGATTAGAGTTTAGGGTTGACAAATTAGCATTTAATGTCAAGGTTAGGGTTAGAGTGTCAAGGGTAGAGGGATTAGGGATAGGGTTTAGGGTTGAAGGTTTAAGGATTAAGGGTTGAGGCTTTAAGGATGAGGGTTTAAGGCTTAAGATATAGTGTCAAGTGTTGAGGGTGTAGGGATAGGGTTTAAGTTTTAAGGGTTAAGGGTTGAGGGATAGGGATTAGGGTTTAAGGTATAGTGTTGAGGGTTGATGGTTTAGGGATAGGGTTTAGGTTTGAGGGATTAGGGTTTAGGGTTGATGAATTAGGGTTTAATGTTGAGAGTTGAGGGTTGAGGGTTGAGGTTGAGGGATAGGGTTAATGGTCAACGGATTAGGGTTTAAGGTATAGTATCGAGCCTGTTGAGGGTCTAGGAATAGGGATAGCGTTTAGGGTTTAGGGATGAGGGATTAGAGTTAAGGGATGATGGATGATGGATTAGGGTTGAGGGTTGAGGGATTAGGGTTTAGGGACAAGGTTTAGGGTTAGGGTTGAGGGATTAGGGTTTAAGGTATAGTGTTGAGGGTTTAGGGTTGAGGGATTAGAGTGAAGGGTTGAGGGATTAGGATTTGACGTTGAGGGTTGAGGGTTTAGTGTTTAGGGTTTAGGGTTAGGGTTGAGAGTTGAGGGATCAGAGTTAAGGGTTGAGGGATTAGGGTTTGATGTCGAGGGTTAAGGGTTGAGGTTCGAGGGTCAAGGGTTTAGGGATAGGGTTGAGGTTCAAGGGATTAGGGTTAAAGTAGAGTGTGGAGGGTGTAAGGATTAGGGATAGGGTTGGAGGGTTTAGGGATAAGGGATTAGGGTTTAAGTTATAGTATTGAGTCTATTGAGGGTTTAGGAATAGGGATAGCATTTAGGGTTTAGGGATTAGGGATTAGAGTTGAGGGATGATGGATTAGGGTTGAGGGTTGAGGGATTAGGGTTTGGGGTTTAAGGGGGAGGTATATTGTTATGAAATAGGCAAATAATCTCCCATTGTTTACTGGCTCTATCCACAAGAACTACTAAACTATACCTTAAACCCTAATCCCTCAACCCTAAACTTTCAACCCTAAACCCTATCCCTTATCCCTCTACCCTCAACACTCTACCTTAACCCTAATCCCTCAACCCTTAACCCTAAACGCTATCCCTAAAGCCTCAACCCTAAACCCTAATCCCTCAAGGTCCTAAACTCTAATCCCTTATCCCCAAACTCTAAATCCTATCCCTAAATGCTCAACCCTTAACGTTAAACCTTAATCACTCAATCCTTATCCACCCCTCTCCTCCCCTATCTGGCTCACTCCCATCTCTACCCTCCTCTACCCTTGACACTATACATACATACATATAGGCATACATAGATACATACATACATATAGGCATACATAAATACATACATACATATAGGCATACATACATACATACATATAGGCATACATACATACATGATTAATAGCCTTAAACATAAAAAAATTTAAGTTTAACATAACGTGCTCGCGTTATTTAAAACATGAAAAATAGCACAAACTTTTGTGGAGAAGGAAAAATGCAAATAAAAGAATAACACGAGCGCGTTATAATGCACTCACGTTATAACACGCTCGTGTTATAATGCGCTCATGTTATGGCTTGGTTTTGATGAGCCTAAGGCTCGTCATTACCAAGCCATAATGCGAGCGCGTTATAACGTGCTCGCGTTTTGACCTATTTTTTTTAAAAATTAATTTGGCCACTTTTTGGACCCCCATCTTCTTTCACTTACCCCTTTGCAAGGTGTGAAATAAAACTACGGTAGAATGCGGACCAAAATATAGAAACTACTTCTAACTGAAAGTTGCCTGAACTAAACTGGAAAATGAAAAGAAACAAGCTAAACTGCAAACAAACTAAAATGCAAATGTCTTTGGTTGATGCAAGATTGCTCTTGAACCAAGGATACTCCTCCATCATCTCTTAGGGTTCTATTCTTAATTGAATTCCTTAATGATGTTTTGTATGTATTCCTCAAATGAAATATTCTCTCATTTTATATCTTAAGTTTGAGGGAATCACACTTTTTCTACTTCACTAGTTACAACTCTTCATTATTACATAAGTTAATTTTTTAGTTCTTCTTATCCCAAGAAGCGTTTGACCAATAAAGCTTTGATAGGTTTGGAATTTACTTAAAGTAATCTTAAACACACATAGAGTAAACTTGTTAAGAAATATTAGACATGATGCAAACACATAGATATAGGTAATACATGAAGTGTATGTGATATACAAAGTATATACGTAGGACACAAAGCATGAAGCATATGTAATATATGAAGTATACACATAAGTACATGTGAAGCATGAAGCATACATGTAAATACATGTAACACATGAAGTATATTTAAGACACAAAACATATACGCAATGCACGAAGTATGCATAAATACACGTAATACATGAAGCATGAAGCATACACATAATACACGAAGTATATGCATAAGTAAATGTAATATAAGAATCATGAAGCATACAAAGTATACACATAAATACATGTAATACAAGAGGCATAAAGTATACACGTAATACACAAATTATATGCATAAACACATGTAATACAAGAAACATGAAGCATACAAGTAATACACAAGTATACGCATAAATACATGTAATACAAGAAGCATGAAGGATACACATAATACACAAAGTATATGCATAAACACATGTAATACAAGAAGCATGAAGTATACAAGTAATACACATGTATACACATAAATACATGTAATACAAGAAGCATGCGAAGTATATATGTAATACATAAAGTATACGCATAAATACATGTAATACATGTTGACAAGAGACACTATATGGATTCATGGTTGTTGTCATTGATGGCAACAAAGGTCATCCCACATATCCGCAAGTCATGATGTGTCTCTACCAGAAGTCAGAATAAAGATTGTTGTGGTCCGGTGAACAAGAACAGAGCATGTGGCAAGGTCCGACAGATTGGTCCGGATCTCTCAGAGGAAGTGTCTTGGTGCAGTGCGGATTTGGGGAAGTCAAGAGGACTACCTTGAGTGGTATATTCGAAGGATTTAGCCTCCGGTGATGGACAAGGAAAAAGATATGAATAGTTGAGTACCGGATTCCTGAGAGATAGTGAAAATAGAGGAAGAACTGACTGACAGAGTATCAGACTACTTTCTGGATGTGTTACTATTGATGATAAAGGTTGTGAAGGCATGAATCATGTTTGGCCGACATGATTAATGATATCTACAAGTATATGCTTGATCCGCATTGCTTGGTGAGCAAGGATTCAACCGACAGAACAGAGTTTGTAAGAAACTAGACTGTTCCGGATGCCGACTAGAAAGGTGATGAAATTACTTGTGCGGATATATATAGAGGATGGATTTAGTTGTGAAGGGTGTGACTATGTCAAGAATATATGCGAAGAAGAGCAGAACAGAGCAGAAGTACCAAGACAGATCCAGTATGTGAAAGGATAGCAGAATAAAGAACAGAGAAAAGATGAAGTGCAGCAGATCAGTGTACTGAGCCTAACCGGAACTAAACTCCAGCATATGCAGATGCTTCCAATCAGTTCAAGACTGTGATTCTTATCACTTTGTAGACAGTGTGTCTTCTTGTAGGCAGTGGGCCTCTTGTGAGCAGTGTGCTCGGGCAGTGAGCCCTAATTGGCAAGTGCCATTTTGTAATTTCCTATTCTTCTAACAGAGAATAATTTTGGGTTAATCACCCCGTGGTTTTCTCCCTTAACAGGGTTTCCACGTCAAAAATACTGTGTCATGTGTTTCTTATTTCATGGTAATGTTTTTGTGTTTGATTCAATGCTGCATTAATTAATAATAAAGTTCAAAAAGGAAATAATTAGGATAACTGATTCACCCCCCCCCCTCTCAGTTATCAACAATTGGTATCAGAGCTAAGTTCCTCCTAATAGAGCCTAACAGCTTGAGGAAGATCTGGGAGTTCAAATGGATGCATATGGTTTAAGAGAGCAACTCAAGACTGCCCTTGAGGATCTTGAACAGTCAAATTCTGAAGTCAATGAATTAAAGGAAAGACTCAAACAGGCTGATGAATTCATGAGAGAATTAAAAGACAAATTAAGTCTCTCTATGAAAAAGAGAAAGGAGCTGCTCCAACAGTTGGCAAGACAAAGTGAAGAAAGCAATACAAATGAAGAATTGACTGAGCAAACCAAGTTATGTGAAAAGTTATCAAAAGAAGTCATTATGTTAAGACATGAAATGGAATCAGGAACTATAAAGTTTACTCAAGAGATTGAAGAAAAAAGAAAGGCTGAAGACAATCTAAAACAATCTCTTAAAGAAAAATCAAAAGAATGCCACCAGATGGACAGGATTATCAGACATCTTGAATCTGATCTTGAAGATGCCAAAGATAATGAAGAAAAACTTGAGGATCAAATTGCCTCTCTCAAAAGAGACCTTCAAACAGCAAATGAATATAAAGAGAAATTCAAGATAAGTTCTGCTCAACTTGAAGTTCTTCTTGGAAGTCAAAAAGGGACAGATGACAAGTATGGTTTGGGATATGAGAAAGGAGAAAGCTCCGAATCCGGTCAAAAGAATTTTGCATCAGAAAATCCAAGAAACATGCCTAGAAGACCTCCGGTAAGAGAGCCCAATGCTCAAAGATATTCATCTTTCAATGGATACTGCCACAGCTGCAACCACTTTGGTCACAAAGCTAATCAGTGCAGAAAGAGAATGAATCAGATTAATTCATCCTTCTCCGGACAGTGCTTCAACTGCAAAAGGTATGGACACAAATCCCATGAATGCAGAAATATGCAAGTAAACAAATCATTCAAAGGTAGATGCTTTACATGCAATAGAGTAGGTCATATGGCTAATCAATGTAGATCAAGAGGATATCAGTCAATTATGCAAAGAAATGTTATTTGCCAAATCTGTAATAGGTCCGGTCATAATGCTAAAGTCTGCAGAAGCAAGAATCAGGACAAAAGAGGTCCGGTGTATAATCAGAATCAAGACAAGGGTAAACAAAAGATGAATGCGGATGAAGTTAGGAATCAGATGAGCAAGATTTGGGTGAAGAAAAGTTCAGAGAATGTAGAGGTTGGATCCGCACCAGACTCTGGTGCTGATATTTCTTCCAGAAATTAAAAAGTTAGCTCTGGCTCAGGGGGAGACTCAAAGAAAATCCTGTTCCCCCAGCCAATTAAGTGGTGCCTGCTGTGGCACAAGATGCGGAGTAAAAGGTTTAAAGATATAAGTCTTGAGATGATCCAAATAAGATTTCAGAGGTCCACATGGAGTTATGAAGAAGTTGTGATCGATCAAGTAAGACCGGTTCCGGGAGATGCTTCGGTATGACAGAGGATTACAAAAAGGTCTGGAGAGATCCGGAAGTGCACTATCTTATTCTGCGGATTGGACAGAGTGTTTGGGATGTTCTTGTAATGTGTCACCTCGATTTATTCATGATTGAAAGATCCGGATGATGTTCACAGATCAGGACTGATCCAGGATACTCCAAGCTATCCGGACAAGGCAAACTGGAATAATATAGGTGAAGCATTTATTGCAAACAGATATTAGGGTTTGCGGAGCAATATAAGGGATTTCTCAAAAATCATTTGCTCATTCTGCACTCAAGAAGAAGCGAAAAGTGGAGCTCTGCAACAAAATTCATCAAGCACACCAAAGATCTCCTGCCAAAGTCATTGCATAAAGAAATCAATCCCACCACTCCGTGCAAACTGAAGGCGCATAAGGTATTCTCCGTTTTTCATTATCTCACTGCAAATCTTTGAAGAATGGCTACTCCAAATATAGTTAAGATCTCTGATAGACCTCGTCCCACATTCAAGAAACATCCTTACAAATCATTGGAGGTAGATCCACTAGGAGCCTTCTCTAGTGTTCCTCATGGTGTATTGCATACGGAAGATATTAGGGTTTACATCCATGCGAATCTTGAAGACTTTGGAGAATCAAAGCTGATGGATATCTATCACAAACAATTGATAGATGACTCCTTTGAGATCAAACCTCAGTACAAAGCCATCCGGGACAAACACTTTGCACAGTGCATTCATTTCCCCTGTTTTGAAGAAGATGAATGGGTCCGGTATGTACTAAGTAGAGTACATGACAACTTCCTATGGTTGAACCAGCCCTTCAAGATCACCAAAGATGCAATTAGGGCTGTAACCGGTCTGCACTCATCCGGTGGATTACCTGTTCTCAAGTCTGTCAAAAATCAGACAGTTAGTGATGCAACCGGATCCAAGTTTGACAAGAGAGCTATGACAGTTGATGACATCACTGAACCAAATGTCAAATTTGCAGCTATGATAATTGGTTACAAAATCTATCATTCCAGTAGGGAAAATTCAGTACCAGGAACTGCAATCTACACAGCTTATCAAATGTTAAAGGAGAATGTAGACTATGACTTGTGTGAGCTTCTTGTGAACCAACTCTTTGAAAATCTGCAGAAGATCAAGAAGGACAAGAAAAACTCCTTCAAGTATGGCAATCTGATCCTTTGTCTCTTCTTTTACTACATGAATGAGCTTCCCAGATCCAGTGGATGGATATGGCAGAATGACAGACCGGTTGCCATCCAAATCAGAGACTATTTGCATGGACTTGGGGATGCTAAAGCAAGAAATACAGCTCTATGGGGATACTTCAAGAACTTCCAAAGCATGATGCATGCAAGAGAAAGAATACCCCAATCCCTTGTTGAAAAATACAAAGACACAGTATGCTTCATGGTAGAAACAGATCAGTGTCTAATGGAGGCAGTGGAGCCAAGGACTGTTTGGATCATGCCCATGGGGTATGAAGTGGATGAACAGATAGTAGAGCTGCATGTTCAACACATGCTAAGCCAGCCCAAAGATCCTAAGGCAGAAAGGTTTGGAACCTTTGAGGAACTGAGTGTAAAGATACATGTAGAACTCAGGGAACCGGAGATAAAGAGGAAGGTAAGAAAAGAAGTTGAGCATATTGCTCAAGGCCTAGGCATCTCAAAAGAGGCACTAGATGCCAGCCGGGAAAAGAGGAGAAAGGCTGAGGAAGAAGAGAAAAATAAAGAAAGTGTTCCGGTTGAAACTCCCACCCAGACCAGATCATCAAAAAGATCTGCACCTCCCACAACCAAAAGTTCAAAACTGGAAGTCCAGGCATCCGGTAAAAGATCCAAGACAAAAGCCACAAGGGCTTATGAAAGCCAAAAGGATGAAGAGGAAACAGAGTCAGATGAGGGAGTAAAAGAAATAAAGAAGCAGAAGAAGAAAGGATCCGGTAAACCCTCCACAGGCCAAGACAAGGATGAAATGGTAGAGGTATCTGTTGAAAAGCCCACTCTGTCTCTAGAGAGTGTAATCAAGTTGGTCACGGTGGATGGAAACCTTCAACCAATGACTGAATTTTATGATGACTACAGTGAGGCTGACCAAAAGATTCTGCAGGAAGCCACAGTCAAATATCTGAACATATACAATAAGGCTTTCATTGAGATCATATCTCTTATTCCTAAAAGCCTAGAAAAGGAATTAGAAATAAGAAAGAATAATGCTCATGCAAAAGATCTTGAGATCCAGGAGCAGATAGCTATTCAGCTATATCCTCAAATTGATCCCAAGACAATGAACATAATCTTCAAAGACTGCAAAGATGAGTTCAAAAGTAAAGCCAGGATGAATCAACTCATGCTTGGTGAGACTGACAAAGTGGCCCAAGAGACAGAAGAGATCCTCCGGAAGGCCTTCAAAAGGTTCAATATTCCTGTTGTAGAGGACTTAGGTGCAGAAACAGCTGCGGATTTGGAATCATCTGTTCCGGAAGAAGTGGGCCCTGAACAGACAAACATCTCTCCTCCAGTTTCCCCTACAGTCTCCAAATCCAAAGAAGAAGAGAAATTACAGGAGAAGGAAGCAGGGGTGAAAGATAAAGAGGTTGACAGTTCCAAGACTGCAGAAGAAAAGAAACATCTGTCTCCGGCAAGAGACACTGCACAAACTGTTCAACAATTTTTGAGCAAAGCCACTATAGAAATTGATGAACCGGACCTGCTGAAAGGACCATTAGATTTTGACTCTTTGTCACCGGTGCAAACAATGAAAATAGCCTCATTTGCAAATGAGAAAGTCAAAGAGAAGCTGCTGAAATCTCACATGGAAGACTGTGAGCTTATGGAGGTAGCATCTGGAGTGCTAGAAAAGATCATGCCATCCTTTCAAAAGGATCCCACAGCCTCCTCTTTCGGTAATCTCAAAACCTTAGTTAGCAGTGTTAGTACACATTTTGAATCTCTAGAAAAATCTGCTAAAGAAAAGGTCCGGAAGGAATTTTTGGATAAAAGATTTTCAGAAGTATTAGAATTAATCTCTAAAGATAGGAAGATTGTGAGTATTGGAATAAAGAGCTTAGAGAATGCTCTTAAGGATGGCGGTGACATTTACAAATTTTGTATATCCTGGTCAAAGGCAACAGCAGCAATTGATAAGAAAATAAAAGAGGAACAGGACAAGCTACAAAGCTTATCTCAAAGTTTTGATCCTCTCTCTTCCTCCATAATAAATCAAGAATGTCAGACTATTCCAGTCTTGAATGAAATAAAGAATCTTGAGAAGGAAAGGAAGAATATCACTAACCAGATGGGAGAACTTAGAAGGATTATAATCCCTAAGTTGGAAACTATGCATGAGGCCATCAATGATGCTCAGACCACCGCCCAAACAAATGATCCGACAGAGCTCAAGCGGGCAGAAGCTTTTGCATTTTTGTTGAGTGGTCACATTTCAATTTTGGATAGAATGAAGCAAAGTTGGGCTACAGAAATGATCCAATTGCAGACATCCTTTGCAGACATTCTTCAGTATATGTGAGTATGTAAATATGCGGCTATGTATAGAAAATTTTTGAAAATTTTGATGTGCGGACCCTACCCTTTGCCATTGATGTCAAAGGGGGAGTGAGGAGCAGTGAAAAATGAGGAATCCAATTAAGGGGGAGTTCCGGAAATTGTATATAAAGACAGAGCATCAGCAAAGGGGGAGCATAGTGTAAACACTTAGTCATTTTTCACTAAGTGTTGCCATCAATGCCAAAGGGGGAGATTGTTGGCAAGAGACACTATATGGATTCATGGTTGTTGTCATTGATGGCAACAAAGGTCATCCCACATATCCGCAAGTCATGATGTGTCTCTACCGGAAGTCAGAATAAAGATTGTTGTGGTCCGGTGAACAAGAACAGAGCATGTGGCAAGGTCCGACAGATTGGTCCGGATCTCTCAGAAGAAGTGTCTTGGTGCAGTACGGATTTGGGGAAGTCAAGAGGACTACCTTGAGTGGTATATTCCAAGGATTTAGCCTCCGGTGATGGACAAGGAAAAAGATATGAATAGTTGAGTACCGGATTCCTGAGAGACAGTGAAAACAGAGGAAGAACTGACTGACAGAGTATCAGACTACTTTCCGGATGTGTTACTGTTGATGATAAAGGTTGTGAAGGCATGAATCATGTTTGGCCGACATGACTAATGATATCTACAAGTATATGCTTGATCCGCATTGCTTGGTGAGCAAGGATTCAGCCGACAGAACAGAGTTTGTAAGAAACTAGACTGTTCCGGATGCCGACTAGAAAGGTGATGAAATTACTTGTGCGGATATATATAGAGGATGGATTTAGTTGTGAAGGGTGTGACTATGTCAAGAATATATGCGAAGAAGAGCAGAACAGAGCAGAAGTACCAAGACAGATCCGGTATGTGAAAGGATAGCAGAATAAAGAACAGAGAAAAGATGAAGTGCAGCAGATCAGTGTACTGAGCCTAACCGGAACTGAACTCCAGCATATGCAGATGCTTCCAATCAGTTCAAGACTGTGATTCTTATCACTTTGTAGACAGTGTGTCTTCTTGTAGGCAGTGGGCCTCTTGTGAGCAGTGTGCTCGGGCAGTGAGCCCTAATTGGCAAGTGCCATTTTGTAATTTCCTATTCTTCTAACAGAGAATAATTTTGGGTTAATCACCCCGTGGTTTTCTCCCTTAACAGGGTTTCCATGTCAAAAATACTGTGTCATGTGTTTCTTATTTCATGGTAATGTTTTTGTGTTTGATTCAATGCTGCATTAATTAATAAGAAAGTTCAAAAAGGAAATAATTAGGATAACTGATTCACCCCCCCCTCTCAGTTATCAACAATACAAGAAGCTTGAAGCATACAAATAATACACAAGTATACACATAAATACATGTAATACAAGAAGCATGAAGTATACATGTAATACAAAAAGTATATGCATAAACATATGTAATACAAGAAGCATGAAGCATACAAGTAATACACAAGTATACACATAAATACATGTAATACAAGAAGTATGAAGCATACACGTAATACATAAAGTATGAATACACGCAAGTCATGAAGTATACACTCAAATACACGTAAGTCATGAAGTATACACTCGAATACACACAAGTCATGAAGTATATACTTGAGTATAGGTAGCATCAACTATCATTCATAGGAATGAAGGAAGGATGTTCTGACACCAATTGTAATGTCCCTTACCTAATTTTCCCTATAAAATTCAAATGTCACAAGTTAGGGTTAGGGTTTTAGAATTACTGTTGAGGTTATCTTAAAAATTGCATAATTTCTTGTTCTTGAATTCTGCAATCATAACATAGGAAAGACATATATGAAATATAGATATACAAATATAGATCTTTAACCATTAGGGTTAGATAGGATTTTCCTTGAATTCCATTTCATAAACAATATCAATACGGAGAGATCATATATTCATTACTATACAACTAACTTAGTTTGTTACTAATCCTAGACATAGAAATAGATGGTGTCAATAAAGCCTCAACATGGAGATTAGAGAGAAGAATGCTTCCATAGGGTGCCCTTATATATTTCTCCCTTTTAAATGATAGTAGGGTGCCCTACTTGCTATTCTCTGTACATGTCAATGTAAGGATGCCTTTCGCTATTCTCCGTAGTGCATATTTTCTCCCTTCTCTATGTTGACAGTTTATTTCACTAGTTTTATGTATTTCTAGATATGACAGTGATATGCAATAAGTAAATATAATTGATAGTCAATAATGATCTAACCTGATGTATATTCAAGAATAATTCTTATTGATATCCTTTTGGTGTAATAATTTATGACTAAATAATTATCTCTACAGTTGTAGGTTCGAATACTTTCTATTATATTCACTTCCTACCTAGCAATATATTATATCTCTATTGTTGTTATACTTCAAATGTATTTCACTTTCCAAATCTATATAATAGAGCTGCTATTATAATACTCAGAAAGTATTCCTTATTACTTAGAAATTATCTCTTATTTTTCCTGTTTTCTAATCACACAATCTATCACTCTTTATACCATCCTAAATGAGGCATCTTCTATGAAAAGATGTGTCTCAATAAACATTTGTGACTCTTCATAACAGCCACAACTTCACAAATAAATTGTGCCTCTTTGTTTGATCGCTGGTTTTAAAGTCAACACTGCCTTAATGAATACTTTCATATGGTTTGTCTTATTCAAAAATTAAATGGAAACACACATTGATCATTGTCTTTTCATAACTGATTTATCATTCACAAACCCCATAGTATGTTATATTATTTATTATTAACCTTTTGTCTTTATTATGGAGCATTGTCTTATAGTAAGTCGGCTATAATAGAATAAAATCTCTAGAAAATATATTGATTTTTTCTTAATTATTATCATTGCTTCTCCTTAGACATGTAATCGGCCCTTTTCATGAGGATTGACCTCTTCTTATTAACCATACTTCTTTGCAATACTAGACATAGGCACTAGCTATTTTAGTCTGCCACATCTTTGTATTGCTTTTAACATTTAATCACTTTTCTTCTTATATTAGTAAGTTTAGATCTTTAATTTAAACTTTTACATAATCACCCACATCAATGTGTTTATCCTTCCAAATGTGAATAAGTAATGAAGTCAGTTGGGAATTAAGCTAGAGGGACATGACATTCTACTAGTCAAGCGTCATATATATATATATATCAACCCATATTCATATATGGACTAGGTCCATTTTTGCTTTCTCGTTGAAGGGACACACAGTCCTTATCAGTATTTTTTTGTTTTAATCATCCACCAACTAGATAGAATCACTAAAGAAGGTAAACAATAAAAATGAGAGAGGAGAACAAGTGCCTTAGGAACACCATGTAGGAGGATGCCCCCAAAACACCCTCCAAAATGCTATGCCCCTAAGGCATGACATGCAACAATAAAATAGAGGAGAGTCAAGATAGAAGAATTATGAAAGAAATAGAAGAATGGTCACAATAGAGGCGGTCTCCTGGTTTCCTTGACCTTACAAGAGTATCAAGGGTCATCCAAGGAGACCTAAACAACACAACAAATCACAGGGGAACACAACATGACACAATATCATATTAAATATATATATTTTTAAGAGGAGCTCAAACTTGTGAGCATCATAAAAAGGTGCTCTATCAAGTTTTGTAAAAAGTGTGAGTAGTTCATACTTGATTGATTCTTATTTCCAGAACAGTCTTGCAGTGCTTATTTCTCATGTCCCTATGTATTTGAAATCTTTTGTTGCTTGTGAGGAGGGGAATCATTGTTATTTCCCACTGATGATAGCCGCCTTGTTATTTTATGATCCTTTGCTTTCTTATTTTGATGAATAAGCCTTTTGTGGTGGAATGGGACATTTTCCATTGTGGTAACCTTTTCTTATATCATAATATCTTATCATTGTTGTTCAATTTGTGTATCCAGTGCATTTGGTTGTCTCCCGATCCTTGAAGAGATAACAGTGTAGGAACCTCAACATAGATACCTTTACCTCATGGATGAGGCAAGTCTTCAATCTTCTCCTTATCCACTTCTATCATGCCAACTATTTCATCATAATCCAAATCTTCTTGTTCTATTGTGTTTTGTTCCATTGTATTTTGCTCTACCATGTTGTTGTCACTAGGCTTAGGAAATGGATTTGTATATATCTGTAACTTTTGATTTAAAGGGGCAACCAACTTATTTCCATTGTCATTCACTCCAATTACCTATATTATATTAGAATCAATGTGGTCTTGAATTTCATGTTTCAGATGCATACATAGTTCAGTGTCATGTCCTACCGAGCAGTGATACTGACAAAAGGCATTAGCATCAAATGATGGTCCTTGTATCCTGTTACTAACAAATGGTTTCATAAGAGGAAGCTTCAGAAGATTTTTGCTTACTACTTGATTCATAATTGATTGAATAGATTCAGATAATGGAGTAAATTGTCTTTGTTGTTGTCTAATTTGAAACAGTGCCCGTTTAGCATTACTAATAGAAAACACTTTTGATTGAATTTTTTTTAATATTGTCCATTGATCTTGATGAAACTCTTGTTATTCTTTTTAAAGTTGTTTTATGAAGGTCCGGTCATGGATTGACCAACTTGAGCCAATGAGTTTTGATTTTCATATTGACTAGATGAAAGCTGGTAATAACAAAGGGTTGTGCATAAATGTTGAAAAAAGCTATACTTCATCAAGAGGATTTTATCATGGATATTAGGTAACAATTGTAGATTCGTAATAAATACCTTTTGGAGATCTTCATCTTTAATCAGGTATTGTATTTGTGAGATGAGACTTTGATATCGACTGATGAATTCCATCAATTTCTCTTTTGAGCATTGTTTGCAATGAACCAAGTCAATCAAACAAACCATAGGTCCAATGTTTGCTTGAATGTGTTGTAAGAATTGATCAACTAGTTGCGAGAAAGAGTTTATTGAGTTCAAAGGTAATGAGCAAAACCATTCCAAAGTAGTATCTTTGAGAGATCATGGGAAGAGTTTGGCTAGCAAGTCCTCTTCAAAGAAGAAATCACTACACATCATCGTGAATGCTACCACATGAGTATTAGGATCACCTTTACCACGATATTTTTCAAAGTGAGGAGTCTTAATTTTGTCAGGCATAGGAGTTCTCAGGATTAAATAAGAGAAAGGACCACGGTCATGATATGTTGGTAAAGTAGTTTGGGAAGAATTAGTTAAGTTTGTCACCTTCTATTGTAAAGAAGTCATGCTTTGCAAAAGTTGATTTAAGAGGGCATCATTAAAAGATGTGGTTTTTTGTTGAGAATAATTAGAAGTTGTGGTCATAATATTTTGAGGTGATTGGTTGTGAGTAGTAATGAAAGGAGGTTGAGAATAATTATAAGTGAAAGGTGGTTGAATATAGGTGGAATGAAGAGGTGGTTGAGAGTGATTATTCATATAAGAAGTCACCCTAGGTGCTAAGTTTTGATAATTGATTCCCATAGACTTGTAATTTTGTGAATTAATGCAATTAGATATTCCCATACTAGTGGTAGCATTACTACAAGCTTGTGCATTAGTAGTGAGAATTGATGATGTGAAAGTATACATTCTGGTACTCGGTATAGGTGCTGATACCTACGTATGATTCGGTGATGACATATTATTAATAGTATTTGCACATTCAGTCACTATCATAATGTTGTTATGCACTATATGGGCTAGTCCATCTTGTTGATAGAAAGGAATACTGAGGGGGGGGTGAATCAGTATTCCAGAAAACTACTTATTAATAAGTTTATTAACCCAAATTCCAAAGTTAATAATATGAAAGAAGAATAAGCATAGAAACAACAACCACAAAGATATAACACATGAACACCATAATTTTTAAGTGCAAAACCCAAAAAGGGAAAAACCACGGTGAATGTTAGATTATAATATATTATTATAGCACAATACCGAGTTACAAGAGGCTCATTGCCTTAGGGCTCACTGCCCGGAGCTCACCGCTCAAGAGAAAAGGCTCACTCCAAATTAGAAGAAGAAAGAAAAAGAAGGATGGCTCACTACCAAAGATGAACTACTGCAATTGCATCTAACATATGCATGGTTACAGTTCCAATTAATCTTATATACATTGACTCGGAACTCTTCATTTTAGTCTGCCCCTATTTTTTACTCTACTCTTTACATATGCTCAAGATCTCCCTTCATTTACTACGGCCACTCTTTCTTTGCATATTTCACATCCACACACATCACATCACACTACACCCACTTAAACACCAAAATACATCCTCTATTTATATCTGCAACTAAATCTTTCCCATGATCAAGTTGGCAAGCAAACTGTGAAACGTGTATATGAAGTGTTATATCATGTCATCTTGTTCTTGATTTAAATCTTCAACATGGATCCAAACCATCATGTACATGTCTTCATATGTGTCAGCTCTAATCATACAACCACTCATATTTATCATCCAACTCATATTTATTCTCCGCATAAGGATTTAACTAGCCTGTCGGTTTGTTCCTTAATAACATATATGATACATTCCTCTGTCACATCACAACTCATGCTACAGACAAGATGCGACTTCATGAATCATATTCAACAATCATTATTGATCTCTTGACATGTCTTCAACTTTGTAGAACAAGATAAATCTATATGCCAAAATGCAGACCATAGAACTATTGCCCTATCACACTGTAATACTATCATACTGGATGCCCATATTGAAGAGCCTGTAGAGTAAGATCTGTTGCACTTCTAGAGATACAAACATGGATTCGAATAGCCACGACCTATCTCTATCTTACTTCATAACCAAAGAACATAGTATGCTATTGCGGAGGAATGCAGACCATTTTACTCTATACTGTTCACTGTCTCTATCTTAACACTATCGACCCAGACTTAGACTTTTCATCAGATGACTTCCGAAGGAAGTCAGATCTTGATCACTAGAATATAATTGAAATAGGTAGATATAAACATTATACCTAAACTGCATCTACAAATCTTTAATTGCGGAGGAATACTGACTCACTTTCTATCCCTTACTCAAAATACTTCCATACTTAGCCATTTTGCGCTTCCAAACCAAAATACTTTATGCCTTGTTGCCAACTCAAAATTGTCTTCTGGAGTAGTGTCTCTTTGCCATGCTGATGGATTCTCTTTGCCTTGTTGCCATCAATGACAACACACACATTATCTCAAGAGGAGTGTCCCTTGCCAACAATCTCCCCCTTTGGCATTGATGGCAACACTTAGTGAAAAATGCTGCCTTGACTCCTCCCCCTTTCTATATACACTTATATATTCCTTCTCCCTTTGAGATTTTCTCATTTTTCACTGACCTTCTCTCCCCCTTTGACATCAATGGCAAAGGGTGTGACTTCAAACAAAATTGGTCAAAACTGTTATATTATGCTGCATATATACAGATACACATTTTCATCTTAATTTGTCATTGAAGGTAGAATATCATTAGAGAAAGTCTTTATCAAAGCTATCTCTCCAGTCCATCTATTTCTTGCACTCTTCAAAATGTTGATGTGGCCATTTATCAGAAAAACTAGCTTTTTGGCCTTCTGTACATCTGAAGTTGTATCAATTAATGCTAGTGATTTCAAGGCTTCTTCTAATAGATTAGTCATGGAATCTATTTTTAGCCTTATCAGCTCCCTTAGTTGACACAACCTATCTTTGACTTCTCCCCTTTGCTTCATCAGCATACTCAAATCATTATGAATGCTTGCAACCTATCCTTCTTTGGAATTTATTGATTCAACTGTCAGATCATAGGTCTAACAGATATTTAGCAGTTTGAGTTCCAAGTCCTTGATTTTATCTTCTAATTCCTTGGTAACTTATGGCCAAGATAAGAAAAATTTGTATATTTCACCGGCTTCATCAATGGCACTCTGTATGACTTTTATTCCATTATCTAAAATAGTTTTACCTTTTACTATCATAGCCTTTAACCCAACCAATCTCTTTTCATCAAACTCTTTTCTAACTTTTGCTTCCGCAGATTTTTCAAAAGACTCAAAACGTGTACTTACAGAGTTGAGATGATCAGCAGAGGATAATGAGGTATCCTATTGAATTGTTGGCATCACCTTTTCTACAATGTTGGATGCATCATTGATCAATTTACTATCTTGGTCATGAGATTTCAGTATTTCTTCCTATGCCTTGGCCTAGGCAATAGATATTGATTTGAATTTCTGCACAGGTGACAATGAAGCTAGGTTGATTGGTCCTTGAAGAAGTTTAGACTCTTCTGTATCTTGTTGTGTTCTAAAACCAACTGAGACATCTATAGTGTCTCTTGTTCTCCTAGATACTTCTTCTTGACTACGTTTTGGAGGATTTAACTCTATATTTTCTTGTTGATCAATATTTTTTTCCGATGCAGGACTCTTTATCTATTCCCTATTCTCTTCAACCTCATCCTATTTCTCAGGAGATAGATCAGTTTCAGTTTTGCCTTGATCTGACATATCCAATGTGTCTGTGTCAGGGACTTGATCACTCTATTCCAGTCCTTGATCCTGGCTTATCTCTAGCAAAGATGTGTCTTCATATTTTGCTCCTTCATTGTCATAGATAGTAGGAATATTGTTTTTCTTCAATGCTACCAAAGTGATCTCTGTTTCCTTGACGAATTTATCAATTTCTCCCAACATCAATGAGTTCATTCTTCTCTTGGTCTTGAAGGCATCCTTGATCTCTTTAGAGATTTTGGCATTCTCCTTGAGGGTGATCTCCAGACATAATCTTATCAATGAATGTTCCTTGAGCTCAACATCCTTTGCTATAGCCGCTTCTTTTCTTGCAATCATTAAACTTGCTAGGCTATGTGGAAGATCATCAACTATTTCGATTAGGGCCTTGTTGTAGATGTTTAGGTATTCAACCATAGTAGTCTCAATGATCCTTTTGTCTGGATCATTATATTCATTATACAATTGTGCAATTGGCTTCAGATTGCCATCTACTGTTATGGCTTTGAGCACATACTCAAGACTTATAGTTCCTTCCTCTATTTGAGTCGCATCTTTCTTTTGCCTTTCCCTAGGTTGACCCTTATTGGAGGGTTTCTTTTTGCTAGTTATAGAGACATTCGTAGCCTCAGATTTCATCTTCTTTAGTTCGTCATCTAATTTTGTTCCTTCTTTATCAATAACTATGCTTACATGCATTCTCTTAGCCTTAGATCTTCTTTAGATTCTCTAGTAGTTGGATTCTCAGCAACTCACACAAATCATACCCAACATTCTTTTTGATCATTTGATATGCAGTGTATATTACAGTACCAGAGAGAGTTCTCTCGGTTAAAGAAATAGATTTTGTAGCCTATGACAATAGAAGCAAATCTTACCGCATGGTCTATGATGTTGTTTAAGGTTAATGCCCTCTTGTCAAATTGGCCTCCGATGGCCTCTGTAATAGTTTGATTCTTCACAACTTTCAGCAAGGGTACACCTCCAGTTGAATTTAACCCTATTACTACCCTAATTGATTCCTTGGTGATTTTGAAAGGCTTCCCTAACCAGATGAATTCATCGTGAATTTGACTTAGGATATACCGGACCCATTCATCCTTTGCAAAAATAGGAAACTCTACATACTAGATGAATTTATTCTCTTCTAAGACTTTGTATTCTTCTTTTAGGTCAAATTGATCATTGCTTAGAAACTTCAAGTATAGATCTAAGAATTTGTCACCACCGAGCTCATCTAGGGCAACATGGATATATGCCCTAACATCTTCTATACATATAGAACTCTGTATGGTATTTTTAAAAATGCACCCATTGGATCAACTTCAATTGCTTTGAAAGGATGGTTCTTGAATTTAGGTTATGGTCACTCAGTGATGTCCACTACTTGGGGTGTTGCCATTTCTATGGATAATCAAGAAAATTTTAGAAAGGGTTTCAAATTGTAAATACCTCTTAATGTCAGATTAGGGTTTTCTCTACTTGGAATCACTAGAAATTGCTAATATTGCTTATGATATTGCTTCTACACACCTTAGACACTTGAAGGCCCAAATACAAAGTTATTAGTCCTTCGAGCGCTACCTTTTTCAACCTTTGTTTACCAAAATCTACTTATCATAAATGTTGTTTTCAAAAAGCTATCAAGCATTTCTCTATTAGGCACAGTCGATCAAGATTGCTCCGTAATGTGCCGCATTGACTTCTTTTCTTCCAGTTTTTATTATGAGACATTTGTCACATCAGATTCCATCATATACCTTTGTGACAGATTATGGCACCCACTTTCTGGCTGAGGGTTTTGTATTTTCAACACTTCTCCCCCTGATCCAGAGCACCCAATTTACCTCACGTAGGAAGTATCTCCATCAGATGCTGGTGCAGATCTATCATCTTCTTTAATTCCTTCTTTCTTGATCCAGATCTTGTCCATTTCCTTCTTGGTTTCAACCAGATCAATATTTTCTTTTCCCTTATCATTCCTCTACTTTGTTTCCCTTTCTTCAGCATAGTAATTTCTCTTCACATTCTTGCTTCTGCAAAATCTTGTAACATGTCCATATTTGTTGCAATTGAAATACACAATGTTTCCTTGTCCTTGATTCCTTCCTCTAAATGAATTTATCCTTGATATGTATTGATTAGCCATGTGTCTAAATCTACAACATGATAAAGACTTTCCATTGAGTGATTGATTATTCCTTGCATTGTAAGACCCATTTCTTACCAGATTCTGCATTCATTTGATTTGTGACCAATTTTCTTGCAGTTGAAGCATTGACCAAAGAGTGATGAAATATTCTGATTTACTCTACTCCTACATTGAGTACCTTTATGACCAAACTTATTGCAATTAAAACAATGGCCATTGAAAGAAGGATACCTCTGAGCATTTGGTTGTCTTACCAGAGGTCTTCTACGTCTTCTTCTTTGATTTCTAAACTAGTTTCCTTTGTTTTCCTTTGACTCAGTGTTTGTTTGACCAGATTTTGAACTTTCTCCTTTCTCAAATCCCAAACCTTGCTTGTCATCAACACTCTTCTAGCTAGCAATCATTTCATCAAGCTTTGCAATACTTATCTTGAATTTTTCTTCATAGTTCTTGGCCTTTTCTAGGTCTATTTTTAGACTCACAATTTCTTTTTCAAGTTTGGCACAATCTTCTGATCTTCTTTTCACAATTAAATTCAGATCTTCTTCTTCTTTTGTTCTTTCTATAACTTCTACTTCCAAATTATTCGGGGCTTCATTTGTTGATATCAATTGATCACTAACTTCTTTGTATTTGTCTTTGAATTTCTTTACTTGTTCTTTTAACTTTGAGATACATTCATCAGCTTGTTGAAATTTTTCCTTTAGATTCTTGACTTCTACTTCAGATTTTTCAAGATCCATAAGGGCTGCTTCTAGTTCCTTGTTGCTTTCATAATTTCCAAATCTTCTTGCTGCCATGATTACACTATCCCAGATCTTCCTCAAGATGTTAGACTTCTTCCAAGGAACTTGGATCTGATACCAATTGTTGATAGCAAAGAATATTAAGAGGGGGGGGTGAATTAGTATTCCATAATACCACTTCTTAATAAGTTTATTAACCCAAATTTCAAAGTTAATAATATGAAAGTAGAATAAGCATAGACACAACAACCACAAAGACATAACACATGAACACTAGGATTTTTACGTGGAAAACTCAAAAAGGGAAAAACCATGGTGAGTGCTAGCTCATAATATATTATTATAGCACAATACCAAGTTAAAAGAGGCTCACTGCCCAGAGCTCACTACTTAAGAGAAAAGGCTCACTGCCAATTAGAAGAAGAAAGAAGAAGAAGGATGGCTCATTACCAAAGATGAACTACTTCCATTGCATCTATATATGCATGGATATAGTTCCAATTAAGCTTATATACACTGACTCGGAACTCTTCATTTTAGTCTGCCCCTATTTTTCTGCTCTACTCTTTACATATGGTCAAGATCTCCCTTCATTTGTTGTGGCCACTCTTTCTTCGCATATTTCACGTCAACACACATCACATCACACTACACCCACTTAAACACTAAAATCCATCCTCTATTTATATCTACAACTAAATCTTTCTCATGATCAGGTTGGCAAGCAAACTGTGAAATGTGTATACCAAGTGTTATATCTTGTTAGCTTCTTCTTGTGTTAAATCTTCAATGTAGATCCAAACCATCATGTACATGTCTTCATATGTGTTGGATCTAATCATACAACCAATCATATTTATCATTCATCTCATATTTCTTCTCTGCATAAGGATTTAACCAGCCTGTTGGCTTGTTTCTTAATACCATATATGATAGGTTCCTTTGTCACATCACAACTCATGCTACGGACCAGATGCGACTTCATGAATCATATTCAACAATCATTATTGATCTATTGACATGTCTTCAACTCTGCAGAACAAGATAAATCTGTATGCCAAAATGTGGACCTTAGAACTTCTGCCCTATCACACTATAATACTGTCATACTGGATGTCGGTATTGAAGAGTCTATAGAGTAAGATTTGTTGTACTTATGGAGCTAAAAACATGGATTTAGATAGTCATGACCTATCTCTATCTTACTTTAGAACTGCAGAACATAGTATGCTATTATGGAGGAATGCAGACCAATTTACTCTATACTATTGACTATCTCTGTCTTAACACTATCGACCTAGACTTGAACTTTTCATTAGATGACTTCCGGAGGAATTTAGATCTTAATCACTGGAATATAATAGCAATAGGTAGCTATAAACATCATACGTAAACTGCATCTGCAAATCTTCAATTGCAGAGGCATACTGACTCACTTTTTGTCCCTTACTCAAAATACTTCCATACTTAGCCATTTTGGGCTTCCAGACCAAAATATTGTTGGAAACACGGTTGCTGTTGCACCAAAAAGTTGACTTGTTAATGCCCGATACAACTGCCAGAGTTAATGAATCCAGGGGTGGCGGTTAAGCCATGTCACAAATCCCGCGAGAGATGATGGCTCACTACCAACAACCCCCCCAGCGTCACTCGTGGGAGCCCACGTCACTCACGGGGGACATTCGAACCCAAAACCTTTGGCTCTAATGTCAATTGTTGGAAACACAGTTGTCGTTGCACCAAAAGGTCGACCTGTTAATGCCTGATACAACCACCAGAGTTAATGAATCCACGGGAGGTAGTTAAGCCATATCATGAATCCTGTGAGAGATGCTAGCTCACTGCTAACAAATACTTTTTGCCTTGTTGCCAACTCAAGATTGTCTGCTAGAGTAGTGTCTCTTTGCCATGCTGATGGATTCTCTTTACCTTGTTGCCATCAATGAAAACACACAAATTATCTCTAGAGAAGTGTCTCTTTCCAACACATGTAGTGTATCAACACCATCTTGTCCTTCTTTTAATAGCTCTCTTAGACTATGAACAATAGGTACAACCTCTTCAACTATCCTTTCTCTTTCCACAAATGCTTGAAAATCAACTAGTTCCTTATCAAGTTTGTTAATTTAATCATCAGGTACATGTGTTATCACATCAATAGGATAGTCAAAATCATGAAATGTCTGTTCTTCCATTGTAGTTGTCGGAGGCAAGATATCTTGCAAAGTTTGTGTTTCACCTTTTGTAAAGTAAGTGTTCAATAGATTTTCCAATGGTGGTACATCGTTGCTACCGGGAGCACTAGAGCCCATTAGTCTAATACTTCTCCTTGGAGGGATGTTTCAATTAGGGAAGTGGGTTATACAAATCATACAAAGGCATACAACACTCAATGCAAAAACTAATAGAACAAACCAAAGGAGCAAGATATGCTTGTTGAAATACACAATGTGTAATTTATCAAGTATGCCAATTTTCAATTTAAAGAATTGAATGATTCCAAATTTTCAAATGAGCAATGAAAATATGTTTATTATGAATGCAAGATCTGATCTAGAAGATGTATATAACATGTGTAAGGAAACAATGCAAAACTATGCTTGTTTATGAACCTAAAATGCTCAATTTTTTTGCTTTTTTCAATTCAAATGTGCTAATGATGCAAATGTAAATGCAAAGACACACAATGCAGCCACTCTATAGTCAAAAATAAGATTTTAAAGAGTGTTTGGATGAGTAATAAAATTTGAAACAATATTTTAATTACAAACCCTAGCTTTTGAAATTACTAGGTTATATGAAAAATACAAAATTTCAAGCAATAACCCTAGCAAATAAGCTATGCAAATGCAAGGTAAATGATCATGAAAATATGAAATGTTGTAATTTGTCTCAGATCTGATATAAATATCATAAAATTAAATGTTTTCAATCATATGCAAGGAAAATAATGCAAACTATGCCTTAATGCAAGCAAAAACTGCTTATGTTTTTAAAATTTTCAAATTTATGCAAGATTTTTGAATGTATGATGATGAATATATGATATGAATGAATGAAAAATTTATTACAATACTCAGTAAGATGCAAGTTCAGTAAAAACACAGGTTCACCAAAATGTTATGTGGAAAAGGGGGGATGAGGTTGAAGTGTAGTTAATGTAAATTCAATCAAATCAGCCATTCACCAATAACATTCAAAGGATAACAATCGATCCGAGTTACTACAGATGGAGAGGAATCAGATACAGGTTGATGTAACTTAGGAATGATATGGAAAGATAGATTATATTGCTAGATATGTCAAATCCTAGTTCAATTAATCCTTAAACCATAATTATATGATTTCAGATATAGACAAAAGAAATAGGACAAATGATCACACAGGAATGTACTAAATGCATATTAGAAACATAACAAGATTCAGAATAGAAAGTGGAAACTTTGGGGACACTGGGGTGGACACCCTAGTCCAGCATGCCACTTTTTCTGTAGATCTGGAAAAGTGAGGTGATGTAGACAACAACTTGTTTCAGAGTTTTCAGCATTGACAGTCAAGAGGACACTGGGGCAGGCACCCTAGTCCAGAAGGAAATATTCTCTACTCTTTTCTTTAGGTCCCAAATCTTTATCCTCTTCTCTAATCTCTTGTAGCTCCTCTCTGCAAGATCCTGCACTTGCAACCTGTAGTCACAAGAGAGGGGTTGGGGGTTGTGTTGTTTAGGAGCTTGCCTCAGTCAAGCCCTAGAATGACATTCATGCCTTCCAACATCATTGTTAGATAGAGTGTGTGTCCTTGGTGGGTAGAGGAAAAATCAAATGCTAAGATAAATTGATTGAAACCCAAAATAGATATTGCCTTAGAGGTGAAGCTCTCATGGAGATGAAGTGCCTTTAAATCATTAGGAAATGAGTTAATGAAACTAAACATGCAACAAACACATAAAAACACAACACAATTCTACTTTGCAACACAATGAATGCCTTGAAATATCTTTGATTGGTAATCATAAGTTTGCCTTAATCAACTAGAAGTAAAATGAAGTCCTAAACATGTTTATATATGCATTCCTGCTAACATTCATAATTCAAATTGAGAAGGTTGACAAAGGGAAACCTTTTAATGGTCATAAATTAATACATTTAAATTTAGGTCCCAACAAAATAGGTCTTGACTAAGGCATGGGTGCCCAAGTCTAGAGGCCTATTTTTAGTCATGATTATCATTTAGGATGGGCCCCTTAGCCCCATTTGTCATGGGTTTCATGGGAATTTGCTTTGGGACAAGTTTTACACATGCATGATTAAACTAAGGGGACTTGGGAGTCAAACTAGGAGGTAAAAAGTCCTAGACGGACATTTTATGACATAAGACACATGTCTGTTCATATAGAAACTTTGGGCAAAGTGATGCATTTGTCTCTGCATACATTAGTTAGTTCACAGTGTCTAAATGGCGTGACCTATCAAAATGATCATACTTAGCTAGAAGAATGTCTAGAGTTGTATGGTCGATTGAGTTACGTAGGACAAAACATTAGAAATCAGATGGTAAGCTGTTGATTCTTTATGTCTATACTCTTGGTAGGGCTACTTCTAGGAAGGAAGGTGTGTAGGGAACTGCCAGTTTGTGGTTGGAGGTAAAGCACTTGGATGACGCTCTCCCTCTATAGCAAAAAACTCATCGAGACTTGTAAGATAGATATTAGATTCCAAATGCAGTACACATTATGTTATGAGTTATGTTGTCAAACTTATGTAAAAAAAATATTTTTGCCAAGTGCTAATTATTTGTAAATGTAAAGTGATATGTTTTGATGATGATCTTATCTTGAATATAATGTATTTTTCAAGGTTGAAAAGATATGCATTTATTTCTTGAGTATATGGAAAATGATAAAAAAAATTTATTCATGTTAAATCATGTTCATTTACTTTCTTGGTAAATTGTATGTGTAATTCCAAGTAATATGAGTTGGCATGCTACAAACATAACCCTTCAATGGAAACTCCTTATCTCTCCTCTCCTCTAGATCCAATATAAATAAAGGCAGAGGTATCTAGGAAAACCATAAATGGTTTTCCAAAACCATTAGTCAAAACCTTGTGCTAAGTAGACAACAAGGAAAGAGACCATAGGACATGCGGCTAAGAGTTACAAGCATCTTTCTAGAAGATTCAAGATATTTCTCATGAACTTAGACATCCATCTTCATTTTAGGACAAAAATAGTCCATTAGAGAATGAAATAACAACTCCCAAGTCCAAAAAGGACAACCCATTTTTTATGCATTGATACAAGAGCATCCCTGGTTCAAGAGAAATCTCACATCAACTAAAAACATTTGCATTCATTCTGCTTGCAGTTCAGTTTGTTTGTTTCTGTTTGTTTATTTTCATTTTCTAGTTCAATTCAAGCAATTCAATCAGTAACAGTTTTTGTATTTTCGTCAGCATTCTATCACAGTTGCATTTCAGACCTTGCAGAGCTGGACTTAGTATATAGAGACATTCATGTAGAACATATCCAAATCTCAGAGCATTTGGATCAAGTACAGGAAATATATTGCTATCAAAAGGCTAATTTTTTTCTCAGAACAAAGCATTCTTACAGTCTCAGACAATCAGCTAAAGGGGAAGACTTAAGGAGCATTTCACAACCTTCAAAGCTTAATGACACATCATTCCATTTTTTTGGGTTCGTGGCTGACCTTCCCTAAGATTCGCACACCATTCCAATCATTTGCAAAGGATTTCTACTCATTTAGATGTCACCTATTCGTGCACACATGTTACAACTCTTCATTGTAGTTTGTGATCTTCCTTGGCTGATGTAGAGGAATATTTGGTTCTAGATGTGATATATAATGATGTAATAGATCCCTAGGAAGGCAGTTATCAAGGGATTCACATAGTGATAGTTTGATAGTTTGGATTCTTGGTGAAGGAGCTTCAAATCTAGATCTTGTGCATATTCTGATATTCTGTAGTCAGGCCTTTGAGCCGTAAATCTAAGCCCACATGTTTTTGGATGATTTGTATTTGAATCCTATGATATACTGAATGATTAAATCTACATTTGTTCCATATCTTTGATTTGTTGCCGTTGTGGTTACCCTAGTTACATGGTCTAGACTGTTCAATCTGTGAACCCTCCTATAGTGACTGTACTAAGTGGTATCAGAGTGAAAGTTCAAATCTTTGGGAGAGGATTGAACAAAGTGGATGAAGGAATTCCATAAGATCTTGATATAGACAGATCGTCGATCTAAGGTAGGTTACTTGTGTCGCAATCGATCGCTGATTCTAAGGTAGTTTTCACCTTGTAGCCCAATTGTCGAACTTGAGGTAGTTTACATTTGATCAGAGGAAGAATGCCACCGAGGAGAATCCCTGATGTTGGAACAATGGCTGGAACGATGGATGAGATGATGGAAATGATGAAAATAATGAGAATTCAATCAGATGTTGTCGAAGAAGATAGGCGAAGAAGATTGACAGTGAGACCTAATGTTGAAAGTGATGATGAAGAAGAATTTCAATCTGTTGAACAAATTGGCAAAACCCTACCTAGAGGTGTTGAAGAAGAAGAATTAGATGGAGTAAAGATGTTGCGACCTATTTCAAAGATTGGAAATAGACCTAGAGTTGATGTATCGAATTAAACTGGCAATTTGAACCCTAAAGAGTTGACTGATTGGATAAATGACATGGAAGAATACTTTGAATATGAAGAAGTTGAAGATCCAGAGAAGGTGAAATTGGTGAAGACAAAGTTGAGAGGACATGCTGCTATATGGTGGAAGGAAGTTTAGTTGGATAGAAACAGAAGAGGAAAAGAAAAGATTACAAAATGGGATAGGTTTGTGACAAAATTGAATAATCAGTTTATACCTAATGACTATGAGTTGAAATTATTCAAGAGATTGCAGAATTTGAGACAAAAGGAGAAATCTGTGAAGGAGTATACTAAAGAAATTCATAAGATGATCATAAGGATAGGACATAGTGAAGCAAGCAAGGAGAAAGTGGCTAGATACATCAATGGACTGAGATTGAACATTCAAGAAGAACTGAGTTTGGTAAGGATGACATCTTTGGAGGAAGCATATCAGTTTGCCCCTGAAGGTTGAAGAGAAGTTGAACAAGAGTAATGATCAAAGGTAGAGAGGAAGAGGAGGTAAATTTTAGAGAGGCAAAACATTTTCAGGTGGAGACAGATCATATCTAAAGTAGAACAAGCCTGACAACCCATTTGAGAAGGATGACACAAATAGCAATGCCTACTGGAGCAATGATAGAAATTTTCATCACAGAGGTAATTATAATTCATATCGGAATGAAGGACATAGAAGAGAGGGAAGAGGATTTGATAAGAGAACATTCAGAGGCACTTGTTTCAAGTGTGGAGGTGAAGGACATAGAGCATTTGAATGCATAAGCAATAGAACAAAGAACAGTGGAAGAGCAGCCTATGTGGAAGAAGAACATGTTGGATCACCAAGTTCAGTTGGAAAACTAGAGAAGGGAGAACCATTTGTAATGAGGAGAGCACTATTTCAAGCAGAAACAAATGAGGAACCACCACAAAGGAAGAGTTTGTTCAGAACAAGATTCAAATTAGGAGGTAAATGTTGTAAAGTTGTTATTGATAGTGGTAGTTCTGATAACCTAGTTTGAGAGGAGATGTTTACTAAGCTGAAGTTGGAAAGATTGAAACACCCTAAGCCCTATCAAATAGCATGGATTTAGGACGATCATAAGGTACTAGTGAGTGAACAATGTTTGGTGAAATTTCATATTGGATCTTATCATGATGAAGTCTTGTGTGATATTATGCATATGGATGTATGTCATATATTGTTGGGTAGACCTTGGCAGTATGATGGGAAAGCTATACATGATGGGAGAAAGAATACATACACTATAACAAGAAATAGAAAGAGAATTACTTTGATTCCTTTGGAGGATGACCCTAAGAATGAAGTATGTGGGAATGCTAGAATCTATTTGGTAGATGGAATAAAATTTCTAGATGGTTTGAGACATGAGAATATGTGTCATGCTTTGATCCATAAGAAGACTGGAACATTAAAGAAGGTGAATTAAGAAGTACAACCAAAGGAGATAAAAGAGTTGCTGATAGAGTATGAAGACATCATATCAAATAATGTACCTGAAGGATTACCACCAGTCAGGAGTATTAGTCATCACATGGATCTTATTCCTGGAGCTAGTTTGCCTAACAAAGCAACACACAGAATGATACTAGCAGAAAATAAAGAATTGAACAAACAGATACAGGAGTTGTTGAGGAAGGGTTTGATCAGAGAAAATTTGAGTCCTTGTGCGGTACCTGCAATGTTAGCAACTAAGAAGGATGGAGAATGGAGAATGTGTATGGACTCTAGAGAAATCAACAAGATCAAGGTTAAGTATAGATTTCTTTTACCTAGGATGGATGATATCATGGATTGTTTGAGTGGAGCAACATATTTCACAAAGATAGAATTGAAGAGTGGATACCATTAGATCAGAATTAGAGAAGGAAATGAATGGAAGACTACTTTTAAGACAAATCAAGGATTGTATGAGTGGTTAGTGATGCCTTTTGGACTGACAAAGGCACTGAGTACTTTCATGAGATTCATGGATGAAGTTTTGAAGAAATTCTTGGGTAAGTTTGTTATTGTTTACCTGGATGACATTCTAGTTTTTAGTCAGACAAGGGAAGAACATTTGTAGCACTTGAGACAAGTTTTGCATAGATTAAGAGAAGAGAAATTACTGATAAACATCAAGAAGTGTAGTTTCATGAAGGAAGAATTGGTATACTCGGGATTTGTGATTTCTGTGGAAGGATTGAAGATGGACCCTGAGAAAGTAAGAGAAATTGTTGAATGGCCTACACTGGAGATCATTAGAGAAGTCAGATCATTTCATGGAATATCTAGTTTCTACCAGAAGTTCATCAAAAATTTTAGCTCAGTGTAACCCTATGACATAGACAATGAGAGGTGACAGAAAAGATTTCAAGTGGACAACAAGAGCAGATAAAAGTTTTGAGTTATTGAAGCAAAAAGTGACTGAACAACCTGTTTTAGCATTATCATATTTTAATAAGGTATTTCAAGTGGATTGTGATGCAAGTGGAAGTGCAATTGGAGCAGTATTAAGTCAAGGAGGTAGACCTACAGCATATTTCAGTGAGAAGTTGAATGATGCAAGGAGAAAATATTCAGTATATGATCAAGAGTTCTATGCCATAATTGAAGCGTTCAAGAAGTGGAGACATTACTTGTTGCCTGAGGAGTTTGTGTTGTATACAGATCATGGAGCTTTGCAATATTTGAATAGTCAAGGTAAGTTGAATCAAAGACACATGAGATGGGTAGAGTTCATGCAAACTTATACATTTGTATTGAAACATAGGAGTGGAAAATCAAACAAAGTTGTAGATGCATTGAATAGGAGAAGAAACTTGTCGACAGAGATGAGAGTTCAAGTGATAGGATTTGATGAATTGAAGAACCTATATGAGGGAGACACTAATTTTACAGAACCCTGGAAAGAATGCAAGGAACCTATTGTGATAGATAGGAGTTAGTGGTTGGACTATTTTATTCAGGAAGATATGTTGTTCAAGGGAAATCAGCTATGTGCACCTAGAAGTTCAATGAGAGATAATTTGATCAAGGAGAAACATAGTGGTGGATTGGCAACATATTTTGGCATTGACAAGACATTAGCTTTGGTGAGTGAAAATTACTTCTGGCCTCAGATACATAAGGATGTTAGGAAATTTGTCCAGAGTTGTCAAGTTTGTCATGTTGCAAAAGGGAGTAGTCTGAATACTATATTTTATAAACCTTTGACAGTTTCAGAGAGACCATGGGAAGACATGAACAAGGATTTTGTAATGGGATTGCCTAAGACATAGAGAGGACATGATTCAATATTTGTAGTGGACATATTTTTAAAGATGGCACATTTCATACCTTGTAAGAAGACAACTGATGCAGTGCATGTAGATGACCTATTTTTCAAAGAGATTGTGAGATTGCATGGATTACCTAAGAGTATAGTTTTAGATAGAGATACAAAGTTTGTTTGATACTTTTCGAAGACGCTTTGGAAGAAGATGAAGACAGATTTAAAGTTCAGTTCAGCGTTTCATCCATAGGCTGATGGATAGATAGAGGTAGTGAATAGGAGTTTGGGAAACTTGTTGAGAAGTTTGGTTGGAGAGAAAGTAGGAAGTTGGGATTTGATTCTTTCATAAGCAGAGTTTGCATACAATAATTCAGTAAATAAGAGTACTAGAAGAACACCTTTTGAAATAGTTACTGGAGTAAACCCTAGAGGAACTACAGAATTAAGAGATATCAGTATGACAGATAAGAGAAGTGCAGAAGCAGAAGAATTTGCAAAACATATGGAGACAATGCATAATCATGTAAAGAAGCATTTGGAGGATATGAATAGAAAATATAAAGAACAAGAGGATGAGAAGAGAAGATATAAGGAATTTGTAGTTGGCGATGAACTGATGGTATACTTGAGAAAAGAAAGATTTCTAGTTGGGATATATAACAAGTTGAAGATCAAGAAGTTTGGACCTTGTAGGATACTTAGAAAATTTGATTCAGGAAATGCATATGAAGTGGAGCTACTAGGGACATTGGGTGTATCACCTATTTTCAACATTGTAAACCTATATATCAGTATCATGAAGTAGAGTTCAGTGATAGCATGGCAGAAGACTTCAAGAAATAGTTACCACAACAAGCGCCGGAGCAGATCAAAGACATTTTGGACAGCAGAGTTGGACATAACACCAAAGGAAGACAATACAAAGAATACCTTGTGAAATAGAAAGATAGACTGGAAGAAGATTCATCATGGATTTCTTAGGTTGAGGTGGACTGTCTAGGTTTTCCTCTCGCCCCAACAAAGTGAGCGACTCACTTTTCTTCAATAACCCCAGATGTATGATGTAGGAGCATCCCTAGTTCATGAGCGATCTAGCATCAACCAAAAACATTTACATTTAGTTTTCTTGTAGTTCAGTTTGTTTTTTTTCATTTTCTAGTTCAATTCAGGTAGTTCAGTTAGTAGCAGTTTCTGTATTTTGGTCTGCATTCTACCGTAGTTGCATTTCAGACCTTGCAGAGATGGACTAAGTATCTGGAGACATTCATGTACAACATATCTAAAACTTAGAGAATTTGGATCAAGTACCAGAAATATATCACTATCAGAATGCTGACTATTTTCTCATAACAGAGCATTCTGACAGTCTCAAACAATCAGCTAAAGGAGAATAGTTGCGGAGTATTCCACAACCTTCGAAGCTTAATGACACATCATTCCATGTTGTTTGGTTCATGGCTGACATTCCCTGAGATCCATACACCATTCCATTCATTTGCGGAGGATTTCTACTCATTTAGGTCTGACCTATCCATGCACACACGTTACACCTGTTCATTGGAGTTTGTGATCTTCCTTGGCTGATGTAGAGGAATCTTTGGTTTCGGATGTGATATATAATCATGTAATAGATCCATAGGAAGGTAGTTATCAAGGAATTCACATAGTGATAGTTTGATAGTTTGGATTCTTGGTGAAGGAGCTTCAAAGCTATATCTTGTGCATATTCTGATATTCTGTAGTCAGTTCTTTGAGCCCTAAATGTAAGCCCGCATCTTGCCAGCTGATCTGTATTTGAATCCTATGATATACTGAATGACTGAATCTGCATTTCTTTCATATCTTTGAGTTGTTTCCATTGTGTTTACTCTAGATGTACGGTCTGGACTGTTCATTCTGTGAACCCTCCTACCGTGACTGCACCATGCATCATCAAAGATAATTTCTTACACCTCTTTCAATGTCATCGATGCTTCTTACACATCATAATAAAGGTTGAGATTCTTGGTCCACTTTGTAAATCACTATATTTTATAGTTATACTCTTACATACATCATAAAATCCATTATAAGCAACTCACACGTCTTACAATGTCATAATGGTGTTAGATGGTCTTACAACTTCTTACACACATCATACAAATGCATACACATGGCATAATGGCCAATTCATAAGTGGGTGCAGAATTTTTCCGTCACACCAAAAGCACATACTAGTGGTGGAGAGGGATCTCATCATTGATATAGCCGCGATGCCTACACCCCCCCCACATGATAGAGCCGAATACAACCACGTACCATGTGGGATTCATACCCAATACGTACCGCATCGATAAGTTGAGCTTACGCGGGTGAAGGGTCGAGGGCTTGAGGGACTCAAACTGATGACCTGCGCTCTGATACCATATTAGAATTTGTAGGATCTATAAGATGAATGCTAATCACAAATTTGAAGTCAATATGACAAGTACATATAGCCTTGAGTAACCTTGAGTTAATGACAAGTACATATAGTTTGAAGGACTCTTCCTAACTGCCGCACACCTAGATGAGGTGTCTTATGCCATGTGCATAAAATGAGGCTTCCAAATATGGTCAAATGAATGCCAAATTAAGCCAAATGAAATGTTTACAGAAGGCTTCTAGAGATTCTTCATAGGAGGATTATCACCTTCGAGTATTTTGTACTGTGTCTAGTACACTTTCTTGTTTTTATCTTTTGGGGCGTAGTTTTTTCCCCATTGGGATTTCTACTTTTCTCCACTTATGAGAGTTTTATTTGTACATGGGTACCTCATCAGACCTTGTTGTCGGGACCCATCTTTTTCACCCACCTAAGTTGTGCTTAAGGGGGGTATTAGTGTACACATTTCATTTGGCTTAATTTGGCATTCATTTGGCCATATTTGGAAGCCTCATTTTATGCACATGGCATAAGACAGCTCAGCTAGGTGTGTGGCAGTTAGGAAGAGTTCTTCAAACTCTTTCACTCCACTTAGCTTGCCACATCTACTTGAGATCTCCTTAAGTTATGGGATTGACGCCCATTAACTCAAGGTTACTCAAGGCTATATGTACTTGTCATATTGCCTTCAAATTTGTGATTAGCATTCATCTTATAGATCCTACAAATTCTAATAGTGGGACATCCCATTTCCTAAATGAGATATTAGAAACAAGATCGAAGAGACAAATGCAAGTATCAAATCTGGAGTGAAAGCAATAAGAAGTGCAATACTAAACTATGCAAAATAGCAAGTACATATAGATGAGAGAAGTTGAGTCAACTTAGAAGTCAACTTCAACACTCAACTAGAGGTGGAAGAAGGTTTCCACCAAGTGTCAAAAGTATGTCAACATGTGTCTTTGGAGAGTTGTGTCAAACTCTCCAAGTCAACAAACAACCCACTTAAGTAGGCTTATGACATATGTATTTTACCCTGGGAGGTAAAATATACACTAACATGAGACGTAAATAATAAATAAATACAATTAAATAATTAATCTACACATTAAGACTTGCAAGGTGTGTCATGCTTAATCCCAACACTTAAATCATGTGTTAACTCTTAATTGACAATGTGTCTTATATATGTGACCTTTTCCCCTATGTTTTTGCTCCACATCAATTTGGCCAAACTCTATGCAATGGTAAGTGTGTATGTACACACAAATGGCATATTGGCCAAGTCATAAGTAGAACATCCCATTTCCCAAATGAGACACAAATAATAAATAAATATAATAAAATAATTAATGTAAACATTAAAACTTACAACTTGTATGTCACACTTAATTCCAACACTTAAATCATTTGTTTATGCATATAATTTGTGTATTACATGTATACTTCATGCCTCTTGTATTACATGTATTTATGTGTATACTTTGTATGCTTCATGATTCTTATATTACATTTACTTATGCATATACTTCGTGTATTATGTGTATGCTTCATGCTTCATGTATTACGTGTATTTATGCATACTTCGTGCATTGTGTATATGTTTTGTGTCTTACATATACTTCATGTGTTACATGTATTTACATGTACGCTTCATGCTTCACATGTACTTATGTGTATACTTCATATATTACATATGCTTCATGCTTTGTGTCCTACGTATATACTTCGTATATCACATACACTTCATGTATTACCTATATCTATGTGTTTGCATCATGTCTAATATTTCTTAACAAGTTTACTCTATGTGTGTTTAAGATTACTTTAAGTAAATTCCAAACCTATCAAATCTTTACTGGTCAAACGCTTCTTGGGTTAAGATGAACTAAAAAATTAACTTATGTAATAATGAAGAGTTGTAACTAGTGAAGTAGAAAAAGTGTGATTCCCTCAAACTTAAGATATAAAATAAGAGAATATTTCATTTGAGGAATACATACAAAACATCATTAAGGAATTCAATTAAGAATAGAACCCTAAGAGATGATGGAGGAGTATCCTTGGTTCAAGAGCAATCTTGCATCAACCAAAGACATTTGCATTTTAGTTTGTTTGCAGTTCAGCTTGTTTCTTTTCATTTTCCAGTTTAGTTCAGGCAACTTTCAGTTAGAAGTAGTTTCTATATTTTGGTCCGCATTCTACCATAGTTTTATTTCACACCTTGCGAAGATGGACTTAGCATCTAGATTCATTCATCTACAACATATCCAAATCTCAGAGCATTTGGATCAGTGACCGGAAAGTTATCGCTATCGAAAGATTGACTATTTTTCTCAGCACAGAGCATCCTGACAGTCTCAGGCAATCAGTCAAAGGAGAAGACTTGTGGAGCATTCATTGATTTGTGGAGCTTAATGATACATGATTCAATGATCTATGGTTTGTGGCCAACCTCCCCTGAGATCTATACATAATTCCATTCATTTGCGAAGGAATTCTTCATGCTTAGGTCTGACCTATCTGTGTACACACGTTACAATTCTTCCTTGGAGTTTGTGATCTTCCTTGGCCAATGTGGAGGCATCTTGTGATCTGGAGATGATATATATTGATGTAATAGATCCTTAGAAAAGTAGGTTTAGATAGTAATACAAGAAGTATGAAGCATACACATAATACATAAAGTATGAATACACGCAAGTCATGAAGTATACACTCAAATACACGTAAGTCATGAAGTATACACTCGAATACACACAAGTCATGAAGTATATACTTGAATACATGTAGCATCAACTATCATTCATAGGAATGAAGGAAGGATGTTCTGACACCAATTGTAATGTCCCTTACCTAATTTTCCCTATAAAATTCAAATTTCACAAGTTAGGGTTAGGGTTTTAGAATTACCGTTGAGGTTATCTTAAAAACTGCACAATTTCTTGTTCTTGAATTCTGCAATCATAACATAGGAAAGACATATATGAAATATAGATATACAAATATAGATCTTTAACCATTAGGGTTAGATAGGATTTTCCTTGAATTCCATTTCATAAACAATATCAATACGGAGAGATCATATATTCATTACTATACAACTAACTTAGTTTGTTACTAATCCTAGACATACAAATAGATGGTGTCAATAAACCCTCAACATGGAGATTAGAGAGAAGAATGCTTCCATAGGGTACCCTTATATGTTTCTCCCTTTTACATGACAGTAGGGTGCCCTACTCGCTATTCTCTGTACATGTCAATGTAAGGGTGCCTTTCGCTATTCTCCGTAGTGCATATTTTCTCCCTTCTCTATGTTGACAGTTTATTTCACTAGTTTTATGTATTTCTAGATATGACAATGATATGCAATAAGTAAATATAATTGATAGTCAATAATGATCTAACCTGATGTATATTCAAGAATAATTCTTATTGATATCCTTTTGGTGTAATAATTTATGACTAAATAATTATCTCTACAGTTGTAGGTTTGAATACTTTCTATTATATTCACTTCCTACCCAGCGATATATTATATCTCTATTGTTGTTATACTTCAAATGTATTTCACTTTCCAAATCTATATAATAGAGCTGCTATTATAATACTCAGAAAGTATTCCTTATTACTTAGAAATTATCTCTTATTTTTCCTGTTTTCTAATCACACAATCTATCACTCTTTGTACCATCCTAAAGGAGGCATCTTCTATGAAAAGATGTGTCTCAATAAACATTTGTGACTCTTCATAACAGCCACAACTTCACAAATAAATTGTGCCTCTTTGTTTGATTGCTGGTTTTAAAGTCAACACTGCCTTAATGAATACTTTCATATGGTTTGTCTTATTCAAAAATTAAATGGAAACACACATTGATCATTGTCTTTTCATAACTGATTTATCATTCACAAACCCCATAATATGTTATATTATTTATTATTAACCTTTTGTCTTTATTATGGAGCATTGTCTTGTAGTAAGTTGGCTATAATAGAATAAAATCTCCAGAAAATATATTGATTTTGTCTTAATTATTATCATTGCTTCTCCTTAGACATGTAATCGGCCCTTTTCATGAGGATCGACCTCTTCTTATTAACCATACTTCTTTGCAATACTAGACATAGGCACTAGCTATTTTAGTCTGCCACATCTTTGTATTGCTTTTAACATTTAATCACTTTTCTTCTTATATTAGTAAGTTTAGATCTTTAATTTAAACTTTTACATAATCACCCATATCAATGTGTTTATCCTTCCAAATGTTAATAAGTAATGAAGTCAGTTGGGAATTAAGCTAGAGGGACATGACATTCTACTAGTCAAGCGTCATATATATATATATATATAGATATCAACCCATATTCATATATGGACTAGGTCTATTTTTGCTTTCTCGTTAAAGGGACACACAGTCCTTTTCAGTATTTTTTTGTTTTAATCATCCACCAACTAGATAGAATCACTAAAGAAGGTAAACAATAAAAATGAGAGAGGAGAACAAGTGCCTTAGGAACACCATGTAGGAGGATGTCCCCAAAACACCCTCCACAATGCTATGCCCCTAAGGCATGACATGCAACAATAAAATAGAGGAGAGGCAAGATAGAAGAATTATGAAAGAAATAGAAGAATGGTCACAATAGAGGCAGTCTCCTAGTTTTCTTGACCTTACAAGAGTATCAAGGGTCATCCAAGGAGACCTAAACAACACAACAAATCACAGGGGAACACAACATGACACAATATCATATTAAATATATTTTTTTTTAATAGGAGCTCAAACTTGTGAGCATCATAAAAAGGTGCTCTATCAAGTTTTGTAAAAAGTGTGAGTAGTTCATACCTGATTGATTCTTATTTCCAAAACAGTCTTGCAGTGCTTATTTCTCATGTCCCTGTGTATTTGAAATCTTTTGTTGCTTGTGAGGAGGGGAATCATTGTTATTTCCCACTGATGATAGCCGCCTTGTTATTTTATGATCCTTTGCTTTCTTATTTTGATGAATAAGCCTTTTCTGGTGGAACGGGATATTTTCCATTGTGGTAACCTTTTCTTATATCATAATATCTTATTATTGTTGTTCAATTTGTGTATCCAGTGCATTTTGGTTGTCTCCCGATCCTTGAAGAGATAACAGTGTAGGAACCTCAACATAGATACCTTTACCTCATGGACAAGGCGAGTCTTCAATCTTCTCCTTATCCACTTCTATCATGCCAACTATTTCATCATAATCCAAATCTTCTTGTTCTATTGTGTTTTGCTCTATTGTATTTTGCTCTACCATGTTGTTGTCACTAGGCTTAGGAAATGGATTTGTATATATCTGTAACTTTTGATTTAAAGGGGCAACCAGCTTATTTCCATTGTCATTCACTCCAATTACCTATATTATATTAGAATCAATGTGGTCTTGAATTTCATGTTTCAGATGCATACATAGTTCAGTGTCATGTCCTACCGAGCAGTGATACTGACAAAAGGCATTAGCATCAAATGATGGTCCTTGTATCCTGTTACTAACAAATGGTTTCACAGGAGGAAACTTCAAAAGATTTTTGCTTACTACTTGATTCATAATTGATTGAAGAGATTCAGATAATGGAGTAAATTGTCTTTGTTGTTGTCTAATTTGAAACAGTGCCCGTTCAGCATTACTAATAGCAAACACTTTTGATTGAATTTTTTTTAATATTGTCCATTGATCTTGATGAAACTCTTGTTATTCCTTTTAAAGTTGTTTTATGAAGGTCCGGTCATGGATTGACCAACTTGAGCCAATGAGTTTTGATTTTCATATTGACTAGATGAAAGCTGGTAATAACAAAGGGTTGTGCATAAATGTTGAAAAAAGCTATACTTCATCAAGAGGATTTTATCATGGATATTAGGTAACAAATGTAGATTCGTAATAAATACCTTTTGGAGATCTTCATCTTTAATCAGGTATTGTATTTGTGAGATGAGATTTTGATATCGACTGATGAATTCCATCAATTTCTCTTTTGAGCATTGTTTGCAATGAACCAAGTCAATCAAACAAACCATAGGTCCAATGTTTGCTTGAATGTGTTGTAAGAATTGATCAACTAGTTGCGAGAAAGAGTTTATTGAGTTCAAAGGTAATGAGCAAAACCATTCCAAAGCAGTATCTTTGAGAGATCACGGGAAGAGTTTGGCTAGCAAGTCCTCTTCAAAGAAGAAATCACTACACATCATCGTGAATGCTACCACATGAGTATTAGGATCACCTTTACCACCATATTTTTCAAAGTGAGGAGTCTTAATTTTGTCAGGCATAGGAGTTCTCAGGATTAAATAAGAGAAAGGACCACGGGCATGATATGTTGGTAAAGTAGTTTGGGAAGAATTAGTCAAGTTTGTCACCTTCTATTGTAAAGAAGTCATGCTTTGCAAAAGTTGATTTAAGAGGGCATCATTAAAAGATGTCGTTTTTTGTTGAGAATAATTAGAAGTTGTGGTCATAATATTTTGAGGTGATTGGTTGTGAGTAGTAACGAAAGGAGGTTGAGAATAATTATAAGTGAAAGGTGGTTGAGTATAGGTGGAATGAATAGGTGGTTGAGAGTGATTATTCATATAAGAAGTCACCCTAGGTGCTAAGTTTTGATAATTGATTCCCATAGACTTGTAATTTTGTGAATTAATGCAATTAGATATTCCCATACTAGTGGTAGCATTACTAGTGAGAATTGATGATGTAAAAGTATACATTCTGGTACTCGGTATAGGTGTTGATACCTACGTATGATTCAGTGATGACATATTATTAATAGTATTTGCACATTCAGTCACTATCATAATGTTGTTATGCACTATATGGGCTAGTCCGTCTTGTTGATAGAAAGGAATACTGAGAGGGGGAGTGAATCAGTATTCCAAAAAACTACTTATTAATAAGTTTATTAACCCAAATTCTAAAGTTAATAATATGAAAGCAGAATAAGCATAGAAACAACAACCACAAAGATATAAGACATGAACACCATAATTTTTAAGTGCAAAACCCAAAAAGGGAAAAACCACGGTGAATGTTAGCTTATAATATATTATTATAGCACAATACCGAGTTACAAGAGGCTCATTGCCTTAGGGCTCACTGCCCGGAGCTCACCGCTCAAGAGAAAAGGCTCACTCCAAATTAGAAGAAGAAAGAAAAAGAAGGATGGCTCACTACCAAAGATGAACTACTGCAATTGCATCTAACATATGCATGGTTACAGTTCCAATTAATCTTATATACACTAACTCGGAACTCTTCATTTTAGTCTGCCCCTATTTTTCTACTCTACTCTTTACATATGCTCAAGATCTCCCTTCATTTACTACGGCCTCTCTTTCTTTGCATATTTCACATCCACACACATCACATCACACTACACCCACTTAAACACCAAAATACATCCTCTATTTATATCTGCAACTAAATCTTTCCCATGATCAAGTTGGCAAGCAAACTATGAAACGTGTATATGAAGTGTTTCATCATGTCATCTTGTTCTTGTTTTAAACCTTCAATGTGAATCCAAACCATCGTGTACATGTCTTCATATGTGTCAGCTCTAATCATACAAACACTCATATTTATCATCCAACTCATATTTATTCTCCGCATAAGGATTTAACTGGCCTGTCAGCTTGTTCCTTAATAACATATATGATACGTTCCTCTGTCACATCACAACTCATGCTACGGACAAGATGCGACTTCATGAATCATATTCAACAATAATTATTGATCTCTTGACATGTCTTCAACTTTGTAGAACAAGATAAATCTATATGCCAAAATGCAGACCATAGAACTGTTGCCCTATCACACTGTAATACTATCATACTGGATGCTCATATTGAAGAGCCTGTAGAGTAAGATCTGTTGCACTTCTAGAGATACAAACATGGATTCGAATAGCCATGACCTATCTCTATCATACTTCAGAACCAAAGAACATAGTATGCTATTGCGGAGGAATGTAGACCATTTTACTCTGTACTGTTCACTGTCTCTATCTTAACACTATCGACCCAGACTTAGACTTTTCATCAGATGACTTCCGAAGGAAGTCAGATCTTGATCACTAGAATATAATAGAAATAGGTAGATATAAACATTATACCTAAACTGCATCTACAAATCTTCAATTGCGGAGGCATACTGACTCACTTTCTGTCCCTTACTCAAAGTACTTCCATACTTAGCCATGTTGGGCTTCCGAACCAAAATACTTTATGCCTTGTTGCCAACTCAAAATTGTCTTCTGGAGTAGTGTCTCTTTGCCATGCTGATGGATTCTCTTTGCCTTGTTGCCATCAATGACAGCACACACATTATCTCAAGAGGAGTGTCCCTTGCCAACAATCTCCCCCTTTGGTATTGATGGCAACACTTAGTGAAAAATGCTGCCTTGACTCCTCCCCCTTTCTATATACACTTATATATTCCTTCTCCCTCTGAGATTTTTCTCATTTTTCACTGACCTTCTCTCCCCCTTTGACATCAATGGCAAAGGGTGTGACTTCAAACAAAATTGGTCAAAACTGTTATATTATGCCGTATATATACAGATACACATTTTCATCTTAATTTGTCATTAAAGGTAGAATATCATTAGAGAAAGTCTTTATCAAAGCTATCTCTCCAGTCCATCTATTTCTTGCACTCTTCAAAATGTTGATGTGGTCATTTATCATAAAAACTAGCTTTTTGGCCTTCTGTACATCTGAAGTTGTATCAATTAATGCTAGTGATTTCAAGGCTTCTTCTAACAGATTAGTCATGGAATCTATTTTTAGCGTTATCAGCTCCCTTAGTTGACACAACCTATCTTTGACTTCTCCCCTTTGCTTCATCAACATACTCAAATCATTATGAATGCTTGCAACCTATCCTTCTTTGGAATTTATTGATTCAACTGTCAAATCATAGGTCTAACAGATATTTAGCAGTTTGAGTTCCAAGCCCTTGATTTTATCTTCTAATTCCTTGGTAACTTATGGCCAAGATAAGAAAAATTTGTATATTTCACCGGCTTCATCAATGGCACTTTGTATGACTTTTATTCCATTATCTAAAATAGTTTTACCTTTTACTATCATAGCCTTTAACTCAACCAATCTCTTTTCATTGAACTCTTTTCTAACTTTTGCTTCTGCAGATTTTTCAAAAGACTCAAAATGTGTACTTACAGAGTTTAATAGCCCTTTGAGATGATCAGCAGACGATAATGATGTATCCTTTTGAACTGTTGGCATCACCTTTTCTACAATGTTGGATGCATCATTGATCAATTTACTATCTTGGTCATGAGATTTCTGTATTTCTTCCTATGCCTTGGCCTAGGCAATAGATATTCATTTGAATTTCTGCACAAGTGACAATGAGGCTAGGTTGATTGGTCCTTGAAGAAGTTCAGACTCTTCTGTATCTTGTTGTCTTCTGAAACCAACTGAGACATCTACAGTGTCTCTTGTTCTCCTAGATACTTCTTCTTGACTACGTTTTGGAGGATCCAATTCTATATTTTCTTGTTGATCAATATTTTTTTCCGGTGCAGGACTCTTTATCTATTCCCTATTCTCTTCAACCTCATCCTATTTCTCAGGAGATAGATCAGTTTTAGTTTTGCCTTGATCTGATATATCCAATGTGTCTGTGTCAGGGACTTGATCACTCTATTCCATTCCTTGATCCTGGCTTATCTCTGGCAAAGATGTGTCTTCATCTTTTGCTCCTTGATTGTCATAGATAGTAGGAATATTGTTTTTCTTCAATGCTACCAAAGTGATCTCTGTTTCCTTGACGAATTTATCAATTTCTCCCAACATCAATGAGTTCATTCTTCTCTTGGTCTTGAAGGCATCCTTGATCTCTTTAGAGATTTTGGTATTCTCCTTAAGGGTGATCTCCAGACATAATCTTATCAATGAATGTTCCCTGAGCTCAACATCCATTGCCATAGCCGCTTCTTTTCTTGCAGTCATTAAACTTGCCAGGCTATGTGGAAGATCATCAACTATTTCGATTAGGGCCTTGTTGTAGATGTTCAGGTATTCAACCATAGCAGTCTCAATGATCCTTTTGTCTAGATCATTATATTCATTATACAATTGTGCAATTGGCTTCAGATTGCCATCTACTATTATGGCTTTGAGCACATACTCAAGACTTATAGTTGCTTCCTCTATTTGAGTCGCATCTTTCTTTTGCCTTTCCCCAGGTTGACCCTTACTGGAGGGTTTCTTTTTGCTAGTTACAGAGACATTCGTAGCCTCAGTTTTCATCTTCTTTAGTTCGTCATCTAATTTTGTTGCTTCTTTATCAACAACTATGCTTACATGCATTCTCTTAGCCTTAGTCTTCTTTCTCTTAGAACTGGAGGCAGGAGCTTCCACACTTGCAGATGGTGTGGAACTGGAGGATATGGATGTATCTTCTATAGAGGTGGATCCTCTGGTTCTTTTTCTTGAGACCTCTAGCTTTTCCGGTTCACTCTTGGGTTCTTCCAGAGCTCCACTTGATTCACTTTTTCTCTTTTCTTCTGCTACCTTAGCATCTTGTGCTTTTTCCCTTGCCTTTGTCGCTTGTTCTTTTGTGAACCCATATCTAGCAACACTTTCCTCTACTTCTTTTCTCACCTTCTTGGTGGATTCTAACTTCCTGATTTCACAATGAAGTTTTAAACTTAGTTCTTCATAAGTCCCAAACCTCTCTTCTTTAGTGTCTCCAGGTTTGCTAAGCAAGTGTTGGGCATAGTTTTCAAGTATTTGTCCATCTACCACATAATGTATTGGCATAATCTAGACTATCCTAGGCTCCACAGCTTCCATCAAGCATTGATCTTTTGTAACCATAAAACATATGGTATCCTTATACTTCTCAACAATTTTATCTAGGATTCTTTCTCTTGACTGCGTCATGCTTTAAATTTTTTGAAATACCCCCACAATACTACCTTTTTCTCATCATGGTTTCTAATGCTACTTAAAAGATTTCAAATTTCAATAGCTACTGGTTTGCTAGTTAACCAGAACAGGTTCTTCATCTTTTGTAATTTATTCATAAAATAGAAGAATAAACAGATGATCAACGTACCAAATTTGAATGGGTAGTTTTTTCTTTCCTTGATCTTCTTTAGATTCTCTAGTAGTTAGATTCTCAGCAACTCACACAAATCATACCCAGCATTCTTTTTGATCATTTGATATGCAGTGTATATTGCAGTACCAGAGAGAGTTCTCTCGGTTAAAGAAATAGATTTTGTAGCCTATGACAATAGAAGCAAATCTTACCGCATGGTCTATGATGTTGTTTAAGGTTAATGCCCTCTTGTCAAATTGGCCTCCGATGGCCTCTGTAATAGTTTGATTCTTCACAACTTTCAGCAAGGGTACACCTCCAGTTGAATTTAAGCCTATTACTACCCTAATTGCTTCCTTGGTGATTTTGAAAGGCTTCCCTAACCAGATGAATTCATCGTGAATTTGACTTAGGATATACCGGACCCATTCATCCTCTGTAAAAATAGGAAACTCTACATACTAGATGAATTTATTCTCTTCTAAGACTTTGTATTCTTCTTTTAGGTCAAATTGATCATTGCTTAGAAACTTCAAGTATAGATCTAAGAATTTGTCGCCACCAAGCTCATCTAGGGCAACATGGATATATGCCCTAACGTCTTCTGTACATATAGAACTCTCTATGGTATTTTAAAAAATGCACCCATTGGATCAACTTCAGTTGCGTTGAAAGGATGGTTCTTGAATTTAGGTCATGGTCACTCAGTGATGTCCACTACTTGGGGTGTTGCCATTTCTATGGATAATCAAGCAAATTTTAGAAAGGGTTTCAAATTGTAAATACCTCTTAATGTCAGATTAGGGTTTTCTCTGCTTGGAATCACTGGAAATTACTAATATTTCTTATGATCTTGCTTCTACACACCTTAGACACTTGAAGGCCCAAATACAAAGTTATTAGTCCTTCGAGCGCTACCTTTTTCAACCTTTGTTTACCAAAATCTACTTATCATAAATGTTGTTTTCAAAAAGCTATCAAGCATTTCTCTATTACGCACAGTCGATCAAGATTGCTCCATAATGTGCCGCATTGACTTCTTTTCTTCCAGTTTTTATTATGAGACATTTGTCACATCAGATTCCATCATATACCTTCGTGACAGATTATGGCACCCACTTTCTGGCTAAGGGTTTTGTATTTTCAACACTGCTCCCCCTGATCTAGAGCACCCAATTTACCTCCCATAGGAAGTATCTCCATCAGATGCTAGTGCAGATCTATCATCTTCTTTAATTCCTTCTTTCTTGATCCAGATCTTGTCCATTTCCTTCTTGGTTTCAACCAGATCAATATTTTCTTTTCCCTTATCATTCCTCTGCTTTCTTTCCCTTTCTTCAGCATAGTAATTTCTCTTCACATTCTTGCTACTACAAAATCTTGCAACATGTCCATATTTGTTGCAATTGAAATACACAATGTTTCCTTGTCCTTGATTCCTTCCTCTGAATGAATTTATCCTTGATCTATATTGATTAGCCATGTGTCTAAATCTACAACATGATAAAGACTTTCCATTGAGTGATTGATTATTCCTTGCATTGTAAGACCCATTTCTTACCAGATTTCTACATTCATTTGATTTGTGACCAATTTTCTTGCAGTTGAAGCATTGACCAAAGAGTGATGAAATATTCTGATTTACTCTACTCCTACATTGAGTACCTTTATGACCAAACTTATTGCAATTAAAACAGTGGCCATTAAAAGAAGGATACCTCTGAGCATTTGGGTTGTCTTACCAGAGGTCTTCTATGTCTTCTTCTTTGATTTCTAAGCTGGTTTCCTTCGTTTTCCTTTGACTCAGTGTTTATTTGACTAGATTTTGAACTTTCTCCTTTCTCAAATCCCAAACCTTGCTTGTCATCAACACTCTTCTAGCTAGCAATCATTTCATCAAGCTTTGCAATACTTATCTTGAACTTTTCTTCATAGTTCTTGGCCTTTTCCAGGTCTGTTTTTAGACTCACAATTTCTTTTTCAAGTTTGGCACAATCTTCTGATCTTCTTTTCACAATTAAATTCAGATCTTCTTCTTCTTTTGTTCTTTCTATAACTTCTACTTCCAAATTATTCGGGGCTTCATTTGTTGATATCAATTGATCACTAACTTCTTTGTATTTGTCTTTGAATTTCTTTAATTGTTCTTTTAACTTTGAGATACATTCATCAGCTTGTTGAAATTTTTCCTTTAGATTCTTGACTTCTACTTCAGATTTTTCAAGATCCATAAGGGCTACTTCTAGTTCCTTATTGCTTTCATAATTTCCAAATCTTCTTGCTGCCATGATTACACTATCCCAGATCTTCCTCAAGATGTTAGACTTCTTCCAAGGAACTTGGATCTGATACCAATTGTTGATAGCAAAGAATATTAAGAGGGGGGGTGAATTAGTATTCCACAATACCACTTCTTAATAAGTTTATTAACCCAAATTTAAAAGTTAATAATATGAAAGCAGAATAAGCATAGACACAACAACCACAAAGACATAACACATGAACACTAGGATTTTTACGTGGAAAACTCAAAAAGGGAAAAACCATGGTGAGTGCTAGCTCATAATATATTATTATAGCACAATACCAAGTTACAAGAGGCTCACTGCCCAGAGCTCACTGCTCAAGAGAAAAGGCTCACTGCCAATTAGAAGAAGAAAGAAGAAGAAGAATGGCTCATTACCAAAGATGAACTACTACCATTGCATCTATATATGCATGGATACAATTCCAATTAAGCTTATATACACTACCTCAGAACTCTTCATTTTAGTATGCCCCTATTTTTCTGCTCTACTCTTTACATATGGTCAAGATCTCCCTTCATTTGTTGTGGCCACTCTTTCTTCGCATATTTCACATCAACACACATCACATCGCACTACACCCACTTAAACACTGAAATCCATCCTCTATTTATATCTACAACTAAATCTTTCTCATGATCAGGTTGGCAAGCAAACTATGAAATGTGTATACCAAGTGTTATATCTTGTTGGCTTGTTCTTGTGTTAAATCTTCAATGTAGATCCAAACCATCATGTACATGTCTTCATATGTGTTGGATCTAATCATACAACCAATCATATTTACCATTCATCTCATATTTCTTCTCTGCATAAGGATTTAACCAGCCTGTTGGCTTGTTTCTTAATACCATATATGATAGGTTCGTTTGTCACATCACAACTCATGCTACGGACCAGATGCGACTTCATGAATCATATTCAGCAATTATTATTGATCTATTGACATGTCTTCAACTCTGCAGAACAAGATAAATCTGTATGCCAAAATGCGGACCTTAGAACTTCTACCCTGTCACACTATAATACTGTCATACTGGATGTCGGTATTGAAGAGTCTGTAGAGTAAGATCTGTTGTACTTTTGGAGCTACAAACATGGATTTAGATAGTCATGACCTATCTCTATCTTACTTTAGAACTGCAGAACATAGTATGCTATTGTGGAGGAATGCAGACCAATTTACTCTATACTATTGACTATCTCTGTCTTAACACTATCGACCCAGACTTGAACTTTTCATCAGATGACTTCCGGAGGAATTTAGATCTTAATCACTAGAATATAATAGCAATAGGTAGCTATAAACACCATACCTGAACTGCATCTACAAATCTTCAATTGCAGAGGCATACTGACTCACTTTTTGTCCCTTACTCAAAATACTTCCATACTTAGCCATTTTGGGCTTCCAGACCAAAATATTGTTGGAAACACAGTTGCCGTTGCACCAAAAAGTTGACTTGTTAATGCCCGATACAACCACCAAAGTTAATGAATCCAGGGGAGGCGGTTAAGCCATGTCACAAATCTCGCGAGAGATGATGGCTCACTACCAACAACCCCCCCAGCGTCACTCGTGGGAGCACATGTCACTCACGGGGGACATTCAAACCCAGAACCTTTGGCTCTAATGTCAATTGTTGGAAACACAGTTGTCGTTGCACCAAAAGGTCGACCTGTTAATGCCCGATACAACCACCAGAGTTAATGAATCCATGGGAGGCAGTTAAGCCATGTCATGAATCCTATGAGAGATGCTACCTCACTGCTAACAAATACTTTATGCCTTGTTGCCAACTCAAGATTCTCTACTGGAGTAGTGTCTCTTTGCCATGCTGATGGATTCTCTTTACCTTGTTGCCATCAATGACAACACACAAATTATCTCTAGAGAAGTGTCTCTTTCCAACACATGTAGTGTATCAACACCATCTTGTCCTTCTTTTAATAGCTCTCTTAGACTATGAACAACAGGTACAGCCTCTTCAACTATCCTTTCTCTTTCCACAAATGCTTGAAAATCAACTAGTTCCTTATCAAGTTTGTTAATTTAATCATCAGGTACATGTGTTATCACATCAATAGGATAGTCAAAATCATGAAATGTCTGTTCTTCCATTGTAGTTGTCGGAGGCAAGATATCTTGCAAAGTTTGTGTTTCACCTTTTGTAAAGTAAGTGTTCAATAGATTTTCCAATGGTGGTACATCGTTGCTATCGGGAGCACTGGAGCCCATTAGTCTAATACTTCTCCTTGGAGGGATGTTTCGATTAGGGAAGCGGGTTATACAAATCATACAAAGGCATACAACACTCAATGCAAAAACTAATAGAACAAACCAAAGGAGCAAGATATGCTTGTTGAAATACACAATGTGTAATTTATCAAGTATGCCAATTTTCAATTTAAAGCATTGAATGATTCCAAATTTTCAAATGAGCAATGAAAATATGCTTATTATGAATGCAAGATCTGATCTAGAAGATGTTTATAACATCTGTAAGGAAACAATGTAAAACTATGCTTGTTTATGAACCTAAAATGCTCAATTTTTTTGCATTTTTCAATTCAAATGTGCTAATGATGCAAATGTAAATGCAAAGACACACAATGCAGCCTCTCTATAGTCAAAAATAAGATTTGAAAGAGTGTTTGGATGAGTAATAAAATTTGAAACAATATTTTAATTACAAACCCTAGCTTTTGAAATTACTAGGTTATATGAAAAATACAAAATTTCAAGCAATAACCCTAGCAAATAAGCTATGCAAATGCAAGGTAAATGATCATGAAAATATGAAATGTTGTAATTTGTCTCAGATCTGATATAAATATCATAAAATTAAATGTTTTCAATCATATGCAAGGAAAATAATGCAAACTATGCCTTAATGCAAGCAAAAAATGCTTATGTTTTTAAAAATTTCAAATTTATGCAAGATTTTTGAATGTATGATGATGAATATATGATATGAATGAATGAAAAATTTATTACAATACTCAGTAAGATGCAAGTTCAGTAAAAACACGGGTTCACCAAAATGTTATGTGGAAAAGGGGGGATGAGGTTGAAGTGTAGTTAATGTAAATTCAATCAAATTAGCCATTCACCAATAACATTCAAAGGATAACAATCGATCTGAGTCACTACAAATGGAGAGGAATCAGATACAGGTTGATGTAACTTAGGAATGATATGGAAAGATAGATTAAATTGCTAGATATGTCAAATCCTAGTTCAATTAATCCTTAAACCATAATTATATGATTTCAGATATAGACAAAAGAAACAGGACAAATGATCACACAGGAATGCACTAAATGCATATTAGAAACATAACAAGAAAGTGGAAACTTTGGGGACAATGGGGTGGACACCCTAGTCCAGCATGCTACTTTTTCTGTAGATCTAGAACAATGAGGTGATGTAGACAACAACTTGTTTCAGAGTTTTCAGCATTGACAATCAAGAGGACACTGGGGCAGGCACCCTAGTCCAAAAGGAAATATTCTCTACTCTTTTCTTTAGGTCCCAAATCTTTATCCTCTTCTCTAATCCCCTGTAGCTCCTCTCTACAAGATCCTGCACTTGTAACCTGTAGTCACAAGAGAGGGGTTGGGGGTTGTGTTGTTTAGGAGCTTGCCTCAGTCAAGCCCCAGAATGACATTCATGCCTTCCAACATCATTGTTAGATAGAGTGTGTGTCCTTGGTGGGTAGAGGAAAAATTAAATGCTAAGATAAATTGATTGAAACCCAAAATAGATATTGCCTTAGAGGTGAAGCTCTCATGGAGATGAAGTGCCTCCAAATCATTAGGAAATGAGTTAATGAAACTAAACCTGCAACAAACACATAAAAACACAACACAATTCTACTCTGCAACACAATGAATGCCTTGAAATATCTTTGATTGATAATCATAAGTTTGCCTTAATCAACTAGAAGTAAAATGAAGTCCTAAACATGTTTATATATGCATTCCTGCTAACATTCGTAATTCAAATTGAGAAGGTCGACAAAGGGAAACCTTTTAATGGTCATAAATTAATACATTTAAATTTAGGTCCCAACAAAATAGGTCTAGACTAAGGCATGGGTGCCCAAGTCTAGAGGCCTATTTTTAGTCATGATTATCATTTAGGATGGGCCCCTAAGCCCCATTTGTCATGGGTTTCATGGGAATTTTCTTTGGGACAAGTTTTACACATGCATGATTAAACTAAGGGGACCTGGGAGTTAAACTAGGAGGTAAAAAGTCCTAGACGGACATTTTATGACATAAGACACATGTCTGTTCATATAGAAACTTTGGGCAAAGTGATGCATTTGTCTCTGCATACATTAGTTAGTTCACAGTGTCTAAATGGCGTGACCTATCAAAATGATCATACTTAGCTAGAAGAATGTCTAGAGTTGTATGGTAGATTGAGTTACGTAGGACAAAACATTAGAAATCAGATGGTAACCTGTTGATTCTTTATGTCTATACTCTTGGTAGGGCCACTTCTAGGAAGGAAGTGTGTAGGGAACTGCCAGTTTGTGGTTGGAGGTAAAGCACTTGGATGATGCTCTCCCTCTATAGCAAAAAACTCATCGAGACTTGTAAGATAGATATCAGATTCCAAATGCAGTACACATTATGTTATGAGTTATGTTGTCAAACTTATGTAAAAAAATTATTTTTGCCAAGTGCTAATTATTTGTAAATGTAAAGTGATATGTTTTGATGATGATCTTTTCTTGAATATAATGTATTTTTCAAGGTTGAAAAGATATGCATTTATTTATTGAGAATATGAAAAATGATAAAAAAAAATTATTCATGTTAAATCATGTTCATTTACTTTCTTGGTAAATTGTATGTGTAATTCCAAGTAATATGAGTTGGCATGCTACAAACATAACCCTTCAATGGAAACTCCTTATCTCTCCTCTCCTCTAGATCCAATATAAATAAAGGCAGAGGTATCTAGGAAAACCATAAATGGTTTTCCAAAACCATTAGTCAAAACCTTGTGCTAAGTAGACAACAAGGAAAGAGACCATAGGACATGTGGCTAAGAGTTACAAGCATCTTTCTAGAAAATTCAAGATATTTCTCATGAACTTAGACATCCATCTTCATTTTAGGACAAAAATAGTCCATTAGAGAATGAAATAACAACTCCCAAGTCCAAAAAGGACAACCCATTTATTATGCATTGATACAAGAGCATCCCTGGTTCAAGAGAAATCTCGCATCAACTAAAAACATTTGCATTCATTCTGCTTGCAGTTCAGTTTGTTTGTTTCTGTTTGTTTATTTTCATTTTCTAGTTCAATTTAGGTAGTTCAGTCAGTAACAATTTTTGTATTTTCGTCAGCATTCTATCACAGTTGCATTTCAAACCTTGCAGAGCTGGACTTAGTATATAGAGACATTCATGTAGAACATATCTGAATCTCAGAGCATTTGGATCAAGTATAGGAAATATATTGCTATCAAAAGGCTGACTATTTTCTCAGAACAAAGCATTCTTACAGTCTCAGACAATCAGCTAAAGGGGAAGACTTAAGAAGTATTTCACAACCTTCAAAGCTTAATGACACATCATTCCATTTTTTTTGGTTCGTGGCTGACCTTCCCTGAGATTCGCACACCATTCCAATCATTTGCAAAGGATTTCTACTCATTTAGATCTCACCTATCCGTGCACACATGTTACAACTCTTCATTGTAGTTTGTGATCTTCCTTGGCTGATGTAGAGGAATATTTGGTTCTAAATGTGATATATAATGATGTAATAGATCCCTAGGAAGGCAGTTATCGAGGGATTCACATAGTGATAGTTTGATAGTTTGGATTCTTGGTGAAGGAGCTTCAAATCTAGATCTTGTGCATATTCTGATATTCTGTAGTCAGGCCTTTGAGCCCTAAATCTAAGCCCACATGTTTCTGGATGATTTGTATTTGAATCCTATGATATACTGAATGACTAAATCTACATTTGTTCCATATCTTTGATTTGTTTCCGTTGTGTTTACCCTAGTTACATGGTCTAGACTGTTCAATCTGTGAACCCTCCTAGAGTGACTATACTAAGTGGTATCAGAGTGAAAGTTCAAATCTTTGGGAGAGGATTGAACAAAGTGGATGAAGGAATTCCATAAGATCTTGATATAGACAGATTGTCGATCTGAGGTAGGTTACTTGTGTCGCAACGATCGCCGATTCTAAGGTAGTTTTCACCTTGTAGCCCAATTGTCGAACTTGAGGTAGTTTGCTCTTGATCAGAGGAAGAATGCCCCCAAGGAGAATCCTTGATGTTGGAACAATGGCTGGAAGGATGGATGAGATGACGGAAATGATGAAAATAATGAGAATTCAATCAGATGTTGTCGAAGAAGATAGGCGAAGAGGATTGACAGTGAGACCTAATGTTGAAAGTGATGATGAAGAAGAATTTCAATCTGTTGAACAAATTGGCAAAACCCTACCTAGAGGTGTTGAAGAAGAAGAATTAGATGGAGTAAAGATGTTGTGACCTATTTCAAAGATTAGAAATAGACATAGAGTTGATGTATCGAATTAAACTGGCAATTTGAACCCTAAAGAGTTGACTGATTGGATAAATGACATGGAAGAATACTTTGAATATGAAGAAGTTGAAGATCCAGAGAAGGTGAAATTGGTGAAGACAAAGTTGAAAGGACATGCTGCTATATGGTGGAAGGAAGTTTAGTTGGATAGAAACAGAAGAGGAAAAGAAAAGATTACAAAATGGGATAGGTTTGTGACAAAATTGAATAATCAGTTTATACCTAATGACTATGAGTTGAAATTATTGAAGAGATTGCAGAATTTGAGACAAAAGGAGAAATCTGTGAAGGAGTATACTAAAGAATTTCATAATATGATCATAAGGATAGGACATAGTGAAGCAAGCAAGGAGAAAGTGGCTAGATACATCAATGGACTAAGATTGAACATTCAAGAAGAACTAAGTTTGGTAAGGATGACATCTTTGGAGGAAGCATATCAGTTTGCCCCTGAAGGTTGAAGAGAAGTTGAACAAGAGTAATGATTAGAGGTAGAGAGGAAGAGGAGGTAAATTTTAGAGAGGCAAAACATTTTCAGGTGGAGACAGATCATATCTGAAGTAGAACAAGCTTGACAATCCATTTGAGAAGGATGACACAGATAGCAATGCCTACTGGAGCAATGATAGAAATTTTCATCACAGAGGTAATTATAATTCATATCAGAATGAAGGACATAGAAGAGAGGGAAGAGGATTTGATAAGAGAACATTCAGAGGCACTTGTTTCAAGTGTGGAGGTGAAGGACATAGAGCATTTGAATGCATAAGCAATAGAACAAAGAACAGTGGAAGAGCAGCCTATGTGGAAGAAGAACATGTTGGATCACCAAGTTCAATTGGAAAACTAGAGAAGGGAGAATCATTTGTAATGAGGGGAGCACTATTTCAAGCAGAAACAAATGAGGAACCACCACAGAGGAAGAGTTTGTTCAGAACAAGATTCAAATTAGGAGGTAAATGTTGTAAAGTTGTTATTGATAGTGGTAGTTCTGATAACCTAGTTTGAGAGGAGATGTTTACTAAGCTAAAGTTGGAAAGATTGAAACACCCTAAGCCCTATCAGATAGCATGGATTTAGGACGATCATAAGGTACTAGTGAGTGAACAATGTTTGGTGAAATTTCATATTGGATCTTATCATGATGAAGTCTTGTGTGATATTATGCCTATGGATGTATGTCATATATTGTTGGGTAGACCTTGGCAGTATGATGGGAAAGCTATACATGATGGGAGAAAGAATACATACACTATAACAAGAAATAGAAAGAGAATTACTTTGATTCCTTTGGAGGATGACCCTAAGAATGAAGTATGTGGGAATGCTAGAATCTATTTGGTAGATGGAATAAAATTTCTAGTTGGTTTGAGACATGAGAATATGTGTCATGCTTTGATCCCTAAGAAGCCTGGAACATTAAAGAAGGTGAATGAAGAAGTACAACCAGAGGAGATAAAAGAGTTGCTGATAGAGTATGAAGACATCATATCAGATAATGTACCTGAAGGATTACCACCAATCAGGAGTATTAGTCATCACATGGATCTTATTCCTAGAGCTAGTTTGCCTAACAAAGCTACACACAAAATGATACTAGCAGAAAATAAAGAATTGAACAGACAGATACAGGAGTTGTTGAGGAAGGGTTTGATCAGATAAAATTTGAGTCCTTTTGCGGTACCTGCAATGTTAGCACCTAAGAAGGATGGAGAATGGAGAATGTGTATGGACTCTAGAGAAATCAACAAGATCAAGGTTAAGTATAGATTTCTTTTACCTAGGATGGATGATATCATGGATTGTTTGAGTGGAGCATCATATTTCACAAAGATAGATTTGAAGAGTGGATACCATTAGATCAGAATTAGAGAAGGAAATGAATGGAAGAATACTTTTAAGACAAATCAAGGATTGTATGAGTGGTTAGTGATGCCTTTTGGACTGACAAAGGCACCGAGTACTTTCATGAGATTCATGGATGAAGTTTTGAAGAAATTCTTGGGTAAGTTTGTTATTGTTTACTTGAATGACATTCTGGTTTTTAGTCAGACAAGGGAAGAACATTTACAACACTTGAGACAAGTTTTGCATAGATTGAGAAAAGAGAAATTACTGATAAACATCAAGAAGTGTAGTTTCATGAAGGAAGAATTGGTATACTTGGGATTTGTGATTTCTGTGGAAGGATTGAAGATGGACCCTGAGAAAGTAAGAGAAATTGTTGAATGGCCTACACCGGAGATCATTAGAGAAGTTAGATCATTTCATGGAATATCTAGTTTCTACCAGAAGTTCATAAAAAATTTTAGCTCAGTGTAACCCTATGACATAGACAATGAGAGGTGACAAAAAAGATTTCAAGTGGACATCAGGAGCAGATAAAAGTTTTGAGTTATTGAAGCAAAAACTGACTGAACAACCTGTTTTAGCATTATCATATTTCAATAAGGTATTTCAAGTGGATTGTGATGCAAGTGGAAGTGCAATTGGAGCAGTATTAAGTCAAGAAGGTAGACCTACAGCATATTTCAGTGAGAAGTTGAATGATGCAAGGAGAAGATATTCAGTATATGATCAAGAGTTCTATGCCATAATTGAAGCGTTGAAGAAGTGGAGACATTACTTGTTGCCTGAGGAGTTTGTGTTGTATACAGATCATGGAGCTTTGCAATATTTGAATAGTCAAGGTAAGTTGAATCAAAGACACATGAGATGGGTAGAGTTCATGCAAACTTATACATTTGTATTGAAACATAGGAGTGGAAAATCAAACAAAGTTGTAGATGCATTGAATAGGAGAAGAAACTTGTCGACAGAGATGAGAGTTCAAGTGATAGGATTTGATGAATTGAAGAACCTATATGAGGGAGACACTAATTTTGTAGAACCCTGGAAAGAATGCAAGGAACCTATTGTGATAGATAGGAGTTAGTTGTTGGACTATTTTATTCAAGAAGATATGTTGTTCAAGGGAAATCAGCTATGTGTACCTAGAAGTTCAATGAGAGATAATTTGATCAAGGAGAAACATAGTGGTGGATTGGCAAGATATTTTGGCATTGACAAGACATTAGCTTTGGTGAGTGAAAATTACTTCTGGCCTCAGATACATAAGGACGTTAGGAAATTTGTCTAGAGTTGTCAAGTTTGTCATGTTGCAAAAGGGAGTAGTCTGAATACTATATTTTATAAACCTTTGACAGTTTTGGAGACACCATGGGAAGACATGAACAAGGATTTTGTAATGGGATTGCCTAAGACATAGAGAGGACATGATTCAATATTTGTAGTGGACATATTTTTAAAGATGGCACATTTCATACCTTGTAAGAAGACAACTGATGCAGTGCATGTAGATGACCTATTTTTCAAAGAGATTGTGAGATTGCATGGATTACCTAAGAGTATAGTTTCAGATAGAGATACAAAGTTTGTTTGATACTTTTGGAAGACACTTTGGAAGAAGATGAAGATAGATTTAAAGTTTAGTTCAGCATTTCATCCACAGGCTGATGGATAGATAGAGGTAGTGAATAGGAGTTTGGGAAACTTGTTGAGAAGTTTGGTTGGAGAGAAAGTAGGAAGTTGGGATTTGATTCTTTCATAAGCAGAGTTTGCATACAATAATTCAGTAAATAAGAGTACTAGAAGAACACCTTTTGAAATAGTTACTGGAGTAAACCCTAGAGAAACTGCAGAATTAAGAGATATCAGTATGACAGATAAGAGAAGTGCAGAAGCAAAAGAATTTGCAAAACATATGGAGACAATGCATAATCATGTAAAGAAGCATTTGGAGGATATGAATAGAAAATATAAAGAACAAGAAGATGAGAAGAGAAGATATAAGGAATTTGTAGTTGGCGATGAACTGATGGTATACTTGAGAAAAGAAAGATTTCTAGTTGGGATATATAACAAGTTGAAGATCAAGAAGTTTGGACCTTGTAGGATACTTAGAAAATTTGATTCAGGAAATGCATATGAAGTGGAGCTACTAGGGACATTGGGTGTATCACCTATTTTCAACATTGTAAACCTATATATCAATATCATGAAGTAAAGTTCAGTGATAGCATGGCAGAAGACTTCAAGAAATAGTTACCACAACAAGCGCTGGAGCAGATCAAAGACATTTTGGACAGCAGAGTTAGACATAACACCAGAGGAAGACAATACAAAGAATACCTTGTGAAATAGAAAGACAGACCGGAAGAAGATTCGTCATGGATTTCTTAGGTTGAGGTGGACTGTCTAGGTTTTCCTCTCGCCCCAACAAAGTGAGCGACTCACTTTTCTTCAATAACCCCAGATGTATGATGTAGGAGCATCCCTAGTTCATGAGCAATCTAGCATCAACCAAAAACATTTGCATTTAGTTTTCTTGTAGTTCAGTTTGTTTCTTTTCATTTTCTAGTTCAATTCAGGTAGTTCAGTCAGTAGCAGTTTCTGTATTTTGGTCTGCATTCTACCGTAGTTGCATTTCAGACCTTGCAGAGATGGACTGAGTATCTGGAGACATTCATGTACAACATATCTGAATCTTAGAGAATTTGGATCAAGTACCAGAAATATATCACTATCAGAATGCTGACTGTTTTCTCATAACAGAGCATTCTGACAGTCTTAGACAATCAGCTAAAGGAGAATAGTTGCAGAGTATTCCACAACCTTCGAAGCTTAATGACACATCATTCCATGTTGTTTGGTTCATGGCTAACATTCCCTAAGATCCGTACACCATTCCATTCATTTGCGGAGGATTTCTACTCATTTAGGTCTGACCTATCCATGCACACACGTTACACCTGTTCATTGGAGTTTGTGATCTTCCTTGGCTGATGCAGAGGAATCTTTGGTTCCGGATGTGATATATAATCATGTAATAGATCCATAGGAAGGTAGTTATCAAGGAATTCACATAGTGATAGTTTGATAGTTTGGATTCTTGGTGAAGGAGCTTCAAAGCTATATCTTGTGCATATTCTGATATTCTGTAGTCAGCTCTTTGAGCCCTAAATGTAAGCCCGCATCTTGCCAGCTGATCTGTATTTGAATCCTATGATATACTGAATGACTGAATCTACATTTCTTTCATATCTTTGAGTTGTTTCCGTTGTGTTTACTCTAGATGCACAGTCTGGACTGTTCATTCTGTGAACCCTCCTACCATGACTGCACCATGCATCATCAAAGATAATTTCTTACACCTCTTTCAATGTCATCGATGCTTCTTACACATCATAATAAAGGTTGAGATTCTTTGTCCACTTTGTAAATCACTATATTTTATAGTTATACTCTTACATACATCATAAAATCCATTATAAGCAACTCACACATCTTACAATGTCATAATGGTGTTAGATGGTCTTACAACTTCTTACACACATCATACAAATGCATACACATGGCATAATGGCCAATTCATAAGTGGGTGCAGAATTTTTCTGTCACACCAAAAGCATGTACTAGTGGTGGAGAGGGATCTCATCATTGATATAGCCGCGACGCCAACACCCCCCCCACACAATAGAGCCGAATACAACCACGTACCATGTGGGATTCATACCCAGTACGTACCACGTCGATAAGTTGAGCTTATGCGGGTGAAGGGTCGAGGGCTTGAGGGACTCAAACCGATGACCTGCGCTCTGATACCATATTAGAATTTGTAGGATCTACAAGATGAATGCTAATCACAAATTTGAAGTCAATATGACAAGTACATATAGCCTTGAGTAACCTTGAGTTAATGACAAGTACATATATTTTGAAGGACTCTTCCTAACTGCCGCACACCTAGATGAGGTGTCTTATGCCATGTGCATAAAATGAGGCTTCCAAATATGGTCAAATGAATGCCAAATTAAGCCAAATGAAATGTTTACAGAAGGCTTCCAGAGATTCTTCATAGGAGGATTATCACCTTCGAGTATTTTGTACTGTGTCTAGTACACTTTCTTGTTTTTATCTTTTGGGGCGTAGTTTTTTCCCCATTGGGCTTTCTACTTTTCTCCACTTATGAGAGTTTTATTTGTACATGGGCACCTCATCAGACCTTGTTGCCGGGACCCATCTTTTTCACCCACCTAAGTTGTGCTTAAGGGGGGTATTAGTGTACACATTTCATTTGGCTTAATTTGGCATTCATTTGGCCATATTTGGAAGCCTCATTTTATGCACATGGCATAAGACACCTCAGCTGGGTGTGTGGCAGTTAGGAAGAGTCCTTCAAACTCTTTCACTCCACTTAGCTTGCCACATCTACTTGAGATCTCCTTAAGTTATGGGATTGACTCCCATTGACTCAAGGTTACTCAAGGCTATATGTACTTGTCATATTGACTTCAAATTTGTGATTAGCATTCATCTTATAGATCCTACAAATTCTAATAGTGGGACATCCCATTTCCTAAATGAGATATTAGAAATAAGATCGAAGAGACAAATGCAAGTATCGAATCTGGAGTGAAATCAATAAGAAGTGCAATACTAAACTATGCAAAATAGCAAGTACATATAGATGAGAGAAGTTGAGTCAACTTAGAAGTCAACTTCAACACTCAACTAGAGGTGGAAGAAGGTTTGCACCAAGTGTCAAAAGTATGTCAACATGTGTCTTTGGAGAGTTGTGTCAAACTCTCCAAGTCAACAAACAACCCACTTAAGTAGGCTTATGACATATGTATTTTACCCTGGGAGGTAAAATATACACTAACATGAGACGTAAATAATAAATAAATACAATTAAATAATTAATCTACACATTAAGACTTGCAAGGTGTGTCACGCTTAATCCCAACACTTAAATCATGTGTTAACTCTTAATTGACAATGTGTCTTTTATATATATGACCTTTTCCCCTATGTTTTTGCTCCACATCAATTTGGCCAACCTCTATGCAATGGTAAGTGTGTATATACACACAAATGGCATATTGGCCAAGTCATAAGTAGAACATCCCATTTCCCAAATGAGACACAAATAATAAATAAATATAATAAAATAATTAATGTAAACATTAAAACTTACAACTTGTATGTCACACTTAATTCCAACACTTAAATCATTTGTTTAACTCTAAATTGAACTGGTAGATAACACTTAAATCATGTGTTTAACTCTAAATTGCACTGGTAGATATCAAATCATGGCTTAAATGAAAACAATTAATAGGAAAACTTAGGGAGTAAATTTTAACTTTCTTTGGCCTAAAGGGTTTTCGTACCATCATCTTACGCAACGAGACTTTTCGCTTCCTTTCTGTGCTTTACGCTGTATCAGAATTTAGACCCTTTGTGTTAAAAAAATCGAAACAAATAACTCTTACTCGCGATGCATGTTTATAACGAGAAATATGCAAATTATGTTGACAGACACTTAATATTATTTTTAAGGAAATGATTTAAATTATGGAGCAAGCTAGTTTCACCTCTATCCACATCACAATCAAAATACGGACCGAAAGATTGGTATTACTTTGGCATTTTTCTAACTGGAAATCAAACATTGATTCGGGTCATACTGCGAATCCAAATGGAGGATACTCTGATATGTCTGTTTCGATCACATGTTTTTTGTCGCTGGATTCTTGTACTCTAACAGTATGCCCTTCTTATGCTTGTGATTTGATTTTGAAATCCTATAGAACGTCCATGTCATGCCTACCTTGGAGTAGTTAGCAAAATAAGGTGATAGGCTAAGTATACTGTGGGAATAGACAAAAGGCAATCATGACAACAAATGATACTAACAAGATCTATGGTGAGAGAGATTCTATACCAGATAAAACTGTTCATGATTTGTCACATTGTAAAATAGTAAACAGCAATTCAGTAAAATGATAGTCATGAAATAAATCTAAAGTGTATTTCAGAGTAGCCATTCACATACGCTATAATATATGCATACTTCACATTTCTACTGATGTTTAGAATGATTAAATGGAGTAACAAAGAAATGTTGTTTTCATAAGCCGTCGGAACTTCTGCACTTAGATTTAGAACTTATCTTAAACTCGGATCTCATAAGCTTCTTCAGGTTTCCATGTAATGTTTCTCGAGCATCCGGATCTAAAATATTAGTAACCTGAAAAATTTATATTTGTATATCAAGACATCAGAATGAAGTTTTGAAACGCATTGAATTTAGTTAAAGTTAACTTAATTTATGATAAGTATGTGCACCAACCTTGGCATGGAGACAATGCAAAGCCACTGTATCAGTGGTTGAAACGTAGCCATGGATTACTTGTATGTTGTGTGACTCCACTTCATATATGAGAGAGGTAAGAACGTTCGCCTTCTTCACACAGTTCATTGTAATAAAAATCTCTTTGTCGTTGTAGATTACAGTCAAATTTTCGTCCACAGACTTGCTGTTTGAGGCTGGCATCGAATCAGATCTAGCAGTGTCGGAAGAGGGAACCTCTTTTTCTGGTTTGAACCTCATGGATTCACTTTTTAAGCGAGGAATGCTGCTGATGCCTGTTTTAACAGGCAACTTGATACCTGCATGTTGGCTCGAATGAACGGCTAACTGGCGCTGCAGAGATTGAATGTAGTCTATGATGTCTGACACTACGCACGCCTTGCTTCTCTGAAAGGAATTTGCATCTGGAATGTTAGTTATAAGGTCTAGCAAATATTTCTGTTCTTCTATAGTCACTAACTTAGAAAACTCCTGTTCTCAGTGTGTGCAGATCTATACCTTAGTGTGTTCGCATTATCACGAAAACCCTAATCTTAGTTAACCACATCAGCCTTGAATCTTAAGAAAACGGAAGAGTTTAATGGATATTTTTTGTTAGAAAAATATGCAGTGCAGAACTGAAATAAACACAGTGAAATAGCATTAAATAACACAAAATAGATAACACAGAGATTTATGTAGAAAATTTGGTTATGTACAGGGAAGACCACCAGCAAAAGTCTCTCAATAATTTTTTTCTCAGAAGAAATTCGCTATTACAGAATTACATTATGCATTTACATTCAACCTCAGCTGATTTAAAAAACCAGGATATTTAATATTCAATTAATCAAAATCCTTTCCAAAAAAACTTCTTTACCAATGTATGATATTTTATTTCAGGGTTTAACTGCGTAGTTTTTGAGTCAAACACATGACCCATATTTCATGAGTAGTGGTTCACATGAACCCATCTCTCATGTTAATGAATGGTCCACTTAGCACTCATTGCATCTAGGCGATGCACACAGGGGTGAAGCATCGAGATTCCCCGGGAGGTCACCCATCCTAGTACTACTCCAACTCAAGCGCGCTTAACCATGGAGTTTCCCCCAAGGTCAAGCCCACTTAGCTTGCTACCCCATTTGTAAAACCTTCAGCAAGTGTTGTGCCTTATGAACCATTCATTATAGAGCCCCTTTAGCTCATCAATTGATAAGTAGGAGGTATTTTCCGCAGCATGTCAAATATGGGTCATGTGTTTGACTCAAAAACTACACAGTTAAACCCTGAAATAAAATATCATAATTTGGCATGCTGCGGAAAATACCTCCTACTTATCTATTCTTTACCAATGCTGAATAAGAAAACTGACTTCACACCAACATTTCTTCTATAGAATTTTTTAAAAATACGATTGTTTTTGGTTTAAATATACCATATTCAACTCTAGAAAACCTAGAACTTCTAAACATAATTTGGCCGAGAGGCATATTTTACTCCCTTATTCAATGTTTTAATCAGTAAGGTGGGGAAGACGGATGGGATTTTGAACGTTGAAGGCCTGTATTTTTAATAGATATACGATCTTCTCTAATAAAAATAAATTGCTTTATGAAGAAAACAGCATATCAGCCATGTTTACGCAGAGTAGAGTGACTTCCAGGTGGCAATCCACAACAACAGAAGTGCAAAAGCAAAGAGACGCGGAGGTTTTTTGATACCTGACACTTACTCTTTTCCATACTCCTGCACCCGTGAAAAATATGAGGGGACAAGTAGCATACCTTAACAGTTGGATTTGGCAATAAGGAATTAATTTCTGCAAACAAATGATTCATTTCAGTGCGCCTCACCCTTTCTGAGAGGGTGTGGATCTCCTTCATCGACGATGAACATAATGCCGTGGAACCACCGTGAATGACTCGTTTCATTTCGAGGCCTTTTTTCCCTCCTCCTTCACTAACCCACTGCTCTTTAGGGAACTGATGAAACTGCGGTATTATTACCTGCGGTCTCTTATTCTCCACAGAGTTTGTGTGGATAGAATCAAGAGAATGCAATTGCCAGGGCGCTGCGTTCGCAGATGAAAAAGGGCTGACGAAACCCTGGAAATTGTTGCATTGCTGCACCACTGCACTGAGATCGTCACCATGCGGGATTAGTGTTCCCCTTTCATCACTTATTTCTACAAATCCTTTGTCATGCTGGAAAACTCCTATCTCAGCTTGCGTTTCCGTTCCAGATAATTCCAAGTTGAGACCTTCTTGTGGGATTTGCAAAGAGGAAGGATAATAATTGTCAAGATTCGTGCTGCTAAACGAGAATGGCATTTGCGTAAATCCCACCGGCCTCAATTCACAACTTTTAACCACACGCGAAAATTGCATTATGCTTGGGATTGGACGGTCGTTGATAATTGTATTACCAAATTTGCAAGTTCCAGACTACGAGCCACTACGAAAATAGATATAATCTGTGATAGACAGCGCCGACTGCAACCTAGAAATTAGCATCCTGGTGTAGACCCCAGAAAACAGCGAGGAATAGTTATGGACTGATTTCTGCACGTCACCTAGAAAACGATGTGACGGCGAAAAGCTATTTTCACGAGTGATATCTGACACCGCACCATCGTAATAGTCCTGACACAGTTGTTTTGGCAGAAATATACGCACGTTTTGCTTTCAGTATTCCTTTAATCTGTGTCGATTTAGCATTCCTGGATGCCCGTTTTAACAAATCCATTTGTTAAATCCAATAGACATTGCTTTTAAATCCTGATTAACAGTTAATTCGGTAAAACGTGCAACCAGTGGTAGGTGTTGCTGTTGTAACTTCGTTACGGTTGAATTAAATTATTTGATGGGCCTGCAGCCTAGGTAGAAACTAATGAGCCTGCACCATCACGTGAACGTGTTAAATTATGTACAAATAAGAAATAATAAACTAGTATATTTATATTTTTAAAAATGGGTATACTGGTGTCGAGGTTCTCTTTTTGTCTTTGTCATAGTTTCTTTCAAATGTTTCTAATTTCTTTTTTTGGTTTTTATTTTTTATGTTTTTCATTTTTTTTGTTTTGATTTTTTATTTTTTCCAATTTCTTTTTTGGTTCTATTGTTTTTGTCATTTTCTCCAAAATTTTTAACTTCGTTTGCAATTTCTTTTTTTTTGTTTGCAATTTCTTGTTTTGTTCATAGGTTTTGTATTTTTCTCCACCTTTTTTTTTCCTTCAACCGTTTACAAGTTTTTTTGGTTTGTCTTCAATGTTTCCAATTTTATTTTTGGGTTTTTGTTTTTTATTTTTTTCAATTTCTTTTTGGTTTTTATTTTTTATTTTTTATAATTTTTTTGTTTTTATTTATTTTTATTTTTTTCTATATATTTTCACCAAAAATGAGTGCTCTCATTTCCACCCCATTGTGACTATAGAATGCCTCTCGATGTAATTAATGAACCTAGAGATACGAGCTCACTTACAAATATTATATAGATATGTTTCAATTTTTTAAAAAGGGATTAATATATTTAGTTATAAGATGAGATGAAGAATATTTTATTATAAGTGGTGTTTTGTGGTTTGCATATGTGTTTATCAATTAAACTTATAATAAATGAGTCTTGATAAATTGTAATATTAACTATTGTTTGGTCCAAAAAATCTGATCCCCGCATCCGTAGATTTGATCCCCACATTTGTAGCCTTGGATCTCATTGTGTGGATTCAACCTTTTCATGCAACTTTCAACCTGCTAGATAAAAATATTTATAAACTTGTCCATCTTTGTTATATGCTAGGACTTGCATTTTTCATGCATTTCCTGCCCAAGGTTGCATTTGTTTAGGCTTGCTAAAACCCTAAAAGCCTAAAATCCTTCAAAGTTTGCCTTTCTTTAACTTAAATTTCAAAGTGTGTATTCTCCCTCATGAAGCCTGCCAAATGATAGCGAATGAAATTCTAAGCAGGAGTGCATTTTGGAGCATGTGCAAATTCATTAAAACCAACGAGATATTCAAGTTCAATGTCTTGGTCAATGGTCCTCTGGATATTCATATTTACACTTGAATGTCCTCATATTCGCTAATATCCAGTCAAATTATCCCGACCAAGAAGCTTAGAACATTGCTAAGTGTAAGTCTCGGTATCCTGACATCCAGATATGTACCTATTAAAAATACCCTAGCGGTATAATGAAGTTGTCATATGTATTGGATATTCTATGTCTGGATTTTCAATTCTTAATATCCAGACATTCTTGAATGTCTGAATCCTTCAGTGTGTACATCCTGATGACATCATCCAGATCCTTTTCCAAAGAAGCGCTCAGTAACAATGACATCATTAGGACATTTAGCGATGGCATATTCAATTCTTAATATCCAGACATTCTCAAATTTCTAGATCGTTCAGTGTGCACATCCTAATGATGTCATCCAAATCCCTTTCCAAAGAGGCGCTCAATAATGGTGACATCATCAGGATATTCATCTTGGAGATATTTTGTGAGTTCTAACATCTAGATATTTCCTAATATCCATGCCCCTGTATAACCAATGATAGTAAAACATATGTCCACATGGATATCGTAACCTGTTCTAAATGGAATTGAAGTCTGATAACATTCCTTCAATCAACTAGGGTTGACTCGACCTTCATGCTGACGTCATATGGACATCTAGATGGATATCCATATGGACGTATCCCAATATCCATATCCCGATATCCTCATCCATACTCATTGCCATGGATATCTCAATTCTATGTCTCCAAGTTATTGTTGGATTTATACCTATCTCTATAACTTGTTGGCCCTCCATGATCGGTCAGACATGATGGAATCTTCTCCAAAGGGTCATTATATTTGCATAGTCAAATGTTCTCCTGTGCTTTCAGGATTTCAAAGACTGTTGGAGCTAGAATAACTAAATTGTACCAACATTTGCAAATATGTCCAAGGTGAGTGATTTGCAGTTGCACCCATATCTGGTTATGATCAAAATTGTCAATTGAAAGGGGGACAGGTAGCCTAGAGCTTATTACTCCCTCATTCTTATAAGAGGGAAGTCAGGGCCATTTTGTTTGGGTTCTTAATCTTTGTCTTGAGGCAGTAGTGAATTTGTGTCTGAGTCTAGGTTATAAAAGATAGTTTCTTGTTATTGTGTGTTCAAATTTGTAGAGCAGTACATCATTTTCAAGGTAGAATAAATTACTTGTTATAGGATTATCCACATATGTGTATTTTGTTGAAGTTAGTATGATTGATGAATATCAAGGGTATTTTGATTCATCTTTATAGTGTGTTGTAATGTCTATATTATTTTCATCTTTCACTAAAGGAGAGGAATAATTTTCTTAAGCAATACTCTATTAATTTCATTATACACTATGTTTTAAATGATAGTTCTACAATTCTAAGTATAGGAAAGAATTCGTGTAAGGCATTAATGCTACAAATCCAATTGTAATGAAGAAAAATTGCTTGAAAGATACACTTGATTTACTCAACTTGACTTTGTAACCCTAGATTAGGCACCGATCTCTCACTAGGCTGATATTGTGATTCAGATCAATCCAAACAAATCAAAAGTTCATTTCTATTTCTGTACTATTTTAGAGTAGATTTGAAGTAGTACTTGTTCTCAACCAAGTCAGAACTGTATTGCCAAAGTATTAAGCCAATCCAAGAATAATCAATCATTTATTTGGTATATTGTCATTGAGAACCTCTATTTGAAATACAACATCCAACATTAGTCAAGATATATCCCTTGGATGTTGTATAGGTACACATGCCTTGGTCTTGTAGAACCAAAACTGTAGAGGATTTTTCAACTCATTGTTGTAATCATGTTCATTGTTCACTGACCTAGAATCCTTAATCACAAGAAATAGGATAAATCTTTAGAGGATTTTAGAAAAGCAGTTAGAAGAACCAACAGATTAGTGACTCTACTAGGGAATTATTGTAAAAACTATTAAAGGATGGTCTAATGGTCTATCATGGGTGGGTAGAGTTTGTACATTTGTAGTGCAATATTATTCCTTTTAAGATGTTGGCGACTCTAAGTTCTCCTTGCTGGTGCAATTGAAAGAACATCAAGCAGACAAACAAAGTGATGGAAGGTAGAAGATCTCAATACAAGAAGGATCCTAAGAAGAAGCTCAAGGATGACCTACCTCACAATGCTCAATAATCATGGAGGAAAAGAGATACAAATAAGTCTATTCATACTCCTCCTCCTGGTTCAAGATATTTTCATAATAGTAATAATGATGATCTCATAAATCTTATTGATTTTGAATCATCCTCTGCAAATAAAAGTAATGTAGTAATTCGACCTGCTCTAAGTGAAGAGTAGCCTCATCTTGATGTCTTAGCTAAGCAGCAAAGACAAAGAGAAAGATATTTGCAATATGAATTTGATACTAGAATAGTATCTCAAAGTGTAAATTCCAAAGCCTTAAGGCCCAATCTTGAAGGATATGTTCCTCTGAATATCCCAAATCATAAAGACTTTATAGATCCTAATTCTCCTCAAGTTCTTGCCAATATTGCTGTAAACTACCTTGATGCCTCAAACTCTAGTAATGCTTTACCTGCCGAGGATGAATTATTGCAAGAGGTCCTTGAACTCGAAAAAGAGATGGATAAATTGAGTAAGTTAGATTTAAGAAGGGCAAGGAGGAGGAAGACAAAATAAGAAAGTCTATGAATTTTATGGATAAATTGAAAAGGAAAGTTGAGCATATGAAAGTGTCTTATCAAGATGATCTCTCTTTTGAACTTAGTAAAGCAAGTAATCCCAAGACTAACCTTGCAATTAGTAGCAATACCAAAAATATTCCTTTAAGGAACACTCATACCAATATTTGGAGTGATCCCCCTATTGTCAGTTCAATTTTAGGGACTCCTGTTGCCGATACAGTTTCGCAGGGCTTGGATAGAGGGAAGAAGCCCTTAGTCATTGATCCTACAAGGGGTACAAGCTTTGGTATAAATATTGCATCCCAAAGGTTTCTTGCAAATCTAGAGATATGACAACCTCTAGTTCCCATAATCCTCCTATAACTTCATCCTATCCTAATTCAACAGGTGGCCCTTAGACATTAGCACATGTGGGTTAGTCTCCCCCCTTCTCCAAACCACATAATATGGGTGGTTGTGGACAACAGCCACCATATAATACAAATGCAAGCACTCAGCCTGGAGGACACAATGTAAGCCAATAAGGGAAATAGGGTGGGAAATGTCAGAATGCTATGAGACAACAACAGAATACTCAGTTTACCAGAAGGCCTCTATAGTCAAGATGGTATAGGTAGTTGGATTTTACTGGAATCCTTGGTTATCCTAATGATATCCCTAATGAAAATAGAAATGCACTTGTCAAATTTTTTGGAAATAATGCATTATTAGGTTAAATCCATCTGAGGACTTTTTTGAATTTGATAGATGATTTTGAAGTTGAAAATGAGGATGTAATTATGAAGTTATTCATGCAATCTCTAACTGAGGATTCCAGGGATTGATATAGAGGTTTACCTGATGCAAGTATAGGCTCATGGGAAGAGTTTAAGAGGGTCTTTAGAGAGCAGTATGGTGACAAGATAGATCCCAAATTTTTTATCAATGAATTCACTAGTATATCCAAAAGTCACAATGTGATGGTCTTATATTTTAATACAAGATTTGTTAAACTCATGAATAAGACCCCTCCAAATATGAGACTGAGTGAGCCCATGTGTTTGGTGTTGTATGGAAATGCTTTTGATCCCAAAGTAGGATATGAATTGAGGGCTAAGGAGCCTCAATCTTTGAGAGATGCTTTCTGAATAGCTATACACATTGAAAGTAACAGGAGAGCATTTGGGAAGGTTGGCAAGAGAGATGATGTTAAATTATTGAAAAAACCTAAAAGACCTCAAGATAAACCATCATCATCTGAGGATAAATTGGATAAGGTAATGAGTTCTCTTAAGGACTTAAGTTACAAGGTAGCTAAAAATGAGAACGGGTTATTCAATGATAGACCTAACTATCAAAAGCATGAGAGAATGCCTAAGTTATCTAATCAGTCTTATAATACCACATGGCAGAATGGAAAGTAGTTTACAATAATTAGAAAAATATACCTAACAGAGAAACTCCTAATCCATTGAGGAGACCTAGTGCAAATATGGTTGAGGACAATCTTTGGTACATAGCATGCCATCTGCCTCACTCCCCAACTCAGTGTGTAGTAGCCCAGTCACTACAGGAGTCTGACATAGTTGAGGATGAATATGAGGAGGATAATTATGATCAAGATCATACAATAAATATGTTCTCATCTAAACCATTTATGATAGCAGAAGAATATGCTTCTTCTGAGGAAGAATGTGTTGAGATTGATGTTAACAACCAACGGTATTATGGAGAGAATTATCATCAACAAGTCTTTTCTGATTATGAAGACAATGGTATAGAAAATGCAAGGGTGAATGTTGTAGCTATTGGAATGGGTAGGATTAGTTTGAGAAGACCTTTAGAAGAAGAGATCAAAGCCCTGACTGTAGCTATTGTTGCCCAAATTAGGAGTAGTTATGATTTGATAAACATAACTATAAATGTTGATCAGGGTAAGCCTGGTAGTCTTGTTATCAAAGAAACACCAATTGCTATCAAGAATCATGAAACAAGGAAAGAATCAAATAAAAGGGGTAGGTTGCCAAGAAATCAGAAAGTTTAGTTTGATGTGCCAAATAAATGTTAGAAAGGAACGAAAATAGAAAGAGGGTCAGTCAAACATGATGCTCCTATGTATTTTACTTCTACTGAAAGGGATAAGATCAAGAAAACAAAGGTAAGTAAAGTTATCAAGGATTCATTTACAATTCCAATGTTTGATAAGACCCAAGTTCTATCCCAAATGAAAGCTTCAGTTCCTTTGTTAGAGATGATGAAAATAGATGAACATATGAATAATGCTTTGGAAGTAACTGCAAGTATATCTGAAGTAGCACCTAAGATTCCCAAAGAGTTACATGTTTCCTAGAATATAAACCAACAGGTTGGTGAGAACAAGAGTATAGATATGAGAACCCCTGAGGTGTATGTCAGAGAAGAAATGACTAAATCACCATCTTAGTTTGATCCCTTTTATGTTAGCCTACTTATAAATAACAAGGTTAGAAACTGCATGGTAGACTTAGGAGCTGCTATAAACATTATGCCCTTAAAAGTTATGAAAGAGTTGGGACTTTGGATTGATACATGCTATGGCTAGTGCTATACCATGGATAATAGAGATGTTCTAGTTATTGGGATAATGAGGGGTGTTGACTCAAGGTTTGCAATATTTCCTAATAAAGTATACAAAATGGACATAATTGTTGTGGATATCCTACCTCAATATGTGATGCTCTTATCAAGATAATGGATGACAACCATTGGGAGAAACATATAGTTGGACCTATCTTATGCCACTATACCAATGAATGGAAAAGAATTCAAATTGGATAGTCAACCTAGGTCCCATACAATAGTAGATCATATTAACAATCCTAATCACTTCAATCAACAAGTCAATTTTGCAATAGTGATATGGATAACTTTAGGGTAGAACCAGATCAAGAAGCTCCAAGCTACACTAATCCTCTAGAGGCTAAATCATAGACAAATCAAGAAGGATTATGGAAAATGTACTTTGATGGTGCATGTTCTAAAGCAGGAGCAGGGGCAGGTGTGATTTTCATTGTGCCCAGTGGTAAAAAATTTAAACATTCATTTCTACTAAATTTCTCTTGCACTAACAACACTGTAGAGTATGAAGCATTAATTATTGGCTTAAACATGGTAGTCAAGCATGGTATAAAATTATTGAGAGTTTTTGGAGATTTTGAGTTGGTTGTCTCACATGTGAGATAAATATTTAATGAATCACAAGAGACTTAAGCAGTACAAGTATGTTGTGTGGTACACCATAGAACTTCTGGATGCATTTTCCATTGACTAGATAGAAAGAAACAAGAATGTGATGGCTGACTTCTTGGCCAATATAGCCCTAAGGAGTGATGATATTTCTTTATCTGGAATCTCTAAAGTTGAGGTTTAAACTAGACCATATGTTCCAGACAATAACTATAACTGGCAGGTTTTCAATGATGATGTAGATTTGCTAAACTTCCTTCAATGTGAAGATAAGTACCTTTCACAAGAGATAGATTTTAATGCATTTGTGGAAGTTGTCAATGAGAAGGAAACTATCTTTGGGATTGAAAAAATTTAGTTAAAGATGAATAAAATCCCAAGGTGACTGGTAGCTTTGTAAAGAGTGTCTAACAACAATGACAATAGTGAGCAAAAGCATGTACCAGTCCATAGAGATGGTTTAGAGGAGGTTAATTTAGGGACAGCTACTTCACCTAGGAATGTATACATTAGGAAAAGGATCAGTCCCAAGGTAATAACAATGCTTATTACTTTATTGAAGAAATACAAGCATGTTTTTTCCTAGTGCTATGATGACCTAAAAGCCTATAGAGAGGATCTATTCCAGCATGAGATCCCTTTGAAACCAGATGCAAAGCCTTTCAGGAAAAAGTAGAGACCCATTAGTCCAACATTGATTCCAAAACTACAGCAGGAACTAGCAAAGATAAAGGATGGTGGAATCATCAAACCAATCAGGTATTCTACACGAGTCTCCAATTTGGTGTCAGTAAGGAAAAAGAATGGGGATCTAAGACTCTGTGTAGACTTTAGAAATCTGAATGTGTCCTCATTAAAGGATAATTATCCTTTGCCCAACATGGAAATAATGCTCCAAAGGGTCACAGGGAATGAGTTTCTATCCATGATGGATGGTTTTTCAAGATATAATTAGGTGAAAGTTAAGGAATTAGAACAATATAAGATAACTTTCACTACTCCCTGGGGCATGTATGTCTACATTAGCATGCCATTTGGGCTAACCAATGCTGGAGTAACATTCCAAAGAGCCATGGATGTTGCTTTCTCAAGCTTGATTAATGTAATTATGGTTGTGTATCAAGATGAGTTAATTGCCTTTTCAAAAAAGGTTGAAGATCATTGCATGCATCTTGAACAAATATTCGTATGGGATTTAGAGTATGGGATATCTCTCAATCCCAAGAAATGCATGTTTGCAATATCAGAAGGGAAGTTGCTTGGACATATTGTGTCCAAAGGTGGAGCTAGGATAGACCCAGAAATAGTGGCAACCATGGATAAGATATCAATCCCCAAAACTGTCAAAGAGATACAATCTTTCTTTGGCCAGATTAACTTTGTAAGAAGGTTTATTTCCAATTTTGCAGAGATTGTTAAACCTATTTCCAAGATTCTAAAGAAAGGAGCCAAGATCATATAGGATGATGATGTTGTTAATGCATTTGTAAAAGGAAAAAGAGATATCAAGGAAGCACTAGTGCTAAAGTCTCTAGATTTTGGTAATCCTTTTTAGATATTCTCTTTTGCCTCATTCCACACTATTGCAACAGTTATGTTGCAAATGAATGAAGAGAACTTTCAGTAGCCCATTGCATTTTTTAGCAAGTCTCTTCAAGCCGCAGACCTAAAATATGACATGGCAGAGAAGCAGACATATACCCTGGTTAAAGTTGTGAAGAATTTCAGAGCTTACTTGGTTGGTGTGAAGGTAGAAGCATGTGTGCCTAATGTAGCTATAAAAGATGTGTTAGTCCAATAGGAAGTTATTGGCCAGAGGTGTAGATGGATTAACAAGATCCAAGAGTTCAATATTAACATCCAAATCACAAAACTAGTTAGAGGAAAGGGACTTGCCAAATTGATGGCTGAGACTAACTTGGAGGCTGCTCAGATCAATGTTATTAAGGAGGAGACATATGTAATATGTAGTTTACAAATGACATCATGGTATACTAATATCATCTATTATTTGACACATCTCAAGTGTCCAGATGGGCTCACTATGAATCAATAGAGAACTCTGAAACTGCAGTCTATGAGGTATGTATTTTTGAAAGGAGATTTATATTGGAAAGACAATGATGGTGTCCTATTTTGTTTAGATAAGAACTAGGATGAAAGCATGCTAAGTATGTGGGGTCACTTCACATCTTAGATGACAGCTCACAAGATTCTGAGAGTGGGATATTATTGGCCTACCTTATTTTTAGATTCCCATGCATTCACAAGAAATGTGAGGCATGTCAGAAGTTTTCTGGAAAGCTCAAATATTTAGGTGTACTGCCCCTCACTCATGTGCAAGTTGAGGCCCCCTTCTATCAAAAGGGCATAGATTTTATTGGTGAGATCAGTGAGAAGTCCAATGGAGGCCATAAATGGATCCTAGTAGCTATAGATTACTTTACCAAGTGGATAGAAGCTATCCCTACCAAAAAATCCACAAGCAAGGTGGTGATGAACTTCATTCTGAATCACATCATTGTAAGATTTGGAGCACGAGTTAGATTAGTAATGAATAATGCTATGTGCTTTAAATCTGATGAGTTCATAGGTTTCTACAATACATATGGCATTGAGATTTCATATTCTTCCCCTTATCAGCCCCAGGGAAATAGTCAAGCTGAGTCCAACAACAATAGCCTGATGAAAATCATCAAGAGGATGTTGGATAAAAACAAAAGGGCTTGGGATTCTAAGCTAAGTCTAGCTTTATGGGTTGATAGGGTGACTATCAAAAAGGTTGTTAGCAAATCACCATTTGAATTAGTTTATGGCACTCAGGCTAGGTTGCCAGTGAATAATCTCCTACCTAGTTATAAGTTCATCCAAGAAGAGGACTTGGACATCCTTAAACCAATGGAGGAGAGGATTGAACAGTTAATTGAACTTGATGAAGTAAGAAGGGATACACAAAGGTATAATCTCAAAATGCTATAGAAGGCTAAGTACTTGTTTGACAAAAGAGCTTCAGATAGAAAGTTTAAGGTGAATGACATGGTTCTGGTATGGAATGCTAGAGTACAAGAGAAGGGCAAGCATGGAAAATTTGAAGTGTTTTGTCTAGGTCCTTATGTCATAACAGATCATCATGGAAAGGACTTGTATTTCATCCAACCCTTGAATGGTAAAATCCAAGAATTGCCAGTGCATAGATAGCTCTTGAAGCAATTCTTTGCTTGATCATATCCATGCACATGTGTATTTTTAGTGTAAATAGGTATGTTTCCTTGTGTGCTTTTCCCTACTTTTTGTTTTTATGGTCTGTTGCCTCCCAGATATTTTGGATCGTCATGATGACCTTGTGGTCATCTATCCCCAACTAGAACCACTGATAGGACTTGCATTTTTCATGCATTTGCTACCAACAGTTGCATTTGTTCAAGCTTGCTAAAACCCTAAAAGCCTAAAATCCTTCAAATTTTTCCTTTGTTTACATAAAATTTCATTTAGTGTGGATTCTGCCTCATGAAACCTATGAAACAATAGAGGATGAAATTCTAAACAGGTTTGCCTTTTGGAGCATGTGGAAATTCATCAAAACCAACGAGATATTCAAGGTCAAAGTCTTGGTCAATGGTCCTTTGGTTATTCATATTTACACTTAAATATCCTCTTATTCACTAATATCTGGACAAATTATCCTGACCAAGAAGCGTATAAAATTGCTAAGTGTAAGTCTTAATATCCCAGCATCTAGATATGTACTTGTCAAAATTAACCTAGCAGTATAATGAAGCTATCATATGCATTGGATATTCTATGTTTAGATGTTCAGTTGTTAATATCTAGATATTCCTGAATGTCTAGATCCTTCAGTCTGCACATCTTGATGATGTCATCCAGAATATTTTCCAAAGAAGCACTCAACAACAATGACATCATTAGGACATTCAGCGATGGTATATTCAATTCTTAATATCTAGACATTCTCAAATGTCTGGATCCTTCAGTGTGCACATCCTGATGACGTCATCTAGATCCCTTTCCAAAGAAGTGCTTAGCAATAATGAGATCATCAGTATATTCATCTTGGGCATATTTCATGAGTTCTAACTATAGATTAGGAGATCAAGTTGAGTTAGAATACAACCTAAAATGCATAACAAAACAAATAGTTATACCTCAACAAGAAGACCCAATCTCATCAAAGAGAGAGAAGAGCTTTGCACCCAAGAGCTCCTAGATTACATAAACCCTAATTGATTCAAATGTGAAATGCTCTTACTCTAATTGCAACTCACAAAGACTAGCTAATTAAAGATTTTGACATGGTAACATTGCATAAAACTTGGATCCCAAAATGGGTTAGAGGATGAAGTATTTATAGATTTTTGGAAGGGATTTTGATCCAAGGGTGGAGATTGATTTAGAAGATCAATGGTGGAGGATAAAAGTGATGTGGAGGGCCTAGATTTGATCTTGGAGGAATGGAGGGCTAGGAATAAAAGTAAATCTTTTATTCATTTTGGGAAAAGGGGTAATTAAATGAGTATGGGTGTGAAAGATTATTTTTGAATTGAAGATTCATATGGGGAACGTAAAATGAATTAAAAATTCATTTGGGAATAAGTGGAGATAAATGAGGTATGGGGGTGTAAGAGGAATTAATTGTGATGTGGGATGTATTTAAATAAAAAATTGACTTATGTGGATTTAGTTCAATTTTTTATTTGGAGGATGTGGGGAAGGGTGTTAAACTAGGTTTGACCACCCAAATGAGAGGTTAGGATTAATTAAACATAGGTTTTATTTAATTAATCCTAGGGCTAGGATGAGGTAGGCTAGGGTAGGTAATTAAATAATAGCTATTTAATTACCTAGGGTAGGGGTAGGTCAATTAATATGTTGAATTAATTAGTTAAACATGGTTTAGCTAACTAATTGGATTTAGTGGAAAAAGGGGGAATTTGATTAAATAAATATTGCATATTTATTAAATCAATTGGCTAAGGTTTGGACTATTGAATTAATGAAATTAATTCAATTTTGGGGATAAAATGATGTAAAATTAGGTGATGAATGGATAAATTAATTAAATAAAAATTTAATTAATTGGTTAGAAGGGAAATTGGTATGTTTAGGGATGTCGGAAGTCAATTTGATGGTAAAAGACATTTTTAGTTGTCTACATTTGCCCCTCTTTGATGTGGTGTCAGGACCTAGGAGGGAAGTGGCATCAGGTCAAAGAAAATATACCCTAGCTACCGAGAAGGAGTAAGATGGATAAGGGATGCACCCTCAAGAGGTCAGCGGGAAAATAATTTTTTTTAGGGTGACCTCTCGAAAAGACGCAATGAGAGTGAAAGTTGGATAGGGGACGGAAAAAGAAGATAGTGGGAAGAAAAATGGAGGAAAAATGCTAAGATCTGCACCCTAGAGGAGAAAAAGAGTGGATGGGGGGATGACATGGAATACTATATTAAGTTAAGTGGGCCCAAAGAGTGCCACATTTGCACACATTCACTTGGCGAGAAGGAGTAGAGGAGAGATGGCTGAGCGCAACCCCCAATTCCCGCGTATTCGACACATCTCTGAGTGGTTTTGATCATTTGGCCAGGCACCAGTGGCTAGACCCCGGGTAGGGCCTAACCCTAGCTTTGTGATGTTTTTGTTTTTGTCAATTTTTTTGTGTTCGGGAATTAGGGTTAGATTGCGTAGTGCCAAAAGTTAAGCAGATTAGCGCCCTCCTCTAGATTGGCGCTATCCACTTGAGTAGTATAGATGTGGTTTGTTGCCATCTATCTAGCATTTTAGTGCTATTTTCTGAAATAGTGCAATGTTGGAAAGTGCTTAGGGTTTGGCATTTTAGTACCAAATGCATGTTAGGGTAGCGCTATGTTGTGAACTAGCACCATTTTGGGTAGTAGTGTTATTTTTCGTTTTAGTGCTATATAGGTGATTAGCGCAATCTTTGATAGATGCACTTTTGGTAGAATTCGTGCTTTTCACTAGATTAGTGCTAAGTGACAGGGCAATGCCATTTGGTAAAATGATGCTAAGTATGATGTGCAGTAGCGCAATGTGTGGGAGTAGTGCAAAGTGTCTTGTGCAGTGGCACTATTATCTATAATAGTGCCATTTGGAAGAAGTAGTAGTGCTATTTGTAAAATGGTGCGAAGCATGGAATGTTTTGGCACCAAATGATTTGGGTGTTCAACATTAGAAGAAAGGGGGTGATTTGAAAAAAGATAGGTAGATTTCTGACCAGAAGGTTGTGGATGTAGGATACGCAGTCGTTTATAGTGTATTCACAGGAGTGACACATGCCATCTATGGTGGCACTGTTCGACCAGTTTGATAATGCCACACGACCCTGACTGGCTAGGTTGGGGTTCTTGATAGTGACATCGATGCCGGTGCTACGAGCCCACAGAGCTTTGATGATAGCCGTGGTGGAGTGGTACTGTTCAGAGACATGCACCTTTTTGTTGCCGATGGGTGAGATCATGATCACACTTGAGGATGTTTATCACATCCTCAAGCTACCTATTCGAGGCCAGTGGGTTAGATATGATACAAGGAGGGCATGAAGGGCCCTGATCAGAGTATTTGGCAAGGCTCACATTGTGTTATCAGCAGATCAACAGGAGATGAGCTATGAGGGGACATTGGTGATGGGTGCAGATCCCTTTTCCTTATTCCTGTGCAATTTGATTTGTGGTGTGGTGATACCTAATAGGAGAGGTAGGGGTTTTCTCAGTTGATTGGGGGAAGATGATATTATCATTGAGGTATAGGTAGGTTTCTTGATACCATGGAGATAGGGGACCAATGACTTTGCACAGTAGTTCTAATTGAGGAACATCATATGCTGGGATGGGGAGTTCTTCTATCAGGAACTCACACTTCTTGTTGTCTTTCTTCATGTTGACCAAGAATCTGATGGTGGCCATGGTGTCTGCATCTTTGTTGTTAAGCCTTGGGATTTGCTCAAAGTGGATGTCATTGAAGTAGTCTTTGAAGTCATCAACCATCTTTTTGTAGGGTAGGAGCTTATCATCCTTGGTCTTGTACTCATTATTTACCTACCGGATGACTAGTTGAGAATCTCCATACACTGTCAGCTTCTCAATTTTCTATTTGATTGCCATTCGGAGACCTATGATAAGGGCCTCATATTCTACCACATTGTTGGTACATGGGAATGCAATTTTGAATGACTTGGGGATTGTGTCACCTTAAGGGGTAACAAATAGGACGCCTGCCCTCGAGCCTCTGTGTGTGTATGATCCATCAAAGTACATTTTCCATGTTTCTACTATTGGTTCTATTGTCAAGATGGCTTCATCAGGGAACTCCACTAGTGTAGGATGTTCTACATGAATGGGTGCTTCGGCCAATTGATCGACGATAACCTATCCTTTGATGGCTTTTCTCTCAGTGTATTCTATGTCAAATTCAGTGAGGATCATGACCCATTTTGCCATTCTCCCAGTAAGAGTAGCTTTGTTTAGCAGATACTTCAATGGATTGATCTTGGTGATGAGCTTGGTCTTATGATTGAACATGTAGTGTCTTAATTTTTGTGAAGTAAAGATGAGGGCTAAACATGCTCATTCAATTTGTGTATAGTTGAGCTCATAGGATATTAGAGTACAGTTGATGTAACTGATGGCTCTTTCCTTTCCATGCTCATTGTGCTATACTAACAAGGCTCCAATAGTTGTCTCCGTTGCTAAGATATATAACAAGAGGGGTTCTCCTTGCCTCGGTGGAGTTATAATAGAGGGATTAGCCAGGTATTATTTTAGTTGATCAAAGGCCTCCTGACACTGAGTGTTCCAGATAAAAGCTGTGTCTTTTCAAAGTAGGTGCTGGAATGGTTGACATTTATCTACCAGTTAAGTAATGAACCGACGAATAGATTGGAGTTTTCCCTATAGACTTCTCAACTATTTCAAGGTTTTTAGAGGAGGCATTTCAGTGATAGCCTTGACCTTTGAGGGATCTACCTCGATTCCTCTTTTGGAGACTATGTAGCCTAGAAGTTTTCTGGAGGTGACCCTGAAGACACACTTCTTTGGATTGAGGCAAATATTGTATTGCTCTAAGTGGTCAAAGATTTTTGCCAATACATCAAGGTGTTCCTCTCTTGTCTTCGATTTTCCTAGCAAGTCATCTACATAGTCTTCCATGATGTGGTGGAAGAGGTCATGGAAGATGACAGTCATAGCTCTTTGATATGTGGCTCCTACATTCTTTAGACCAAATGGCATCACTACCCAACAATATGTCCCCCATGGGCATATGAAAGTTGTCTTATGTTGGTCCTCTTCTGTGATCCTAATTTGGTTGTACCCTGAAAATCCATCCATTAGGGATAGCATCTCATGTCCTGCCGTGAGATTCACTATCATGTCAATGCTAGGCAACGAGAAGTCATCCTTTGGGCAGGCTTTGTTGAGATCTCTAAAGTTTGTGTAGCAGTAGATTCACCCATCTGGTTTGGCTACTGGTACTAGGTTAGAAACCCATTCAAGATAATCAATTGGGTGAATGAACCCAACATCTAGTAGTTTCTTTAGCTCTACTTTGACAAGGAGGGCCACCTCAGGATTCATTTTTCTGAGTTTTTGCTTTACTAGTTTCGCATTAGGGCATACTACAAGATGATGAATGACCAAGGTGGGATCTAGCCCTAGCATGTCTGTGTAGGTCCACGCAAAATTATGATTTCGGCATTTGAAGAATGCCAAAAAGTTTTCCTGTTCTTATGTGCTAAGAGATTCTACCCTGAAAGTGATTTTTGGTTCTTCTTCTGTCCCAAGATTCATCTCTTGGGCTGGCTCGACTAGGACAAGTGATATGTCTGGATAAACCTTGTCTATCTTGGGAAGGCCCATGCTTCCATCTCCTAGCACCTCATGGAGGTTTTCACCAGGAGATACGTCTTTTGTTTTTACTTTTTTAGGATTTGACACTGCCGTAAAATGGTTTTCACCATCAGATCCATTTTTTATTTTTATGTTTTTATGACTAGAAGCAGGGGTTGTCTCCTCAAAATAGGCATGTGTATCAAGTTCCATGATGTATCCTGCTCTGTGATCTCCCAAGGGGAAGTGATCTCTAACCCCCATCATTTCAGCAATGGCCTCATCGTTAGGTGCTATGTCGAAGATAGGAGGTCCCCATTGGTCCCAGTCTATAAGGTCAGGGTATACTAGTGGAAAGTCATTGGATGATGATGCAAGAGTGGTGACTATGTAGATGGTGCAAATGGATGAGTCAAAGAAATCAGCAAAGTCACTAAAGGAGTCTTAAAGGCCCGTTTCATTGACATTGTCAGCTTCTAGGGAGACCGTAGTGACCTCGGCTAAGATGCATTCACCGGTAGTGAGGATACATTGTCGTTGACCATATCCTAACCCTTGAGTATAGGGATTTCTTATCACTTGTACCAGTTCCACAATCCCATATTCATGAAGGCTGATACTACCTTGTCCTTTATAACCCATGTGTTTGACAATTTCAGACCCTTTACCATAGATTTCTGTTTGTATGGTAGGAGCTTCCTACTCAGGTTCTTTGTCCTTATATAGCCAGGATGAGATATCTTCAAGCACATCCTGATCGAGAAGATGTTTCTTTTCAAAGATGGGTGATGGTTTACAATTGATGATGACTGTGTTGGTTGTTTTTGTCTTTGGGATGCCAAATATTTTAGGATTGGGTAATGTACCCACACAAAAGGTACCATGCAGGTCATATTCCCCACATCCCATGTCACTGAGCTTGATCTTGACCTCGGGCGGTGGTGGTGTTTGGGATGAAGTGGTGGCAATATTGGCGGGGTCAATTTATGAGGTGGAAGCTATTGGATTGGCTTTGGTGGTGGCTTTGTTGTATGGGCAGAAGGTGTGGTTGTGGCCTTCCAAGAAATTGCAGTATTGGAAGGGGCGGGGGTCGGCGTAGATAGTTATCTCTGTACCGTTGTGAGGGAACTTGAGGCATTGATGGAATGTGGATGGGATGGCTTGCATGGCATGGATCCATGAGTGGCTGAGAAGAATGTTGTAGGGGAGGTCAAGATCAAGGACCTGACATTTTTTTTCCTGTATTTTCTATCCCACTTGAATAGGGAGCTTGATGGTGCCTTTAGATAGCCGCTTGGTGTCATCATACCCTTTGATTGTGATGCTCTTGCTAGTGTCTACAACCACATCTGAGTATCCCAAGTGTTTTAACAATTTAAAAGTGCATATATGTTTAGGCTGGAGCCACCATCTATTAAGACTATTTTGATGATGTGCTTGTGGATACAGACTTCGATGTGTAGGGATTCATTGTGTAAGTGATTAGAAGTGGGAAGGTCCTTTTCTAAAAATGTGAGATGGTGAGGTGTGGCTTGGAATTGGGTTACATTCAAGTTGGCGGTAACTTGAGTTTCCAAGAGTGCTTTGTCAAGGATGTCCCTGTGAAGGGGTGATGTGCGGAGCAACTCAAGTATGGATATTTGTGCAGGGGTCTTTCCTAGATGCTCTAGGAGGTTATATTGATTAGTAGGTGGTGGATGTGTGGTTGGACGAGGGGGTAGGGGATCAGATGTGGATGCAGGCATTTGTTCAGTGGTAGGGGCTGTGCGGATGCATACATGGCCACGACAGGTTGTGACAGCATAATTAGGTGCTTGTGCCTGAATGGTGATTGTGTTGACATGGTGAGATGATTGTTCTATCTGCCCTACAATAGAGTCATAGGATGCGGGTGGTAGGGTGACGTTGTATGCTTGATTTGATGAGGATGCTTTATTATGGTTAGGCAGTGGATCCTTGTAATCTCTGAGATTGGTGTTTGGTGATGGTTGGGTGCTTTGATCAAGGCTGACTTGATTTTGATCTATAAGGTCTTGGATGCAATGCTTTAGTTGCATGCAGTCAGTGGTTTTATGACCCACAATGCGGTGGTATTCACAATAATCATTTTCATTGTACCATGTTGCTTTGAGCTCATTCTCTTGACGGGGTCTAATAGGTGGAAGTGTGATCAAACCTTTCTTGAGACATCTGTCAAGGATGTCCTCGATGGGTTCCCCTAAGGGTGTAAATTGCCTTCAAGGTTTGCGTGGTTTAGTTTGCCCCCTTTGGTTATTTACATTGGTGGTATAGGTATGTGTAGGTGTTTGATTCTGTACATGTTGGACGGCTTTCAAATCCGTGATATCATCATTCAAAGTGTTCTTGTTCTTCCCCCAATAGCATGGCTTGTCATTTGATTACGTGTTGGCATTGTTTGTATTAGGGGTGTTGATATGGGGTTTGTTGTTGTTGGATTTGTTTTCATACAATTTGATGGAGCCCTTGGCTATGAGGGCTCGTTCAATGGTGGTACGTTTGTCAATGACCTCTTCAAAGGTAGACGTACAAAAGATTTGTAAATGAAACCCTATTTCCTGATTGAGATTGGTCACAAACATGGTGACGAGTTGTTTTTCAGGAATTGGCCATGGGAGTTTGCTTGCTAAGCTTCTCCACCTTTGCAAGAAGGAAGCGAAGGATTCTCTATTTTTCTATTTTGTGTTGCAAAGGTCAGTCATAGATATCTCATGTTCGAAGTTGTAGGAGAAATGGTTGACAAATTTCTTTGTGAGCTCAGGAAAAGACCTAATGCCTGGGGGTAGACGTACAAACCATTCAGTGGCTTGACCGACAAGGCTTCTTGGAAAGAGTCCCATAAGATATGTATCATTATTTGAGACTTCTAAGCAAGTGAGGTAAAACTCCCTAAGATGATCTCTAGGGTCTCCCTTTCCCTTATATTTGTCAAATTTAGGTGTTCCAAAATTCTTGGGGAAAGGGGGCATGTACAATGTCTGATCAAATGGATAGGGGCAAATATTCTCAAAAGAGTATTATTTGCATTTGCCCCCAGTCTGTATGTCATCTACCTTTTGGACCAAGGCTTGTACAATGGTTGTGAGATCCTATGTTGGTTGTGATTGGGGTGTGTGGGTTTGTGGGTTAATGAGATGTTGGAGATTGGGTGGTATTTGGTGTTTTGATTTTGGGAGGTTGTGTTTTGATATTATGGGGTGGTGTTTTGATTGAGTTGTGCAAGATGTTGTTGATGAGAGTAAGTTGTTGGAGAATGTGTGGGGGTATTTGGGGATTGGTTTGATGTTGTGTTGATGAAGTTATGGGGTTATGTGGATACATGACATTGGACAGATTGACGTTGGATAGGTGGACGTTGGATGGGTTGGACGCATTGTAAGGTGGTTGTGAGAATAATTATCTTAGGTATGCTATGGTTTGAGGGTTGGGTGGAGGCACATTTGTGGAAGTACTTGCATGTGTGAGGTTCCCTTGTATGCCCAAGGTGATTTGTGGAATGGAAGAGTTTATGGTGGTTGTGGTAGTGGATGTGATGGTGGGTTAGGAGGTGGTAGGGATGTAGACACTTGTGGGGATTATAGATGTGGTAGTGGTAGAGCTTGTGGAGATGGTAGATACAATGGGTGTTGAAGTTTGAGAGATGATAGGTTGGGTGTTTGATGTAGATGTTTGGGCGTTTGATGTGGTAGGAATGGTGTTAGAGGTTGATGGTTGTGATGAGGTCATGTTATGGGGTAGTTGAGCACCAATTTTGAGGAGGTAATCAAGATATCTATTTGGATCCGACCTTAGGAATTTGTCAAGTATGTCCATGTTATCGGCATCTTGTGTGAAGCTCAAGACATCTAGATCATCTTGGGATATGGTGGGGATGTTTTGTGGTGGTGGTGGTGGTTGTTGTAAGAAATGGAAGGGATTTTCATTGGGATTATATGTGGGGATGTGAAAGAACGTAGGTGGGTTGTATGTTTGGTTGATTGGTATGTTGCTATCATTGGTATTAGGCATTCCTATGCCCTTATATTGTTCTACCGTTGCTTGGTTTTTCTTTTATTGTGATCTAGTTATGGGCATGCAAGTTTATGGATTTGATTTTGGAGATGGGGCGAAATGGAGATGGAGACCTTAGAGAATTTGGATTAAATTGTTGGACCCAAAGATGAATGTGGTAGTAAGATGGAAAGGGTGAGTTGTAGTGTGATAAGGAATAGATTTTTCACTTCTAAGATGATTAATCAAAAAGTGTCAATCTAGGGATGATAAGAGTGGACGGTATTAACTTTTTGCACAAATTTGGACCAAAAGGTAGATGACAAATGATGTTTGCTTGAAGGGATTTTTGGTGTTTTTTTTTTATGTTTGATATGCGAGACTAGGATGATGTTTTTCAAAAGGATTTGATGGTCGACAAATTGAGCTTAGGTAAGATCTAGATTTGTGTCGCACAAATGGATGTTTCTCTTTGTTTGGGGTAGACAAATGACCTTACACAAAGAAGGATGATTATTTCACTTGAAAGGTAGACTAATGAATTTCCAAGCAAGATATGATGTGAATGATGAAATCTAGATCTAGCTTTAGCTCAAAGGGATGATGAGTTTTTTGGTTGACGATGATTTTTTGATGGGTGTTTTGATTTGGAAGATTTTGGGTATGTTTTTGGATTTTGGAATGATCTCTTATGATAAGGATTTGGTTTGGTCCAAATAGTTTGGTCCATTTTCTCAGTAGTGGAGAATTTTGAGGAGAAAATGGATGGGGTACGGATGATTTTTTGGAATGTGAATATGGATTATGGCAGAGCAGGTGGTGAAGATCACAACTGAATGGGTCTTAGTCTCAGGCAAGTCAATCTGAAAATAGTACCAATCCACAGGTGAAATGGCGCCAAAATCAGACAGAGATGGCGTTGATATAGGGTAGTGTTGGTCAAGGTCCTAAAAAAGACAGATTTTGATGGTAAATTTGGATTTGTTTTGATTTGAGATTGATCAAATGATTTGGATTGTCTCTTGGCAAGTTGTTTGTAAACAAATTCAAGCACAATAACACATAATAACCAAGATTTTTGTTTGTGAAAAGACGTGTGATTTTGTTAGACAAGCACTTTTCACAACCTAAGGTGAAGATATGATAGTATTTGTTGAATCCCCTAGCTGTGCCTATTCAAAGCAGGTAGCTCCAAGATCTTGGTAGCACTGGCTCCTCCTTACAATTGCATAGACTTCTCATGCATATGAAGATCTAGGTTTTCTATAAGGTTTGTCCCTCACCAAACATTTGGATTATCCCTACTACCTCAGCTAAGAACCACATAAATCAGGGCCACTTCAAAGGTTTCCCTTCTGCGTCAACAAATAGAAGGATTTTGGCTTGCTGAACAGAGGTTCGTAGTAAGTGCTTTCGTTCAGGTGGTTATACATGCGGCAGTGCTACTCTCCGTTATGGAGTCTCCCAGCCTCCAAGGGTTACACCTTGGAGGGTTTGAGGGGAGGTTGGCCATTGGTATAAGACAACAACACCTGTTGATTGTGACTTTCATCCCAAACACCTTATTTTATATAGCAGCTTGAAAGAGCTTGGCTTTAACTTGTTGCCGCTTGGGTTGTTCCCACCTTTTGAAGCAGGGTGGTAGGTCCTCTAAGGATTAACAAAAGTAATACAACCACAAAAATACTTTTAATCCCCAAGTTCATACAAAGATGCGAGGAGAGAGCATACATATTGTTTGTGCTTGCATCACACTAAACATGGTTCTTTTTAGTTCTTTAGATTATGTTGGGGGTAATTCATGCAAGTGTTGTGAGAAGCTTTTGATTCCCAAGGTCACCAAATGGTGCGAGGGAAGAGCATACACTTTTCACACTACAAAAAAAAATCACAAAAACACTTCACACAAATTAGCTTGGTTTTCTTGATTATATGAGTGAAGAATGCAGATTGTTGTTCTTTTTAATCCAATGATTTTATTGATGCAATTTGTGGTTCTTTTTAAAAGCCCAAAGTTGAAATATTTTGATAGTTGTTGGCACACAATTTGTGAATTTTAGAACACCAAATTCAATGTTTGGCACATGCACACACACAAAGATTTGCTTGTTTGTTGTTTGATCAATATTATTGCACTAAATTGAAATGTTTTGTCTAAGCTAACTTGCAAGGGTTTGTTTTAAATTTCCAATTGAAGTGTTTTAAACAAAAGATGAAAGAACCCTGCAAAAACTTGTTAGTGTCCTCGAGATGATGTTGGTGACCTGCAAACAAATTGTCAGTCCCTGCACAGGCCGCAAAAATTAGTTTTTGGTAGTGCTAAAATAGATACCTAATCACGCCACTGCAGACAGAAAATAGCACTACTGACAGAAAACTATATAAAAAAATTTGACCCTAGACAGATAGCACCGATTCACCACATAGTGCTAAAATAGAATATGAAAGGTGCCAGAATAGAATATAGTGCTACAATGCTTTATAGAAGGTGCTAGATAATAATATAGCACTACAATGAGATATAGAAGGCGTCAAATATGAAATAGCACTAATATGTGTGTAATAAGGTGCCACTATGCGCACTGTCAAGGGGTCTAGTCTTAGTTGTGAATAGCACCAATATGGGTGCCGATAGCGCTGATATGGGCCTAAAAGTGTCCATCCTGCAAACAGAGGTCTTCCAAGTGATAGAGGAGGTTAGGCTGCATATAGAAGAGGTCCTATTAGCATTGTTAGTCATTGACTAATGAAAAACAGGACAAAATAGAAGCCAACATGCATGTTTAGATTTTGTGAAAAATTCAGCATGACCTCCCCTTGTACCTTCCAATATTCCTGTAAAACAAAGAGCAATTAGACAGAAAAACATAGCAGGAAGAACATGGATGAAACAGACACATGAGTGAGTCTTAAGTAAGAAATGTGCTGCACAAAATAGCGCTAAAGCAAAACATAGCACTAAAATATGCCAGAGATAGCACCGCTGCACAAGGTATATAGCGCTGCACCTACAAAAACACATCCTAAGCAAAAAAAACTCACACAAAAAGATTAGATTTGGACCTTGTGGGTCCCACTGGGCATGCCAATGTAGATTAGGAGATCAAGTTAAGTTAGAATACAAACTAAAATGCATAACAAAACAAATAGTTATACCTCAACAAGAAGACCCAATCTCATGAAAGATGGAGAAGAGCTTTGCACCCAAGAGCTCCTAGATTACACAAACCCTAATTGATTCAAATTTGAAATGCTCTTACTCTAATTGCAACTCACAAAGACTAGCTCATTAAAGATTTTGACATGGTAACATTGCATAAAACTTGGATCCCAAAATGGGTTGGAGGATGAAGTATTTATAGATTTTTGGAAGGGATTTTGATCCAAGGGTGGAGATTGGTTTGGAAGATCAATGGTGGAGGATAAAAGTGATGTGGAAGGCCTAGATTTGATCTTGGAGGAATGGAGGGCTAAGAATAAAAGTAAATCTTTTATTCATTTTAGGAAAAGGGGTAATTAAATGAGCATGGGTGTGAAAGATTATTTTTGAATTAAAGATTCATATGGGGAATGTAAAATGAATTAAAAATTCATTTGGGAATAAGTGGAGATAAATGAGGTATGGGGGTGTAAGAGGAATTAATTGTGATGTGGGATGTATTTAAATAAAAAATTGACTTATGTGGATTTATTTCAATTTTTTATTTGGAGGATGTGGGGAAGGGTGTTAAACTAGGTTTGACCACCCAAATGAGAGGTTAGGATTAATTAAACATAGGTTTTATTTAATTAATCCTAGGGCTAGGATGAGGTAGGCTAGGGTAGGTAATTAAATAATAGCTATTTAATTACCTAGGGTAGGGATATGTCAATTAATAGGCTGAATTAATTAGTTAAACATGGTTTAGCTATTTAATTAGATTTAGTGGAAAAAGGGGGAATTTGATTAAATAAATTGCATATTTATTAAATCAATTGGCTAAGGTTTGGACTATTGAATTAATGAAATTAATTCAATTTTAGGGATAAAATGGTCTAAAATTAGGTGATGAATGGATAAATCAATTAAATAAAAATTTAATTAATTGGTTAGAAGGGAAATTGGTATGTTTAGGGATGTTGGGAGTCAGTTTGATGGTAAAAAATATTTTTAGGTGTCTACACTAACATCTGGATGTTTCTTAATAGCCATGCCCCTGTATAACCAATGATAGTAATGTTGTCACATACAATTGCACCCTGCTTAGAAAGGTTCCAAGCATTCCAATGACACAATGGGAATGATCTCTTAGTGTGGGACTTTGCTAAATGAGATCAGACCTCTGGAGAAGGCCAGCTTCCTTGATTGATTATCACCTAAAAGCTACTAAATTCTTTGAGGGAAAAAGGGAGAAGGAATTCTTTAAAAAATGAAAGATGAAAAATAAGAAAAACTAAAAGTAAAGGTGATGCACCAGACAGATTTAAAGAAACTTTCACAGGACTGAAAAATGCACAACACAATCAGATATAGCAAGTAGGTATACACAGATTAGATAATTTTTTAGCAGAGGCAAGAAGCAATATGATTGAGAGGAACAAAGACATTCACAAACAACCATATGCAGATTCACACAAGACTAGAAAATTAGCAAAGAGGTAAAAATAACTTGCATATATTTAATAAGAAGATAGGTTACGGTAATAGAAAAAGCTCTATTTGGAAACAGAAAAGCCCGTATGTTAAAAAGTTCCAACCCTATTTACAACATACGAATGCATATATATATAGCATTCTAAAAATGCCCTAGGTTGGTTACAAAATTCACTCAAGATCTGTATCAGAAAATATCTTCTTTTAATAACTATCCACCTGCATCAGTTATGGCGTCAATATCTGGAATTGGGTAGATAGAAGATATTTTTAGTCTTAAATGTAGCTATTGCATCATCAATCTGCACCTATGAATCGATGGAAGATATTTTGGGCATGAATATGAGCAGCTTCCACTACCTACAAAAATGAATGCAACAAATATCTGCATCCTGCCCCAAAAAAGTTGCTGAAATGCCTAGTCGCCCAAAATATGCAAATCCAGATCTGAAAAATGAAAGGTGACAAAAACTCCTGAAACCCCTGCCAAATGAAAGAGGAAAAAAAAAGAATCTTTGCCTCTTGCATCATGTCAAAATTCGCCAGGATGAAGGAGATACGGGTGGTCAAAGTTTTGGTTAACTGCTTGTATATATCGCTTTGCATCTGTGTATATATCTCTTGAATTTGCCGCCTGAATTGCCATTTAAAACCTTCTCTACAACTCCTTTCACATATGCCAAGCACTTTTATATCAGGCCCCACCATTTGTATGTCGCATTGTATCTTGCCTTGTATATCGCAATATACAATTGCAAATATACAAGCAGAAGATACATGCAAAGCGTTTGTGCCTTGGCGGACCCCACTAATTGTATCCCTTCTCCCTTGTATTTGCAAACATACAAGCCACGAACTTCAAAATGACCATTACCTGTATCTGATTGCCCTGTCGGGTCTGGCTTGTATCGCCTCTCTTTGTATATTTCTTTGCATGTTCAAATATACAAAGCACTTATACATACAAGTCATAGACTCCATGTTTGAATTTGTTAGAATTAACTTGTAGGTCAGGTCCGACTTGTATGTATCCCTTCACACCTTTGACTTGTATATCACAATATACAATTGCAAATATACAACCTGGATTTCAAACTTTTATAAAGCTTTCTAAAAAAAAAAGCTTTGGGTTCAGCTTGTATGTTAGGAATGCATGCGTTGCTTGTATGTCCAAACATACAAACACAAAAATGTGCATTTGGTCGACCCCACCCTTTGCACATTCTCCTTGTATGTATGGCTCTTTGTATGTGCGTGATATACATTCCACTATTGCATGTGATCTTTTGCATGTATATCGGCCTTGTATCTTTGACTTGCATTTTTTCTTTGTATGTCGCCGATATACAAATGTCTTTGTATATTGTAGACCCCACCATTTGCACATTCGGCCTTTGCATATTTTTCCTTGTATGTTTCGATTGTATGTTGAAAACATACAACGCAAAATATACATTCTCTTTTGTTCATTGCACTGATGTACATCAACTCTAGCCGATGCATATTATCTTTGTATATTGGCCTTGCATGTTGGACTTGCATATCGGCCTTGTATGTGCAAACATACAACCCGATATACATTCCACTGTACATTCTCACTTGTATGTCAACTTTATATCTTAGGTGAAGGTCCTTTGTATGTTGCTGATGTACATTGCAAAATGTACATTCACCCTTGTATCTTCTAACATACAATTTGCCTTGTATGTTTTTCCTTTGTATAAACCTGTTGTATATCTGAATATACAACAACAACATACAAACCCCTACATGCAAGCGGGAATCTTTGATGCAATATACCTGCAATGTATAACCCGATATGCATACAAAATGCATACAACTGCTTTTTGTGCCTTTTGAAGCTGATTTAACTCCTTTTTCGGGCCTGCTAATGTATCTACTTGTTGTATGTTAAACATACAACACAATATACATGCAAACATTTTGATACATCCGTGAAATATTCTGGGAATCCTCAATGTTTATTTCACCTTTGTATGTTTGCCGATTGCATCTAGCCCTTTACATATTGTGAATGTATGTGCCAAACATACATTGGCGAATGTATATGCAAATGTACATTCAAAAATGCATATTAAAATACAAGCATGAAGCTAAAAATTCCTAGTGATAGAAAATACTTGAAGTTAAAAGATTTAAGGGTTTTTCTAGGTTTCTTGCAAAGAATCTTATGGTGAGATTTTTGGGATTTTTTGGCAAGGTAGACCATGAGTAATTGAAGAATTTGCACCTTGTATGGTCATTTCTAAAGGATTTTCAAAGAAAATGCAAGGTGAACTGTTTGGCTCTAGACAGAGGAAAATAGGTCAACAAGTAAAACATGTGTCCACATGGATATCCTGACCTATTGTAAATGGAATTAAAGCCTGATAATATTATTTTAGTCAACAAGAGTTGACGTGACCTTCATGTTGATGTCATATGGACATATCCACATGGACATATCCTAATATCCATATCTCGATATCCTTATCCATACTCATTGCCATGGATATCTCAATTCTATGTCTCCAAGTTGTGTGGATTTCTACTTGTCTCTATAACTTTTTGGCCCTCCATGATCGATCAGGCATGATGAATCTTCTCAAAAGGGTCATTATTTTGCATAGTTGAATGTTCCCCCACACTTTTAGGATTTCAAAGATTGTTGGAGCTACAATAGCTAAATTGTAACAACTTTTGCAAATATGTTGGAGGCTAGTGATTTGTAATTGCACCCATATCTAGTTATGATAAAAATTGTCAATTGAAAGGGGGATAGGTGGCCTAGAGCTTGTTGCTCCCTTGTTCTTCTAAAAGGGAAGTCAGGCCCATTATATCTGGGTTCTAAATCTTTGTCTTGAGGTAGTAGTGAATTTGTGTCTGAGTCTAGGTTATAGAAGATAGTTTCTTGTTATTGTGTGTTCAAATCTACAGAGCAATACATTGTTTTCAAGGATGAATGTATTACTTGTTGCAGGATTATGTATATATGTGTATTATGTTGAAGTTAATATGATTGATGAATATCAAGGGTATTTTGATTCATCTTTACAGTATGCTATAATGTTTGTATTGTTTTCATCTTTCTCTCAAGGAGAGGAATAATTTTCTTAAGAAATACTCTATTAATTTCATTATACATTGTGTTTTAAAGGATAGTTCTATATTTCTAAGTATAGGAAAGCATTGATGTAAGGCATTAATGCTACAAATCCAATTTTAATGAAGAAACATTGCTTGAAAGATACACTTGATTTAGGAAACATGACTCTGTAACCCTAGATTAGGCACTAATCTCTCACTAGGCTAATATTGTGATTTAGATCCATCCAAACAAATTAAAAGGTCATTTCTATTTTTGTAATGTCTTGGAGTAGATTTGAAGTAGTACTTGTTCTCAACTAGGTCTAAACTGTATTGGCAAAGGATTAAGCCAATCCAAGAAGAATCAAACATTTCTTTGTTATATTGTCATTGAGAACCTCTGTTTGAACAACAAAATCCACCATTAGTTAAGATTTATGCCTTGGATGTTGTATAGGTACACCTTCCTTGGTCTTGCAGAACCAAAAGTACAGAGGATTTTTCAACTTATTGTTGTAATCTTGTTCTTTGGCCACTGACCTAGAATCCTTTATCACAAGAAATAGGCTAAATCTTTAGAGGATTTTAGACAAATAGCTGGAAGAACCAACATTATCTAGGCTACCTTCTCCTCTCATTTTTCTTTGTCAAACCCTTGGATTAATTCAATAATTTTGAACAAATTGGAAGACATGCCAAGAAAATGTAGATGCCTAGTCTTTCCTTATCAATACAAATGTTGATGCTATGGTCTTATAATCACCCTCATGGTGATCTTATTTAATGCTTCACCATGATAATACTCACTATCTAAAAATGAATGAGGGTTTGTCCTTTTTTACAACACTCTAGTGAGAAAATTTGAATATTTTGCACTCAAGATGGCAAGTAACGGCTAGTTAAGACTAAGATGGTTTGGGCCCATGATAGTCAACTTTAATTTGAGAAGTTTGGGTCAAAACCCAAATATTTGTTTTGAACTAAGTTGAATACCACACTTATGGGTTTGACCTACGATTGGGAATGTGGAATCTAAAAATTGCATCTAGATAATGGGGATGTGTGGAGTTAAGTTGAGTAAAGGCCCAAGGGAAATTACAAGTTTTTATGTAGAAATATGACATATGCACACTAGATCACTATAGTAGAGACAATAATTCAAAATGAGTCCAAAACTAATAATGTAAATCACTAACGATGTGTTTTTTACCTTTACATTCTACCCCCACTTTGACTTACATGTGATTTTCTATGAATCATGCATGCCAAAGTATGCAAGTAGTCAACATGAAAGTAAATGACATGCATATATAATAAGGATATGTATATGGCCTTTGATCTATGCGTGCTCCTTGTAGTAAATTTCACAAGTAGCATTTGACAAAAATGAAATAGGTATGAACAACCACTCAACAATGTCAACAAACAATGCTTAAAAATAAAGAGAAATATAAGGTTGCAAAGGATCCATAAAAATGTTACCTTTCAAAAGAGCCTACAAAAGTAACATATAGTGTTGTGAATGAGATAGCACAAGGAATTGAAATGCAGGGTTGTGAAAGGGATAAAAATTATAACTAATATATATTTGTGAAAGAACAATCATAACCAAAACTAATGCAATTCTATGAAGGAACTAGCATAATCAAAAGAAATGTATGTAGGGATATGAAGGAGTCTCATAACCATGAGAGAGCCCATGTAATCATAATAAAAAATAAATGGTAGGGATATTATATGTCCGTCCAATTAGTAATTAAATTATTTGATGGGCATGCCACCTAGGTAAATATTAATGAGCTTGCATCATCATGTGAAAATATATGTAAGGAAATTAAACCATCCAATATAAATATTTAGGTTAAATTAACTACAAATAATTAAAAATAAATGAATGAACCTAGATATATGAGTTATGTCAAAGACTATAAAAACATGTTTATAAATAAGCCCTAAAAATAATAAAGAGGATTATGGTATTTAGTCCTTGGATTTGATGAATAATATATTGTTACCAATCTATGATTTGTCTTTATTTCCAACAATTAGAAATGCAATAGGTGAGTCTTGATAGATTGTAAAATTAACTATTATTTTCTCTCAATCAATCTTACAACTATGGATTTAATTTGCACATCTACTACCTTCAATATTTCCTACAAGTCCAACTTTTTTGTGTGGCTTTAAACCTATGAAATGAAATCTTTATAAATCTAGATTCATTTATTTGGGCTTGGTGATGAATAGAGACACTATTAGAGCTTTTTGTTCTATGCATGGGAGGCAATTTGCTCTCCTCCGTTTTCCTTATTCAGACCTTGGGATCAATTGAATAATTTTGATCAAATTAGAAGACATGTTAAGAAAAATGTAGATTCCTTTTTTTGTATCAATGTAGATGTTGATGTTATGGTCTTCTAAGTTCCATTGTAATAATTATGCAACATGCTTATTCCCTATCTAAAAATGAATTAAAGTTTTATCCTTTTATACAACACCCTAGCATACAAATTTGGACACTTCACTCTCAATTTAGTACACCTAGTTAATATTGAGTCACTTTTGGCCCATGATTAAATTTCAATATACAAATTTAGGGGTCAAGATCACACTTGTAGTTCTAAGTTAGATTCAATACCACACCTATAGGTTTGACCTAGAGTAAGGAATTGAGAATCTAAAGATTTAATATTTATCCTAAGATGTGTGCAATTAATTTTAGTCAAGGATCAAGAGAAGTGGAAAATTTTAATGTAGACAAATGTCATATGCACAATAGACCATTGTAGTAAATACAACTAGTCAAAGTGAGTCAAAAATTAATGAGGAAAAATGTGAAGGATGCAATTTTGAACCTTAAAATTTACCCACACTTTGACCTTCATGTGAACTACTATGAATCATGAATTTCAAATTTAATAGGCAATTAACATGAAAGTGAATGACAAACACATATAAAAAAGATATGTTGATGAATAATTATCTACACATGCTCCTTATAATGATAACTCCATGTTCAAACATGCAAGCATAAGATTCCATGAATAGCATCTAACAAAATATGAAATAGGCATGAGAAACTACTTAACAATATCAACAAATAATTTATAAAAACAAGAGGATAGATATAGGGTGGAAAATGAGCAATCAAAATGTGAGCCTGTAAAGTAGCCTATAAAAAAAACTAATATGTAGGGTTGTAAACTTGGAGCCAATACAAGTAACTAATATGTGGGGATATAAATAATATAACAATTTAGTAAATGATATATTCTAAATGAGACATCATAATTAAAAGTGAGGTAGTCATAGAAAGGAGTCATCATAACCAAGAGAGATTCAATGTAAACATAACCATCAAAACATATCATTAATATTATATTTCCCCTCTAACTGATAATTATATTCCTCGATATTCCTTATTTAAAATGCTTGATCATTATTATATTCCTTGTCAAAGGTAAATTAGGGTTTTTCCTTTTATACAACACCATAATAAGAAAATTTGAATATGTATCTCTCAAGTTAGTGGGTAAAGACTAGTTGTGATTTAGTTTTCTTGTGCCCATGTTTAAATTTGATATTAGAAATTCATGATTTACAATTGTAGCTATAGTTGTAATCTAGGTTTACTACACACCTATGAGTTCAACTCAAGACAAGGAATGGGGAATCTAAAATTAGATTTGGATGCTTGGGATTTGTGGATTAAATTTTAGTCAAGTCTCAAAAGAAATACTAATTTTTGGTGTAGAAATATGTGATATATGCACACTAGACCATTGCACTAGATACAACTAGTCTGAGTCTAAAAGTAATAATGAAAATTACTAAGGATGTGATTTCTACCTTCACATTTTAGATCCCCACTTTGACTTGCATGTGAACTACTATGAATCATGCATGTTAAAGTAAAAAAGTAATCAATATGAAAGTAAATTATAACACCATGTAAAAAGGATATGAATATGGATGATGATTTGTGCACGCTCCTTAGATAGTGATAACTTCATATTCAAACTTCCAAAAACATAATTCCATGAGTAACATCTGATAAATATCTAAAATAGCCAAGTATAACTACTTAACAATGTCAACAAATAATGTGTACAATATAAACAAAGATATAGGGTTGCAAAGAATCCTACAAAAGAAACTAATATATAGTTCTACAATTGAGACAACCAAAGGAAATAATATATTGATGCACGTGTAACTTCAAAAATTGCATAGACTTGTAATTTCATGCTATATTTTGCACCAATTTTAGTGTCCATTCTCGTAGCATGTTTTAGAGATCATTTTAGCCTATCCTTGGCCTTTTTCTTCACTGGAATGCTAAATTTCTTCAACACATTTTGATTCTTCTCGCTGATCTTAGACCAAATGCTATATTTTGAGTGATTTCTCTAGGAGACTAGTGTGGTGCACATACATCCACATGATGTACTAGAATTGTATGATTTTCTACAAATTTAAACGTTGCTTCCTACTGAGCTACTTGTCACTAGAATGCAAAATTTCTCCAACACATTCTAATTCTTCTTGTTGACCTTAGACCAGATGCTATATTTTGAGTGATTTCTCTAGGACACTAGTGTGATGCACATACATCCACATGATGTACTAGCATTGTATGATTTTCTACAAATTTAAACGTTGCTTCCTACCTAGCTACTTGTCACTAGAATGCAAAATTTCTCCAACACATTTTAATTCTTCTTGCTGACTTTAGACCAGATGCTATATTTTGAGTGATTTCTCTAGGACACTAGTGTGATGCACATACATCCACATGATGTACTAGCATTGTATGATTTTCTATAAATTTAAATGTTGCTTCCTACCTAGATACTTGTTGTCACCTACTCTAATGCACATTTGTTAGAAAAACACCTTTAGCATTGAAATCCAACCCTTAAACTTCCTCTTAAGCTTCATGGAAAATAAACTTTTGAATAGAACTCATGCAATCTCTTTATCTCCATCTCTTGGATATGCTTGGATGAACATACCTCTATTGTTGAATCTTGTTGAAACTACATGCTATTAGAGTTTCATTGATAGCTCCATGTGTTCACTTCTCTTTTCTACATCATGTTGGTAATATTGTTTCAATAAGTTATTATTCTTATTTGAAAAGTAAATTACAACTTTTCTTTATCATATTTTACTTCTATATTTCCTTTCGTAAATGTCTTGGGGACCATCACCACCCTTTATCTAATAACATACACACACTAAGGTATTTTTCCCCATAGAATAAGCATTAATGCTTATATATTTATTTTATTATTCTTGTTGGAAAGATGGTTTCTGTTGCACCAAAAGATTGACTTCTTAATGCTTGATACAACTACTAGAGTTAATGAATCCATGGGAGGTAGTTAAGCCTTGTCATGAACCAAAACACTACGTTGTAAAACACAAGGAGACCAAGGGTGCACATCTTGCAACAATCCCCCCAGCACAAGTGAGTGGTTTGAACCTGTGACCTAGGCTCTGATACTAATTATTGGAAAGATAGTTTTCATTGCACCAAAAGATTGACCTGTTAATGCTCGATACAACTGCCAGAGTTAATCAATCCATGGAAGGTAGTTAAGCCTTGTCACAAACCCAAGCACTGCCCTGTAAAGCACAAGGAGACCAAGGGCGCACACCTTGCAACAATTCTTACTCCTAGGTGCATATAGGATAAGGGCATACACATTTTCCATTACTTCTCTATCATTAGTTTCTTGTTGAGGTAAAAACACCAAAATAGGGGCTTGACCACTCTTAGAAAGCTGCCAAGTAGGTCCAACCATTTTTCTTTATCCTTAGCTATAGGTATTTGGAAGATATTCAACCACACATATGTTTTCATGTATCTTCCTTTCCCTTGTCATTTCATTATTTCATTTGTTCTAGTTATTTTAACTTTATATTTATATCATCTAGTATCCCCTAGATTGTTTTCTCCATTCTCCTTACTTCCTGTTGTATAGGTAAGTATGAAATCTAGTCAAAAAAAATTTCCTTTGTTTTAGAATGACTATAAGTACTAAAATCACATTAGGCCTGCATGGTAGCCTAATGATTATGTGGCACTTGTAGCTCATGACCCTTGGAGGTGTGATTCTACTTCTCCTAATGGTTTCCTATTTTGATGAACCTTTATCTTTTAACCTTTTTGTCCCTCTTGTTTAGCCTTATAGCCAACCTTTCCTACTTTACATGTTGCCTTGTTGACCCATTCATTTCACCTATTTAGGGTCACCCCATAGTATTTATGGGTCACCCCATAGTGTCTCTGGGTCACCTAAGAAAGGCCAACTATAAAAAGGAGTGAACCTACTTCTAAAAGATGTGACTATCATTTTTCAATGCACATGTTAACTCTTTATTTTAGCTTTTCTTTTCTTTTTGTTTAGCCTAGTTTAGTTCACATTTTTTCATGCCATCTTATCCTTTTCTTTATTTCTTTCCTTTGTGAACTCATGATCAATTGTTATCTCTCTTAAATTGTTTCCATTTCCTCTTTGAGTTCACTTTAGGGTAAAAGTTCAAAACTGTGTCACACTTTCGACCAACTAAATGGTTTTGATTAAAACAACTTTACTCCAAAAGGTTTCAAGAGAAATTATTTCATCCAAAACCATGTGGCCCCTATTTTTCATAAATATTATTGCTTGAAATGTTAATGGTCAATTTTTTTTGAATCAATTATATTTTATTTTGAATTTGAAAAATTTATTTATTTACATAGAATATTTCAGTTGAGAGAGTTTCATCCAAAATTTTTTCATCTAAAACTGTATCAAATGAAATTGTCTATGTGGCATCCCATCTAATAGATCATCCCCCTTTTAAATAATTTCAACAAACATTCAACATCACCTCTAGATTTCTATAACTAGGTTATATTTTCAAGAAAATCTGTAAACACTCTCTTGTACAAATCATAATATATATATATAATGGTTTTTAGATCCTCCTTTCACTACAAGCATTCATGGACATATCAACTGAGTTGAATCTCTACTAAGCGAGAGCATTCACCTAACAGGTTAAGCTATCACTTGAAACGATGTGGAAGATCAGATGTTATCAATCAATATCTCAATTTAATGCTCAAATACCCTTAAACCCCTAATTATGCAAAACAATAAGCAAATTGATGAATTACGACAAATCCTTGTAGACTAAGATGAAGGATAGAGATTAATAACTAACCATTTTTCATTGTTCGGAATGCGGAATAGTCGGGGACACTACCACTAATGCCCTTGTCTAAGGTAATGTTTTCTCTATAGAATCCTAATCTTCTCCCAACACTGATATTCACTGTACTTTCCATTTTTGCTCTGGCAGATGTAGAGGACACCTCCACTAGTGTCCTAGTCTAATGTCAGATGTTTTTCATGATGTTAGAAGCTCTTTAGATGCTAATTATCACTGTCCAAATTATTTCTGTGTTCCGTGATCTGGAAGACACTGCCACTAATGCTCGTGTCCAAGCAGTCCTTTTCTTCAGGGATGTGGAATCTATAGACTGTCTTACTATTCCATGCAAACCTATAACTTTAGAAGTGTAGATCTCACATAAATGAAGGCTCTTCAATCACATGAGAAGATGAAGCTAAATCTGCAATCACAAACACAATAAAAATGCTCTACTCTGTAACAATAATATCATGGATGCTCTAAAGTCACAAGTTAGCTAAAAGTTCACAATCATCTTCTCTAGTTTTCAAATGAAACACTAAACATCCTTATATATGCAACTACACACATTCTTGCTAAGAATTTCATAATTCAAACTTGAGATGTCAGCATAGGACCTAAGTAACGGTCATAAAACTGACATTAAAATTTAGGGCTGACCTAAAATAGGGTAGGACACCCTCCCAATTCTAGTCAGGAGTCATCTCAATAGCACCCCCTAGGTCCTATTTTCCATAATACTTTAGGGTTTTCTCATCGGGAGTCACAATTAACATGCAATATGATCTAAATGCATTCTAAGGACCTAGGAGCTAAACCTTAAGAGAGAAATGCCCCCAAGGGAACATTTTTCGACATAACATTTAGGTCCCACTTTAATGTATGAATGAACACAAGGCCAATACATACATTAAAGTATGGTCAACAAACACAGCAAACACGCCAAGCATGGTGAAGACACGCCAAACACATTGAAGATAGTAACAGGCATGCAAAGCATAGAGAAGATAGTTATAGTCAAGCAAATCATGGAGAATATAGTATTCAAGACATGCAAAACACAATGAATATAGTGAATGTAGTGATTATTTCTTTTTCATTTTCTCATATATGAAATGCAAATGCAAGTACATGGAAAGTAAACACACAACCTAAAATGCAGGAGGAGCTCATCGCCACTAGTCTTGAAACTGCATAAGTGGTATAGGAGCACCAAGAGATTTATGTTTTGTTTTTTTATCTCCATTTTGTTTGTTAGTTTCATAAGGTCCTATAGACCATTCTCATGATGTAATAAGAATGGGATGCCATGTTGTAAAGGACTTTGTCCAAAAACATCTATTGCTATCATAGAATCATGGGGGACAGTCATATGTTTTTCATATTTGTAAGCCTTGTTAAGGCATGGTCAAAGAGTCTAAGGCATGTTAAAGTCTTGAGGACATTGTTAAGTCATAAACAAGTCATAAACAAGTCCTAAACCCATCAATGACAACATGCTATAGTTGTAAGTAGTTTAAAATACCAAAACATGGTAATTGTTGTCCTAAAGTAGTTACAAGAAGGTATTCGATGGTTATAGACAGTCCCTTGACACAACTACCTTCTAACTGCCTCAAGGAGATTATAGAAGGTTTCTTAATACCTTAAACATGATGATTGTAAGGTGTGTGAAGGAGCAAGGCAATACAAGACAGGCAGGGAGAGGGGTGGGGGACCTCGACCACCAGATCAAGAGCCCCTATCTATAGTAGTGGGCCCTATCCCCTTCTCTTTGTATTAGTTCTCAACCACCGGATCAAGCCTCCCAATTATAGTTCTCTGCATTTTTTATGTCATTTTTTGAATTTGTTGCATAACAGTCTGTACTCCTATGTTGTACGACTTTGTCATGGAGTCTAGGTTGCATGGAAGTGGAGTATGGTGGAATAACTATCTATCAAGACTAGTTTGGGCTCATGTCATTAAAGATCAAATGTTCTACAACCATTTGATATTGAATTGTCCACTGAACTTGTTGTTTCCCTGAATAACTCATTATTTCTGTGCATGCCCCGACTGTCTATGGTCAAGAGGTGACTAGTGGCTATGTTGAAAACTTATTTTGGTGAGTCATCTTTCATTTGCATATACTTTGAGTTCTTGACATTCATTTATATTGTTGTATTTCCCCTTTCTCTACAAGTGGTTTGGGAAACCCTTAACTAGGGTTCTGACAACAATTTTAAGATGTTTCTTTCATTCCACTAAACCACCAAACTCTTTGATTAGTGGAATGAGTTCCCTAATGTCTATTTTAATGTATTGTAAGGTTTGTTTGGGTAGAGGACTATTATTGTAAAGATTTCATTGATTAGATTTAGCAAAACCATGTGCTAAGTGATTGACAGAAGCAACAGTAGTATGGTTTTTGAGAACAGTTGGTCAAGACAACAAAGGGAGACTAAATCTTATGGTTTTGGGATGCCATTGACATGTTCAAGTGGTCTTGGAAGTTACAAACCACCATTTGAGGGTACTTGCTTCATAAACTAGGCCTAATTACGGCTTAAAACCACTAGGAGGGTTATTAGTTAGGGCATACCTCCCAAAACAACCCAAACCCATTCTTGAGTATGTTGTGGGGAATCATAAAGGGTATCTTCCAATTATCTGAGATTTGCATTTGGACATCTGTACAAGAAGATATCAGGACTGTTCTCTATTTTTAGGGCTACTAGCCATTTTTGAGGTTCATGAAGGAAGTGTTGGTCCTGAGGGTGATCTACCATAACCAATGGATGGAATGAGTCCTCTAGAATCCCAAATCAACCTTTCCTTGATGAACCATGAGTTCCCTTCTGCTGTTCCCACTTTTGCATGAAGATCTTTGATTTTGGGCTTATAGGTGTAGTTGAACCTTGTCAAATTTGTCTATCCATTTGATCCATTCTGCCTCTACATTAGAGTGGTATCAAAGCCATAAAGGTTCTGTTGTTGCCCTAGTATATGTTAGTAGAGGAGTGTGAAGGAGAGGCTAGCAATATGCCTCCAAAGGGGACGACCACTGAAGTGGTCAAGAAGTTTAAGGAGATGGAAGAGAAGATCAAAAGTGGAGTCAAGGAAGCACTCCAAGAAGAGTTGAAGGCATTGAGGATATGGAAGAGGATAGATGAAGGTTTATATGAAGAGGAAGAGAAAGAGGAAGAAGAACAAGAACAAGAAGAGGTAGAGGTACCGACTGATCAAAAGCATTTCCTTGAAGCCATCAAGACAATTGGCAAGGATTCTTCAGAGGCTCGGATAAAGATTCCTATGTTTAGTGGGAGGATGAATGCTGATGAAGTCATGGACTGGCTTGAGGCTATAAAAAACTACTTTGAATATAAATAAGTTCCTAAAAGTAAGAGGGTTAAGTTTGAGAAAACTAAACTCAAAAGTGTTTCCCTTACATGGTGGAATTACACCCAAGATGAGAGGGTAAAGAATGGGAAGAGCATGATCTCTTCATGGAGTAGAATGTTGGAGAGGATCAAGTCCCAATTCCTTCCATCAGACTATGAGGTGCAGATCTACAAGAGGATGCAAAATCTCAAACAAAGAGATTTCGATGTGGCTACTTACACCGAGGAGTTTCACAAAAACACTCTTCGTTGTGGGTACATGGAGGATGAAAAAGCTAAGGTAGCAAGGTATCTAAAATGTTTGAGGTTTAATATCCAAGATAAGATAAGTTTATTAACCCATAAAACTATGGAGAAATGCTTTCAAGTGGCACTAAGGGCTGAAGAGAAGTTGAAGAGGAAAGGTGAGTAGCAAAGTAGAAGAAGAGGTGGCAAAAATTTTAGAGGTAGGGGCAGCTTTGGGGGCAGAAATCAGTCCCAAAGAAGCCAAGGGGAATCTAGTTCCCAAGAGGAAAGTTGAGAATCTGGTTCTAGAGGAGGATTTAGAGGAAGAAGGCCTAATGGAAGAGGTAGATTTGGTGGACCAGGAAGAGGTCCTAATGTCTTCACAGGAAGGTGCTACAATTGCAACCGAGTGGGACATCTACCCTTCAAGTGTCTTGAAAAGCAAGCCTCAAGCTCTCATGGAGGAGAGAGAAGGAACCAATTAATCCAAAAGGAAGATTGCCAAAGTGTCAACTCTCCAATTGGAAGTGCAGCCCCAGTCCATGAAGGAGAAAGTTTGATGATGAGAAGAACCATGTTGAAGGTGCCTCAAACACAAGAACGCCCTCAAAGGAAGACATTGTTCAGGACAACATGCAAGGCCTATGGTAAGATTTGCAAGGTAATTGTTGATTCAGGCTCAACTAAAAATTTGATTTCCATTGAAATGGTAGACAAATTGAAATTGAAAAGGCTTCCTCATGTTAGTCCTTATAAAGTATCATGGTTGAATAAAGGGCAACAAGTTTTGGTAGATGAACAATCATGGGTTGAATTTGAGATAGGAGAATATAAGGACAAAATTTTATGTGATGTAATTCCTATGGCTGCTTGTCATTTTCTATTAGGACGCCCATGGCAATATGATGTTCAATCACAACATGATGGTAAAACTAATTCTTTCATCATAACTAAGAATGGTAGAAAGTATAGAATGGATCCATTGCCTGATGAGCATGTAGAAAAGACTATTAGGTCAAGTGTCATGATTGTGAATGGTAAAGAGTTTCTAGATGCCCTTAAGAAGGAAGGAACCCAAGGGTATGCTCTGATTTTGAAGCCTAAAAACAGTCCTAGTTTGCATGATCCTAGTAAGGAAGAAGTTCCTAATGAGGTGTGACAATTGCTAGAGAAGTATAAGGGGATTATGGTAGAAGAAATGCCTAATGAGTTGCCAGCTATTAGGGATATAAGCCATCAAATTGACTTCATACCGGGATCTACTTTGTCAAACAAAGCAGCCTACAAGATGACACCTTCACAAAATGAAGAGATTGCCAAACAAGTGCAAGAATTGTTGGATAAGGGATTGGTGAGAAACAGCCTTAGCCCATGTGCTGTCCCAATAGTCCTATCCCCTAAAAAAGATGGTAAATGGAGGTTGTGCATAGATTCTAGAGCCATTAATAAGATTACCATAAGATATAGGTTCCCTATGCCAAGGATTGAGGACCTAATGGACTGTTTGTAAGGGGCTAGATACTTTTCCAAGATAGACCTTAAGAGTGGGTATCATCAAATTAGAATCAAACAAGGGGATGAATGGAAGACAACATTCAAAACAAATGAGGGTCTTTATGAGTGGTTGGTGATGCCATTTGGTCTATCTAATTCTCCAAGTACTTTTATACATCTCATGAATGAAGTGTTGAAGGATTTCATTGGCAAATTTGTTGTGGTATATTTGGATGACATTCTTGTTTTCAGTAGGACTAAGGAGGAGCATTTGCAACATTTGGATCAGGTTTTGAAGAAGTTGCATGATGAACAATTGATGATCAACATGGAAAAGACTGTCTCCATGAAGGAAGAACTCCCCTATCTTGGTTTTGTGATTTCACAGGGTAGTTTGAAGATGGATCCAACAAAGGTAGAAGCCATTTTGTCATGGCCAACTCCAAAAACAACAAGTGATGTGAAAAGTTTTCATGGTTTGGCAACATTTTATAGGAAATTTATAAGGGGTTTTAGTCATATTTGTGCACCAATTTTGGATACCATCAAAGGGGGGCAGAAATGTAAGTTTTTGTGGACAAAGGCAACCAATGATTCTTTTGAAATTCTAAAACAAAAGGTAGCACAACAGCCCTTACTTGTTTTGCCGGACTTTAATAAGTTGTTTGTGGTGGAATGTGATGCTATTAATCTTTTTTTATGGGCTGTCCTAAGTCAAGAGGGCAGGCCTATTGCTTTCTTCAGTGAAAATTTGAATGATGCTAAGAGAAAGTACTCTACTTATGATTTGGAATTGTATGCAATGGTGCAAGCTTTGAAAAAATAGAGGCATTATCTTTTGCCAAAAGAATTTATTGTTTATATTGACAACCATGCACTTAGTTTTCTAAATTCTCAGGAGAAACTCAATCATAGGCATATGAAATGGGTTGAGCAACTCCAAGCCTATACCTTTTCAATCAAACACAAGAAGGGGAAAGCTAAGAAAGTGGTAGATGCATTGAGTAGAAAAGTGTGTATGATTCATGAAATTCAGTTGCAAAGTGTAGGGGTTGATGCTCTCAAACACATGTATCAAGATGATGAGGATTTCAAGGAGGTATATGAAGTTTGTTCACAATTTTCAGACTCTTATCATTCTAATTTTTCTAAGTTTTTGTTGCAGCAAGAGTTGTTGTTCAAAGGTAGCCAACTATGTATTCCTAAATGTTCCATGAGGGAGAACGTTATAAAGGAAAAACATTGTGGTGGACTTGGAGGTTATTTTGGATTGGATAAAACATTGGATTAGGTGAAGAGGTTTTGTTTTTGGCCTAAAATACAATCAGATATCAGAAAATTTGTTGAATGTTGTAGTATTTGTCAAAGGGCAAGGGGTACTTCATCTAATGTTGGTTTATATCAATCACTTCGTATTTCTAATAGGCCATGGGAAAGTATTAGCATGGATTTTGTGTTGGGTCTTCCTAGGACTCAAAGAGGATTTGATAGTATATTTGTTGTGGTGGATACATTCAGTAAGATGGCTCATTTCTTGCCATGTAAATGCACTAATGATGCTTCTCACATTGTTGGTTTGTTCTTCAAAGAAATTGTTAGAATCCATGGTTTGCCTCTTAACATTGTGACTAACAGGGATCCAAAGTTTGTAGGCCATTTTTGGCACACTTTGTGGAAGAAGTTGGGCAATCAATTGTCCTTTACTTCAACCTATCAGCCTCAGACTAATGGCCAAACTAAGGTGGTGAATAGGTCCTTGGGAAACCTTCTCAGGTGTCTTACCAAGTAGCATGGAGAGGCATGGGATATGATCATCCCTCAAGCAGAGTTTGCCTATAATGATTCCACCAATAGGAGCACAGGAAGGAGTCCATTTGAGATTGTTTATGATCTTCATCCAAGAGGTGTTCTTGAGTTGAGAGATCTTCATGGATTGGAAAGGAAAAGTGCTCAAGGTGAATACTTTGCATTGGCCATGAAGGACATTCATGATAATGTCAATGAAACTCTTCAAAAGAATAATGACAAGTACAAGGAGAAAGCCAATGAAAGAAGGAGAGATGTACAATTCAAGGTTGGGGATTTGGTCATGGCACATTTGAAGAAGGAAAGACTACCTAAAGGGTAACCCACCAAACTCCTCATGAAGAAGATAAGACCATGTCAGATTGTGCATAAGTTTGGGCCCAATGCCTATGAGATTGAACTTCATCAAGGATTGGCCATATCTCCTATCTTCAATGTTTTAGATTTGTTTCATTTCAAAGCTGATTCTAAGGCAGATTTAGAGGTAGATATGATAGTAGCAAGAGATGAAGATTAGGTCAAAGGTCTTCCACCCAATCAACCATTGAAGTTGGAATGCATTCTTGACACCAAGATCTTGAAGAAGACAAGAAAGAAGACATACAAGCAGTTTCTTGTCAAATGGAGTGGCTTGCCTATTGAAGATGCCACTTGGATGACTGAAGAAGACATCTTGAAGCATGGTGTCACAATTGCTGATCTACTCCCTCAAGAGACTTGAGTTCTCTTTCCACCCGGGGAGTATGGTGCAGGAGCACCAAGAGATTTATGTTTTGTTTCTAATATCCATTTTGTTTGTTAGTTTCATAAGGTCCTAGAGACAATTCTTATGATGTAATAAGGTTGGGATGCCATGTTGTAAAGGACTTTGTCCAAAAAAATCTATTGTTGTCATAGAATCATGGGGGACATTCATATGTTTTTCATATTTGTAAGCCTTGTTAAGGCATGGTCAAAGAGTCTAAGGCATGTTAAAGTCTTGAGGACATTTTTAAGTCATAAACAAGTCCTAAACCCATCAATGACAACATGCCACAGTTGGAAGTAGTTTTAAATGCCAAAACAAGGTAATTGTTGTCCTAAGGTAGTTGCATGAAGGTATTCGATGGTTATAGACAGTCCATCAACCCAACTGCCTTCTAACTACCTCAAGGAGATTGTAGAAGGTTCCTTAATACCTTGAACATGATTATTGTAAGGTGTGTGAAGGAGTTCAAGGCAATACAAGACAGTTCTCTGCATTTTCTATGTCATTTTCTAAATTTGTTGCATAACAGTCTGTACTCCTCTGTTGTACGACTCTATCATGGAGTCTAGGTTGCATGGAAGTGGAGTATGATGGAATAACTATCTATCAAGAATAGTTTGGGCTCATGTCATTGAATATCAGATGTTCTACAACCATTTGATATTGAACTGTCCACTAAACTTGTTGTTTCCCTGAAGAACCCACTATTTTTGTGCATGCCCCGACTGTGTACGATCAAGAGGTGACTAGTGGCTATGTTGAAAAGTTAGGTTAGTGAGTCACCTTTCATTTGCATATGCTTTGAGTTCTTGACATTCATTTATATTGTTGTATTTCCCCTTTCTCTACAAGTTATTTGGGAAACCCTTAACTAGGGTTCTGACAGCAATTTCAAGATGTTTCTTTCATTCCACTAAACCACCAAACTCTGTGATCAGTGGAATGAGTTCCCTAATGTTTTTTTTAATGTCTTGTAAGGTTTGTTTGGGTAGATGACTATTATTGTTAAGATTTCATTGATTAGACTTAGCAAAACCATGTGCTAAGTGATTGACAGAAGCAAAAGTAGTATGGTTTTTTAGAATAGTCAGTCAAGATAGAAAAGGGAGACTAAATCTTATGGTTTTGGGATGCCATTGACATGTTAAAGTGGTCCTAGAAGTTACAAGCCACCATTTGAGGGTACTTGCTTCATAAACTAGGCCTAATTAGGTCTTAAAACCACTAGGAGGGTTATTGGTTTGGGCATACCTCCCAAAACAACACAAACCCATTCTTGAGTATGTTGTGGGGAATCATAAAGGGTATCTTCCAATTGTCTGAGATTTGCATTTGGAGGTCTGTGTAAGAAGATATCAAGACTGTTCTCTATTTTTAGGGCTACTAGCCATTTTTGAGGTTTATGAAGGAAGTGTTGGTCCTAAGGGTGATCTTCCTTAACCAATGGATGGAATGAGTCCTCTACCATCCCAAATCAATCTTTCTATGATGAACCATGAGTTCCCTTCTGTTGTTCCCACTTTTGCATGAAGATCTCTGATTTTGGGCTTACAGGTGTAGTTAAACCTTGTCAAATTTGTCTATCCATTCCATCCATTTTGCCTCTACATCAATAAGGGGCAACAGACATGCAATACAAATCTCAGAGTGTAGGAGTTCATTGCCACTAGTCTTGAAAGTAAAATTGAGAACAAACACACCATACAAATCCCAAAGCATAGGAGGAGCTCATCACCACCAATCTTGAGACTATGCTTGGGAACAAACACGCCATACACACACACATGGAAGACATGGAGAAAACATGACAAACAAGCAATGGAAGAAACCTATTTCTAGGTTCGCTACCATCTTAGGAACATTACAATCACACACTAATGATTGCACTTCACCACAACAATCATCGAAGACATGCTTAAGGGAGGATACACCAACCCCGCCTACTTGGAGGACTTTTAGAAAATGATAGGATGTGTAATCTCCTCAAGAAATACACCATCCCCACCTTCATAGAGGGATTAAAATAAAAAGTATATACATGATATCCTACCTCCGTAGAGGGCTTAATGATTGCAATATAAAATAAAGATGTGTACTCACTCTGAGATACAACATCCCACCTCCGCAGAGGGCTTACAAACATGCTTCGTTAGTACCAAAATCATCAGACAACTTACCTTATTTATGCCCCCACCTTAAGGTGGTTGATATCATGTACCAATATCAAGCACCTTAAGGTATAGAGAAAACACACAAGGGAACATGAGTTATCACAAAGCCCATGCCCCTAGAAGGTGACATGCACAAGTTACAATTGCCAAATATTCCCACAAACACACAATTTCCTACAAGAAAAGGTGTTAGCAACCATATAATCATGATAAACAACAATACATGTAATCATCCACATAAAGAGACAAGCAAGGTGAGATCCAAGATAAACAAAATGCATGGAGCAACAATATTTTTATGTTTTGTTAATGAGATAAAGCAACATCAAAATATCACGCAGAGTGACTCTACTAGCCAAGTGTCGAATAATATATATCAACCCCATCGTCATGTATTGAGTAGGTCCATTTTTTGATTTCTCACTAAAGGGACACATGGTCTGTATCAGTATTATATGTTTTAAATCATCCACCAGCTAGATAGAACCACTAGAAGAAGGTAAACAATAAATCAAGAGAGGAGAAACAAGTGCCTTAGGGACAATCATGTAGGAGGGTGCCCCCAAGTCACCAACCACAATGCTATGCCCTTAGGACACAACACACAACAATGAAAATAGAGGAGAAGCAATATAGAAGAATGATGATACAAATAGAAGAAGGGTCACAACGGAGGCAATCTCCCAATATCCTTGGCCTTACAAGAGAATCAAGGGTCATCATCCTAGGAGGCCTAAACAACACATAACACATCATGGGGAAAACACAACACGGAGGTAAAGGGTTGGAAATACTTACCAGATACAACCCAATGTTAAGAACATACATATCTACCTGAAGAGACCACCCTTGAGAGCAACTATAATATTTGTTACAACAAGTGTAGCTTAAAGGGGGACTAATATTTATCGGATTCTTAGGGATAGCTCTTGGTGGACAATTCTTGTCTATCAGCTTAGGATATCTCACATGTTGGTTTGGTCTTGTTGTAATTAGATTAACATTTAATTTAGGATGACAAGAGGCTTTCATGGGTTTCAATAAGTGGTATCCAATACTAGCTGTGTAGTTAATTCCAACTTGTAAAGGTACTATGATTCTTTGTTGATTTACACCACATCCATTACCTAAATAGTCATGATTTTTGTACAATATTTGAAATCCATGACTATAGAGAGAGTCCATTTCTTTAGAAGATGGTGAAGCCTCATAGGTCTCATAATTTGTAGTATAATTAAGGGTATTTTCTTTATTTTCTACCAAGGAGGCTTTAGGTTCCTCAGGTGTTTCTAAAGATGGCTTAGATGAGATCATTGCAACTTTTGATGTGCTAGAATTATTAAGTTTATATTCCCCTACACTGTAAGGATTAAAATCTAATGAACCCCAATCCTCACCAAAAAGTGCATTCAACATTTTAGAGTCTTGTACAACATTATCTATGGCAAGGGGTTTTGATGAGTCAACTTGTAAGTTGTTTAGACTTGTATGATTGTTTACTTGTTTTTATTTTTTACTATGTAAACAATTATGTGATTCATCATTTGTGTGTATGGTGTGGAGTTTGTTTTGATGGATAAACATTATTGATCTATGAAGGGTAGACGGAACTTCCCCCATGGCATGAATCCATGGTCTACTGAGAATCATATTATATGAAAGTGAGTTGGGTGTGACATGAAAAAGGGTAGGTAAAGTCACATGACCCACCTTTATAGGTAAGGTTATAGTACCTACTGATTATCTACTATGATTGTCAAAGCCATGGATTCTAAGTGTATAAGGTTTGATTAAAGATGTGTCAATCTTGATTTTGTGTAGTAGGTCAATGCCACAAACATTAAGGGCTGATCCATTGTCAATCATAACTCCCTTTACCAACTTTGTATTTATCATAACAAATATTATAAGGGGATCATATTGGTTTTGAACTTTAATTGATGGTAATTCATGTGGTTGAAAGAGAACATCCATTTTTGTCACATGCATATAGTCTAACAGAGCTGCTACATCATTTAGCTTAAAAATAGATGGTACAATCATCTTTTGTAAAGATTCTTTGAGCATTCCATGGTATGTAGGTGATGTTTGTGTTAAATCCTAAAGAGAGATCTTAGCCAGAGTAACATTAAGCTATTCGACAACATCATATTCTTGACCACTTTTATGAGTAAGATGAGGCAACAGAGGGAGCATAGGTTGAGAACATGGAAGAGAGACAGGCACATAAGGTTCTTGCTTACTTTGCTTGTTATTACGGGTGTTATATGTGTGAGCTATCACATTGCGGTGTGATTGTTGCGACACATTTTGAACACCTTGATTTCTTTGAGTGATTTCTCTTGCATAGTTTAAGATGTAATTAGAGCTGGTTTTCAATCTCCTTGAACTGTAATCACTAGTTTTAAGCAAGAGGGTGCACTAGGCTCCCCTCGCACAATCATCTTAGGAATATTTCTACAAAGTCTATTAGTGAATATTCAATTAATGTTGTTTCACTCTTTATTATACCCAACATCCATCCCTAAAGGATTTAATGTGAGAGACCTTTTCTCATCCACTAATGCTTCATCTTGGCCAGGGAGAGCATTGGAATGAGAATAAGGTACAATGTTATTAAGAATGTTAGGTGTTGTATCATTAATAGAGCTATCCGTAATCTTCTCATCTAAGGTTCTTGAGCATTCAACTATAGGAGAAGTAGGATAAATTATGGAATCATCATCATTGTTAACGGAAGAAGAATGTTCACTCTCATCTTTCTTATGAGTAATCCTAGAGATGAATTTAGTTAAATCTTCTAATATCAAAGGATATGCTCCTATGAGTAATGCAAAGCTATCAAAATCATGTGTATAACAAAGTAATTTCAACTCATATGTAGAACATATAGAAACATCAATATTACTTATAGAAGCTATGTGCTCTAAGACATGAGGGTTCTCATTAGTTAATTTGGAGAAATTTTCAAAGTCTAAGATATAATCATGCAAAAATTTCAAAAAAGGATAACATGAGGATGCCATCATGAAATGTCTTGTATAATCAATATTCAATATGCAATCTTTTATGACAATTAACACACTATAGAAGTGAGACTATTTCGCGCCCAAGCACTTGGTTGAGGGAAGCAGGTACTAAAGGACACAGAAAGTCCACAACAAACCAAGTGGATAGGTAAAAATTAGTGAAACACAACAAGCTTAAATTGATACTTTTAAATATTTTGAACAAAAGATATGAAAAGTTGTGTAAACACATAGTGTTGAAATACATACTGTGTAATTAAAACTGTGCCAATTTTCACTTTTGTTTTAATGTAAATGACTAGAAGAAGAGGTGTTGTGAGAAATTTGATGAGGGGAAGCAAGTAATATGCCTAATATCAATCCAATGATCCATAAATATCCTTCCCAACATGCCTTTGATGCAATTCTATGTGTGCATATGACCTAAAAATGCTTGATTTTTCACTTTTTCCCAATTTTTCAATGCAAATTACTAACAAAAGCGGTGTTGTGAAAAATTTCAAGAGGGAAAGAAAATAATAAGCTTAATATCAACCCAATAATTAAATAATATCCTTCACAACATGGCTATGATGCAATTCTAGAGAGATGATAAGGCCAAATCTAGTGAAAATGCAAGGTTTTCAAACCCTAGTCATGAATTTTTCCAAAGAGGACACTATGATGCAACACTAAAATTAGAAATCAGTCCCAAATGAGTGTTTTTAAAAGGGTAGTAAAATATTAAACAATATTTTAACTACAAACCCTAGCTAATGTAAAACTAGGTTTTTATGAAAAATGCACAATTTGAAGCAATTTTTAACAAATTAACCATGAAAATGCAATGCAAGTGAATACTAAATGATGAATTTCTATAATTTAAATCAGATCTGATGAAAATAATAGAAATTAAATGCCAATTAAATTCCAATTAATTTAAATTATGCCAAAATGCAAGCCTAAGATGCCAAATTTTTCAAAATTTTCAATTTTTTTGTAATTTTTCAAATGTAATAAGATGAATGAATGCAAATCTAAAGTTCAACACTCAACAAGGTGAAATATTCAAATAAACAGTGGTTCACCAAAATGTTTTGTGGTGAAAACAGGGTGATGGGGTTTTGGTTTTTGATGGATTTTAGATCCTCCTTTCACTACAAACATTCAAGGACATATCAACTGAGTTGAATCTGTACTAAGCAAGAGCATTCAATTAATAGGTTGGGCTATCACTTGGAATGATGTGGAAGCTCAGATGTTATCTATCAATATCTCAATTTAATGCTCAAATACCCTTAAAACCCTAATTATGCAAAACAGTAAGCAAATTGATGAATTACGACAAATCCTTGTAGACTAAGATGAAGGACAAAGATTAATAATTGACCCATTTTTGAAGTTTGTAATGCAGAATATTCAGGGACACTACCAGAAACGCCCCTGTCCAAGGTGCTATTTTCTCTATGGAATCCTGATCTTCTCCTGACATTGATATTACTTTTCATTTTTTCCTCAAAAGATGCATATGACACCTCCACTAGTGCCCTAGTCCAATGATAGATGTTTCTCGGGATGTCAAAAGCTCTTCAGATGTTGATTATCACTATCCAAATTGTTTCTATGTTTTAGGATCCAGAGGAGACTGCCACTAACGCCCGTGTCCAAGCAAACCTTTTCTTCAAGGATGTAGAATCTATACACTATCTTATAATTCCCTACAACTCCACTTTGTCTAGATGTGAAACTTGTAATGTTAGAAGTGTAGATCTCACATAAATGAAGACTCTTCAATCACATGAGAAGATGAAGCTAAATCTGTAATCACAAAGACAACAACAATGCTCTACTATGCAACAATGAATATCATGGATGCTCTAAAATTACAAGTTAGCCAAAAGTTCACAATCATCTTCTCTAGTTTTCAAATGAAATAATAAACATGCTTATATATGCAACTACACATATTCCCACTAAGAATTTTGTAATTCAAACTTGAGATGTCAGCATAGGACCTAAGTAACGGTCATAAACTGACATTAAAATTTAGGGCTGACCTAAAGTAGGGCAGGAATAGGGCACTAGCGCCCTAGTCCACCCTCCCAATTTTGGTCAGGAGTCATCTCAATAGAACCCCCTAGGTCCTATTTGCCATAAGACTTCAAGGTTTTCTCATCGGGAGTCACAATTAACATGCAATATGATCTAAGTGCATTCTAGGGACCCGGGAGCTAAACCTTAAGAGGGAAAAGCCCCCCAAGGGGAATTTTTTTGATATATATATATTGATTACTTTTATTAAGATTTTTAAAAAAATTTAATACAGATAGGTTATGATGATCAAACATGAGGTCAATTAGAAATTAAAAATATTACCTTATGTTTAAAATTTTAAAGAATATACAATGCACTAGAGGAGAGAATCTTTTTCAAGAGGGTATATACTTTCCTAGTGATAAAAAAATTACATAAAAGTCGACATCGCGTGAAAAATATAACATTTTTATTAAATTTTACATTTAAAAATTATTAAAAAATAAATATTCATAAAAAATTTAAAAATTTTCCATGCACTAGATTTTCAAGTTATCTAAGTGGGAAAAAAATGAAAGAAAAAAATCCTTTTTCTTTATTTTTGCAACATCCCATTGACATCACTTTTTCTAATTTTTTTTATCAATTAATAGTTTTCTCTTAAATTTATAAATAAAATATATTTGAATTTTTTATTAAAAGTAAAAATCACATACATGAACATCACTTTTAGGTGGTCCAAGTTGAAAAACTATATTTCTGTTGGACATTTCCGTTATAAAAGTGTGACACAATTATGAACTTTTACCCTTTGGTTTTCTTTCAATATTGACACTATTCTTGAGTCTTTCAGCTATTCATGGAATTTTTTCATTTCTTCTTGAGTTAACTACTTATTTCAATATTATCTTTTCTTCCTTTCCTTCTGATTTCTACCTATAAATACCCCTTCATTCTTCTCATTTTAACATGCTCTTTTATGCTCTCACTTGCTTTCAAATACTCACACAAACTTCTTAGCTTCTTGCAAGCTTCTTATAGGCCTCGAGCCTTTCTCATATAAGTTTTTAACTTAAATAGCCATAGGATAGATATCCCATATAAGATTTAGTTCATCCAAGATTCTTGAATAATGCTTGATCCTCTTCACTTTTTAAGCTATACAATCCTTCGTGCTTCATTTCTTCTTTCTTTCAAGAATATCCTTAAATCCTCTACCCATTTTTCATCATCAAGTGAAATACTTGACTACTATGGAGAAGGTTACTAGATAGCTAGATATCTGAGCACTTTTTTCCTTGTACTAGTGCTATCGTTACAAATTCTATAATTATTTTCTAGACTAGTAGTAATTACCAAATATCATTACTCTTGAGGAAATGCACATTGTCTTTGTTTCTTCTTAATTTTAATTACATTTGTAGTCTAGGAGAAAAATCTTTATATATCTTAGATTAAATCACACTTTGCTTTATTAGATTAAATTAACATTGCAATATTAAAAATCTCACAATAACACAAAAACATGGACAAAACTGCATCTTCAAAGAAATGAAATTGGATGCATTCATATAGCTATAGCTACAACTAGAGATCTTATTTTCAACAATGTACAACTATCAACATAAAAAATTCAATGACCTTATTTTCACCATGAGGAACTCAACTCAAAACATTCCAAAGAAATCCCTTGGTTTCATCCCAAGGCACAAAAACCACAACATAAAATTCAAAACACTTGAGCACCCAAATCTTCTTTGTTAAGCACCTGATATGCTCTAGTGTGAGAGAAGACTAGATGAAACAAGTCTCAGAGGAGATAAAATTTAGTCTCCTAGAACAAGTATATCTAATTGACATAGAAATATGAAAACAAGAGCATCTATTAAGGAAAATCCAACAAGACAACGAGAGGATATGAATAGAAGAACTTAGAAACTAAGAAAATAGATTTCTTGAAGAAATTATAGAGCTTGAATTCAAAGAAGACTTGAAGTCTTTCATGTCTATTCTACAAATGAGTTAGATTGACTCAGAGCAAGTGGCCCTCTAGGTCATATCATAATCACAATGACAACACCCATACAAAGAACTTGACAACAAATCAATGACAATGATCACCATGAAAGTAACCCAAATGCCTAACAGATAGGTGTGATCACCCGAGTAAAGACCCATGAAGTCCCACTCCTAAGGAAAAGAGATAGCCCCTCAATGTTGTCATCACTTGACTGATTACTGCCATAAGAGTAGGAGTGACTAGGAGGTTCCCTCTACAAGGGCCCTTGGTTTCATGTCCTATGTTGATGCTTGTCTCATTCATGTTGTGGTTTAGTCATGTTCTAAACATCACATATTTTTTTGAACCTGATGTAGAGAAAAAAATCTACATTTTATATTCATAAGTATATGTTAAATCATCTAAGGCTTAATAAGTCAGGGCTAATGCAAGTGGATAAAGAGTCTCAAAGACATAAAATGTGCCAAGTGGCACAACCACGGGCATTTGAGGGCTCACGAAGGAAAACTTTCTCCCAAGGAGCCCAAGGGTGCCACATGTCTCAAATGTTGGGTTGTTGGGTCAAAATGGTAAGGTACCGATAGTCTTTTGAAGTCCTCGTGGAGAGCGACAGATGTCCCCACCATGTGCAATCTAATGACTACCATAGGAGGAAGTGGCACCTACCACTTGTCGGTATCCATGTTTGTTTTGAGTTTCTTTCAAAAGGTTTCCAAGTGCTTGTGGAATGAGCCAAGTGTCAGCACTATGAGTGTTTGAGATGTTATTTTGGTTAAGTTCTTTTGGAGGCGCACAGAGATGCCATGTGTCTTTTTGAAGAGGTCAGAAAGCTTGCAGCATGTCCATGTGACGTCGGGGTGGGGTCTCCTTTTATTATGTGATAAATTCTAAGAGAGTCTACTGTGTGTTAAGGTGGGACCTGAGACTATTGAAAACTAAAGAAATCATGGAGAATGACAAGTGTCACAACCATGAGTGCTTGGAGGAAGCTTTGGTGAATTTTTTCTATTTTAAGCACGAAGCTGCCACATACCACATTTTTGAGCTTTGTTGAGACCCACAGAAGATGCCATCTATCCTGACGGCATATGTTGTTCAAACCTTTGTTTAAATGAACATCTATTGGCTGAAGCTACAACGATTGACACATCAGAAGGCTAGAGAAGTTTTGTGCACACAGAATCAGTTGCAATGGTGGGTAAGTGAACTGAAACTTAGGATCTTGAGAAGATTGCTGGCACGTGGGTCTAGGAGGAGATCACGATAGTTAATTGAAGTTTTAGGTTTATGGTGGTTAGGATCTTAACAGCCACGGGGAAGCTTTGAGCATCATTTTGTTCTATAAATAGTGAAGTTTGGATGGGAAAGAGATACACAGATAAATTTAAAATATCAGAGTTTTAGAGGCTAGATTAGAAATATATTTTGGCCTTAACAGGTGCTAGGAGAGATCGAATATTGTAAATCTATGCATTTTTTCCTTATGCACTTTGTTCTCTTGACCATCAATGAAGAGTGTGGTGTTTTGTGCATATTATGATATCTTTCTGAATCTTTTCTATGTTTTCTATGTTCTACCTTTGATAAATCTGATATACATATTCTGTTATGGTTAATCATACTTAATGCTCTTTAGCTTTATAAAAAATCTTTCAAGTTAATCATTGTGATGTTAATTCATATCTTAACATAAATTGGGCGCATCGCCTTAGTTGTAGTTTAAGGGTTCTTTGTAATCTTATTTTTTCTTCCCTTTTCCCACAAACCCTAGTGAAGAACTAACTTCTTTAAAATCTAGAAGTTATCCTAACAATCAGGTCCTACATTCTTAGGGTTTCCCATTGTTGGTGATTATCTACAAATTTAAGCATCAACAGTTTTTGGCATGCCCAGTGGGATTACCTTTACAAATTCTTTGATAAGAATCACATGAGCTGGTCTCTAGCAAGGAGTCAGAGTTGTGGACTAACTACATGAGCTAGAGCTATTGCTAATCCAGGACTCTTGTTACCACCACTAATAACTACTCTGAGAAGAAGAGCTAATTAGCAAAATATCTTAGGGATACAAATGGGTGCCCCAGCTCTACCTCAAATTTTTGTTAACTGGAATAATGGTAGTCCACTCATACTTCCAGCGCCCCTAGATACATGGGACCCGATTCTTGCTAATGCCCTAAAAGCATTGCCAAAATTCTTAGGGGAGGATTTTAAGAGCCCAACTGAATGCTTGTAGGATGTGGCTAATGTGTGCACAGTGCACTATATTCCAGAGCAAAATATCACTATGAGGATATTAGCCGCATCTTTTAAAGGGAGAGCTCTTGATTGGTATCGATCTTTACCAGCAAGTTCTATTGTGACTTGGGATCAATTGGGAGATGCATTCTTTGAAAGATTTAGTGAAAAGGGAGATAGATCCTCTCTCTTACAACAAATGATCACCATAAAGAGAGTGCCCCAAGAAGCCATAACTAATTTCAATACTAGATTCCAGAAGACTTGGCAAAGGATTCTAGTTCCTGCTAGACCCTCGGTAGGTATGGCAATTATTTTCTATCTTAAGGATTTCAATTCTGATACTTTAGTTATGATCTAGTCCTTAGGTGGACAGACCCTTCCTGCAACATATGAGTTAGCAGTTAGGGCAAAGAATAGTTTAATAGATGCTGGTAAATTACCCCTGAGACCCACTATGCCCATGTTCCATGAATTATCCATTCCAATTCAAGAAGAGACCCCTAGCATTTCATCAGTTCTTTTTTCCATGTACACTTTCCTACACCCCAAAGACCCACAACTGTGGTAGCCTCTCCTTCTCCATCTAAAATGGATGATGTCAAGAGTATCCTTAGAACCTTTTCTAATGAAATTATCAACCATAAAAGGAAGCAAACTTCATATCAAAAACCTCCCTATCAAGGATTTCAAGGGAATAGACCTCCATATTAGCCAAATCAATATCAAGGGTCACATAGACTTAACTTTCCACAACCATCTAATTGGCTTGTCCCCATACCCACACCATTACAAACTGTCCCAACTAATCCAAGGAGGGAATTGAATCTTGGACAAAATAATATGGAAGAAGAGGTAAATACATGGTGTTTTCCTTGTAATAATGCACATATGCCCAAAGATTGCCCCAAGGGTAATTTACAATAGAAGGTAGCAGAACATAGAAGAATGGGAAGCCAAGTCACTTCATCATCTGAAACATTCTCATACCAATCACCTAGCATTGAAAATGCAGCAATAGTAGCTCAAATACAGGGCATGTACATAGAGTAGGAAGGGGAAATTGCCTTGGAACATGCACTATTCTTATGGATAGAGGATGAAGAATAAATGTTCATAAATGAAGCATCAACTTCCAAGAAACCTTTGGTACAATCTGATTATTACACTAGGTCAAAGAGGAGGATGATAGATGCACCAGAAGTCATTCCTAATGAAATGACTGAACCAAGGAAGGGATCCTCAGTTCAAGCTCCCTATATTCCTATATCAAGGCAAGATATACCAATGGTGACCCAGAGTCAGGAAGTTTCTAACCTAGTGGTGGAAAGGACAAGATATCCTTATTACTCCAAAGGGCAATCACTAGGACCTATCAATGTGGTGGAACAGTTGAAAAGGGCTCTTGCTAATGTGTCTTAATGTGATATGTTAGCTATTCTTGAACAAAAAGTGTTGCTGCAAGAAGCTCTTGGGTGTCAAAATGAACCTAGGACTAGCTGCATGAAGGAAAGCACAACAAACAAAGGAAAGGACCCATCTAAAACACCTCAGTCACAACAGGGGTTAGCTCTGCTAAATGCTAAATAAGAGGTGACTAAGATTAAGCCTAATCCCTTGTATTTGACCTTAATAGTAGGAAAGAAACTACTACACAATTCTATGATAGACTCGGGAGCAAGGACCACAGTAATGCCCAAACAGATAGTAGATGCTTTAGAAATACAATATGAGCCATTAGCCAAAGGATTGATGCAGTTAGATGGGAAATCAGTCCAGACTAGGTATTATCAAACAACTACCCTTACAATTGTATACCTACCCAAATATAATTGTACTACAAGATGTGGCGGTTACTGACATTCCCCTTGTCTTTGGTTTATGCCTATCTAGAGATTTCATAGCTAAAATTGGAGGATACATGTCTTTAGACTAGTCACATCAAATTGTAAGAACTAAATATGGTTTGAAGATGAAAGCATTGTCTAAACCTTTGTGCAAAGAACATATTAATGATGAAGCAACATCTAAATTTGAAGCATCTCATGCTATGATCAATAAACATGGAAGAATCTTGGTGGAAGAGATGGGAGAATGGACTACAGAGGATGAAAAGGAAGAAGATAGTAATTACATATCATGTATAATGCATGGTGATCCTTTTGCAAATTATGACTCTACTGGCTTGGGGACATATGTCATTTTTTATGAAGACCAAGATATACCCGAAGTGATGAATCAGCCAAAGAAGGAAGAAGAGGGTCCTAATGGAGACTTTGAAATTTGGACTCTAAATTTTGATGGAGCTAGAATCAAGAATGGTGCTGGAGCAGGTATTTGCCTTACTTCACAGAAAGGAGAAAAGGTTCTTAGAACTCTATGCTTCTTTTTTTCCTACACTAATAATGAAGCTGAATATGAATCTCTAGTACATAGCCTGATTCTTGCCAAAAAGAAAGGGATAAAAAACCTAAGAGCCTTGGGTGATTCAGAATTGATAGTAAAACAGATAAGAGAAAAAGATATTGCAAAGAATGTGAGAATGAGATCATATATATGGGACTTAATTGAATATTTTGATACCTTCAATATACAAGTCACACCAAGATTCTAGAATACTAAAGCAAATAGGATGGCTTAGATTGGATCTCAGTTTGACCCAACTAAAGACTTGTTGGTCAATGAACACATAGTCAAGGTTATCATCCACCCTTCCATCCTTGATAATGGAGACAACTGGCAAGTTTTGTATACTAACCTTCTGATCCTTTTATCCCTACATTAGTCTAGGGAATTTACAAATTATTTACAACTTAAAATTGAAGAGGCATATGGTGACCAGATCATGCAGTTAAAATCAAATAAGTTACTGAGAGGGTTGATAACTCTAGAGAATCTTTTTGATCCTAATGATGCAATCTTAGACAAGAGGAAGTTTGTGGCAAACAAAGATGATTACTCAGAGATTAAGGTCAGCAATGGTAGAAAGATGAAAGTAGGCAATATCAGTACTCAGGAAGAAAGATATAGACTAATATCTCTACGTAATAAATATGACAAGGTGATTGCATGGACCTATGAAGATCTTCATGGTTATAACAAAGATATAGTCTAGCATACTATTGATCTCACTGAAGGATCAAAACATGTGTGTCAAAAACAAAGGCCAATAAATCCCAATATTGAGACTCTCGTGGTGGAGGAACTCCAAAAGCTGTTCGAATCTAAGATAATTTTCCCAATCAAACACTCAACATGGGTGTCCAATTTAGTGCCTGTGATGAAGAAAAATGGATAGATTAGACTCTGTGTAGACTTTAGAGACCTAAATATAGCCCCATCAAAAGATCACTATCCACTTCCTTCATTGGAGTAGATTTTACAGACTGTGGCTAGTGCTGAGAGGTTTTCTCTACTGGATAGTTTTTGAGGTTACAATCAAATATGGTTAGCAAATGAACACTAGTACAAGACTGCTTTCACTACTAAGTGGGGAACCTTTGCATATGCTAATATGCCTTTTGGAATTTCAAATGTTGGAGTAGCCTTTCAACATGCTATGGACATAGCATTCAATGGCTTAATAAATAAGATCATTCTAATCTATTTGGATGATTTGATTGTGTTCACAAAATTGGCTAATGACCACTTTGATCTTTTAGAGGCTATTTGCCAAAGATGTCAAGAATTTGGGATTTCTCTGAATCCTAATAAGTGTGTGTTTGGAGTACCTCAAGGAAAATTACTAGGGCACATAGTTTCAAAAGATGGAATCTCTATAGATCCTGATAGGGTTAAATCAATAATGGATTTGTCTTTACCTATCAACAAGAAGGTAGTACAGTGTTTTCTGGGGGAAATTAGCTTTGTCAACATATTTATATCTAATTTTATAGAATTGATTAGACCCATCACTCTGATGTGGAAGAAAGATCTAAGTTTTAAATGGATATTTGAAGGCAAACATGCTTTTGAGAATATCAAGAAAGCAATCTCTACTACCCCAGTGCTGTGTAATCTAGATTTTTCCAAAGACTTTATAATGTATGTCTATGGGGGAGAATATGTTAGATTTAAGGGCACACAACTGAGAGGGGGGTGAATCAGTTGTGCAAAACTTTCTTCCAATTTCACACTTAACTCCACTTAACAATTTAGTAGCATAATAATTAATTAATCATGAACATACAATGCAAAAAATCAAGAACAGAAACATATCAACACATGAGACCAAAATTTTGACATGGAAAACTTGGTTAAGGGAAAAACCATGGGGTGATTAACCCAAGAATGTATTCTCTATTAGAAGAATAGAAAGAACAAATGGCACATGCCAATTAGGGCTCACTACCCAAGCACACTGCTTACAAGAGGTTCACTGCCCACAAGAGACACACTGTCTACAAAGAAATAAGTATCACCTACATGAACTGGAAAATAGCATCTTCATCATGCTTGAATCAGTTCCATTAAGCTCAATACTTCTTCTCTGTCTTTCGCTCTCCTCCTTGCTACCACATACTCATCTCCACAAGGACAACTTCAAAATGACTTCACAATCCCTTATTTATACAAGACATCAACTTAGGAATGATCATCTGAGTCAGAAAACATTCACAAGATCATCCACAAGATGCATAACTCATCTGGTTAGCCTACCTCAAGAAGAACACCATCATCTGGAAGTTATTCTTCAAATGCAAACTCCAACTTCAATGCAAACCACCAAAACGGACTGGGCATGATCCAAAGACCACCACAATCTTTCTTGAATCATCAAGAACATCCACACTTCACCTACTTACTGAAATTCTTCTCTCCTTCATCCGGAACCTCAAGAAGATAGTCTATCATCACTGTCACAAAAGAATAGATGCTTGCATACCTTCAAACCATGAAAATATCTATTTGACACTTCACAAAGACTTCCTCAACACTCCCTCAAATCTGAAGAATAGGACAATGCATTTCTGAATCTCACCGGACCTATCTGTCTCACTCTGTCACCATTGAACACCTGTCGGAACCGGTTTAACTTGAATGGCCACAACTTCTTCAGATCTTCATGCGGACCTCTGAAATCTCTATTGGACCACCTTAAGACACATATATATAAACCCTTTAATCCGCATCCTCTGATCCTCATCCTATCTTGGACTTTTACCTTACTGTCCCTATTCTTCTATGTTCCTGATTGAGACTAATTTTCTCAATATCCTCAGCACATAGCTCGTCCAATCCTTATCATTAATACAACAGGAGTATGTTGACATCAATGAAAACACTGGTTAGGCCAATACTTGCAACAATCTCCCCCTTTGTCATTGATGGCAACATATGATGTGAAAAACTATTTTAACCATCAAGACAAAAACTTCTCCTTACTATCACAGCTCCCCCTATCAGCAACAACCATTCACATGTCTTCTCTCCCTTTACTGCTCCCCTTTTTATCAGCAACCACTTGTTTTTCACATGTCTTCTCTCCCCCTTTGACATCAATGGCAAAGGGCACATACTTGCAATTCTAATACTTCAGAATCATACTTGCTGCTCCCCCTGAGTAGCAGCTCCCCATCATCAATCCAGATCACAATATACGACTATGATATCCACCAGACTGATGCACCACAGTGCACCTTAGTTCATCATCGGAGGGGCAATAACCCCTAGCTTGTCCCTGAGATACTCAAAAGATTCCTTAGGTAGAGGTTTAGTAAAGATGTCAGCAATCTGATCCTTGGAAGGCACAAATTCCAATCTGACTTCATTCTTGTTCACCTGCTCTCTCAAAAGTGAAACTTGATGGATATATGCCTAGTCTTTGAATGCAATACCAGATTCTTAGATACATTTATTGCACTTGAATTATCACAGAAGATTATGATAGGTTCCTCATACTCTACCTTGATATCTCTTAGCATCTGCTTCATCCACAAAACTTGAGTGCAACTACCTACTGCTGCAATATATTTTGCTTCAGCTGTAGATAGAGATATTGCCTCTTGTTTCTTGCTTAGCCAAGAAACCAATCTCTTGCCCAAAAAGAATGCTCCACTACTGGTACTCTTCCAGTCATCTACATCTCCTGTCCAATCTGCATCTGTATATGCATGAAGAGAGAAATCATGATCTCTAGGATACCATAGACCATACTCAATTGTCCCTTTTAGATATCTAAAAATCCTCTTGCTTGCCATGACATGAGATTCTCTAGGATCAGCCTAGAATCTAGTAACAAGATCAATAGCCTGCATAATGTCTAGCCTAGTTTGTGTGAGATACAATAGTCCTCCAATCATTGACCTATACTTTGTCTGATCAGCCTTACGAGAATCATCATCTTTTCTCAGTTTACATCCAGTTGCCATGGGAGTATTCATTGGTTTTGAGTCTTCCATCCCAAATTTCTTCAACAATTCTTTTACATATTTGGTCTGAGAAATGAAGATTCCTTTCTTTGTTTGAGTGATTTGTAGACCTAAGAAGAAATTCATTTCACCAAGCATGGACATCTCAAACTCACTTTTCATTTGATTTGCAAATGTTTTACACATACTATCTCTTCCTCCAAAAATGATATCATCAACAAACACTTCAACAATCAAGATGTTTTCATGATCAATTCTGAAATACAAATTATTGTCAGTAGTACCTTTGTTGAAACCAATCTTCAAAAGATGCTTATTTAATCTTTCATACCAGGCTCTTGGGGCTTGCTTTAGTCCATACAGTGCTTTCTTCAACTTGCAGATCATATCTCCATGATCAAACAATTGAAATCCATTTGGTTGCTCAACGTACACTTCTTCCTCCAAGTCACCATTTAGGAAGGTAGACTTGACATCCACCTGATACACTTTGAAATCTTTGAAGGCAGCAAATGCAAGAAATAATCTGACTGCTTCAAATCTTGCCACCGGAGCAAAAGTTTCTTCAAAATCAATTCCTTCTATTTGAGAGTAACCCTTGCAGACCAATCTGCCTTTATTTCTGATTACTTCACCAACTTCATTTAGTTTGTTCTGGAAGACCCATTTTGTTCCAATCACATTCTTGTTTCTAGGTCTAGGAACAAGATCCCAAGTGTGATTTTTCTCTATTTACACTAGCTCTTCCTCCATTGCTTTCATCTAGTTTTCATCATTGCAAGCTTCATTCACTGTCTTAGGTTCAATCTTTGAAATCAGACAATACTCTTTTGAATCTTGAGCAATTCTCCTTCTTGTTTGTACTCCTTTGCTTTTATCACCTATGATCTGATCTTCAGAGTGGTTCAATCTTACATACCTGGGAACTTTGGGAATTTCTTGCACTTCTGACTCTTGATCAAGCTCATTGAGACTCATCTCTTCTACTTGATTTACTGGATCAGTTTGAATTTGATTTTTAGATGAGGCTTGGGCTCCTTGAATTAGAACACCATTCTAATCATCTTCATCATATTCATAAAATCTTGAGGGTTTTTCAATTCCCTCATCAACCTTCACATTTGTACTTCCTATCATCTTCCTTAATCTCTTGTTGTAACACCCATAGGCTTTACTTTGAGTAGAGTATCCCAAGAATATTCCTTCATCACTTCTAGCATCAAACTTTCCTAGATCTTCATCTCTTTTATTGTAACATTTTCTACCAAAGACCCTGAAATACTTTATAGTGGGCATGATACCAAACCAAAGTTCATAAGGAGTCTTACCAGTATTGCATCTGATTTGAACTCAATTGAGAGTATAGACTGTAGTGCTGATAGCTTCTCTCTAATAGATCTGAGGAACATTTGCTTCCATCATCATGGTCCTAGATGCTTCCTGGATGGTCTGGTTCTTTCTCTCCACTACTCCATTCTGCTGAGGAGTCCTAGGAGCAGACAACTGTCTCTTTATTCCATGTTTCTCATAGAACTCTATGAACTCACCGGATGTGAATTCTCCACCTCTATTAGACCTCAGACATTTCAATTTTAATCCAGTTTCATTCTCTACCATAGACTTGAATATTTTGAATTTCTAAAGGGCTTCTGATTTCTCTTTTAGAAAGGTTACTCACATCATCCGGGAATAGTCATCAATTAGTAACATGAAGTATCTATCACCTTGCATACTCCTTATTCTTGCCGGACCACAAAGATCAGTATGAACTAAGTCCAATAATCTAGTAGAAGACAGTTCCTTGCTTTTGAATGAGACTTTGCTTAGCTTACCCAATTGACATTCTTTGCACAAGCTATTAGTTAGTTTTACCAATTTTGGAAGATCTCTTACAGCCTAAGTATTGCTTATCTTGATGATATTATCAAAATTTAGATGACACATCCTCCTATGCCATAACCAACTCTGATTAATTTGAATGAATAGGCAACTTTTACCAGAGCCAACCAAATGGAAGATATTACCTTTAGTTTGAGTACCGGATACAATCTCAGTTTCAAAGCTTTCAAAGATCTTGCATTTTCCATCTTTGAACTAGAGATCATAGCCTTTGTCCACCAACTGTCCAACACTAAGAAGATTGTGCTTTAATCCTTCAACATACAGTACATTACTGCTTTTGTTTCTTCCATCAAGAGAAATAGTTCCTCTACCTCTGATTCTACCAGTAAAATTGTCACCAAACTTTACTAGTCCTCCTTCATACCTTTCCAAATCTACAAACTTATTTTTGTCACCTATAATATGGTGAGAGCACCCACTGTTAATGACCCAATCATCCTTTTCTTCAACTTGGGCAGCTAGAGCTCTTTCTACAACTTTATGATTGACAGATTCAGAGGATATTAGTTCTTCTTCCTTGATGGAAATAAACACCCATTCACTTATGGATTTGTTTCCTATCTCTAATTCATCATCTATTACTCCTTCATTATGATCTTATTCATGAACATAGTAACAATTCTTTTGGAATCTTGATCTGTTAGGATTTGGCCTTGAAAATCTTTCCAGACACTTTGAGGCAAAATGACCAATCTTATTGTAGTTAAAACATTTAAAAGGCAATTTCCCTTCATACTTACTAGATCCTCTTGGTAGTCTTTTTGCAATAAGAGCTTCAATGTGAGAAGTTTCAGCTTCTTCTTCATCCAAGTCTTTTCTTGCTTTTCATACCATGAAAGTTTCCTTGAAGAGTTCTCACTTGGATCAAACCTTTGTTTACCTTTCACAGAGGCACTAGCTTTGAATGCAGATTTAGTCTTGGGGGGTTCATCTCCAAACTCTATCATTTAAAATGCAACCAACTTCCCAGCCAATTGATCTTCGGTGATAGTTGTATGGGTTCTGAATTCTTCAATGGCAGCAGCTTTGATTTTGTAAGTAGGTAGGGATCTGAGAATTTTGCCAACAATCTCATTTTCATCCAAGATTCCACTAGCATTTCTAATTCCACAAACCAGCTCATTCACTCTTGGCATAAAGGTAGTAATATTTTCATCATCTCTCATCTTTAGATTTTCAAATTTCCCTTTTAGACTTTGTAACCTTGCACATTTAACATATTGATCTCCTTGATGCAGAAGTTCTAGTTTTTTCCAAATCTCATAAGCAGTCGGTAGGTCAATAACATTTGAGAGACCTGAATTAGATAATGCACTTAGAAGAGCTTCTATAGTCTGCAGATTGTTTTCAGCATCTGTGATTTCATTTTGGGTTTTCAGACCACCCTGCTGAGGTACATACTGTACTGTAGCCATGGTCCAGTACGCCATTCCCATACATTGCAAGTGACATTCCATACCACCTTTCCAGAGATTAAAATTGGTTCCATCAAACTTTAGGCTATCCTTCTTGTAGGACGACATCCTGGATCTCCTCAAGTGGTTAAGCTCCTTTCAGAGGAACTTGGCTCTGATACCAATTCTTAGATTTAAGGGCACACAATTGAGAGGGGGGGTCAATCAGTTGTGCAAAACTTTCTTCCAATTTCACACTTAACTCCACTTAACAATTCAGCAGCATAATAATTAATTAATCATGAACATATAATGCAACAAATCAAGAACAGAAACATATCAACACATGAGACACCAAGATTTTGACGTGGAAAACCTGGTTAAGGGAAAAACCATAGGGTGATTAACCCAAGAATGTATTCTCTGTTAGAAGAATAGAAAGAACAAATGGTACATGCCAATTAGGGCTCACTACCCGAGCACATTGCTCACAAAAGGCTCACTGCCTACAAGAGACACACTGTCTACAAAGAAATAAGTATCACCTACTTGAACTAGAAAATAGCATCTTCATCATGCTTGAATCAGTTCCATTAAGCTCAATACTTCTGCTCTATCTTTTGCTCTCCTCCTTGCTACCACATACTCATCTCCGCAAGGACAACTTCAAAATGACTTTGTAATCCCTTATTTATACAAGGCATCAACTTAGGAATGATCATCTAAGTTGGAAAACATTCACAAGATCATCCGCAAGATGCATAACTCATTCAGTCGGCCTACCTCAGGAAGAACACCATCATCTGGAAGTTGTTCTTCAAATGCAAACTCCAACTTCAATGTGGACCACCAAAATGGACTGGACACGATCCAAAGATCACCACAAGCTTTCTTGAATCATCAAGAACATCCACACTTCACTTGCTTACTAAAATCCTTCTCTCCTTCATCTAGAACCTGAAGAATATAGTCTGTCATCATTGTCACAAAAGAATAGATGCTTGCAGACCTTCAAACAACAAAAAAATCTATTTGACACTTCACAAAGACTTCCTCAACACTCCCTCAAATCTGAAGAATAGGACAATGTATTTCCAGATCTAACCAGACCTATCTGTCTCACTCTGTCACCACTGAACACCTGCCGAAACCAGTTTAACTTGAATGGCCACAACTTTTTTAGATCTTCATGTTGACCTCTCAAATCTCTACTAGACCACCTTAAGACACATATCTATAAACCCTTTAATCTGCATCCTCTGATCCTCATCCTATCTTGGACTTTTACGTTAATGTCTTCCCTATTCTTCTCTGTTCCTGATTGAGACTAATTTTCTCAATATCCTCAGCACACAGCTTGTCCAATGCTTATCATTAATGCAACAAGAGTATGTTGACATCAATGACAACACTGCTTAGGCCCATACTTGCAATAGAATATAGTATAGCAGATGTCTTAACTCAAAAGGATCAAGTGGTCAAAGGAGAACATCTCATTGCCTTCTTTTCTGAGATGTTGCAGGAATATGAGCCCGGGTACAATTTTGTTGAAAAACAAGCATATGTTATAGTCAAGGGACTGAAAAAGTTTAGAGACTTGGTGACAGGAAATGAGATTTTCATACTATTAGCCCATTCAAGGGTCAAAGAAAACATTATGGAAGGAGAAATCACTAAAAAGAGAGTCAATTGGATAACCAAGATTCTGGAATATGATGTAGTGGTAAAACCTACTAAATTGATAAGAGGTAGAGGTCTTTATCAATATATTGGTTAAGACTCAGAATCACCATCAATAGATGAAAGGGAAGAGACAGTGTTAAAAGTACAAGAGGGTGACTTAGACTCTTGGGTTAGTAACATGACACATTTTATGGAGACTGGTTGACTCCCTCATCTGCTTTCCCTTTTTTAATAGATCACAGAATTCTGCATGAATTGCATCATGGGACATTAGGAGGATATTTTTCTACAAAGACTACTACTATTAAGATTACCCAGGTAGGTTACTACTGGCCCTGAATGTTTTTTGATTGTTATAAAATTGTTAAGGAATGCCATACATGTCAGTTTTATGTTGGCAAAAAGAAGGAATGTAGCCTTGCCTTTAAGTCCCATAGTGATAGATGAGCCTTTTGCTTAGTGGGGTCTAGATTTTGTAGGAATGATTAATCTAATTAAAAGTTTAGGACACAAGTGAATCTTCACTACCACAAACTATTTCACTAGGTGGAATGAAGCTATTCCATTGAAAGAAGCCATTGAGAAGGTTATCTTGGACTTTCTTGAAGAAATAACTACTAGGTTTAGACCCCCTCAAACTAAAATATCTGATAATGCTAAGGCATTTTTAGGGTCAAGAATATATGAATTTACTTCAAATGAGGAATGGCATTTATTTGACAACTTCATTAAATTATTACCCACAAAGGAATGGCTTAGCTAAGTCAACAAATAAGAACTTGATCCAATCACACCAAAGTAGGTAATTAAGGTTTCTCCTTATGAATTAGTATATGGGAAAAGTGTAGTAATGCCCCTGTCAATAGATATTTTGGCTTTGTAGTTGATCAAACAAATTGAGATAGAAGAGAATGGTCCCATGGAGGTGAGGCTTGCAGAATTACTAGAACTTCAAGAGAAAAGGGAGTTGGCACATGAGTCTTTGATGAACTGACAGTAGACTATTAAAACTTGGTTTGATCAAAATACTTCTAAGCTAGCATTTGAAGTTGGTTGTTGGGTCCTAAAGTGGGATGAAAGAGCCTCAAATCCAAAACATCACAGAAAGTTTGATTCACTATGGATAGGCCCCTTTAAGATCATTGTTTGTAAGAAGTTCAATGCATATGAAATGGAGACTATGGAAGGAGATCCATTGGAGATTTTTGTCAACTAGATATTTCTCAAACATATCACATAAAAGCTAATCATACTTCCTGTATTATAGTTAGTTTAGTTTCCCTTATGTATGTTTTCTTTTAAATGTTTTTCGCACTTCTTCCAATAAGTAAGTGTTCTTTGAACACGTGTCGTAGCAAAAACTATTGTCAATCAAAGTATGCACCCAATGCTAAGTTATCAACTTAGCTACCTGTTGACACATGGGAACACTCCTAGGTTTGTGGGTTGCCTAAAACTTGGAGTGAACCTCTAGAGTGAGTTGGTTCTCTTGAAAAATTCACCTAATCTAAAAGGGATTTCTAAGAAAAGGGTAGAAGGTTGACTGAAAATACAATTCTAAACTATAATAGGTGATATTTTACTAAAACTTTGCTTATTTGATGCTTCTACTCACAATCAATTTCTCAGGACAATGACTTTCACAATCTCAAATATGCATACAACACAAAAATGACTTACGTGAAGGTTTGAAATCAAACACAACATGCAACCTATATTATATGAACTTTTGCACTCACACCTACAATAGTAGGACATACAAAGGATCTAAAGAAAGTATCACAATAATGACATTAAACTACAACTGTAAAATGAGACAAAATCAAGATAGGAATGCTCTGTTGCTTCTATTAAACTAAAAGGAGTATAAAAATGAGAATCTGAGTACAAAAGGTGTTCACAAGCTCTTTGCAGGTGAACTAGAGAGAAGAAACAATACTCTAAATTGAGAAAAAAACTAAGTTTTTTCTCCAATATATGCCTCCAAAAATCTCCCCAAGAAAAGATGAAAAAAAAGTCCTCAAAATAACCATCTTGATCCATTTTTGAGCTCCACATAAAAGCTCCTAAAAAAGTAGCCAAACTACCTCCAAAATGAAGAGAAAAGTTGCCAAACTAATATCCCAAGTGGTCCCACCAAAATCTCCTCAAAATCAAGTTTTACCCGATCAATAAAAGCTCCAATTTGCCTAGTTTTCCTCAAATTTGCCCAGAGGAAAGAAAATCTAAAAAGATATGATTTAGTCCAGATTTAATTTGCTTTAATTGCATAAACATAACACTTATTAAAGAAATTTATAAAAGCATTTCCTTAATAATGTTTTACAAAGATTTGTAGTTTTATTTTCTCAATTTGGCTTGAACTGATTCTTACCAAAATTAATACAAGGTGTTTACAACAAAATATAGATTTTAATAAAGATTTGACAACTATACCAAGCCCTAAAATCTATATCAAGTGCAACAGAAAAGATTTAAGATAAAATTATTGCAACCAAATAAAAATAGATGTTACCGAATGATTTATGAAATGTGGTTGCTCCGAGTATTGCATAACTCCGTTGTAGAGATGGTCGGGGGCCGGGTAAATGAGAATGAATTTGATTTTTATAAAGTTTGATAGAAATTGGTTTGGATAGTTAAACAGATTTTTGATTCGGTGAACGGTAAAAGGTAGTTAGGGTTATGGTAGGCATTTTTACGGGTTTTAGATTAAAATAATAAATTAGGTTTATTTAATTTATTATTTTTGGGAGGTTATTAGCTCATAGGTAAATAATAAATTAATTTTAATTTATTATTTACGGGATATGTTAAAATGAAGGATTTAATGGGATATTTAGGGATTATTATGGATTTTATGAATAATGAAAGGTTCGGTCAATTTGGGATGTCTACATTTTTCCCCTCTTTGAGACAATGTTGCGAAGCAATATTGTTTCAAAGAAAGTTAAAACATAGGCTTAGATTTGGATCTTGGGTAGGCTGGGGTTTATATGGGGCTCATAAAAATGAAGCATTGGCAGATAATGCCCCCTCAAGAGGATATGCAGGGACAAAGGAGGTGGATAGGCTCTTGAGAAAGGAAGACAAAGAGAAGGATGAAGGAGTTATGCTGATTAAACGTTGAGTAACCTGATGTTTGATATGGCACCTGACGTTATGCACCAAGGTAGAAAGACCAAGGTGACGATGTGTCTTATGCCCCAGTGTAATACAACCTTGTCTAACGTATGAGGAAGTAAACTTAGAGCATTAAAGTCCTAATGCAAAAAAGGTATGTGGTGACCTTAGATGCACAGGATAATGCAAAAAGCTATTCCAACATACACAAGATATGAATATTAGCTGGAATGATATGGATGTGATTCAAATGCAAGATGAAAAGATAACACACACAAGCAAGCAAGCAAGCATGCACAAATGATTCAAAAACAAACAAGGCATTGCCTCTATCAAGCTGCAAACCAATGATCAATTAGATTGATTGATGCTGATAATGATGATGATTGATTGATAGCGTTGTTGATGTGGGAACGATTTATCCCGAGAACAACGCGAGGATTGGGTTGATAGCGTTGTTGATGTGGGAATGATTTATCCCGAGAACAACACTAGGATTGTGTTGTTGATAGGGGAACGATATATCCCAAGAACAACACTAGGATTGGGAACGATATATCCCATTGATGATGATGATTGATTAGGTTCACAACAAGGCGAGGAACAAGACCGTGGATGTGATTGGATAATTTGACCTGATTGATTGACATTGATTGGTATGGAAGGATATGTGCATGTAATTGATTTGATTTTTGTTGGATATTTGATTTTTTTGTATTGTAGGAATATTGTGATTTTTTGGCTTTTCAAATGGGATGATTTTTTGGATTTTTGGCATGGGATTATGTGTAGATAGCCTTTGAATAGATACTAATGACAAGGGAAAACCAAACCACAAGGCAAGGATCAATAATGAATGGGGATGAACAATAGTGAATGCGATAGACAAAAGGATTGGATGAAATGGGGAAGAGGATGGGCGATAGGATAAAGGTAGGAGCATGGATGGATAAAAGAATCGGCAATAGGATAAAGGTAGGAATATGGATGGATAAAAGAGTCGACAATAGGATAAAGGTAGGAATATGGGATTGGGGATAGAAGGACAATGAATGGGAAATTAATGATAGATGGATGAATTGAACTGAATATGGATGAAAGGAACTGAGGATGTGATCTCAAAGGATTACGTCACATAGGAATAACCTACCCCCTTCTCTATATTATGCCTCAGGATTCAGTGGGGTGATGCTGATTAGGATATATGATAGGGATAATGGTTGAAAGGGATGAATGGACTTAGTAGTGGATGGATGTATGGAGGATATTTTTAGAAACATATGGATGGAATTTTGAGTATGACAAGAGGTGTCTAAAAGCATTTTCAACATTGTGCCCCTACTCTTATCAAGATCAAGAGGAAGGGAATATAAATGGATAGTGCAATGAGGAAGGTATGATAGATATGATAGATAAGATAGGATATATGCGATGGGATAGACTAGACAACATGCCCCCAGGTGTAAAGCACATAGATAATCATTTACACATGACGCCTGTTTGCCAGGTTTTCATCATGGTACTTGTCCAAGGCGCCTGTTTACCAGGTTTTCACCATTGGACGAAATGGTTTATCTTTACTATTTTGATTTTTTTTTTTTTGTAGGAGATAGTCGGATGGAATAGATGGGGGACTCAAGATTTTGTTTCGATAGAAATGTCCCAAGATGGATAATGCACCGACCATGTCAAATGTCGTTATGCTCATAGATGTTGGTAGGGAATTGCATGAGATGGCAATGGATTTTGATGTGGATTATGAAAGGTTCATGCAAGGAATGATAGGGGATAGGAGAGTATGAGGTGGACAATGATGGAAGGATAGTGGATGAGGATGGAGTTAATGAGATAGATATGTCTTATGCAAAAGCATGGACCATAGGATTATGATGGAAGAAATAAGTAGGATAGTAGATGGGAGATGGGGAGATGGATGTATGTGGGAATGTTATGGAGTGGAAGGGAACCAAGACCAACGGTTGCACACACCGAAATAGATTTTGAAGCTTGGAAGGGGGATTTGGGAGTAATGGAGATGTTATCTTAGGGATTTGCCTATTTAGGTCTTTAGGAACCCAAATGGACTTATGAATTTTAGGATTTTGTGATAGGGAGCGAGATATTTGGGATTTTAGAATTGTGGATGATCCATTTGAACTATGTACTTTTTGCTTGGGGACCCAAACCATTTTGGTTTTGAAATTATCTTTTTGAGATGTGGACTTGGGTAGCATTTTTGAATTTTGATTTTTCTTTGATTCTTCGCATTTGTGCCATATGCAATGAGAATTATTGGGATTTTTGGCTTTATGGGTGGAGGCATCCAAATTTTTATTTTTGAATCCCATAGGGGTGTTTAGGATAGCTTCATGTTTATTCGATGTGTGCATTTGTTGATCTGGATTAGGAATTGTAGGGGATTTATGGGAATGGGATGTATGAATGGATTTGTTGCTAAAGTGATAAGGAGATTGGAGGATGGGAATATTAGGAGTTGGAAGGAGTGGAGGTAAAGTGGATGGAAGGATGTTTGGAGTTGGAAGAAGTGGAGGTAAAGTGGATGGAGGAGGATGAATGGTCACATGCTTTTTGGGTTTGTAGGATGATGGAGGAGGAATGGAAACATATGTTTTATGGGTGCGATGAGGTCCACCTAGTTTGGGCTTAGATGGAGTGGATTTAGGAGGCGGAAGTGTGGTACCAACATCTTGATATTGCTTACCTTGGGGTGTATAACCAATACCATACGGTTTTGGGGAGACTTTGACATGGATGGGTTCCAAGGTTCCTTGTTCATGAAGGCCCAAGCCTTTACCTTGATAATTCATGTTTTGGAGTATGCGGTGAACAATGGGACTAGGTGTGCTTTGGGAACTAGACTTGAGTGGTGTGCTTTGGGAACTAGACTTGAGCTCATTATTGGATGGAGAAGTGGTAGACAAAGGTTTCTTCTCTCCCATTAAAGAACATTCATGGATGAAAGTACCCAGACTAATAGGATGTGATGACGGAGTGGAAATAGAATCAATATGAGATAGTGAAGGAGCAATAGGATCTTGTTTATGCTCATTATGCTCATGAAGATTCGATGTATTTGTTTGATTATCTATGTGCTTGTGGGGACCAAGTGTCTTATCAAGGGAAGTGGATATTGTGGGATGATGGATAACAATGGTGGAGGTTTCTTGAACATGGATAGTATTGGGACCATGAGTGGAAGGAGTGAGAAGCTCTTGATCACAGATAATATCTTGATCATAGAAAAGATATAGGTTATGAATAGGTGGAAAGGAAGAGCTCTGATCTTGATTTGGTAAGGGGCAAAGTTGATCATGCTTTAGATTTGACCCTTGGCATAAATATTGAGTTTGGATAGGAATGGAGGTTTCTTGGATAGATTCAATGTATGGTGGAGAGTGAATTAGGCTTATGGCAAGTGGTTCTTCAAGAACATTTGAAGGTTCTTGGATAATTTGTGGACTAGAAGATGGGATTGGAGAAATAAGCATGACATTTAAAGGTTCTTGGATAGGGATTTGATGGCATGAGGATGGTGATTGATTCCTTGCTAGTAGCCAATGGATCACATCCTTCATTAGTATACGAGTGGATGGACAATATAATGGATGGAGAATAATGGTAGATGGTGTAGGCATAGAATGTAATGGAAGGATAATGGGATTAGATATGATAGGAGTGGGATTAGGATCAGATAGATGGACAACAGGATTGGGATTTGGATTAGGTGGGGGGATGATAGGATTGGTTGTGATAGGATCAAGACTTGGATTGGGTTTAGGAAGAGTTGATGGTTTAGACTTGTGTGGGGATTGGCTTAATGGAGTAGGATTTGGAAGGTTGGAAGGATTATATGATGGAGGTTCCATAAAGATGGATGAATGAGGACTAGTAGATGGATTGGTGTATGATTCCAAACTTGAGGTGGTGTCTCCCTTGTCAAAAGTATCATTAAAAAGACTTGCGGACTCATGCTCATGTTGTGGAGGATTTTGAGATGGATATTGAGGAATATTCATGAGATTGGTTGATGTGGAGGGACTAGGTTGGCATTATGATGGGGGTGAATCATAGAATTTAGGTTGAATTTGTTGATATTGTATGGATGATGGTGGTGAAGGTAACGAAGGGATTGATGGATGAAGAGGACTAGTGAATGGATTGGAATTGAAATTAGACATAATTTGTTGTTGTTGCATGGATAAAGGTATGATGGATGATGTGTTAAATGAAGGTTGTGGTTTTTGGGTTAAGATTTGTTGTTGTTGAAGGAGGGCTTGTTGTTTTTGGCTTTGCTGTTGAAGATATAAGGTGAGGGGACATGGTATGTGTGAAGATGAAGCATGGGTAGGGATCTGGACCTGTGAGGTTTGAGGTAAAGTTATTGTTGAATAGGTTTGAGGTATGGATGTGTTGGGTTGATATGAGTGGTAGATTGGTTGTGATAAAGGTTTGTATGAGGTGGATGGAGATGATTGATGGAGAGAGGAAGTAGCCCGAGCCTTGGCTTTAGCTTTTTCTGCTTTTCTTCGTGCTTTTTCTCTCTCATAGATATCATCAGGGACTCTAACTCCACAATCATAAAAGTATTGCATAAAATAATCAGGATCATGATTCATGGAGAGATGAACAAGTTGTAATGTTTCAGGATCTTGTTGAAGTTGAAGTGCAATGGGATTCATTTCAATATAGTCATGTGTGGGTTTAGGAGTCTTGGGAGGAAAATCTTGGGTTGTGTTGTTATGATAGGAATGTTCTTGTGGATGATGATCATCATAGATATGTTGAACCTCTTGTATTTCCTCATAGTCTTGAGATGATAGTGATGTTGGTGGAGGCCAAAATGGAGAGATATATGGTTCATGGGTATCAAAATATGCATCATGATCTACCAAATTCTCATCATTATTATATCTAGGAGGGCCTCCGCGGAGTATGAGTTTTGGTTTTTGATTTGTCCTAGATTTGTTGATGGTCACAACCATTTTGACGTTGAAGAATAAGGATTAGACTAGGTGGGAAATGAATTAGGTGGGAAATGGATGGATCAATTGAAAGAGCTCCTTAGGATTCAAAGTGACAAGGTTCCACTTGAGATGTCACACAGAAGGATGATAGGTTCTCAATTCTGAAAGTCAAGTTGGTGATATAGGAGACAAGTTGTAGTGATGATGATGATCAGGCACACACAATCATATAAGACACACAGCAATTCGATTGGTTATTTTGATGACACTTTGATGTTTTGCAAACACTTGTAAACATGCACAATCCTAGGCTAGGAAAGGACAATACTTGTTGAGTTCCCACTTGGTTTTACCCAGCCGCGCCTACTTATGGTGTATAGCTCCAGGAACTTGGGGCACGGGCTCCCCCTTACAGTGCACTCACTTCTCAGGCACACCAAGTTCCAGGTCCTAAGACGCGCAGATCCTGAGGTACCTTACTATCTCTGCCATAAGCCGCGAAAATATGGGACGGCTATCAGAGTTTCCTCTTGTATCAACAAGTAGAGGGTTTTTGGCCACTACACAAAAGGGTTCTAGTGAATATCCGGGGGACCGGCACCTTACGAGCGTCCAGCAAGCCACTAAAGGCTTTGACTAACCCTACTAGGAGTTTTAATATACACAAGGTACACCTCCTTTCAAGCTAGCACTGTACGGTAAGCGCTAATACCGGTTAGACTTGGCTTTCGCCTTATCCTCAATTTATATAGCGGGCCGGACGAAAGTCCCGCTTGGGTCGCAAATGAGTTCTCCTTGCGGATGTGTCTCAAGAGCAGGCCCACTCTAAGGATAACAAAAGCGAGGAAACACGTTGTTTTTGGTCTCCAAGATCGCATGAAACGCAAGGAGAGAGCATACACAACGCCTTTGCCTCACACTCGCATGGGGTTCATTTTAATTCTAAATCCAAATGTGTGGTATTGGTTATACAAAATGTCAAAGAAATGCTTTTGATTCTCAAGATCGCCGAATGGCGCAAGAGAAGAGCATACGCATTCAATGACAAAATTGCAAGCCACAAGACATCGCAAACACTTGTTAATTTTAACCCTTTCTTATGATGTGATCTAATCTATAAAATGAAGACACAATGTTTCAAGATTAGATTCTTTGACAATCGTTCCTGCAAAAAACTGATTAGTAGTTTGAAAATTTATCTTTGACAGGCGTGTAGCTGCAAGAAAATGTTAGATCAAGACAAAACAATCCTGCAAAAAACCCAGACAAAAATATTAGTGCTCAACAAGCAGAAAATGTTTGATGTTTTTAAAAATGATAGAATTTCAGAGAATTATACCAGAAAATCAGATATGAGTTTGACAAAATAGATTGTATCACAATGTAGTTCTTTGAATCAGCTTTCTAATGCCTACAAAAACATGAAAATCTGATGTCAAATGAAAAAGTTAGGCCTGTTTAAATGAAACAGCCTCCAAGGGCTAGAAATTGGCACTCTGGCGGTTTGTAAATTTTGTGTTTGGCAATTTTCTGAAATTGTTCACATGCTTTCTGTGATTGTTCACATGTTGCTTTTGTTCACTAGTTGAGTTTACTTGGGTTCCTTTCGATCACTTATAACCTCCAGTGTTTAATCTCCAACATTAACCTTCAATATTAAATGTCAAGATAATAGCTCACTATCAGTGATTACCAAAAGATATTAACTTACAGGTTAACAATGATGATTTATTATTGAAAGATTGTGCTTCAGCTGTGCTATTGTGTTACAAATAGCGTGAGAAAGATGTGACTATTCCAAGAAGAGCGGTCAGGCAGGTGAAACATATAAAGTTTTAATAATGAGTGTTTGCAGGATATCAAGATAGATTTAAATCATTTAAAATCAAAAACATTGATAGTTATTATAAAACCTAACCGCTCGAAGGTTACTATCACACGAAGAAAAATATCCAACAGTCCAAGCAAGAGCCCTACAACTCGAAACTACAGAAGACAATAATCCACGAAGCCTTAAAAAATGAGGGCGGCAATATATATATTGAAAAGAGAATAATCACAACTTGCTATGGAAGACGTTATTCTTTGTCAGCGCCATAAAAGATTTCAAGAAATATGTTAATAAGAACATTTCTCACACAATTCCGAACACTAGAATGTTCACATTAAAAGTTTACAAAATTTTCTGTATGGAAATTGCCGTGTGACACAATTTTTCCCCAATCATTGCTAGTGATTATATAAAAGCTTATGAAGTTCAAAAGCATACGCCAATGAGAACAATGGACGGGTTTAGCAAATCTGTTGGTGTGATTGTTTACCTGCATCCACAGAAAATTCAAAGAATATGCCCATAAGAAACAATAGACTTAACATTTTTTTTTTTTTTACTCACGGGAGGTTAATGGAGTACACTGATAGAGAACCGATGAATTTAAAATAATTGTCAGCGTGCAAAGTCTCAAGTTAAGTTTGCTACATATAAAACAACATAACTATAGGCTGAAACTCAGACAGGCAGAGCGCCGCCATCTGCAGAGATTTTGAATTTCGTTAAATCATGGATTTTCACAGAGAGTGGCAAAAGATTGTTTTTGACGTCACCGAGAGAGGAGCTTCACAGGGCTATGATGGATGCTCTCCCATTTTTATTTTTATTTTTCACAAACCAGAAAATTTCACCTGCGGCTTATACTATGGAAATACAGAAAGAACATGATCCTTAGTGTCTTTGATAAATAGATTAGCAGAAAGAAATGGATCAAACCTGCAAGTTCTCAAATCAGAACACTTGAAAACAAATGATTAAAAGGAGTTGTTCACGTTAGGTTCACCAATGTTTACAACAAAATATAGATTTTAATAAAGATTTGACAACTATACCAAGCCCTAAAATCTATATCAAGTGCAACAGAAAAGATTTAAGATAAAATTATTGCAACCAAATAAAAATAGATGTTACCGAATGATTTATGAAATGTGGTTGCTCCGAGTATTGCATAACTCCGTTGTAGAGATGGTCGGGGGCCGGGTAAATGAGAATGAATTTGATTTTTATAAAGTTTGATAGAAATTGGTTTGGATAGTTAAACAGATTTTTGATTCGGTGAACGGTAAAAGGTAGTTAGGGTTATGGTAGGCATTTTTACGGGTTTTAGATTAAAATAATAAATTAGGTTTATTTAATTTATTATTTTTGGGAGGTTATTAGCTCATAGGTAAATAATAAATTAATTTTAATTTATTATTTACGGGATATGTTAAAATGAAGGATTTAATGGGATATTTAGGGATTATTATGGATTTTATGAATAATGAAAGGTTCGGTCAATTTGGGATGTCTACACAAGGCTTATGTGTTTCATTTTGCCAAGTATAATACATCATTTGGGCATTTTATTTTCTATAAAAACCATAAAAATTATTTCAAGGCATATTGAAAGGTTTTAAAAAAGGAAGCCTCCTAATTCCTCCATTCGGTCTACAAAATTTTTTAATGCAATATGGCATATGTGGAAAAGGGCCCTAAGATAAAACATCCTAAGTCATCAAGACTAGGCATATGCAAGGTGGACATACATAATACCATGAAGGTATTAGTTAAGGCATCTAAATTTTTAAACAATGTGATAAAAATGACAAGTCAAGTTAGGGCATATGAGGAAACCTTAAACACAAAACGAAATGGGCCCTAACTTTTCAGTCTCACTTTCACTTTGCAACTTTTTGAGAAGACTCACTCTACTGCTCAGCCACCATGGGGTTAGGGTTTAGGTCGAAATCCTCAATCTCTCTACTATTCCTGAAGAATTTTTTGAAGATTCTAACAGGAAAAACAAGGCAAAATCTTCTATCATGGATTCCAAGCAGATTTTTATTCTAAATAGAAAAATTTGGCCTTTAAGCCATGGCTATGATAGGTTTTCTGATGTATTCATTTGATTTCCTTTGTTTCTTTTTCATCTTTGATGTCAAGGCTGCCATGGTTGTTTGGTTTGGGCCTTTTAAAGGCAAATCATGGCAAAAAAACTGTAGCCCTATGTGTATCTTCTCTCAGAAAATAAAAGAATGTAAGTTCTCCCTTTCAAACTCTGTATGACTCCTCATCTTTCATTTGATATGTGCTCAATATAGGTAACCTATAATGAATGCATTTTTCTTCTTCAGAGTTGTAGTAGCCATTGGATATTTGATCGAATGGTTACTATAGCTTCATTCTCTCTGCTTAGGATGCGCCATAGTCCTCATGGCTTTGTCATACATATGTAATGCTTTGATTTTACTTGCTTGCACATTGAGTATTGAATGGCCGCCATTGTTTCTTTGAGGCTACAAATTTATCTCTAAGGATTCCGCCATGTATCCAAGTGCCTTCATGAAACCAGCAACGCCATATGCATAATGCTCATGTACTTCATATAGGCATGTCGTGCCATGATCTATACCTAGATACAAACTCTATAATCATCACCATGAGATCTATATGTTTGCTCATTGTTTTGAATGGATATGGACATTTTCTAATAGCTACATACTATTTCCTTACCATGTCTCATTGGTGGCACCATGAGTGTCTTTACACTGTGTGCCTTAGTTGTTTTTGATTTGGTTGTGGCATATTAATAATTGGGTGAGCTTCTATCATAGGAGTAGTGATATTTGTTGTGCACCATTAATTAGAGAATGAGCCTTGATTTTAATAGTATCTGCGTCTTAAATCCCTTAGTGGCTTTCAAGTCACATCTTTGAATAATACTATAGTTGCACTTTGTTTTGAAAAGGCAGCAGTTCGTATTAGATAGGCTGAGCCTGTTTTTATATGACAGGGCCGATTCATAATATTTCACTGCAGCATCTTTCATTTGGCCGAGCTATCTCCATATGACACCTTGATTATTGCTTGAAGATGATGCACCTTCTTGATCAAGCCGAACACTATTATTCTATGATAGTGCCTTATCTTTCATTGTGTTAATGCGTCAATCTTTAAACTTGGTTCTTATTATTGATACTACTGATTTTATAACACTGGTGCATTTAAAATGTATGGGCAACACTTTTTTTTGGAGTGATCGAGCCATGACTGTTGGACCATGCCATTCTTCATTTGATGTGTAGTGTGATTTTTTATGAATGCTTCATGCTTGATTTTGAAGGCTTGGTGCCTTCATTATGTGGAGCCTATGCCATCCTTACTCACATATATACTGTAACTCTGCACTTTGTGATAAAATAGAATGAGTTAGAATATACGCTGCTCATTTTGTATCTCCTGTAGAAAAATATGAACATTGAAACTTTGTCCCCTTCTCTTGTCATTTGTGAACTGATATAATGCTTTCTTTCCTGAGGTCTTATGTTTATATCATTTTGTATGCATTCGATATGTTCTCCATTTGATCTCTGTGACATGGCTTATCTACATGTCCAGTTTACGTATTGTCAAAACACTGTATCAAATGCATTTACATACATACCATATTTAATGATTATGGCTCCTTTACTTCACTGTATAGCATGGACATTCTATGTATAACTTACAACTTCATGAGCTACCTCTTGTAGCTTCTTGATGGCTGAATTTTTAAGATCTCTTCCTGCTATCTTTGTGAACTAAACTTGCATTGTATCTTTATGGCATCATTTTGACTGTCCTTTAGTTGACCATGATTGTTGTATGGCTGTCCATCTGTTCCATTGATGAGGACTTGAATGAATCATTTAAATGATGTCCCTTGTATACAAATATCATTGGGAAAGTACCTTTATGTTGGAATTGAATATTATTTGATCAGAAATAGATTGCTATCCTCTTAATGTGAGCACTTAATAAGGGTTGCATTCTATCATGGACTTTATTTGAACTAATTCCTCATCTATAAGGTTGTATACTAAGATTAGAATACTGCTTCTAAATGCATATAAATGATAATGAGAGATAGATAGTGAATGAAATAACACAATAGCATGGTATTGACAATGCCTTTACTCAGTTCCACACATTATTGATCTGACTTGAATGAGTTCACTAATCATGTATGGTTGTCATTTCATCACCTAAACTAATAATCATGGATGGGCAATGAACTTGAGGCTCATGCACTCACTTGATATGACACTCCTTCAGCTGAATATGTTTGAATTTAAGCATATGAACATGACTTTCTATTTCAATCCCCTTTTGAAGTTAAGGGGCAGCATGCTAGACTCAACCCTTGTTGGAGCCTACTTTGCACCACATGCTGAAATGTCTTCAAACTAGCAACATAACTTCTTCTATACCTGCATAGAAAACAAACATATTATATTAAAATAGTGAAGCTCATTGATGTTTCATTTTTCATGCTCTCTTGCATATGAATGATTTGATAATCTGATTTAGTGCATCATAGGCTATATATTATGTTTATGTTGATAGGCACACAGGAAACCATATCCAGAGCTCTAAGAATCTTTCTTGTCATGATACATGTTCACTCAAAGATCAGGAGCAAGGAGGAGCCAGTGGCAATGAAGATCAAACCAAGACCTTAAACATGAAATGATGGATATGCTCTTTTCCTTTCTTATCTTTAGATGCTTATTGTATTTCCTATGTTCGTATTGGTTCAGCTATTCCCATGGCTTATGTGGAATATTTGATTTCTCTTGCTTTCCTTTAATGCAATACTTATTTAGTTGTTGTATTTCATTTGTAAAATTGAATGATTATTGTAATGAAATGAAATATCTCTTATCCATGATGAATCTTCTATAAAGAAATGAATGATAAACTGATTTTCTTTCTAATGATAAAATTGAACCCTCTTCTTTTCAAGCACTCCAAACTATGCAAACTATCATAGCAAAAAAATGTTAAGAACTTTTCATCTTATAATGAAACAAATGCTTCAGCTCTACCAATTTGAGTTGTAGGTAAGAAATTGGTAACATTTCTGGTGATTTCTGTTGAATGCTTGTCTACTAAGCATATAGACTAGTTGCCTAGTCATCCATTAAGCATGGAGTCAAACTCTACTCTTCTCAAACTTAGAAAACCATGAAACTACACTGCAAACTATTCCAAACAGCAGCAAAAAACTTAACAAAACCAAACTGAAAGCAAACTAGAAGGCCCTGGTGGCTAGAAAACATGTACAGTAGCACTTAGGGAAAGAAAATAACTGAAATAAGTGTGCATAAAGCACTTATTAATTGAAAACACTAACCTACTCTAACTAGCCAAAGAAGTTGGTTAAACAAACCCATTCACTGGCTTTGTAAAATAACTCCCCCTTCTAACCAACATGGGATGTTTTCCAAAGTTATGGACCACTGATAAGAAGTGGGAAACAAGAAGATATCTCACAAACTATTGTGATGTTTCATGAAGAACATAAACTAACTCACTCACCTCTTGAGCTTGATCGAGCATACGACTAATTTGGAATGAATAGGTGAGTTGGGTTTGTTGTTTTGAGGCTGCAATCTCCTCTTTGGGTACAAAAGTAACATGTGTCTCCTTGTTTATCTCTCTACTAGCCAAACCCTTGATTGGACATTCTCTTGCAAGGATGAGACTTGGACTTTCACTACTGGTTTGCTTCTTAAGATTTGTTGTCCCTTCACCCTGCTCATTTGGCTGGCCAAGGTAACCCTCCTCTACAGGCAGCTCCTAGTGATCAACACTTTCCTCCTCCAATGGTGTTGGCATAACATCCAAGTGATGCAGAGGCATCCACACTAAAACCTTGACATACAGCATGTATGTCCGCAACCCTTCATCATCATCATATTTCCCTTAACACTGTCAGCATCATCATATTTTCTCTGCCGACCGATATCCTCCTGCAGACAAACCTTCGACCTTCACCTGTCAGCAGCATCATCATATCCGGCTATCGGCAGCATCATCATATTCGGCAAGCGCAAACATCCTCTTGATGTTCACTATTCATCTTACCGCCAAACCCACTCTGCAGCATCATGATGTTCAACATCATGTTCATCAGCAGGATATAAAATATCTTGTTCCCTCCATATATCCTGATGACGACTACCTCATGCACCCTTCCTCTGATGCTTATGTCACCCCGATATCCTGATGATGATTATCCTGATGATGATGACGTCACATGCAGTTCCTTCAATATCCTGCTGTTGGCCAAAATTAACATTATCGGCCCGCGATGGTTTTATCAACCCGATCTTCTACCTTATGTCGATATGCTCCTCCTCAGCAACACCTGATGATGATCACCCCGAAACGCCTTCACCTTATGCAAATGATTGCATCATGCTCACCCCCATCTACTCGGATGACGCCCGAAGTAACTGCAGGATATACAGAGAAATATCTTGATGATGCCGTTGTGACGAATTTCCAACCTTAGCAAATTTTCAATCCGCCGAACCTCCTGGGGTGACCCGATCTGCTTCATGGACAACTTTCCAGACTTGAACTATCAGCATGACCTAGCACATGCCCATGCTAGGGTTCTCAACGCATCTCGACGATGATCCTGCACACTTGCATGCAAACAAACACAAAATGCAGACTAAATCCTAAACTACTGTACATAGCCATTCCACCGATTTGACAAATCAACCGGTGGAATGGATCAGTGAATCCATGTAACCACCAAAACAGCAAATCGATCACACAATGGAGATCAAACAGAAAATGAATACAAACAGGATCTTTATTAATTTCAAAAGATGCAATACAATGCTCAGTCTCTCCCTCTGGCTCACTCTCTGCAACCTAGCTCCTCAATATCTTTAAAACCAACCGATCCTAATGCATAAATAGGATCTCTTGCGAGTACTACCGACCCGACTCCAAGCGGCTGGGAGCTTCCAAGCGGCTGGGAGGATCCAACCGGACATACAGCATAACAGCTATCATAACAAACTAGCTAAAAATAGAAAAGCACGGTCAACATGACCTTATTACATGCATTGGTCTTATCAGACCTTCTTGGAAACATTAACCAGACCTAAAACAAACTAACTGCCTCATGGAGGCCAGCTGTCAAGTAGGTGCTCCTGCACCATACTCCCCAACAGAAAAGAACTCATGTCCCATGAGTTAGGATGTGGAAGTCCTCCACCTTTACACTTTGCCTTTGCAGTGCCTTGACCTGTTCCAGCTTTGTCCTCTGCTGGCTCTCGGCTGCTCCAAGACTTCTGAACTGTAACTTGCCTTCTTGCAAGTAAATCCTCATGCCTGTCAATGTAGGCCCTTCTCTCACATACCTTGTGTTTGTCAGGTTGTCTTACCAGAACCTCTGTCTGAACTGCCTCTTGAACTTCTGCAATGTTCAACTCTGTCTTTCTTTCAACCTTTATAGGACAAACAATAGTCCCAACTATGACAACATCCTTGTCATTCCTCTCAACTGGTTGCTGTTTGCAAACCTGTTTCTGCACCTGCTGCTGACCTCTGTCAGTCAAAACTGAAACTGTCTTCAAACTGTTGTCCTTAACAACTCCTTTCCCTGCAGTGTCCGCAACTGCCTTTATGCCTGCTCCTATAGGCATCTGCACAAATTCCTTCTTTCCCACTAAAATGATTTTGGCTGCCCCCTGTACTGCAGCATCTTCCTGCAATGGCATCAACATAATAGTTTTCCCATCTTTCTTGATGGTGTAGGTATTAGCATACCCATCATACAGTACCCTTCTATCAAATTGCCATGGTCTACCCAACAGTAGGTGACAACATTCCATGGGCAAAATGTCACACAAAACTCTATCATGAAATGCTCCAATCTGAAAATCCACATATGTCTGTTCATAGACAAAAAGTGATTGACTATCACTCACCCAAGATGCCTTGTAAGGGTGATGGTGTGGAATCCTTTCCAAATTCAGTTTATCCACCATTTCCTAAGATACCATGTTGTCTGTTGAACCAGTATCAATGACAACCTTACATACTTTACCTTTGCTCTTGCACGTGGTCTTGAAAAGAGCTCTTCTTTGCATCATATCCTTTGATGTATGTAAACTAGTTCTCCTTAGCATCAATGCTTCTCCCTCCTCAGGATATCCATAACTGTCAGGAACTCTATCTCCTTGATAAGTGTTTGAACTTTGTACACTTTGCTCTACTTTCTCTTCTTGCACAAGTTGTACTTTCTTGTCATTCGTTCTATCATTTCTGGATGATGAACCTTTGCTTTCTGGACATTTGAAAAATGGATGACCAAACTCACCACAGGTGTAACACTTTCCTGAAAATGTAGTAGAACCTCTACCACTTCCAAATATGCCTCTATTACCTTTCCATCCACCTCTGAAATCAGACTGTCCTTGTCCTTTACCAGTGTCTTCTTGACCCTCATTGGTTTGCCTTGTTGTAGGGGCTAATCCTCTTCCCCTCATATCGCTGCCTCTTCCTCTCATGGACTTATCTTGTCTCCTATTCATCTTTTCTTCAATCCTGATTGCCATTTGGTAACAATCCTCCACATTCTTAGGGTTAGCTAAAACTAACTCATCCTGTATGTTCAATCTCAAACCAGCCAAGTACCTAGCCACCTTTTCTACCTCATTCTCATGATGACCAGATCTCATACTCAATTTATAAAACTCCTCAGTATATGCCTTCACATCCATTTCCTTCTGCCTTAAAAATTGCAGCTTCTTAAACATCTAAATTTCATAATCCTTGGGCAAGAATTTACCTTTGATCCTTGCTACCATTTTATCCCATGAAGTGATCTTTGACTTCCCTTGTTTCCTTCTCTCGGATTGTACATAATCCCACCATACTAAAGCATGACCTCCTAACTTGGTCTTTGTAATCTTTACCTTCTGATCCTCAGCAACATCTTCACATTCAAAGTGATTATCAAGTGCAGCAATCCAATCCAGTAACTCATCTTCATTCAAACTTCCATTATACTTGGAAACATCAACCTTTACCTTAGGTTTATCACTCTGCACTGCCTTTAATAGTTTTGCAAATCTCTGGTCTTTAGCATCCAGTTCTTCAGCTACCTCTTCATACTCTTCAACAGCATCTTCATCTTCTTCTGATTCACTGTCTTCCACTTCCCTCTTTTTGTTCTTTTCCAAGGCTACAAGCCTGGCTTGAAGTGCTTCAGCAAGCTCCTTCATCTTCCTCATCTCTCTGGCATGTTTTTCCTTCATCTCCTGCAATTCCCTTGCAGTACCATTACCTTTCGGAGGCATTTTGTCAACCTCTCACTCTTCTACCTCTGTCTTTTCAGTGACAGAATCAACTCTTCCTCTGCCCTTTCGGTGACAGAATCAACACACAACAGCCTAGACCTTTTGCTGAGCTCTGATACCACTATGATGCAGAGGCATCCACACCAGAACCTTGACATATAGCATGTATGTCCGCAACCCTTCATCATCATCATATTTCCCTTAACACTGTCAGCATCATCATATTTTCTCTGCTGACCGATATCCTCCTGCAGACACACCTTCGACCTTCGCCTGTCAGCAGCATCATCATATCTGGCTATCGGCAGCATCATCATATTCGGCAAGCGCAAACATCCTCCTGATGTTCACTGTTCATCTTACTACCAAACCCACTTTGCAGCATCATGATGTTCAACATCATGTTCATCAGCAGGATATAAAATATCCTGTTCCCTCCATATATCCTGATGACGACTACCTCATGCACTCTTCCTCTGATGCTTACGTCACCCCGATATCCTGATGACGATGACGTCACATGTAGTTCCTTCAATATCCTGCTGTCGGCCAAAATTAACATTATCGGCCCGTGATGGTTTTATCAACCCGATCTTCTACCTTATGCCGATATGCTCCTCCTCGGCAACACCTGATGATGATCACCCCGAAATGCCTTCACCTTATGCAAACGATTGCATCATGCTCACCCCCATCTACTCGGATGACGCCCGAAGTAACTGCAGGATATACACAGAAATATCCTGATGATGCCGTTGTGACGAATTTCCAACCTTAGCAAATTTTCAATCCGCCGAACCTCCTGGGGTGACCCGATCTGCTTCCTGGACAACTTTCCAGACTCGAACTATCAGCACGACCTAGCACATGCCCATGCTAGGGTTCTCAACACATCTCGATGATGATCCTGCACACCTGCATGTAAACAAACACAAAATGCAGACTAAATCCTAAACTACTGTACATAGCCATTCCACTGATTCGACAAATCAACTGGTGGAATGGATCAGCGAATCCATGTAACCACCAAAACAGCAAATCGATCACACAATGGAGATCAAACAGAAAATGAATACAAACAGGATCTTTATTGATTTCAAAAGATGCAATACAATGCTCAGTCTCTCCCTCTGCCTCACTCTCTGCAACCTAGCTCCTCAATATCTTTAAAACCAATCGATCCTAATGCATAAATAGGATCTCTTGCGAGTACTACCGACCTGACTCCAAGCAGCTGGGAGCTTCCAAGCGGCTGGGAGGATCCAACCGGACATACAGCATAATAGCTGTCATAACAAACTAGCTAAAAATAGAAAAGCACGGTCAACATGACCTTATTACATGCATTGGTCTTATCAGACCTTCTTGGAAACATTAACCAGACCTAAAACAAACTAACTACCTCATGGAGGCCAGCTGTCAGGTAGGTGCTCCTGCACCACCAAGCATGAGTAGAAAAGCTCAATTTCATGTTGAAACATATTCTCATTAGTCAAATTAGGGTTTCTTTCATATACATGTTCACGAATCAGCACCTTGTCCAAATATTCTGCAACACTTTGATGGTCAAGACTTGGCATAGACATTCTATTTTCATCTCCAACCTCAGAGCTAGGAAGCTCATCCCAAAATGAAAGTTTGTAACATTCCTCTTGAATTTCTAATAAAAGAGGGTTATTTTTTACCTCATAACAGTTCTCAGCTAGTTGTGTAAGTTCCATGATAGGCTTACCTTCACACTCTTCTACTTGATCCAAGACCCGATTGTTAGATTGCTTAGCTTCAATTAGCAACTCCTCATATTATTGAGGATCCTCTTGCTATTATGAAATTGTTGTCCTTGGTATGATCATGCTTTCCTCATCTAGTTCCACAAAACTAGGAAACTGATCAAACAAAGAAACTGATTCTTCCTCCTCACGAGGTGCTTCCTTCAATGAAGCTTGGACATTTTGTCTTTGTAACTGAAGAATTTCACCTTATGACCTCTGTACTCTTCTTTCATTCATCTTATAAACAACATTGGAAAAATTTTCAAATGAATTGAAATGCAAAGGATTAGGTGTCAAGTTTAAACCAGCATCCTTTTCATATGCATCATGCTCGTAATTAGCTAGGAATGTAGCACAAACAGTGGCATCCTCTTGCTCCATTTCTGATCTTTCTAATTTGGTGGCACAAAAAGGACTGCAAGAACCTTCAGGTGCTGGCTTGAAACCTAAAATTTTGATTGGCTTGGGCACTAAAAGATTTTGCTACCTTTTACCACACCAACTTGGAATCTTGATTGGTTCAGATTTTGCAACCTTTTCTTCTTCTTGATTTTGGCTTAGTTCGGGAGGGGTAGCCTTAACAATATTCAACATTTTATAACCAGGATACTTAGTCCAAGAAGGCTACCATGGTTGTCCAAAAATTTGATGACTTGGTTCAGGTTCTTGATATGACTGAAACTAAGGATTGATGGACTGGTTTTGAATGCAAATAGGCTCCTAAGCAAAATCAGAACTTATAAACTTAGAACTTTGATTCTCTGGGGAGCTCCTTGAGTTTCTTGGAGTAAAAGGGGCTCTTCAAGTGGCTGATTTTGAAGCATAACAACTTCATATTGTTCCAACTTAGGCTCTTGCAATGGTAAAGGATCTCTGGAACTAGGAATCTTGACTTTGGAAGGGATAAGAGGTTCACTTTGCTTGAAACTTGGAAACTTATGATTATGAACCTCTTCTTGAAAAGATTGATTTGGAATGACATGAGTTGCTTGAACTTGATGCCTATTTGTTTGAGTGAGAAAAAGTCTCATTTGGTCCTTTTGCAAGCATCTCCCTCTCAAACTATGTCCTTTGTGCCTCCAACTCCTGCTCATGAAGATAGTCTTGATAAGCCAATTCCTCCTGCTACATGTTATACTCATGTTGCCTCTTAATCTCCTCTACCTGCATGTTGAAGTCTAACCAAGTATCCTTGATCATGTCTGTAAGCTCCATAATTTTAGAATTTTGAGGCTGATTGGAAGATTGAGCAAGGCTGGATGGGTGATAAACCTCTTGCGTAAGTTGGTAGCTTGCTGCAATAGGGTTATTTGGACTAAAACCAACATTGTGGCTACTTGGGTATGACTGGTAAGAAGGTTTGTTGATAGTATTTTCATAGTATGGGGATGGGTATACATATTGACTATGAAAGTTTGACATTTCTACTCATATGAAGAGTTGGAAATAAGAATAAAATCTTGATTTTTTGAAACATACCAGCACTTGATCTATTAAAACCAATAGATCTTGATTTGGAGTTACCAGATGTGTTTGAAGAATGTACCTCTGAAGGCTGAGATTGTTGGTGCACACACCAAGAACTAGCAATAAAATGATGAGCTTTGAACTGCGAGAGTTCAAACTATCCCAGCGGGTGTGCCAAAAACTATTGTCAATCAAAGTATGCACCCAATGCTAAGCTATTAACTTAGCTACCTATTGACACATGGGAACACTCCTAGACCTGTGGGTTGCCTAAAACTTGGAGAACCTCTAGAGTGAGATGGTTCTCTTGAAAAGTTCACCTAATCTAAAAGGGCTTTTTGAGAAAAGGGTATAAGGTTGACTGAAAATACAATTATAAACTCTAACATGTGATATTTTACTAAAACTTTTCTTATTTAATTCTCTTACTCAACCAATTTGTTAGGACAATGACTTTCACAATCTCACATGTGCATACTATTCATGGGTGTTTTTGCACTCAACAATGCAAGTATGATTGCTACTATCACACCTCTCGTGAAAAGTATCCTACCCTAGGTAAGACTACTCCAAGATTTCTACAATGAGGCCTTAGCTGCTTTAGAAGATAGGAGAAAGGGCATTTAGGCTGGAGGCAATTCAGCTACTAGATGTCCTAGGTGAACTACTAAAGCCTGTGTTGCAGCTGGGGTTGGAAACGGGTTCATTACAGTGGTATGATTGGCCAAGGCTTGGTTAATCATAGGTATTTGATTTAGCATCACTATGGGACCCATGTGGTTTAATGGACTTGTGGCTATTTGTCCTAGCCGAGTATTCATAGTAACAACTTCAATGTAGGCTTCAGCAAGATTAGCTGGGGGTCGGTTAGCCCTTCTTACAAACATGGAGGTGATTCTATCCAAGGCTGCATAATAAATTGGCAAGGCTGCAGCTTGACCTATGGTGTAAGGAGATTACAAATGACTAAAAGCCTTCTAGAATCTATTATTAAAAGAACTTATCAGCTCACCTTCACCTCAATGAATTTCCACAAAAGACTGGTAGAGATCTGCTAGAGTAGTATGCATTCAGAATCGATCTAGAAATGCATTTTTTAGATTTAGCCACGAGTTTATGGATGCTGCAGGAAGGTTGGCAAACCAATAATAAGCCTCATCCTATAATGAATAGGGGAACAACCTATAGACTACATCTTCATGTGGTATCTTGTGCATGAATATGTTGTCCTCAAAAATTTTAATGTGCTCATCAGTAGTCCTATCTGGATCATTTACTCTAAACTTGGAGCAAAACTTGTCTAGGTTTTTAGGCATATCATGATAGTTGTTGAACTGAAATGTGGACTGGTTATTTCCTAAGAAGGAACCCATGGATGGAGGATTGAGAGGGGCTGTAGCTATGTTCCTTGGGACTGATTCAGCTCTGGGTGCTCTTGGTATCCCTTGGTCTCTTCTTGTTCTCCTAAATTCTATCAGAGATAGCAGCTCTTCTCTAGCTGAGCTGGATCTGGTATGTCTCTGTCTAGTCCATAGAATTGCTGATTTTGAGGTTATTTAGCTTGGTTTTCCCTCCTTCTAGCGCCAACTCTATTGATGTGTGTTTTTGCACTCAACAATGCAGGTATGATTGCTGGTATCACAACTCTCTTGAAAAGTATCCTACCCTAGGTAAGACTACTTCAAGGTTTCTACAACTAGGCCTTAGCTTGCTTGGAATCACTCAGTTAGAATGTACTAGCTATGCTAAGAAGCGGTCTTACATGTAGTTGATAGAGTTAGACAATTTGAATAGTAATTCATGCAAACCCTTTATGATTTCAGCTGATAAGACAATGAGAAATGCTGCTAAAATACCTAAGCTAACAATTATTTTCAAACAAAATGCAAAAGGAGATAGGGTTTTAGAGAAATCCTAAGTGACATTCACAATATATGGACCACTATAGGTAGACAAATGTTCTGAATTTAACTAGTTTTATGAGTTACCAAATTGAAGCATTGTAGAAAATGATGTTATCTTCAATGGAGATCTAGAGATTTTTCAGATTACATTCAATCATTAAATACCTAACAATTGCACAATTTAACTTATGAAATGCAATTGAACTAAGCACAAAATGATCAGCCTAGGCTAACTTTGTACAGTCACTTACAATCAACAAGCAACTAAAAGTATGGACTAAGAACATTCATCAGATACCTTAACAAACCATGAACATTGTAAAAGTATAATTAACTAATTAATGGAGATGAAGAAGTGAACCATGAAAACAAATAAGGAACACAATAGACAAATTCTCAGGAAAATTGTAGAAACTTGCTTTTTATTAGCTTCAAATGGCAGAGCATGAACAATTTGGCATCAAGAGTCTTACAAATAAGAGAGAGGGCGAGCCTTTATATAGGAAAGGCACCGTACTGAGTTTTTGAATGGACGGTGGAGATTAACTCGACATTGACGGTTCAGATTTAACATCATTTTATGCATTCACAACAACTCATTGCAATCCTGAATTACATTTTGTCTCTTATGAAAAAGATGAAAAATGACTCCCAAATACATTGAACCTGGACAATTTGACTACCCAGTTGAGTATATATATATATATATATATATATATATATATATATATAGAAAAGATCATTTACAAGGCATAATATGGACAAAATAGCATCACATGACCTTCCAAATATAGTAGTTTACATTAGTAATGGGATTACATTAAAAAATAGACTAATGTTCTTCATCCAAATCTATTTTGTCTTCTTCTTCTACCTTCCTATTGTGGCAGCTGACCTAGGCTGATAATACTGGATTGATATCTATGGGGTCTAGGTTCTTAAGGTGGTTGACTCGATATCTGAACATCTCTAGCTCTTGACTCTATTGAATATACATCTTTTCTATGTCCTTCTTCCCTTTATGAAATGTATTAAAGTTAGTTCAGAGGTCACTGACTCTATCCAGTCTGCCTTCAACATCCAATTCACTATCTTCAAAGACCATTTTGTTCAGCTTATCTTTACATCCCTTCACATCATAAGGTGTCAGATCATCACAAGCCATCACAAGGTAGACCTTGAGGGTGTCATTTATTTCATAAATAAGAGTTAATATATTTTCATCTACCACTTTGCAAGCTTCCTTGATGCTGTCAAAAACTTCCTTTCTCAATTTTATTTGCTGATACCAAGTTATGGTTTTGTGCATTCTATCTCCTGTCAAAATATTTTTAGACAATAGTGTCTGAGTAGGTAGGTCTTTGATTTCTTGTACTCAAGGGAATACTTGAGAATAGTATTCATCAAAAGGATCACATTCCTCATACAAGTCTTTCCACTATTTCTGAAGTTGGCATAGATTCTTATGAAATTCAACTGCAGCATCAATTTCTTCACATCCCTTTTCACACACTTTGATCATCCATTTCTGAGTTCCCGTGGATAGAGTCCATACTTAATTGAGTTTGGACACTTCATCTTTTGACAACAAATTAGGCACTATCCTAATCTCTCCTTCAGAGTCTACATGCTTTATCAGAAATTGCAAACAAGCTCTCAATTCTTCATTCTGTTGTTTTAGCTCCTTCTTTGTGAGTTCATCTTTGTCTACTTGTTCCATGATTGAAGAGACAAAATCCTTAAACTCATCAACCTTCTAAGTTCTTGTAGCTAGTCCCAAATTCACCATTGTTAGAGTATAATCTATAGCTCTAACTTGTTCTTTGTTTGCATCATCTTGCGGGACAACTACTTCTTCTATCCTGGATCTGGTTACATCTTTATAAATTCTAGAATGCACTTTTTCTTTTTTTTTTCTTCTTTGGCTTCTATGCTTGTGACAGAATAGTACTTAGGTCTCATTTCATGATTTCCACCTATGGCTCTGGATATGTAATTCTATTTTGCAGCTAGTCAGGTGTTGAGGAGGAAGGCTCCTTAGTTATATCAGAATTCTCATTGTCTGCGGTAGGTAGACCTTCAAGTAACCTTTGTTCTTTCTCTGGTTCCTTGTCCATATCCTCATCTTCATTTGCTAGACTTCTCCAATTCAGTAGATTTTCCTTTTGGGCAGCCTCCAAGACCTTTTCTATTGAATCCTTCTCAAGAGGGCTGTCAGAAACTTCTATTATCTCAGTATTTATTGTTTCAGCAAGAGACTCATCAAATAATTATTTTTTTGTTTCTTCAAATGTATCTCCTTCTCACTCTTGCTCTTAGAGGCCCAATTTAGCACACATCATTTCTATGCCTGGTAGCAAGGGTAGAGCCAGGGGAGTTGAATCTTGGTTTGTAGCAGCTTGGGAGATAGGGGTAGCAGATGATAGGTGTGTTACAAGTGAAGAAAAGATTATTTGTGGTAAATTGGCAAATGTGGCAAGCCCCAAAGCTAGTGGAATGGAAGAAGTTGGCAAGACAGAAGAAATGACAATGGAGGAAGTAATAGAAACAACAGACACGGGAAGAGACAGTGAAAAAATAGAAGAAATAGGAGGCAATGTGAGGGAACTGGAGAGTGAAATAGAAGATATGGAAGGCAAAGACATGGTGGAGATAGAAGAAAATGAAGAGGTAACAATGGAAGAAAGGGGATTGCTTGGGGTGCTTGAGTTTATTGCCAATGGGTAGGAGATAGTTGAAATAATAATTGTTGGTGAGGAAATAATAGAGGTATCTTCCTGAATAATAGTTATAGGAGTAGCAGGGGGTGAAGTTAAAACTTCAAGGGAAGATGCATCATTTGAAATAGTAGGAGAAAGCACAACAACACTTAAAACTGGGGCAGCAGGAGGTGGAGAAGCTAGTAGGTTGGTTTTGTCAAGAGTTGCAGCAGTGGCAGCATCCGTAGTTTGGCTAGTACTTTTTACTTTAGCTTTCTTTATTTTTTATCCTTCTCCAGGCCCACTTGGTATATCTCTCTTCTTTGATGCTCTTGTTCTGGTAGTAGGTGGCATGTCCTTCTATGTTTTAGGAACAACCTTTTTCACTGTCTTTGCCATAACCTTCTCTACCAAGTGTACATGTTCTTCACTATCTGATGTCTTGGCATGCCCTTGAGCTAGCTCTGCTTCATCCGTTATCTCTATGGGTGCATCCTCTTCTCCTCTAGATTCCTTCTCAAACTTAGGCTCCGTGTATGTAAGTTGTATTCCTTTCCTTTCCAAAGCAGTAATCTAACCTCTTACCTAAGCTTTACTTAGTCTGATTGGTTCCTTCATCACAACATCCATGGAACTTTCTTCAACATTAGCCCAATTGGGCAAGGAGATTGGCTAATGGTACTGTGCCTCCCAGGCTCCTCTATGCATTACATTTTCATCATCTTCCAATTGGTCTGGGACTACTATAATTTGAAACTTTCTTATGAAAGCCAAGGATAATTTGGAGTGGGCTCTTTTCATAACTTCATAGTCATCCAAGCAATTAGCCTAAAAATCTTCTATGTGCATCCTATGAAACAACTTCTTACTTACAAACCTCTCCATTACCCTATTTGGATCAATATGATTTCTTTTTGTGTAGTAATGGAGGCTGAGAAGTTGGAGCTCTATGTCTAAATGCTTAGCTGCTCCTAATGAAGCACATGCATAGTTTCCCTTACCTAACAGAATGGGGAATTGAACATTTGTTCTATGCAGATGTTTCGGCTTTTCAACATAAGTTATCAACTATCTAGACAATTCCAAAAGAACTACCTTATCTGTGGAGTATCTAGGTAGTCTATAGGATACTCCAGGTGAAGCCATGAACTCTCAAATATGTGAACTTATCAAATTATATATACCACCTTCCATACTTGGTGACTTCATTCATGGCCTCAATGGATATCCGGAGGGCTATGTTTCCTTGCAACAATCTGGTTATATACATAGTAAAGGCATCATTTACCCTCTTAAAATGAATGAGAGATTGGGACAATGTTAAGTGGGTAAAACACTCATAGACTTAGATTTGATGTTGCTCATCATTCCCCACTTCCCCAAATTTAGATAGTTTGAGATACTTGGTCCTCCTTGCCAATGCATACACTATATATGATGTCCATTTGAAAAAAAAATTGTCTTTAAAGTCACTGAAAGCTTTATGTATGTTGTCACTTAGGATCTATGCCCAATGGAACTTGGTGCCCTTCAATATCTCCTCAACCATAAAGAACATCCACCCTTCAAAGGTTGATGTCATGGGCAATCCAAATATTATGCTTAATAAGGTCACTAGATCTCCCATCTCCTCATGGAAATCACTCCTATATAGAACCTAAGGAAATTTGACAAGGGTAGACCTCTTACTCTTTGCCCACTATTCATTCATGTGCTTCCTGCATCCATTTTTATCTTTCTTGTATGTAGCCTCTGCCTTAGTTTTGTCTGGCATAGTCATCACTGGATGCCATGGAATCTGAAAGATCTCTGCTAAAGAGGGTGGGCTTAAGTCTGCTAAGATATCCCCACTAGCAATTTGTATGGTCCTAGTCATGATGTCATACCCACCTGCACAAGAAACTATCAGCTCTGCACATTGCGCTGATGTAGGGAAGGCAACAGCTTCTGCAATCCCACTATCCTTCACTTTCTTGGCTCTTGGGTCAGATTGGGTCCAAACACTCTAAGTCTGAATCGTCTAAGTCAATATGACCTAGGTTTGTGTCTCCTATATCCTTCCATCCAGTGGAAATCCTTGTTTTTGGAGGGATGGCTTTGAACTCATACCTCGTAGCTTGAGCTCTCACAACTTCATTTAACCTGCATGACTAGACCTCATAAGTCTTGATGCATTTGAATGGTCTTCCTAACTCCTAAGTTCTAAATCTATGTTGATCAAGTCAACTTCTACATTACTAAACCATGTTATGCCTAATTAGTCTAATATACATCCATTAAGTTACCACTACATATCTATGAAACACACAAGTCTGAATTTCACCAACTATTACATTTATCACATGATTAAATGATGAAACAATCTTACCTTCTTACTCTAACACATGCACTAAATGCTTAAAGGATACAAAATCATATCTAAAACATACAAAACATGATGATTTCACAACTGCAACTATTATTTCATCTTGGCATACCCTTCAGCTTTTGAAATTTTGCTTAGAATAATCACTCTACTAGTTTTGCACTGATTTGAGGGTCAACTGACCTGCAGAAGGTAAAGTGGGGATTTGGAGGTCAATCGACTTGGCGAGGAAAATAGGGTCATCCAACCCATTGGTCTATTGACATTCAGGTCAATCGGGCCACTATAACACTTTCCTAAGATTTAGCGCATGTCTGACTTCCAGAGGTTTTGGATCGCACCGACTTGGATCAGTCATGTAGGTCAGTCAATTGATTTTTCAGCACAAGTTAGAGTGGGTTAAATTTAACTCTAGATGATTCCATTATGCTCTCTGTATGGATTTTGATGTAACCCAACCTTGCAGGGATTCTGTGGATGACCGACTAAGTTGATGAAGGGGCATTTTGGCACAAAGTTAGAGGGAGTTAATTTCAGCACTTAGTTGTTTTGTTACATTTTGTGGAAGTTTCAGGTCTCATGGAACTGTAGGAAGATTGGGTGCATCCAACCTAAGTCAGTTGGAGCGATAAATGGTGCTAAGTCGGATGACAAGGTTTTTAGCGCAAGATGCATTCAGAGCTTGCCGGGGGTTTTAACAGTCATCGACTAACTCAGTTTGATCACAAAATTTTGAAGGTTAGTTGGATGAATTTTGGCACAATCTTCAAAGGGTCGATTCTAAACCTAGCAATTAAATTACTCATTTCATTCAACAATTTGATTTGTTGAGAAAGATTTTAGTTTGAGATTTGATGATCTTTATTTTTTTAGGCTTTGCACACAAGGGTTTTGAAAAACACGCCTAACAGTTGTCCTTGCATTTGGTTTTCATACCTAGGGTTTTGAAATAATCATCTAAATCAAGAAGAGAAACCCTAGTTTCAATTCTTATCTTAATCATTCATGGTAAAAATACTTACAAGGAGATTCGAAGAAAGTGAGACTGCAAAATTTTTGTTTGAATGAAACCCTAGCTAGCAATATGTTGAAATAAGTAGGTGAAGAGGTCTTTTAGGGTTGAATCCATGGGTTGTGTGTAGGAGGATCGATCCTAATGCCATTGGAGAGCTCCCTGGTCATTCTTGAAGTGTGAAATGACCTTAAGACCACATAAAACTCCTTTTATTCTCCTTTGTTTAATCACCATAAATGCAGAGTATGGGTTGTCAGTCATGGCGTTCAGCAGAGAATTTTAGGGTTTGCACAGAATTTAGACGCTACTAACTCGGCGGGGCTTTGACATGTTACTGACTTAGTCGATGGTCAAGACTTTTAGCATAGGGTTGGTTAGATGTGTTTTAGGCACTTTCAAGGTTTTAGACATCCTCAGACTCATTTTTATTGAATGCAACCACTTAGACTTAGCAGATTTTTGAATGAACCATTAACATCAATTTTCTAACATGGAAAGAAATGTATTTTGATTACTTTTGACAAATTAGGAGATGAAAAACCTAATTGACACTCTAAACCAAAATTTGCAAGAGGGGGTCCCTATTTTGTGAAATAGGGCGTGTGTCCGAGGCACAACACATACAACACAAAAATGATTTGCATGAAGGTTAGAAATCAAACACAACATGCAACTTAAATTATATGGGCTTTCACACTCACACCTGTAATAGTAGGACATACAAAGGATCTAAAGAAAGTATCACAATGATGACGTCAAACTACCACTGCAAAATGAGACAAAATTGAGATAGGAATGCTCTGTTGCTTCTATTAAACTGAAAGGAGTATAAAAATGAGAATCTGATTACAAAAGGCATTTACAATCTCTCTACAAGTGAACCAGAGAGAAGAAACAATAATCTGAACTGAGGAAAAAACTAAGTTTTTCTCCAATATATGCCTCCAAAAATCTCGTGAGGAAAAGATTAAAAAAAAATCCTCAAAATAGACATCCTAATCCATTTTTAAGCTCCACAGAAAAGCTCCCAAAAAAGTAACCAAACTACCTCCAAAATGAAGAGAAAAGCTGCCAAACTGATATCCCAAGTGGTCCCATGAAAATCTTCTCAAAATTAGGCTTTCCCTAATCAATAAAAGCTCCAATTTGCCTAGTTTTCCTCAATTTCACCTAGAGGAAAGCAAATTTAAAAAGATATGATTTAGTCTAGATTTACTTTTCTTTAACTGCATAAAAATAATAATTATTAAAGAAATTTATAAAAGCATTGCTTTAATAATATTTTACAAATATTTACAGTTTTATTTTCTCAATTTGGCTTGATTCGGTTCTTTGCAAAAATAATACAAGGCTTATATGTTTCCTTTTGCTAATTATAATACATCATTTGGGCATTTGATTTTCTATAAAAATTATTTCAAGGCATATTGAAAGGTTTTAAATAAGAAAGCCTCCTAAGGTATATCCTCCATTTAGTCTGCAAAAATTTCTAAGGCAATATGGCATATGTGGAAAAGGGCCCTAGGACATAAAACATCTTAATTCATCAAGACTAGGCATATGCAAGGTGGACATACATAATACCATGAAGGTATTAGTTAAGGCATCTAAATTTTTAAACAATGTGATAAAAATGACAAGTCAAGTTAGGGCATATGAGGAAACCCTAAACACAAAACCAAATGGGCCCTAACTTTTCGGTCTCACTTTCACTTTACAATTTTTAGAGAAGACTCGCTCTGCTACCAAGCCACCATGGGGTTAGGATTTGGGTTGAAATCCTCCATCTCTCTGCTATTCCTAAGGGATTTCTTGAAGATTGTGACAGGAAAAACAAGGTAAAAGCTTCTATCATGGATTCAAACCAAATTTTCATTCCAAATAGAAAACTTTGGCCTTTAATCCATGGCTATGAGAGTTTTTCTAATGCATTCATTTGATTTCCTCTATTTCTTTTACATCTTTGATGTCAAGGCTGCCATGACTGTCTGGTTTGAGCATTTTAAAGGCAAATCATGGCAAAAAATCTGTGACCCTATGTGTATCTTCTCTCAGAACAAAAGAATGTAAGTTCTCCCTTTCAATCTCTGTATGACTCCTCGTCTTTCATTTGATATGTGCTTAATACAAGAAACCTATAATGAATGCATTTTTCTTCTTTAGAGTTGCAGCAGTCGTTGGATATTTGATTCAATGGTTATTGTAGCTTCATTCTCTCTACTTAGGATGTGCCATAGTCCTCATGGCTCTGTCATACATATGTAATGCTTTGATTTTACTTAGTTGTGAATTGAGTATTGAATCACTGCCATTGTTTCTTTGAGGCTACAACTTTATCTCTAAGGATTGCGCCATGTATCCAAGCACCTTCATGAAACTGGCAGCGCCATACTTAGAATGCTCATGTACTTCATATAGCCATGTCATGCCGTGATCTATACCTGGATACAAACTCTATAATCATCACCATGAGATCTATATGTTTGCTCATTGTTTTGAATGGATATGGCCATTTTCTAATAGTTGCGCACTATTTCCTTACCATGTCTCATTGGTGGTACCATGAGTGTCTTTACACTGTGTGCCTTAGTTGTTTTTGACTTGGCATTGGTTGTGGCCTATTAATAGGTGGCTTAGCTTCTATCGTAGGTGCTATTTGTTGTTCACCATTAATTAGAGAATGAGCCTTGACTTTAATAGTATTTGTGTTTTGAATCCCTTAGTAGCTTTCAACTCACATCTTTGAATCATACTATAGTTGCACTTTGTTTTGAAAAGGCAGTAGTTCATATTAGATAGGCCGAGCCTCTTTTTATATGACATGGCCGATTCATAATATTTCAATGCAGCATTTTTCATTTGACCGAGCTATCTCTATATGACACCTTCATTATTGCTTGAAGATGATGTGCCTTCTTAATCAGGCCGAGTGCTATTATTCTATGACAACACTTTATCTTTCATTGTGTGAATGTGTCAATCTTTAAACTTGGTTCTTATGATTCATACTTTTGATTTTATAACACTGGTGCATTTAAAATGTATGGGCAACACTTTTGTTTTGAGTGACTGAACCATGACTATTGGACCATGCCCTTCTTCATTTGATGTGCAGTGCAATTTTTTATGAATGCTTCATGCTTGATTTTAAAGGCTTGGTGCCTTCATTATGCAGAGACTACATCATCCTTACTTACATATATACTATAGCTCTGCACTTTCTGATGAAATAGAATGAGTTAGAATATATGCTTCTCATTTTGTATCCCCTGTAGATAAATATGAACATTTAAACTTTGTCCTCTTCTCTTCTAATTTTTGAACTAATATAATGCTTTCTTTCTTGAGCTCTTATGCTTGTATCATTCTATATGCATTTGATATGTTCTCCATTTGATCTTTGTGACATGGCTTATCTACATGTTGTCCATTTTACATATTGCCAAAATAGTATAGCAAATGCATTTACATACATACCATATTTAATGATTATGGCTCCTTTACTTCACTGTATAGCATGGACATTCTATGTATAACTTGCAACTTCATGAGCTACCTCCTGTAGCTTCTTGATGGCTGTATTTTTAAGATCTCTTCCTACTATCTTTGTGAACTGAACTTGTAGACACCCAAAATTAACTCATTATCATTAGCATTCAATCATCGCATTATCACATCATCTGCATTTGTCTAACACACTTGAGCAATATCCCTAACATATCTATTTCTTCTATTAATTAAATAAATTTACATTTATTTAATTAATTCATTAGCTATTTCTTCTAAACTATAATTAAACAATCTTCAATTATTTAATTATCTTCCTTCTATATATTTTTAACATTTTGAAGATTCCTTTCATAAGCCCACTTTCCAATTAATTAAATAAATTTTATTTATTTAATTAATTTATCTTATCATTTATCTCATGAGCCGACATGTGTGCCTCTTTCATTTAAAAAGATAAGTGGTACTACATCCTTTTATTTAATATCTTTCACATGTAGTACTTTTTATGTACATAGTCACACATAAGCCCTATCTTCTCTCCACTTGTCATCTTCACATTCATCTATGCCTATCTTTCAATCTTAGCCATTCACATAGCCACTGAATCTCTACCGTTAATTGATTTTAGTTGATTTCTATATAAACACCCTCTCATTCCATACTACATCTATCCAACATTCATATAGCTTCTACATTATCATCTTGAGCATATTGAGCATTTGAGTATCCATAGCATCCATTGAGCTTTCATCATTATCATCCATCCATCATGGCAGTTTTTATCTTCATAATTGCTCATTGTTGAAGAAGCAATCCACATCATAAACAAGGAATCACACAAATAGGTGATATTGTGCTTGAATTGCATAATTTTGGTTTCATTTAGATTAGATTGTTTGATGATGGTAGGGTTAGGATTTCATGGCGATGCTTGATCTTATTAACCTAATTTTTTACCTATCACATTTTAGCATGCCCGGTGGGACTCATGTCCTTGATTAACTTTGTTGTTTGAAGTTGTTTTTATGAAGATCAAATTATCTAGGTGCTTACGGCAAGTTCCAGTCACTTTTGAGCAAAAAAACATCATTGTCTACAAACCTATGTCGCTCTTGAACTAAAATCTACCGCCTGTAGTGTTTTCTGGATTATTTTTATACTAATAGTGATCACTTTTTGCTTGTTCTACATTGCTTTTATCCTAACAGTGGTCGCTTTTGCATTTAATTGAATCACCTTTGATCTGACAGTGATCACTTTTAGCTAATCATGTCACTTATTGTAGAACTAGGGTTTTGTTGCATACTATTTTCTTTTGCAGATCCAGGTTGCTTATGAACCATAACTAGTCACTTTGTGCTATTTCGCATTGCTTCTGAGCCTAAACAATTTGCATTTGGAGCTTTTGGCATCACTTATTATCTACAAGATTTTGCCTGTGATAGAATAGAGATCACTTTTGACCGATACTAGATCACCTTTGGTAAACTGTGTGCTTTCAGTCTATATAATTTACAGTTTGTTTTCTTGTCTACTAATTGGGTATTTGTGCAGCATCTTATTGATTTGTCCAAGAAAAGGAGGTTATCAAATTACTAACAAATTTATTGCAGCTTCGATCAGTCCAAGACTTATGGTTTTTCACTAAATTAGGAACATTTGGGCTTGGTGCTTAAAATGAATCATTGCTTGCTCTGTGCTTGATTTTTCTTTTTTGATTGCTTGCATGTGATTGATTGTAACCCAAATTTAATAACAAAAGTATCATCTCCCCTTGCCTATCAAATGGATCTTGGGTGCATGAGAACTTGTTATTATCTTTAGAGGGCTTGCCTTCCTGGTGTGAGAATGGATATGACCCAAGTAGTAATGGGCTAAAGCCAAGTCCTTCCGAACTGCTATATAAGAAAAGTGTTTGTGTCAAAAGCCACAAACAACATGTGTTGTGTTATACCGACAACCAACCTCCCCCAAAACCCTCCAAGGTGTAACCCTTGAAGGCTGGGAGACTCCATAACAAAGAGTAGCGCTGCCACACGTATAGCCACCTGAACAGATGCCCTTATTATCAACTTTGTGTAGTAGCCAAAAACCCTCTATTTGTTGATGCAAAAGGTGGGACCTTTGAAGCTGCCCCAATTCACGTGGTTCTTAGAAGAGATAGCAGGGATAATCCTAAGGTTTGATGAGGGACAGGCCTTAAAGGAAACCCAGATCTTGGTATGCGTGAGAAGTGTGTGCCATGGAGGGGAGCTAGTGCTACCAAGATCCTGAAGCTATTTGCTTTGAATAAGCATGGCTAGGGGATTCAACAAATACAATCCTTTCATAACCTAGGTTGTACAAGTTTGTGATTGTTGTGAGTGTGAATGACTGTAATTACTATTTTCTTGTCAAAAATCACAAATCAAACATCTTTTCTGAGAGACACAGTCACTTTTAAGCCTAAACTACCTGCATATAGATAGCAGAATCACTTTTAAACCGTAGTTAGTCACTTTTTTCCTAAATTGAATCACTTTTGAACAATAGTTAATCACTTTTGGCATAAATAGAGTCACTTTTAATTGATAGTCAGTCACCTCTTATCTGAGTCAAGTCACCTTTAAACAATAGTCTGTCACCTTTGGCATAAACTGAGTCACTTCTAATCAACGGTAAATTGCTTTTGAGCCAACAGTAATTGCTTGTGAATGATTAGATCGCCTCTGGTTAACACTGTAACCTGCTAACAAAACCTAAACCAGTCCGCATTTGAGCTATTAACAGTCACCTTTATCCTTTTCTGAGTCACATATGAGCTATCACTTGTCGCATGTGGTCTAATACCAACAAATCTTAGTGACTCAGTCAAATTAGCCACAAATCCAGCTTGCTCAACTTCAACATTAGCTTTCAGACCTATCTCTGACTATTAGTAGATACCTCAACTTTGTCTCCTATTTTGAGCATATTAATCAATTGCATTTCATGAGCTTTTTATCTTTTTGAGATCCCAAACCAGCAAACCAAACATCAAACTAATTATTTTGATCCATCAACAAGACATCAGCTTTAGCTTCAGCAAACATCAACAACATAGAAACTTTTAGCAAACAACTTTTCCCTTGAGTGTGTGAGCTATTCTCTAGGGAAAACCAGCCAACAACAAATCAACCAACCAAAACAACACATCAACCAAAGCAAAGCAACCAAACAAATCAGCAACCAAGCAAATCAACAAAGCAAGCAACCAACAAATCAACAAACCATCATCTTTTGGGTCTCAAAACTTTGACAAGCTAAACTTTAGTTTTCAACATCAACGTCATACCTCAAACTAGGAGTCAATATAGAGATGAAATGGAAGCCAAATATAGAGCTAAAATGGAAGCCAAATTGCAAGCTGAGATGCAACAAATTAGATCAACCCCTCTTAAGGACACAATGCAATTCACGACTGGTATGCCTCCTCATATGTTTACGCCTCATGCATATACCATTGGAGAGTCATCTTCACAACAAGTGCAACCTCAAAAAAAATTTGAGAATTTTGAAGAACAATCTCAAGAAGACTTATCAGAATTTCAGGACACCCATGTGTGGGATCAAGTTGAGAGACTTGTTTTATCTGAGCCTAATCACTACTTCTTGCAACTTGCTCACATGGGCACTAAATTACCAAGAAATTTTGACATATCTGCTATTAGAGAGCATGATCCAAACACTCCTGCTATTGTCACAAAGGGACCATCCACTATGGTCACACCATCCCCCACCATATCACAAGCTCCATCTTCTACCACATCTCTTTCATTGCCTATTGTTACTTCATTTGATCTACCATGCTCAGAGCACACTTTAGAACCTTTGATAGTACCAACCAATGTGCTCCCTCTCATGTCACAAAATATGAACATTCCACCTTTCCATGTTCCTCAACATACACCTCCTCCTACCATGATTGTTTTCATGCATCAAGCAACACAAGCTGTCCATGTCGCCCAAGTGCAAACACTCCAAACATCACAAGCTATTCCCATACCCCATAGTGTGCAAGCCTCCCAAACTATTCCAACAACGCCAATAGTCCAAACTCCATGACCATCACAATCTGCCATATCCCATATGAATTCCATATCTCATATACCAACTGGTAATATGCTTTCCACCATCTCTACTAATCCATCCACTATACCATATAATCCCAAAGTTAGTCTTATTCACATGAGTGACCCTCCTATCATTTCTCAAACCAATCCTAGCTCTATGGTCACTTATGTTTAGCAACTTACATCCATTCCGTCATACTCTTCCAATCCTTCATACACCATCAATCCATCTTATGCTACCCAAGGCTTGCCTATTATCACCCAACACATGACACATACCAATCCTCATGTTGTCCAAAAAACAAACCCAAGTGTCTATCCTTCTTTCACATCTACCAATCCTTCTATCACTTACCATGCCACAAATCCAACTCCAACTCCCCAAACATTAACTAGTGGCAATCCATCTTCCACTTCGCATGTGATGCAAAATCTTGGTGCCCATTCGTCACAATATACCCAACCACCGCTTGTGCCTCAAGGACAACAATCCTCCACCAAATATGTGTCACATCCCAATCCTTTGACATACATTGTGAGTATGCAACCTCAACAAATGGTCATGGCTTCATACATCCCACAACAACAACCTCAATATACACCATACCATGTTTCACCCCATTTGCAACAACATCAATTATCTTCAGCGGATGTTCAAAAAATGATTAACCAAGTGGTAGGCCAAGGCAAGAAGACATTTTCTCTAGAAAACATATGCACATATCCATTTGACAAGTCTCTTCATATGACACCTTTTCCGCCACACTTTGAAATCCCACAATTTGACAAGTACAAAGGAAAAGGCAATCTGGAAGACCATCTTAGAGCATTCCTTGTGGTATGTCTTGATGTTTCTTATGATGATACATATCTTTTGAGACTATTTCCTCAAAGATTAGCTAGACAAGCACTTGAATGGTTCTCTCAATTACCTCCGGGAATTAAGTCTTTTTCGGAGTTAGCTGATAAGTTTTGATCACGCTTCACTTTTAACATTGACCATGAGATAAACATGAATGAACTTGTCAACAATAAAGAATGCAATGGTGAAGCCTTTTCTTCATTCACTCAATGATGGCGTAATATGGCTAGCAAATTATCATGGGAAATTCCTAAGAAACAATAGCTCGATATCTTTGTTCAAAATCTTCATCCCAAGCTATCATTTCAATTACAATTGCAAAGTGCTAGCACTTTTGATAAACTTATTTCCAAAGGAACCATCATTGAACGAGCTTTAATTGCTAAAGGAACTATCAAGATCTTTCGTGATAATAAAGACTATCCTCAAAACTTTAACGATAAGTCTCGCTTTTGGAACAAAAATAAAAATGTTGTCAATGACGGTATTGTGGATGCAAAGAACATCCAAACTATGAAATCTTCCATCAACATCCAAGCTACTTCTACAACAACACAACCCTTTCAATGAACGTGATAGCAACAAACTTCCAATCCGCATCAACAATTTACACCATTAGCGGAACCTATTGAAGTTATCTTTCAAAAGCTTCTCCAAGCGGGTGATATTATCTTACCGGATGCACCACCCAATGGTGAACCACTCTTCAAAGCTCCTTGGTACAAAGAAAATGAGTATTGTGATTTCCATAGAGTTAAAGGACACAAAACAAATTGTTATATGCACTTAAAACATGTCATCCAAGATTGCATCGATCAAGGTTTAATCAAAGTTTCACCTTCAACAACTCAACCGGCACAACAATCAACATCAAACTATGATCTAGAGACTTTCAAGAATCCACTTCCATCTCATGACAAAACAAGTAACCCTCATGCTAGGAATACCATCAGTACAACTATGAATCATCTACTATTGGCCGCATTGACCATGCTCACATTTCTACCATTACTATCCAAGGCAAAACACCTGATTGCACTGTAACCACTCGAAGAGGTCGAGTCACCATTCAAGGAGCACATGTTCATCCTCCTTAACCATTCTCTAACTATAATATCTTGGATCACCTTGGCAAAACACCCACGCACATATCAATTCTTGAGTTGCTTCACATATCCCCTACCCACAAAGCTATCCTTGACAAAGCTTTACATGAATCTTCAGTGCCCAATGATATCGATATCACACAATTCCAATCTATGGTCACTAGCATTGCATCTCCTTGTCATTTAACATTTTCGGACAAAGATCTTCAGCCCTCTATCCATCCTTCCCACATTGAAGCCCTCCACATTGAAGTGTTTGTTAAACAACGCCATAACAAATGAATCTTGGTAGATGGTGGAGCTGGTCTTAATATATGTTCTTTGAAATTAATAAAACAACGGGGATATTCTAAGAAGGATGTTGACACCTCCAAGGTTACTATCAGAGCTTATGATGATGCCAAGCAAGATACTGAAGGCATTGTTTTCTTGCCTATCCAAGTTGGGCTGATCATTACAGAAACCCGTGGTCAGGTTCTTGATATTGACCTTCCTTATAACATCATCCTTGGTCATCCATGGATACATGCCCTCAAGGTAGTTCCTTCCACATACCATCAATATCTTAAATTTCCACACAACGGTGTTGAGGTTACTATCCAAGCTGATCCCAATCCATTTGAATTTTGTCATGATTTCCAAGCTAAATATTAGAATCTAAACTACATTCCTATCAACACCGAGGCATATCCATCTTCATCCTATGTAGACCCATTTGATCTACTCAAGCCATCATCTATTAAAGCCACTTCCAACCTCTGTATCAAGTACATTGAACATGACCCTGGTGAATACACATTGCAAGACTCTTGTTGTGTACGCACCCTTCCATTATCCCCTAAATCCTATGGTAAACCTTGCACATCTAAACCAACTTTAGCCCTCGTTGTTATAAAAGCTCCACCTACAGTATTCCTTAAAGGCAGATTCTTGGATGACGAAGACATTGATGATATAGATTCTTGGATATTCTTTGATGAAAATGACCAAGTTCAACTGGAAGTAGAGAGATACAACAATGGGTTCCGCATCATAAAGAACATGGGCTATAAAGGACATGGTGGATTGGGATCATAGGAACAAGGACCTATTGAACCCATTATTGTGTCTAAGAAGTTTAATAAGCAAGGCCTTGGTTATCAGCCAGAGGTATTGCGACTCAAGGACATTAAGTGTATTTCTGATACTGACACTGGACCTTCCTCAGTAGGACAAACTTCTAATTTGGATACTATCAATGACTCCCCCTTTCATATTACCAACCTTTTCCAGGAACACTCCATCTTTATGATCTCTGCAGCCTCCTCTAGCCATAACCATTCCTCTATTTCTCTTTCACTCGTATATCTTGACCTCATCGATTGGGACCAATAGGGGGCACTGATATTAGATACATTTGAAAATGATGAATCTATTGCAAAATTCATGGGCTTGTGACAAGGCATTCCATTGGGTGATCACAAAGCAGGTTTCATGATGGACTTACCTAAACTAGCATATTTTGGTGGAAGTATCAAATCCTTCAGTCGTAAAAGTGAAATAAACAAAATCAAACAAAATAGGTCATTAGGTGAAAACTAAAAGGCACCTTTTGACCATGAAAAAGTAAAAATAAAGGACGTATATAAAGGTGAAAACCTCTCTGAGGCACCTGAGGATGGGGATTTGATCTTCCTGTTGCCACTGATTATCATGAGAAATCAATAGTGCTAGTTGAACAATCACAAGACATGAACTTGGGTACAGAGCAGAATCCAAAGATCACTTTTTTGGTAGCATCACTATCAGAGAAAGAAAGAAGAAACTTAACAACATTTTTTCTAAGAAGAGCTATAAATTTTGCATGGACTTATACTGACATGCTGGGTCTAGATCCATCACTTGTGGTACATCATTTAGCAATATCTCATAATGCAAAACCTGTCAAATAAAAAATTGCGCAAAATGCATCCATAGGTAGCTTTATTGGTCAAGATAGAGATTCAGAAACTATTAGAAGCAAAGTTCATAAAGCCTATTGATTATCCAGAATGGGTTTCAAATTTGGTACTTGTAGCAAAACCTGATAGACGAGTTCACTGTTGCACAGACTTTAGAGATCTTAACAAAGCATGTCCTAAGGATGACTTTCCACTACCAAGTATAGACAACATTGTAGATCTGACAGCTGGACATGAAATGCTATCTTTGATAGATGGATTTTAAGGGCATAATCAAATCTGAATTGTAGAGGAAGATCAAGATAAAACCTCTTTTATTTGTCCATGGGGTACATATTGCTGGGTTGTAATGCCTTTTGGTCTCAAGAACGCTAGAGCTACTTATCAACAAGCCATGACAATTATCTTTCATGACCTTTTTCATACTATCATGGAGGATTATGTTGATGACATCCTAGGAAAATCTAAGACAAGAGAAGGACATCTACAGGTATTAGCACAAATCTTGGATCGATTAGAAAAGTATCAAGTCAGACTAAACCCAAAGAAATTTGTATTTAGTGTAACATCTCAAAAACTGTTGGGATACATTATGTCTCGATGAGGAATAGAAGTGGACCTAGTGAAGGTAAAAGCTATCATGGAAATATCTCCGCCAACAAATCTCAAGCAGCTCCATAGTTTACAAGGAAGGCTATAGTCCATTCGTTGATTTATCTCACAACTAGCAGATAAATATCACCCTTTTCAGCATCTTCTTCGTAAGGGTGAACCTTTTGAGTGGGATGAAAAGTGTCAACAAGATTTTGATAAAATAAAGGAATATCTGACAACACCTTCTGTGTTAGTACCTCCTGTGCTTAACTGCCCATTATTTCTCTACATATCATCAACAACAGCAGCATTGGGTGCCCTTTTAGCTCAACATTATGATTCAAGAAAAGAACAAGCCATCTATTACATCAGTAGAACTCTTGTGGGATATGAACTCAATTATTCATCTATGGAAAAAGCATGTTTAGCATTAGTGTTTGCTTCCCAAAAGTTGCGACACTATATGCTAAACCAAATAGCTAAGCTCATATCTAATGTTGATCCACTCAAATATCTTCTTTCTAAAGCCATTCTCATGGGAAGACTAGCAAAATGGGTTATGATCTTAAGTGAATTTGACATACAATGTGTGGATCAAAAAGCCATCAAAGGACAAGTCATCGCTAATTAATTAGCTATAGCACCTATTACAGATATTCATCCAATGTATCAAGAATTCCCTGATGAAGGATTGTTCAATTTAACTTCTCCAACATGGTGGCAGCTATATTTTGATAGATCATATACACAACATGCATCAGGAGTAGGAATCTTGTTTGTTACCCCTCAAGGAGATTGTATACCCAAATCATATAGAATTACATTTCCATGTACCAATAACATAGCAGAGTATGAAGCTTTAATCATAGGATTGCGCATGGTAGTATAATGGGCTATCAAACAGTTACAAGTCTTTGCTGATTATCAGCTAGTTATCAAATAGGTCTTAGATGAATATCAAACAAAAGATGAGAAACTTCTTCAATACAAGCTAATGGTTGATGATTTTAAAAAGTATTTTGACAATATCACTTTTGAACAAATCCCAAGACTACAGAACATAGCAGCAGACACCATGGCCATGATTGGGTCTCTACTAGACATGCCATCTAATACACATAAATGTGAGTTTTTGGTCGAACAACTTTTGATTCCAGCATTTGAAGTTCCACAGTTTGAGCTTATATGTGATATTGTTGGTCCCAATTCACCGTGGTATGAGGATTTATATGAGTATCTCCGCAACCAAACCTTTCCACTTCAATTATCTAACAAGCAACACAAAACCTTTATTTGCTGATCCTCCTTTTACACTATTTTGGGAGACACCCTTTATCACCGGAGTCTTGATAGTATCATTCTTAGGTGTCTTGATTCTAAGGAAGCAAAAGTGGCCTTACGTGATGTACATGAATGTGTCTGCGAATCACATTCCCCTGGCCCTAGCCCTGTTAAGAAAATTCTACGAGCAGGATACTATTGGCCAACAATGGAAAAAGATGGACAACAATTTGTAAAGAGACATCTACAATGTCAGAAACATGGATATTTAATACATGCACCAGCACATGAGCTTCAGCCTATCACTACTCCATGGCCTTTTTCGCAGTGGGGAATTGATCTCATAGGTAAAATCCATCCTACTTCATCAAATGGTCATAAGTTCATTATCAGTGCCATTAAATATTTCACAAAGTGGGTAGAAGCCATACCAATGACTTATATCACAGGCAAGCAAATATCTAAGTTTATTCTACACTATATCATTTGTCGTTATGGAGTTCCTCAAGCTATTGTCATAGATGATGGTCGTCCTTTCAAGAATCAAGTGGTTAGAGATCTTTGCAACAAATGTCATATCCAACATTGATTCTCTACCCTTTACTACCCTAAGAGCAATAGCCAAGATGAATCTTCTAATAAAACAATCATTAAAATCCTCAAAAAGATGGTCAATGAAGCTAGCTGGGATTGGCATCTACAACTCCATCTTGTATTATGGGTATATAGAACAAGTATTAGGACTCCCACTGGAGCTACACCTTATTCTCTTGTGTATGGCATTGAAGCTATTTTACCTATTGAGGTTGAGATCCCCTCACTGCGAGTATCCTTGCAGTATACCATCTCAGAGGAAGAATATCGAGTATCCAGACTCCATGATCTTGAGCTTCTAGATGAACAACATCTTACAACACTCAACCATCTCCAAGTCTATCAAAACCATCTACACTGTAGCTACAACAAAAAAATTAGAGAACACCGATTTCAAGATGGAGATCTTGTCCTTAAAGAAAATCAAAAGAATCAACAACACCATGAGAAACAGGGCAAGTTTGAACCAAATTGGCTTGGTCCTTTCATCGTCACAACAGTTTATGGATCAAGTGCATACACTCTTTCAACACCTAACGGTATTCCCTTGGATGAACCAGTCAACAACATTCATCTCAAGAAGTTTTACCCTTAAAGCTTAGCTATCCCCAAAAAAAAAATCCATCCAACAGTGAAAACCACTTTGTGACACTTTGGATAACAAAAAAATAATAGTCTAAGATAAATAAACTGTCCTCTGGAGAAAACCTAGTAAATAGGTGCCTTGGATAAGTACCATAGTGAAAACTTGGCAAATAGGTGCTATGTGTAGTGACCAGCTTCCATTGTCTGCTTGGTTTGTTTGATCATCACTCTTCCTACCATATTTCACCATCCTATCCCACATAGTCCATATCATAATCTGTATATCATCACAATAAATAGTGTTTCCATCTTCATCTCTGTCAATGCTAGCTATCATACTTAGGACATTATCGTGATAACTATATCTTTTGGCACCTTAGCATCTTGGCCCCATGCCATCCTTATCATCACTTCTTCATAATAAACCCCATCCCACACTAGGGGCATTTGTTGAGTCTTATTTGGAAGTGGATACCACTATCTCTAGCTCATAATGCATCAAACATTTTAGCTCACAACATAGCAAACTTTCAACTTCAACCATAGTATTCACCCAATAACAAACATGGCAAAACATTTTGCAATCAGGATTCATATCTTTACAGTCAATTCATGCTCATCTGGCATCCAACACCCACAAGACATAACTCACGCAAACATTCAAGCAATCACGTTAGTCCTTCAACATCATTCATTTAGTGAAATAAGCAAGAACTACATCAAGCTCTATCGTTAAAGCCTTGATCCCATGGATACAAGGTATGTAGGCAATCTAAGATGCGAAGGAAGCACTCTAATTCTAGCTAAAGAAGATAGCCTTTCTCTCATCATCCATCTTTCATCTTTCTTCTCATCATCCTCCAATCTTTCATCAACATTTGTCTATCTTTCATCACACACATCATCAATGACACCCAGAACTACATATTCATCATGTCTCATCTTCATCATAAATATGCTTTGATCCCGTGGATACAGGGTATGTAGGTAGTCTGGAATATGAAGGAAGTTTCTAGTACTCAAGCACAGATGATCCACCCCATCTTCTTCATCTCCTTTCATCTTCCATCTTCTTCTCTTTCATTAGCTCAAGCAGGAAGCAAACTATGTGTATACTGAAAGCTCCAGCACTTCAACCAATCAAGAATAAGCCAAAAGCTATTTGTCCACATGCCTTAAGCCAACATTTGCTATAGCAGTTTATCAACATGTTTAGCATTCAACAGGATGCAACTTTCCTCTCAACAAGGTGCTAGCTTAAATCCATTTAAAAGCACCTAAATTTGGCAAGAGAATGTGATGACAATATCTTTTGTTTTATCTTTTGTAACTTTTCTATGCCTAATCAAGACTGCCTTGATTTATCTATATCTTGGTATGTTGCGGTAAAGTAAGGAATGGGGCATGGTCATATTTCTTTCGTATGCTATGTTTGCGGGATGATCTTATTCTCTTCCTAGGTGTATTGGTGTCTTGTACGTGTTGGGATTAGCATCTTACATATCAATATCTCTAGCATCTGACAAGCTAAACAATCTCTTATGCATTTGAGACTATTCTATGTCAAGACTAGCTCCATACATATAACCAACAAGCTATCGCTATGTGTAGTAGAGGTAAGCTCAAACCATTGCTTGTAGTGTCAAAGTCCATCTCAAAACACTAGTTGTTATTCATATCTTGGGCATGTTGGTTCAACATCTTGACCTCATGTGTTTAGACAAGATTGTGACATGCTAGTTGCGCATGGGATATCTCAACACCTTGGTCTTCTATACCCTAGTACATAATATCCACATGCTATATCAAACATAAAGATTGCATTTCTTTTCATTTTGAGCAATTACTTAAAAAAGCTACCTATCATCCCATCTATTCATCCTATTACTTCACCTATATAGTCCCCAACCAAGATCAATCATTTCCATCGTCCTTTGTCCATATCTTGTATCCTACAAAACAAGTGTGTTAGACATACCTAAGTCTATCATATATCATCTCATTACCATTTATCTATATGCATAATTCCATCCATATCATAACCATTTACATATTTGCATAAACATCCATACATAATCCATGAAAATACAAATACAACATGCATAACCATCATAATACCCATAGTGCATCCACTAGAACATCATATAGATCAACAATACTCCATCATATATATATATATATGTGTGTGTGTGTGTGTGTGTGTGTGTGTTAATATACAAGTGTCTACATATATAAGCTGAGCCATAAAGGAATGTATGTACAATCGGCTCTAGGCCTCATCATGATACAATATATACAAGGTAGCCCTAGTGACTACTGGCAGCTCCCTTGCCTTGACCACCACCACTAGATGTTGTACCTGGTCCCCTATCTCTCGGTGGCCCCATCACTGAGGCTACTGATCGAGATCCACCTAACCTCCGTGAACCTAAAGCCCCTGACCTGCTCCTGAAACTAGGCTGACTCTGCTCTGTCAGCACAACCCCATAGTATAAGCCTCTTGTACTCTCTGTAGCTTTGCCTATACCTATGTCAACTGTGTGGCCAAGTACATCGTAGCCCCATCAATACCCAATGCCATCATAACTCTATCCTACTCACTAGTCATCCCCTGTAGCTGCTGTACAGCCATATCCCTCTCTGCCTGTAGACCATCTCTCTCAACTCTCATCACCTGCACCTACTGTATAGTTGTATCCCATTCTATCCTCATCATCTGCTCACTTTGTCTCATAGCATCTCTCTCCCCCATCACCCTAGCAAGTGTACCATCATCCTATCCATTACTAGCCTGCACTCTCAACTATAACTGAGCCTGGTAGTTCTGAGCCTGGGCTCTAGCATGTCACAAACCAATCACTGCCTAGTGTCTATCTATTTCCACCCTCCTTAACCTCATCTATGCTCACTGCCTTCATCTCCTCTCCCCTCTAATCCACCTTCGTAGTTGTTGAATCCCAACATCATCAACCACCAATATCTGCCTCTGAGGCTGTGCAAGTATCTGAGGTTGTCCTGGAATCTGTCCCTGGAATCTGTCCCTACATCTGTATCCCTGGTGCTATTGGTACAATGACCTACACTGGCAGAACCCATCATCACCTCCTCCTAACTAGTCTCTCTATCCCTATCTCCCCAATCTCTCCAACCCGCGTCAGCTATGTTAGTCTAGCTGTAACCCAGTGTGCATCATAGTCTGGTAGCATCCCTAGATCTGTAGGACCCTGTCCCCACTGCCACACAACTGGCTGTAGCCCATCTCTCTTCGCCAAAGCTGTCTCAACCACAACTTCTGGCCCCTAATCAAAAACCTCCTGTCTAGTCCTCCCAAAAATGGCATCACCAACTAGTACTGCCTATGTCAACCTGAACTATCTCAACACCCTCTCTGGCAAATAGCGCTCTATAATGTATATGCCACATCCAAAAATATATCTCTCCTGCCTAGCATAGACAAGCTCAGCATCCTCCTCATCCCATCTCTTATATCCCAGCCATGGCCTCCATACAAAGCTATCCACCTCATCCAATCTCCTCCGCCAGTACACTACTCCTCTGCACTGCCAGTATGTGAGAGCTCCTCTATACATCCTAGCATATAGCTCTCGTACTGCTCCAGCCACCCATCCCTTTGGTCTCGTCACTAGAATATGCTCATAAGCCCATACATGCAAACCTATGACTCCTACAGACATAGTAGCTCTGAACATATACACACAATCATGCAAGTAATGATAGAGCTGTCCCAACACACACTCCACCCATGCATATTTCATACCATAAGAGAACATCCCCTCCATCACTATCCCCCATCGTACTGGAAAGCCTCTCGCTCATCTACCTCCCACTAGCCATCTGATGATAGCCACTACTACTCGCTACAGTCTATCACATAGCTCCTCCATCCTCACCATTAGGATCTTTGAGCCCTCTACTCCAATGTCTGGTGTCCTGAATAGTCTCCTAAACACTGCTGGACCCATATCAGGATCATAATCAACTTCGTCCCCATCTATAGGAATCTACAGAATCTGATACACATCCTCCAATGTGATAGTAGCCTCTCATGTCAGTAACAAGAAAGAACTATGCTCGCTAATCCATCGCTCCACCATCACTGTCATCAGTCCTTGATGTGCCTGCATCAGCTCCAATCTCGATACATGCTATAATCCGAGGATCTCTAACACTAGTCGCTCCTCTATATCTAGTAATCTCACCAACCACAAATACCTAGGATGTGGCTCTCATGATAACAAAGGCGGTAGTATATCCTGTATCATTTCATTCATCATGTCAGTCCTTTGCACTACTTCAATGCTATCAAAAATTGACCGTTTATTGCTATATATCTTTTATCTACCATAAGTGGTTCATTTTTCCATATGCGCCTATTTTTTGATCAAAAGTGACCTTTTTTACCATATGCATGTCTATCTTGCTCATATGCGATCTATTCTACATATGCAATCACTATTGGACTACATGCGACCCGAACTCTACATTCGCTTATCTTTTGATCATATATGAGCTGCATACCCTAGGTGAACATTTCTCCTTTCTAAGTGAGTTGAATTCCTATATGTGCCTACTGTTTGCCCATAAGTGCCTTATTTATATCCATATGCACATTTTACTTATACTATTGCCTAGACGACTAAAAGCGACCTAGTTTTTCTATATGTGACCAAGCTACACCTAAAAGCGACCTAACCTACTGTAAGTGACCTATTTTCCTACACACGCAATCTGAACTACCTATCCTATGACCTAGTCGCTTATGGTGATGTGTGTGCATTTATGATGCTTCTAGCCTATCAAAATCATGCTTTTAGCAAAATTTTTGATACATACTGGTACATCTGATCCCTCTGGTCACCCATGTGTCCTCACTTGCTCAACACGATGATCTCTACGTGGAATCACCATCTTGATAGGTCTCCAACTCTCGTCGCACACCAACTCTAAGGAGCTCTAGATCTCTATAGTTTTCTTAGCACAAATGAGCCTATTTGCCATTATCAAACCTATTTATATCCCTATCCAAACCCTAATTCTTCTATACCAAAGCCTGTTTTCATCTGCATCATCCCGCTTATTCCCTCCCAACCCCTATTTTCTTTGTGTCAACCTTGCATCCTAGCTTTTCTTCTATTATGAACCAACCTAGCCCTTCCTAGTCAGCTTGGCTTACCTCTCGAGGGGGCATCACCTACTAGTTACACTGAGGCATAACCTTGTTTTTGAATGCATATCGTATCTTCTTTGACACAACACTCTATTAAACATTGTATCAAAGAGGGGCAAAATGCAGACACACAAAATCGACTCATTATCATTAGCATTCAAACATCGCATTTCAAACATCGCATTATCACATCATCTGCATTTGTCTAACACACTTAAGCAATATCCCTAACATATCTATTTCTTCTATTAATTAAATAAATTTACATTTAATTAATTAATTCATTAGCTATTTCTTCTAACTATAATTAAACAATCTTCATTTATTTAATTATCTTCCTTCTATCTATTTTTAATTAAATAAATGTTATTTATTTAATTAAAGATTCCTTTCATAAGCCCACTTTCTAATTAATTAAATAAATTTTATTTATTTAATTCATTTATAATATCATTTATCTCATGAGCCGACATGTGTACCTCTTTCATTTAAAAAGATAAGTGGTACTACATCTTTTTATTTAATATCTTTCACATGTAGTACTTTTTATGTACACGGTCACACATAAGCCCTATCTTCTCTCCACTTGTCATCTTCACATTCACCTATGCCTATCCTTCAATCTTAGCCATTCACATAGCCACCAAATCTCCACCGTTGATTGATTTTGGTTGAGTTCTATATAAACACCCTCTCATTCCATAATACATCTATCCAGAATTTATATAGCATCTACATTATCATCTTGAGCATATTGAGCATTTGAGTATCCATAGCATCCATTGCGCTTTCATCATTATCATCCATCCATCATGGTAGCTTTTATCTTCATAATTGCTCATTGTTGAAGAAGCAATCCACATCATAAACAAGGAATCACACAATCTAGGTGATATTGTGCTTGAATTGGATACTTTTGGTTTCATTTGGATTAGATTCTTTGATGATGGTAGGGATAGGTTTTCATGGCTATGCTTGATCTTATTAACCTAATTTTTTACCTATCACAGAAATTGCATTGTATCTTTATGGCATTAGTTTGACTATCCTATAGTTGATCATGATTGTTGTATGGTTGTCCATCTGTTGCTTTGATGAGGACCTGAAAGAATCATTTCTATGATGTCCCTTGTATACAAATATCTTTGGGAAAGTACCTTTATGTTGGCGTTGAATATTATTTGATCAGCAATAGATTGTTGTCCTCTTCATGTGAGCACTTAATAAGGGCTGCATTCTGTCAAGGACTTTATTTGAACTAATTCGTCATCTACAAGGCTGCATAATGAGATTAGAGTAGTGCATCTGAATGCATATAAGTGATAATGAGAGATAGACAGTGAATGAAATAACACAATAGCAGGATATTGACAATGCCTTTACTCAGTTCCACACATTATTGATATGACTTGAATGAGTTCACTGCTCATGTATGGTTGTCATTTCATCACCTTAACTGATAATCATGGATGGGCAATGAACTTGAGGCTCATGCACTCACTTGATGTGACACTCCATCTGAATATGTTTAAATTTGAGCATATGAACATGAATTTCTATTTCAATCCCCTTTTGAAGTTAAGGGGCAACATGCTGGGCTCAACCCTTGTGGAAGCCCACTTTGCACCACATGCTGAAATGTCTTCAAACCAACAACATATCTTCTTCGATACATGCATAGGAAATAAACATATTAGATTAAAATAGTGAAGCTCATTGATATTTCATTTTTCAGGCTCTCTAGCACATGACTGATTTGATCATCTGTTTTAGTGCATCATAGGTAATTTATTATGTTTCTATTGATAGGCACATAGGAAACCATATCCGAAGCTCTAACAATCCTTCTTGTCATGATACAGGTTTACTCCAAGATCAGGAGTGGGAGCTAGCAGTAATGAAGATAAAACCAAGACTTTAAATAGGCAATGATTGATATGCTCTTTTCCTTTATTATCTTCATATGCTTAATGTATTTCCTATGTTTGTACTATTTCGACTATTCCCACGGCTTGTGTGGGACATTTGATTTCTCTTTATTTCCTTCAATGCAATGCTTATTTAGTTGTTGTATCTCTTTTGTAAAATTGAATGATTATTGTAATGAAATGAAATATCTCTTATCCATGATGAATCTTTTGTAAAGAAATGAATGATAAACTAATTTTCTTTCTAATGATAAAATTGAACCCTCTTCTATTCAAGCACTCCAAACTATGCAAACTATCATAGTAGAAAAATGTTAAGAACTTTTCATATTATAATGAAACAAATGCTTTAGCTCTGCTAATTTGAGCTGTAGGTGAGAAATTGGTAACATTTCTCATGATTTCTACTAAATGCTTGCCTGCTAAGCATATAGACCAATTGCCTTAGTCATCCATTAGGCATGGAGTCAAACTCTGCTCTTCTCAAACTCAGAAAACCATGAAATTGTTGGTAAGAGACACTGTGTGGCTTCATAAGTGTCATCATTGATGGCAACAAAGTTTATCCCACACATCTGTAGTACATAGTATGCCCATATCGAAAGTCAGATTGAAGAATGTTTTGGTCCAGTGAACAAGAACAGAGTATGTAACAAGGTCCGACAATCAGGTTCGGATCTCTCAGATGGTGTAACTCAGCAAGTTACAAAATTGGACAATTCAAGAGGGGTATCATGACTACTGTATTCCAGAGATTTAGCCTCCAGTGATAAAGCATGAAAAAGATATGAGCATCTAAGTTTTGGGTTCTAGTCAGGTAGAGTAGATAGAGGAAGAACTGACCGACAGAGTATCAGACTTCAATTCAGATGAGCAAAAATTATTGATCAAGCAATTTGTGGGATTTTACATTGTTGGCCGACATGATTAATGACTTCTATACCTATGTTTTTGATATGCATTATAAATCAAGCATGGATTTAGCTCATAGATTAATAACTTGCAGTGTTTTCTTGCTGACTAAGAAGTTGAAAAAAATCCTTAATGCAGATATATATACTAGATAGATTTTAGCATGTAAGTGTGTGTGGGGAATAAGTGATGAAATAAAGTGTGAAGAAAAGCAGGGATAAGTGTGAGAGTAGTAATTCAAGTCTGGTATGTGACAGAGCAACAACATTAAAATAGAGGAAGAATGAAGTGCATCAGATCAGTGTATTATGCCTAACCAAAATTGAACTCTTGCATTTGTAGATACTTCTCATCAGTTCAAACACTTGATTATCTTCTGTAAGTTCTATAGACAATGAGTCTCTTGTAGGCAGTGTGCCTCTTGTGAGGAGTGTGCTCAGGTAGTGAGCCCTAATTGGCAATTGCCATTTTGTACTCCTTTATTCTTTTAACAGAGAATACAATCTTGGGTTAGTCACCTTGTGGTTTTTCCCTTAACAGGGTTTTTAAGTAAAAATCCTTTTGTTATGTGTGTTAATTTTATTTTTGTTCTTATGCTTACATATGCTTTCATGTTTTGATGCAACACTGAATATTAAGATAACAAAAGAGAACAAAGTTAAGGAAATTTTGAGATAATTGATTCACCCCCCTTCTCAGTTATCTGCCTTGTTTCCAACAATTGGTATCAAAGCCAAGTTCCTCTAAACAAAGCCTAACAGCTTGAGGAAGATCTGGGAATCTCAATGGATGTATATGGTATGAAGGAACAACTTCAGTCTACCTAGATGATCTTGAACAATCCCACTTTGAAGTCAATAATTTGAGAGAAAGACTCAAACAAGCTGATCATTTCATAAATGAGCTAAAAGAAAAACTTAGTATCTCTATGAAAAAGAGAAAGGAACTACTTCAAAAATTTGCCAATGAGAGTGAAGTTAATGAGAAAAATAAGCTATGTGAGAAGCTGTCAAAATAAGTTATTATCGTAAGGCATGAAATGGAATCATGGGTTATGAGATTCACCCAAGAAATTGAAGAAAAAAGGAAAATTGAAGATAATCTAAAACAATTCCTCAAGGAGAATACAAAGGACTGCCACAAAATGGATAGAATAATCAAGCATCTTGAATATGATCTTGAAAAAGCTAGAGACAATGAAGAAAAACTTGAGAATCAGATAGACACTCTTAAACAAGATCTTCAAACTACAAATGAATACAAAGAAAAATTTGAGATAAGCTCAGCCCAACTTGAAGTTCTTCTTGCAAGGCAAAAGAGGGTAGATGATAAGCATGGATTGGGATATGAGAAAGGTGAAAGCTCTAAATCTGGTCTGAAGAACTTTGGATCAGGAAATCAAAGAAACAGGCCTAGAAGACCTCCGGTAAGGCAATCAAATGCTCAAAGATATCCATCCTTCAATGGATACTTCTTCAATTGCAGCAATTTTGGTCATAAAGTAACTAAGTGTAGGAGGAGAATGAATTAGACTAATCCATCCTTCTCTGGACAATGTTTCAACTACAAAAGGTATGGTCACAAATCTCATGAATGTAGAAATAAGCAAAGAGATGTTGTAATTTCCAATTGCAATAGAGCCAGTCATATTGGCAAATTCTGTAAAAGCATAAATCAGGATAGAAAAGGTCCGGTGGAACATAATTAGAAACAAGATAAGGGGAAAGGTAAAATGAATGCAGATGAAGTTCAAAAGGAGATGAGCAATATTTGGGTGAAGAAGAGTACAAAGATTATTAGGGATGGATCCGCACTAGAATCTGGTACTGATATTGCTTTTGAAAACTAAAAGGGTGAGCTCTGGCTCAGGGGGAGTCATAGAGAAGAAATAATTTCCCCTAGCTAGTCAGCTAGTGCCTAAATTTGGCACATTAAGTAAACATTTGACGCTGTGGATTAAAGGGTTTTCAAAAAAACCTCCAAATAACCTTTAGTCAAAATGTGAAAGATCCTCATGAAGTTTTGCAAGATTTATAACTACTCAAGTTAATCTAGTTCCAACAACTATTCGGTAAAGTAGAATTTCATAGACAGATCTGGTATGATTTAGAATTGAAATGATTTGATCTATGGACCCATGGTATGATTGAAGAAAAGAAGATACATTATTAATCCTCACTGACAATGATTCTAAGTGCAGTGTGGTGATTCGAGAAGATCTCTCTCAAAATAGGGAAACTGGATGACTTAAGTTGTGCATTTATTACAAAAGTAAATTAGGGTTTGCACAAGAATAAAAGGGTTCTTTCACTTATTATTTGCACACTTGCACTCACGAAGAAGAAAAGAAGAGCTCTGCAACAAAGTTTCTACAATTCACTCAAGATCAACTAGAAAATTAAATTCAATCAATGATTTGTTCTGGCTCCTATTACAAACCCTAAAGTGTGAAAAGGTATTTCCATTCTGAAAATCTCTCTTTGAATCTCTTGCAAAATGGCTACTCCAATGGTTGTCAAGATCACGGATAGGCCACGTCCTAAATTCAAGAAACAACCTTATAAATCTCTAGAAGTTGATCCTTTAGGTACATTTTCTAGCATTCCGCATGAGGTATTGTATGTAGAATATGTTAGGGTCTATATCCATGCCAACATTGAGGAATTTGGAGACTCAAAATTGTTGGACATCTATCACAAACAGCTAATAGATGAGAATTTTGAACTCAAACCTGAATTCAAGGCCCTCTAGGATAAACATTTTAGACATTGCATACACTTTCCATGTTTTATAGAATATGATTGGGTCCGATATGTTCTTAGTAGGATGCATGATAATTTCATGTGGCTAATGAGGCCCTTCAAGATAACTAAAGATGCCATTAGGGCAGTGATCGAACTACATGCATCTAGTGGGTTGCATGCACTTAAATCTGTAAAGAACGAAATAGTAACTGAAGCCACCAGATCTAAATTTGACAAAAGAGCAATGACCATAGATGACATCATAGATCCAGATGTCAAGTTTGCCTCAATGATAATCAGGTACAAGATCTATCATTTGACTAGGGAGAATTCTGTGTCTGGCACTACAACTATGCAGCATATCAGATGTTAAGGGAAGATGCAAACTATGATCTATGTGACCTTCTTCTAAATCAACTATTGGAAAACATGTAGAAGATCAAATAGGATAAGAATAATTCCTTTAATATGGTTGTCTAACACTATGTTTGTTATTTTATTATATGAATGAGCTTCCTGTATCACATGGTTGGGTTTGGCAAAATGACAAACCAGTTGCAATTCATATTAGAGATTTTATATATGGACTTGGTGATGCTCAAGCCCAAAACAAAGCTCTCTGGGGTTAATTCAAGAATTTTTAGAGCATGATGCAAGCCAAAGAGAGAATTCCTCAGTCCATAGTTGAGAAATAGAAGGACATAGTTTGCTTCATGGTTGACATTGACCAATGCCTAATGGAGGCAGTTCAGCCAAGAACTGTGTGGATAATACCTATGGGATATGAAGTTGATGAAAAAATCTTGGAGCTTCATATTAAACATTTGCTGAGCCAGCCCAAAGACACTGAGGTAGAAAGGTTTGGAACCTTTCAAGAGCAAAATGTAAAAATACATGTTGAGTTAAGATAGCCAGAAATAAAGAGGAAAGTAAGAAGGGAAGTTGAAGAAATTGCCAAAAGATTTGGCCTATCAAAGGAAGCTATGGATGCAAATAGAGAGAAGATGGAGAAGGCTGAAAAAGAGAAACAAGAAGCAAAGAAAGGAGACACTCTGGTACAAGCCTCCTCTCAGACTAGATCTTCCAAGAGATCTATACCTACCACTCCTAAAAGCTCAAAGGCTTCCAAATTGGAAGTCAACACATCCAGAAAAGGAGAAAAGAGGATAAAGACCAAAGCCACAAGGTCATATACAAGCCTTAAAGATGATGAAGAAACAGAATCTGATGATGAAATTAAGAAAATAAAGAAGAAGAAAACATCCAGGAAATTCTCTGCTAGTAAAAATGAGGAAGAAAAGGTAGAGGAATTTGGTGAAAAGCCCACTCTTTCCATTGATGACATCATCAAGGCAGTTACTGTGGATGGGAGCCTACAGCTAGTAATAGAGTTCTCTGATGAATATAGTGATACTGACAAGAGAATTTTGGAAGAAGCTACTGTCAGGTACCTAAATATTTACAATAAGTCTTTCACGAAAATTATATCCTTAATTCCTAAGATTCTAGAAAAAGTAGTTGAACTGAGAAAAGAGAATGCAAAGGCAAAAGACTTAGAGATTCGAGAATAGATAGCAATTCAGCTTTATCCTTCTATCACTCCAAAACAAATGGACATGATTTTTATGGACTGTAAGGATGAGTTCCAGAGTAACACAAGAATGAATAAACTTAGGCTTGGAGAAATTGACCAAGTAGAAAGAGAAACAAAAGATATCCTCCAGAATGCTTTCAAAATATTCAATCTTCCTATTGTAGAGGAAAAAAATGAAGAACCTTCTACCATGGATGTCGAAGGATTAAATGTAATCAATGAAGAATCTTTTGATAGGGATGTAGAAGGATCAAAGAAAATAGATGAAGAGAAGTTTGAGGACTTAGATTCCTTTGTTTTGAAAGAGGAAGTTCATGAAGAAGTAAACACATGTGACATCTCTCTCCAGATCCCACTGCAGACATTCTAGATTCTGAAGTTGAAGGAGAAGGTAGAAAAGAGGAGAAAGTGAGTCAAGAAGAGGAGGGTAAGGGAAAAGAAGAAGAACAAGTAGAAAAGACTAATGATGACTATTCTGATATCCTAAAAGAAAAGAAGACTCAATCACTAGCAAGAGACACTGCAAAGGTAATGAAGAACTTCTTAAATAGAGAAATGATGGAGATAGATGAACCTAAGCTATTTCAAGGACCACTAAATTTTGACTCTCTCTCCCCAGTTTAGACAATGAAAATAGCATCTTTTTCTCAAGCCAAAGCAAAAGAAAAACTCCTGAAATCTCACATGGAAGACTATGAACTATTGGAGATTGCATCTGGGATGCTGGAGAAGATCATACCATCCTTCCAAAAGGATCCTTTAGCCTCACCATTTGGTAACTTGAAAACTTTGGTAAATTCTGTTAACACTCATTTTGAATCTCTAGAGAAATCATTAGAAGCAAAGGTCTGGAAGGAGTTTCTAGGAAAAAGATTCATTGAAGTATAGGGACTTATTGCTAATGATAGGAGGACCCTAGACATTGGAATAAAGAGCCTTGAAAATGCTCTTAAAGATGGTGGGGACATATACAAATTTTGTTTATCTTGGCCCAATGTGAGAAAGGACATTGAGAAGAAAGTGAAAGAACAAGAAGGTAAACTGTCACATTTATCTCAAGATTTTGATCCCCTTACTACCTCTTTAATGAATCAGGAATGCCAGGTTATTATTATCATTAATGAAATAAAGAGGATGGACAAAGAAAAGAAGAACATAATGAATAGAATGGGTGAATTCAGAGGGATAATTATCCCTAAGTTAGAGGCAATGCATGAGCCCTTGACAGATGCTCAGATCACATCCCGGACTAGTGATCTGATAGATTTAAGAAGGGAAAAAGCATATGCATTTTTGTTGAGTGGTCACATATCCATTTTGGATAGGATGAAGTAGAGATGGGCCACATAGTTTCTATAGTTGAAGGCCACTTTTGTAGATATACTTAAGTATATGTAAGTATAACAAATATAAATACTTATGTGGCTATGTATAGGACATTTTTTTCAAATTTTTGGTATGTGGATTTCACCCTTTCCATTGATGTCAAAGGAGGAGTGATGAGTAGTGAAAAATGTGGAAACCAACTAAGGGGAGCTCTGGTAAAATAGTGCAAAAGACAAAGCATCAGCCAAGGGGGAGATACTGCAACACTTAGCCATTTTTCACTAAGTGTTGCCATCAATTCCAAAGGGGGAGATTGTTGGCAAGAGACATTGTCTGGCTTCATAAGTGTTTCCATTAATGGCAACAAAGTCTATCCCACACATCTGCAGTACATAGTATGCAAATACCGGAAGTCAGATTCAATAATGTTTTGGTCTGGTGAACAAGAATAGAGTATGTAACAAGGTCTGACAATCAGGTCTGGATCTCTCAAATGGTGTAACTCAACAAGGTATAGACTTGGACAAGTCAAGAGTGGTATCATGACTACTGTATTCCAGAGATTTAGCCTCCATTGATAAAGCCTAAAAAAGATATGAACATCTGAGTGTTGGGTTCTAATCAGGTAGAGCAGATAGAGGAAGAATTGACCGACAGAGTATCAGACTTCAATCTAGATGAGTAAAAAGTGTTGATCAAGCAATTTTTGGGATTATACATTGTTGGCTGACATGATTAATGACTTCTATACCTATGTTTTTGATATGCATTATAAATCAAGCATGGATTTAGCTAATAGATTAATAACTTGCAGTGTTTTGTTGCCGACTAGGAAGTTGATAAAAATCCTTGATGTAGATATATATACCAGATAGATTTCAGCATGTAAGTGTGTGTGGCAAATAAGTGATTGAATAAAGTGTGAAGAAAAGTAGGGATAAGTGTGAGAGTAGTAATTCAAGTCCGGTATGTGATAGAGCAATAGCATTAAAATAGAGGAAGAATGAAGTGCATCATATCAGTGTATTGTGCCTAACCAGAATTGAACTCTTGCATTTGTAGATGCTTCTCATCAGTTCAAACACTTGATTATCTTCTGTAAGTTCTGTAGGTAGTGAGTCTCTTGTAGGCAGTGTGCCTCTTGTGAGCAGTGTGCTCAGGAAGTGAGCCCTAATTGGCAAGTACCATTTTGTACTCCTTTATTCTTTTAACAGAGAATACAATGTTAGGTTAGTCACCCAATGGTTTTTCCATTCATAGGGTTTCCTCGTAAAAATCCTTGTGTTATGTGTGTTAATTTTATTTCTGTTCTTATGATTACACATGCTTTCATGTTTTGATGCAACACTGAATATTAAGATAACAAAAGAGGAAAAAGTTAAGTAAATTTTGAGATAACTGATTCACCCCCCGTCTCAGTTATCTGCCTCTCAGTTATCTGCCTTGTTTAAAATAGAAACTAAACTGCAAAATATTCCAAATAGCAGCAGAAAACTTAACAAAACTAAACTGAAAGTAAACTAGAAGGCCCTAGTGGCTAGAAAACATGTGTAGTAGAACTTAAGGAAAGAAAATAATTAAAATAAGTGTGCATAAAGCACTTATTAACTGAAAACACTAACTCTAACCTACTCTAACCAGCCAAAGAAGTTGGTCAAACAAACCCATTCACTGGCTTTGTAAAATAACTCCCCCTTCTAACCAACATGGGATGTTTTGCAAGGTTATGGACCACTGATAAGAAGTGGGAAACAAGAAGATATCCCACAAACTGTTGTGATGTCTCATGAAGAACATAACCTAACTCACTCACCTCTTGAGCTTGATCGAGCATACGACTAATTTGGAATGAATAGTTTAGTTGGGTCTTTTGTTCTAAGGCTGTAATCTCCTCTTTGGGTACAACAGTAACATGTGTCTCCTTGTTTATCTCTCTACCAGCTAAACCCCTGATTGGACATCCTCTTGCAAGGATGAAACTTGGACTTTCACTACCGGTTTTCTTCTTAGGATTTGTTGTCCCTTCACCCTACTGATTTGGCTACCCAAGGTAACCCTCCTCTACAGGCTACTCCTATTGATCAACACTTTCCTCCTCCAATGGTGTTGGCATAACATCCAAGCATGAGTAAAAAAGCTCAATTTCATGTTGAAATATATCCTCATCAGTCAAATCAGGGTTGCTTTCATATACCTGTTGACGAATCAGCACCTTGTCCAAATATTTTGCAACACTCTGATGGTCAAGACTTGGCATAGACATCCTATTTTCATCTCCAACATCAAAGCTAGGAAGTTCATTAAATAGACTAACTGAAAACCTTTACACATTATCTAAATTTGCAACAAAATCATCAAGGTCATCCCAAAATGAAAGTTCATCACATTCCTCTTGAATTTCTGATAAAAGAGGGCTATTTTTTTTACTTCATAACAGTTCTTAGCTAGCTGTGTAAGTTCCATGATAGGCTAACCTTCACACTCTTCTACTTAATCCAAGACCCCATTGTCAAATTGCTTAGCTTCAATCAGCAACTCCTCATATTGTTGAGGATCCTCTTGTTGTTTTGAAATTGTTTTCCTTGGTATGATCACACTTTCCTCATCTGGTTCCACAAAACTAGGTAACTGATCGAACAAAGAAACCAATTCTTCCTCCTCATGAGGTGCTTCCTCAAATGAAACTTGGACATTCTATCTTTGCAACCAAATAATTTCACCTTATGACCTCTGTACTTTGCTTTCATTCATCTTATAGACAACATTAGAAAACTTTTCAAATGAATCAAAATGCAAAGGATTCGGTGTCATGTTTAAACTAGCATCCTTTTCATGTGCATCATGCTTGTAATCAACTAGGAATGTAGCACAAATAGTAGCATCCTCTTGCTCCATATTTGATCTTTCTAATTTGGTGGCACAAAAAGGACTGCAAGAACCTTCAACTGCTAGCTTGAAACCTAAAATTTTGATTGGCTTGGGCTCTAAAAGCTTTTCCTACCATTCACCACACCAACTTGGAATCTTGATTGGTTTAGATTTTGTAACCTTTTCTTCTTCTTGATTGTGGATTGGTTTGGGAGGGGTATCCTTAACAAGATTTAGCATTTTATAACAAGGATACTTAGTCCAAGAAGGCTTCCATGGTTTCCAAAAGTTTGATGACTTGGTTCAGGTTCTTGATATGACTGAAACTGAGGATTGATGGACTAGTTTTGAATGCAAATAGGCTTCTGAGCAAAATTAAAACTTCTTAAACTTGGAACTTTGATTCTCTGGGGAGCTCCTTGAGTTTTTGGAGGAAAAGGGGCTCTTCAAGTGGTTGATTTTGAAGCATAACAACTTTAGATTATGCCAACTTAGGCTCTTGAAATGCTAAAGGATCTCTGGAACTAGGAATCTTGACTTTGGAAGGGTAAGAGGTTCAGTTTGCTCGAAACTTGGCAACTTATGATTATGAACCTCTTCTTGAAAAGACTGATTTGGAATGACAGGAGTTGCTTGAACGTGATGGCTATGTGTTTGAGTGAGAAAAAGTCTCATTTTCTCCTCTTTTACAAGCATCTCCCTCTCAAACTGTGTCCTTCATGCCTCCAACTCCTGCTCATGAAGATAGTCTTGATAAGCTAGTTCCTCCTGCTGCATGTTATACTCATGATGCCTCTTAATCTCCTCTACCTACCTGTTGAAGTCTAACAAAGTATCCTTGATCATGTCTCTAAGCTCCATAATTTTAGAATTTTGAGGCTAATTGGAAGATTGAGAAAGGGTGGATGGGTGATAAGCCTCTTGAGTAAGTTGGTAGCTTGCTGCAATAGGCTTATTTGGACTAAAACCAGCATTGTGGCTACTTTGGTATGATCGGTAAGAAGGTTTGTTGATAGTATTTTCATAGTATGGGGATGGGTATACATATTGACTATGAAAATTTGACATTTTGACTCATATGAAGAGATGGAAATAAGAATAAAATCTTGATGTTTTGAAACATACCAGCACTTGATCTATTAAAACTAGTAGATCTCGATTCAGAGTTGCCAGATGTGTTTGAAGAATGTATCTCTAAAGGCTAAGATTGCTAGTGCACACATCAAGAACTAGCAATAGAATGATGAGCTTTGAACTACAAGAGTTCAAACTATCCCACCGGGCATGCCACAAACTATTGTCAATGAAAGTATGCATCCAATGCTAAGCAATCAACTTAGCTACCTGTTGATAGATGGGAACATTCCTAGGCCTGTGGGTTGCCTAAAACTTTGAATGAACCTCTAGAGTGAGATGATTCTCTTGAAAAATTAACCTAATCTTAAAGGGCTTTCTGAGAAAAGGGTAGAAGGTTGACTGAAAATACAATTCTAAACTCTAACAAGTGATATTTTACTAAAACTTTGCTTATTTAGTGCTTTTACTCATAATCAATTTCTTAGGACAATGACTTTCACAATCTCACATGTGTATACTGTTGATGGGTGTTTTTGTACTCAACAAAGCAGGTATGATTGCTAGTATCACACCTCTCTTGAAAAGTATCCTACCCTAGGTAAGACTACTCTAAGGTTTCTACAGCTAGGCCTTAGCTGCTTCAGAAGATTAGAGAAAGGGCATTTGGACTAGAGGCAATTCAGCTACTAGATTTCTTGGGTGAACTACCAAAAGCCTATCTTGCAGCTAGGGTTGGAAACAGGTTCATTACAAGGGTATGATTGGTGAAGGCTTGGTTAATCATGGGTATTTGATTTGGCATCGCTACAAGACCCATGTGGTTTAATGGACCTGTGGCTATTTATCCTAGCTGAGTATTCACAGTAACAACTTCAGTGTAGGCTTCAGCAAGATTAGGGGATGGGTTAGCCCTTCTTACAAACATGGAGGTGTGTCTATCCTGTTAGATTTAGGGTAGACAACTGAGAGTGGGGGTGAATTAGTTGTACAAAAATTTCTTCTTTTCAAACACTTAACTCCACATTGTTATTTAGCAGCTTAATAGTATATCAATCATGAAAGCACAATGCAATAGATCAAGAGCAGAAACACATCAACACATGAGACACCAAGATTTTGACATGGAAAACCAGGTTAAGGGAAAAACCACGAGGTGATTAACCCAAGAATGTATTCTCTGTTAGAAGAATAGAAAGAATAAATGGCACATGCCAATTAGGGCTCACTGCCTGAGCACACTGCTCATAGGAGGCTCACTACCTACAAGAGACACACTGTCTAGAAAGAAATAAGTATCACATACATGAACTAGAGAATAGCATCTTCACCATGCTTGAATCAGTTCCATTTAAGTCTAATACTTTTGCTCTGTCTTTCGCTCTCCTCCTTGCTACCACATACTCTTCTCCACTTATCCACTTTGTAATGGCTTCAAAATCCCTTATTTATACAAGACATCAACTTAGGAATGATCATCTAAGTCGGTAAACATTAACAAGAACATCTGTAGGATGTGTAACTCATCCGGTCAGCTAGTCTCAGAAAGAACTCCTTCACCCAGAGGTTATCCTTCAATTGCAAGCTCCAACTTTGATGCGGACCATCCACACAATTTGAACATGATCCAAAGACATCTACAAGTTTGCTTGAATCACCAAGAACATCCGCACTTCATCTGCATACTAAAATCCTTCTCTCCTTCATCTGGAACCTCAAGAACATAGTCTGTCACCACTGTCACAAAGGAATAGATGCTTCCGGACCTCCAGACTACATACCAATTGATTTGATACTTCAAACAGACTACCTGAACACTCCCTCAAATCCACAGAATAGGACAATGCATTTTCAGATCTCACCGGACCTTTCTGTAACACTATGTCACCTCTGAACACCTATCAGAACCGATTTAACTTGATTAGCCATAACTTCTTTAGATCTTCATACGGACCTCTAAAATCTTTACTGGACCACATTAAGACACATATCTACAAACCCTTTAATCCACATCCTCTGATCCTCTTCCTATCTTGGACTTTTGCCTTACTGTGATCACTGTTCTTCAGTGTTCTTGATTGAGACTAATTTTCTCAATATCCTCAGCTCACAGCTCATCCAATCATTATCATTAATGCAACAGAAGCATGTTGACATCAATGACAACACTGGTTAGGCCCATACTTGCAACAATCTCCCCCTTTGTCATTGATGGCAACATATGATGTGAAAAATTGTTTTGACCATCAAGACAAGAACTTCTCCTTACTGTCACAACTCCCCCTATCAGTAACAACCATTCATATGTCTTCTCTCCTTTTACTGCTCCCCCTTTGATCAGCAACCACTTATTTTTCACATGTCTTCTCTCCCCCTTTGACATCAATGGCAAAGGGCACATACTTGCAATTCCAACACTTCAGAATCATACCTGCTGCTTCCCCTGAGTAGCAGCTCCCCATCATCAATTTGGATCATAAGATATGACGAAGATATCCACCAGACTGATGCATCTCAGTGCACCTTAGTTCATCACCGGAGGGGCAATATCCCCTAACTTCTCCCTGAGATACTCAAAAGAGTCCTTAGGTAGAGGTTTAGTAAAGATGTCTGCAATCTGATCCTTGGAAGGCACAAACTCCAATCTGACTTCATTCTTGTTCACTTGCTCTCTTAAAAAGTGAAATTTGATGGATATGTGTTTAGTTTTTAAATGCAACACTGGATTATTAGATATGTTTATTGCACTTGAATTATCACAGAAGATTGTGATAGGTTCCTCACACTCCACTTTGATATCTCTTAGCATCTGCTTCATCCACAAAACTTGAGTGCAACTACCTACTGCTGCAATATATTCTACTTCAGTTGTAGATAGAGATATTGCCTCTTGTTTCTTGCTTAACCAAGAGACCAATCTCTTCCCCAGAAAGAATGCTCCACCACTGGTACTCTTCCGGTCATCCACATCTCCTGCCCAATTTGCATTTGTATATGCATGAAGAGAGAAATCATGATCTCTAGGATACCATAGACCATAGTCAACTGTCCCCTTTAGATATCTAAAAATCCTCTTGATTTCCATGACATGAGATTCTCTAGGATCAGCCTGGAATCTAGGAACAAGACCAATAGCCTGCATAATGTCTGGTCTAGTTTGAGTGAGATATAACAATCCTCCAATCATTGACCTGTACTTTGTCTGATCAGCCTTAGGAGAGTCATCATCTTTGCTCAACTTACATCCAGTTGCCATGGGAGTATTCATTGGTTTTGAGTCTTCCATCTAAAATTTTTTCAACAATTCTTTCACATATTTGGTCTGAGAAATGAAGATTCCTTTCTTTGTTTAAGTGATTTGTAACCCAAGAAGAAATTCATTTCACCCAACATGGACATCTCAAACTCACTTTTGATTTGATTTGCAAAAGTTTTACACATACTATCTCTTCCTCCAAAAATGATTTCATCAACAAACACTTCAACAATCAAGATGTTTTCATGATCAATTTTGAAATACAAATTACTATTAGTAGTACCTTTGTTGAAGCCAATCTTCAAAAGATGCTTATCCAATCTTTCATACCAGGCTCCTGGGGCTTGCTTCAGTCCATATAGAGCCTTTTTCAACTTACAGACCATATCACCATTATTAGACAATTGAAATCCATCCGGTTGCTCTATATACACTTCTTCTTCCAAGTCACCGTTTAGGAAGGTAGACTTGACATCCATCTGATATACCTTGAAATCCTTGAAGGCAAAAAAGGCAAGAAATAATCTGACTACTTCAATTCTTGCTATTGGAGCAAAATTTTCTTCAAAATCAATTCCTTTTATTTAAGAGTAGCTCTTGAATACCAATCTAGCTTTATTTCTGATTACTTCAACAACTTCATTCAGTTTGTTCCGGAAGACCCATTTGGTTCCAATCACATTATTGTTTCTAGGTCTGGGAACAAGATCCCAAGTGTGATTTTTTTCAATTTGCACCAGCTCTTCCTCCATTGCTTTAGTCTAATTTTCATCATTGCAAGCTTCATTCACTGTCTTGGGTTCAATCTTTGAAATCAGACAATACTCTTTTGAATCTTGAGCAATTCTCCTTATTGTTTGTACTCCTTTGCTTTTATCACCTATGATCTGATCTTCAGAGTGGTTCAATCTTACATACCTGGAAACTTTGGGAATTTCTTGCACTTCTGATTCTTGATCAGGCTCATTGAAACTCATCTCTTCTTCTTGGTTTACCAGATCAGTTTGAATCTGACTCTCAGACAAGGCTTGGGCTCCTTGAATTAGAACACCATTATGATAATCTTCATCATGCTCATAAAACATTAAGGGTTTCTCAATTCCCTCATCAACCTTCACATTTGTACTTTCTATCATCTTTCTCAGTCTCTTGTTATAACACCGGTATGCTTTGCTTTGAGTAGAGTAACCCAAGAATATTCCTTCATCACTTCTAAAATCAAACTTGCCTAGATCTTCATCTCTTTTGATGTAACATATGCTACCAAAAACTCTAAAATACCTTACAGTAGGAGTGATACCAAACCAAAGTTCATAAGGAGTCTTACCGATATTGCTTCTGATTTGAACTCGATTGAGAGTATAGACTGCAGTGCTGACAGCTTCTCTCTAATAGATCTGAGGAACATTTACTTCCATCATCATGGTCCTAGATGCTTCCTGGATGGTCTGGTTCTTTCTCTCCACTACTCCATTCTGCTGTGGAGTCCTAGGAGTAGACAACTATCTCTTTATTCCATGTTTCTCATAGGACTCTATGAACTCACCAAATGTGAATTCTCCACCTCTATCAAACCTCAGGCACTTTAACTTTAATCTGGTTTCATTCTCTACCATAGCCTTGAATATTTTGAATTTCTCAAGAGCTTCTGACTTCTCTTTTAGAAAGGTTACCCACATCATCTAGGAATAGTCATCAATTAGTAGCATGAAGTATCTATCACCTTGAATACTCCTGATTCTTGCCAGACCACAAAGATCAGTATGAACTAAGTCCAATAATCTGGTAGAAGATAATTCCTTACTTTTGAATGTGACTCTGCTCAGCTTACCCAACTGACATTCTTTGCACAAGTTGCTAGTAGGTTTCACCAATTTTGGAAGATCTCTTATAGCTTGAGTATTGCTTATCTTGATGATATTATCAAAATTCAGATGACACATCCGCTTATGCCACAACCAACTTTGATCAATTTGAACAAACAAGCAACTTTTTCCAGTACCAACCAAGTGAAAGATATTACCTTTAGTTTGAGTACCAGATGCAATCTTTGTTTCAAAACTTTCAAAGATCTTGCATTTTCCATTCTTGAATTGGAGATCATAGCCTTTGTCTAACAACTATCCCAACACTGAGAAGATTGTGCTTCAATCCTTCAACATACAGTATATTACTAGTTTTGTTTCTTCCATCAAGAGAAATAGTTCCTCTACCTCTGATTCTACTAGTAGAATTGTCACCAAACTTTACCAATCCTCCTTCATACCTTTCCAAATCTACAAACTTATTTTTGTCACCTGTCATATGGTGAGAGCATCCACTGTCAATGACCCAATCATCCTTCTCTTCAATTTGGGTAGCCAGAGCTCTTTCCATAGTCTTATAATTGACAGATATAGAGGACATTGGATCTTCTTCCTTGATGGCAATGAACACCCATTCATTTCTAGATTTGTTTCCTATCTTTGATTCATCATCTGTTACTCCTTCATTGTCATCATCTTCATGTACATGGTAACAGTTCTTTTGGAACCTTGGCTTGTTAGGGTTTTGCCTTAGAAACCTTTTCGGACACGTTGAGGCAAAATGACCAATCTTATTGCAGTTAAAGCACTTAAAAGGTAATTTTCCTTCATACTTACCGGATCCTCTTGGTAGCCTCTTTGCAATAAGGGCTTCAAGTTGAGTAGTTTCTACTTCTTCTTCTTCTAGATCTTTCTTGCTTTTTCATACCATGACAGTTTCCTTGATGAGTTCTCTACCAGATCAAACCTTTGTTTACCTTTTAAAGAGGCACTAGATTTGAATGTAGATTTAGTCTTGGGGGGATCATCACCAAACTCTGTCATTTCAAATGCAGCCAGTTTCCTAGCTAATTGATCTCTTGTGACAGTTGTATGAGCTTTAAATTCTTCAATGGCAGCAGCCTTGATTTTGTAAGAAGCAGGTAGGGATCTGAGAATTTTACCAACAATCTCATTTTCATCCAAGACTCCACCAGCATTTCTAATTCCACAAACTAGCTCATTCACTCTTGGCATAAAAGTAGTAATATTTTCATCATCTCTTATCTTCAGATTTTCAAATTTCCCTTTGAGACTTTGTAACCTTGCACATTTAATGTATTGGTCTCCTTCATGCAAAAGTTCCATTTTTTTCCAAATCTCAAAAGAAGTTGGTAGGTTAATAACATTTGAGAGCTCTGAATCAGATAATACACTTAGAAGAGCCTCTATAGTCTGCAAATTGTTTTCAGTATCTATGATTTCATTTAGGGTTTTCAGACCACCTTATGGAGGTACATACTGTATTGTAACCATGGTCCAGTACGCCATTCCCATACACTGCAAGTGACATTTCATACGACCTTTCCAAAGAGAAAAATTGGTTCCATCAAACTTCAGACTATCCTTCTTGTAAGATGACATCCTGGATCTCCTCAAGCGGTTAAGCTCCTTTTAGAGGAACTTAGCTCTGATACCAATTGTTAGATTTAGGGCAGACAACTGAGAGGGGGGGTGAATCAGTTGTACAAAACTTTCCTCTTTTCAAACACTTAACTACACATTGTTATTTAGCAGCTTAATAGTAAATCAATCATGAAAGCACAATGCAACAGATCAAGAGCAAAAACACATCAACACATGAGACACTAAGATTTTGACATGGAAAACCTGGTTAAGGGAATAACCATAGGGTGATTAACCCAAGAATGTATTCTCTATTAGAAGAATAGAAAGAATAAATGGCACATGCTAATTAGGGCTCACTGCCTGAGCACACTGCTCGCAAGAGGCTCACTGCCTACAAGAGACACACTGTCTACAAAGAAATAAGTATCACATACATGAACTGGAGAATAGCATCTTCACCATGCTTGAATCAATTCTATTTAAGTCCAATACTTCTACTCTGTCTTTCACTCTCCTCCTTGCTACCACATACTCCTCTCCACTTATCCACTTTGCAATGACTTTGAAATCCCTTATTTATACAAGACATCAACTTAGGAATGATCATCTAAGTCGGCAAACATTAACAAGAACATCTGTAGGATGTGTAACTCATCTAGTCGGCTAGTCTCAGGAAGAACTCATTCACCTGGAGGTTATCCTTCAATTGCGAGCTCTAACTTCGATGTGGACCATCCACATGATCCGAACACGATCCAAAGACCTCTACAAGTTTACCTGAATCACCAAGAACATCCACACTTCATTTGCATACTGAAATCCTTCTCTCCTTCATCTAGAACCTCAAGAACATAGTCTGTCACCACTGTCACAAAGGAATAGATGCTTCTGGACCTCTAGAACACATACCAATCGATTTGATACTTCAAATGGACTACCTAAACACTCCCTCAAATCTACAGAATAGGACAATGCATTTTTGGATCTCACCAGACCTTTCTGTAACACTCTGTTACCTCTGAACACCTATCGAAACCGGTTTAACTTGATCAGCCATAACTTCTTCAGATCTTCATGCGGACCTCTAAAATCTTTACTCGACCACACTAAGACACATATCTACAAACCCTTTAATCCATATCCTCTAATCCTCTTCCTATCTTGGACTTTTGCCTTACTGTCATCACTATTCTTTAGTGTTCCTGATTGAGACTAATTTTCTCAATATCCTCAGCTCACAGCTCATCCAATCCTTATCATTAATACAACAGAAGTATGTTGACATTAATGACAGCACTGGTTAGGCCCATACTTGCAACATATCCAAGGCTGCATAATAAATTAGCAAGGCTACAGCTTGACCTATGGTGTAAGGACCTTACAAGCGACTAAAAGCCTTCTAGAATCTATTATTAAAAGAACTTATCAGCTCACCTTCACCTCAATGAATTTCTACAAAAGATCGGTAGAGATCTTCTAGAGTAGTAGCCATTCAAAATCGATCCAGAAATGTATTTTTTAGTTTCAGCCACAAGTTTATGGATGTTGCAGGAAGGTTAGCAAACCAATAATAAGCCTCATCCTATAATGAATAGGGGAACAACCTGTAGACTACATCTTCATGTGGTATTTGGTGCATGACTATGTTTCCCTCAAAAATTTTAATGTGCTCATCAACAGTCCTATCTATATCATTTAATCTAAACTTGGAGCAAAACTTGTCTGGGTTTGTAGGCATATCATGATAGTTGTTGAACTAAAATGGGGACTGGTTATTTACCAAGAAGAAAGCCATGGCTAGAGGATTGAGAGGGGCTGTAGCTATGTTCCTTGGGACTGATTGAGCTCTTGGTGCTCTTGGTATCCCTTGGTCTCTTCTTGTTCTCCTGAATTTTGTCAGAGACAGCAGCTCTTCTCCAGCTAAACAAGATCTGGTATGTCTTTGTTTAGTCCCTAGACTTGCTAATATTGAGGTGATTTAGCTTGGTTCATCCTACTTCTAGTGCCAATTATGTTGATGGGTGTTTTTGCACTCAACAATGTAGGTATGATTGCTGGTATCACACCTCCCTTGAAAAGCATCCTACCCTAGGTAAGACTACTCCAAGGTTTCTACAGCTAGGCCTTAGCTTGCTTCAAATCACTCAGTTGGAATGTACTAGATGTGCCAACAAGTGGTCTTACATATAGTTGACAGATTTAGGCAATTTGAATAGCAATTCATGCAAACCCTTTATGATTTTAGCTAATAAGACAATGAGAAATGTTGCTAAAATACCTAAGCTAACAGTTATTTTCAAAGAAAATGCAAAAGGAGATAGAGTTTGAGAGAAATCCTAGTGACATTCATAATATATGGACCACTACAGGTAGACAAATGTTTTGAGTTTAACCAATTTTCTATCTTACCAAACTAAAGCACTGATTCAAATGATGTTATCTTCAATGGAGATCTAGAGATTTTTCAGATTACATTCATTCATTAAATACCCAACAATGGCACAATTTAACTTATGAAATGTAATTGAACTAAGCACAAAATGATCAGCCCAGGCTAACTTTTTACAGTCACTTACAATCAGCAAGCAACTAAAACTATCGACTAAGAACATTCATCAAATACCTTTAACAAATCATAAACATTGTAAAAGCACAATTAACTAACTGATGGAGATCAAGAAGCGAACCATGAAACCAAATAAGTAACACAATAGACAAATTCTTAGGAAAACTATAGAAACTTGCTTTGTATTAGCTCCAAATGATAGAATCATCAACAATTCAACATCGAGAGTCTTACAAATAAGAGAGAGGGCAGCCCTTTATATAGGAAAGCCACCGTACTAAGTTTTTGAATGGACGGTGGAGATTAACTCGACACCGACAGTCTAGATTTAATATCTTTTTATGCATTCACAAAAACTCATTGCAATCCCGGATTACATTTTATCTCTTATGAAAAAGACCAAAAATGACTCTGAAATACATTAAACCTTTACAATTTGACTACCCATTTGAATATATATATAGAGAAAAGATCATTTACAAGGCATAATACAAACAAAATAGTGTCACATGACCTTCCAAATATAGCAATTTACATTAGTGATGGGATTACATTCAAAAATATTCAAAAATAGACTAATGTTCTTCATTCAAATCTATTTTGTCTTCTTCTTCTACCTTCTTGTTGCAGTCGCTGACCCAGGCTGATAATGTTGGATTGATATCTGCGAGGTCCAGGTTCTTGAGGTAATTGACTCGATATCTAAACATCTCTAGCTCTTGACTGTATTGAATATACATCTTTTCTATGTCCTTCTTCCCTTTATGAAATGTGTTAAAGTTAGTTCAGAGGTCACTGACTCTATCCAGTTTGCCTTCAACATCCAATTCAGTATCTTCAAAGACCATTTTGTGCAACTTATTTTTACATCCCTTCACATTGTAAGGTGCCAGATCATCACAAGCCATCACAAGATAGTCCTTCAGGGTGTCATTTATTTTATAAATAAGAGTCAATATATTTTCATCTGCCACTTTGTAGGCTTCCCTAATGCTGTCAAAAACTTCCTTTCTCAATTTTATTTGCTGCTACCAAGTTATGGCTTTGTGCATTCTATCTCCTGTCAAAATATTTTCAGACAACAGTGTCTAAGAAGGTAGGTCTCTGATTGCTTGTACTCAAGGGAATACCTAAAAATAGTCTTCATCAAAAGGATCACATTCCTCATCTAAGTATTTCTAATGTTCTCAAAGTTGGCATAAATTCTTATGAAATTCAACTGTAACATCAATTTCCTCACATCCCCTTCGGCACACTTTGATCATCCATTTCTGAGTTCTTGTGGATAGAGTCCAGACTTCATTGAGTTTGGACACTTCATCTCTTGACAACAAAGTAGGCACTATCCTAATCTCTCCTTTAGAGTCTATAGGCTTTATCAGAAATTGCAAAGAAGCTCTCAATTCTTCATTCTGTTGTTTTAGCTCCTTCTTTGAGAGTTCATCTTTGTCTACTTGTTCTAGGATTGAAGAGACATAATCCTTAAACTCATCAACCTTCTAAGTTCTTGTAGCTAGTCCCAAATTCACTGTTCTTAGAGTATAATCCATAGCTCTAACTTGTTCTCTGTTTGCATCAGCTTGCGGGACAACTAGTTCTACTATCCTGGATCTGGTTGCATCCTTATAAATTCTAGAATGTACTTTTGCTTTCTTTTTCTTCTTTGGCTTCTATGCTTCTGATAGAATAGCACTTAGGTCTAATCTCATGATTTCCACCTATGGCTCTAGATATGTAATTCTATTTTGCAGCTAGTTAGGTGCTGAGGAGGAAGGCCCTTTAGTTATATCAGGATTCTCATTGTCTGCAGTAGGTGGACCTTCAAGTAACCTTTCTTCTTGCTCTAGTTCCTTATCCATATCCTCATCTTCATCTGCCAGACTTCTCCAATTTAGTAGAGTTTCCTTTTGGGTAGCCTCCAAGACCTTTTCTGTTGAATCCTTCTTAGGAGGGCTATCAAAAACTTCTATTATCTCAGTATTTGTTGTTTCAACAAGAGACTCATCAAACAATTCTTTTTTTAGTTCTTCAAATGCATCTCCTTCTCACTCTTTCTCTTGGAGGTCCAATTCAATACACACTTTTTCAATGCCTGGTAGCAAGGATACAACCAAGGGAGTTAAATCTTAGTATGTGGCAGCTTGGGAGATAGGGGTAGCAGATGATAGGTGTGTTACAAGTGAAGACAAGATGATTTGTGTTAAATTGGCAAAGGTGGCAGGCCCTAAAGCTAGTGGAATGAAAGAAGTGGGCAAGACAAAAGAAATGACAATGGATGAAGTAATAGAAAAGGTAGGCATGGGAAGAGAAGGTGAAATAATAGAAGAAATAGGAGGCAATGTGAGGGAAGTGGAGAGTGAAATAGAAGAAATGGAAGGCAAAGACATGGTGGAGATAGAAGAAAATGAATAGACAACAATGGAAGAAAGGGGATTGCTTGGGGTGCTTGAGTTTATTACCAACGGGTAGGAGACAGTTGAAACAACAATTGTTGGTGAAGAAACAATAGAGGTATCTTCTTGAATAATAGTTATAGGAGCAGCATGGGGTGAAGGTGAAATTGCAAGGGAAGATGCAGTCGTTGAAATAGCAGCAGAAAGCATAACAACACTTACAACTGGGGCTGCAAGAGGTGGAGAAACTGGTAGGTTGGTTTTGTCAAGAGTTGCAGTAGTGGCAGCTTCCGTAGATTGGCTAGTACTTTTTGCTTTAGCTTTCTTTATTTTTGATCCTTTTCTAGGCCCACTTGGCATATCTCTCTTCTTTGATGTTCTTGTTTCGGTAGTAGGTGGCATGTCCTTCTGTGTTTTAGGAACAACATTTTTCACTATCTTTGCCTTAACCTTCTCTACCAAGGGTACATGTTCTTCACTATCTGATGTCTTGGCATGCCCTTGAGCTAGCTCTACTTCATCTATTATCTCTATGGGTGGATCCTCTTCTCCTATAGATTCCTTCTCAGACTCAAGCTCCATGTATGTAAGTTGTATTCCTTGCCTTTCCAAAGTAGTAATCTAACCTCTTACCCAAGCTTTACTTAGTCTGATTGGTTCCTTCATCACAACATCCATGGAACTTTCTTCACCATTAGCCCAATTGGGCAAGGATATTGGCTGATGGTACTATCATGCCCACATTTCCCATGCGGTCATGATACATAACACACATGTCATGTCCACATTTGTCATGTAGTCATGACATGAATTACCAAAAACTTTTCTACATGTCCCTAGGAACCCCCTCACACGCGTCAATGTGCACAGTGGCAATACGCATAAGGCGTAAAAATGTCAATCAAAAATTGAGAAAGTGTGTCTATCTATGCAATCTCCTATGCAATGATAGCCGACTAGGTGTTTATGCGACGTGGTGTGTGCCGCTTCTAGGGTTAGAACCGGTTTAATTCAAACCCTAAGCTTCCTAGGTGAAGGAGGTGATTTCAACCGAATTAGAATCAATCCCTAACTCTAATGCATAAATGAAATCAAATAAATTAATGAATCCAATGGGAAGGTGGTCACATGATAAAAATGAAGTGCTAAAAGTAAGAGTCGTAAAAATGCCAAAAAAAAATGAAACCCTAAAATCTAGGAAAAATTCAATAGCATAACATGTTTTCAATGATTGAAATAAATATTTTGAAAGAGAAACTCCAAGAAGAAATTAATGCAAAAATTAATTTAATTAATCAAAAGGAAAAAAAATTAAAGAAATTTCCAAGGCCAAATAAATTTGGCCACTCAACAAAATTTGAATAAAATAAACGACCAAAAAAAATACAAGTCAATGCGTCCATTAATAAATATAATCTCGACATTAACATTTATTAATTTACTCACGTTTAATATAATTAAGAAGGAGAATAAATTAGAATATCCTCTTAGGGATAAAATCGATTAAATTAAAACTTAAATTCAAAGAAGAGATTTCCCATCACATTAATTTTAAACATACTAGACAAATAAAATGAATGCCCCAAATTAAACAACAATAGAAGGGATAGACATCTCAATTAAATAAAACACCCCCAACACCACTAAAATGAGATCCACATGGGATTAACATTCAAACCCTCAAAGAAATATTAAATCAACTAAATTTAAAACACAAAGAGGAAGTCAACAATTCAAACAAAGCCAAAAAGGCAAAGGAGAGGGAAACTTAGTTTCTGGTGCATATGAGCAAATAAGGGGGAATAATTAATTTAAAAACTCTAAAAATCCCTCTCACCCTCCAACTAAGCCCTAGCCATTATTCTATTGTTTTCCTCCAAGAGATGCCCTAATCTTATTTTATTATTTCCTTAAGGCAACTGTATCTTGTTCTTTATTTTCTTCACATCTTTTCTTTTGTTCTCTTTTTATTTTTTTCTTTTCTCTCTTGCCCCCATTTTCTTTTGTTGTGGGTTTTGCTCATCCATGGCTGCCATGGAAATACATAGAGGTATAAGTTTTTTTGTTGAATATGCACTAGTTACAAATTTCTTTTTGTGAATATATACATATACATATACAATGTTAATAGTTTGCAAGTATCCAAAGGCCAAATGGCATATTCGCCACAGAGGAAGGTGGAAGTAGAGGCCCCACAGCATCGCCACCATGGGGTGTTCGCTATTTTTTTTGTAGTTTAAGGCAACGGTGGTGGGAAGGGGGTCGAAACCCCCACCCACACCCATGGGTGTGGGTGGGGGTTTTGACCCCCTCCCCACACCCTCTACGGGAGTCATGGTAAGCAGTGGTGGTGGAAAGAAAGGGGGACTATGGTGGGCACCAACGCCCACCATAGCCCTTGAATTTTTGTTTTGTTTGAAGCACAGTGAAAAAAATAACATCCTCCGCCTGCGTGGGGTATGGGGTTCACCCCCACCCCAAAGGATTAACAACATTTTTTCTTCATTAAATCTTCTACCAATTTCATTACTTTAAAAATAGACTATTAATATATATATATATATATATATATACACATATGTATATCTATATATACATATGTATGTATATATATATATACATATGTATGTATATATATATATATACAGTGATGTATATATAAATTGTTTATTTCCAATAGTACAGTGAAGGTAAAAAGCATTGAATTCCATATATATATATATATAATGTATCCAAAATATGTTCACACACACTCATAGAATGCATTAATAGAACTAGGTTGTATGATAACAATAACCAGATTTGAAAACTATTAAGCACCATTAACATTTCATTTTTCTTGCAATGAGAGGACCTGATTATATATATATATATATATATATATATATATATATATATATATATATATATATATATTGCAGTAATCAATAATTAAACTATCTATTCCTTATGTTTTGACAACATATGAAATGAAGCATAATACTATTCTTTGTTTATAACAAAAAATATACAATCCCATTTTTTGAAATTTCTGTGAGTATAAAATTTAGTTTACACAATAGGATTCTTTTATTTAAAAACCCTATTTCAAAGGAATACATCAACACTTTTATTTCTTTCTTTCTAAGTATAAAATGACAATAAATACAAAAGCACTTCTGTCAAACTTTCAACACACACATAGGTTCAACAGTAAGATGAATAAACATGTATTTTCTTTAGCATTTTTCCATAAACACATGAACACAACATAAAATAATAAACAATTTTTTTTTGATAAACAATAAAGAGTACTCACATTAATTTTTCTTACACATCAATACAATAAGGAGAGTAATAATTTTCACAAAAATTACAATAAGGCCTCTAAGGCCATGGCTCACAATAGCCAACATAAATAATGCAAACAAGGTAAGAAAATAGACTTTTCCAAGCTCCATTTCTCCAAACTAAAAACCTGCAATATACAACACCAAAAATGGGGAAACTAGCCACAAAGGAATGCCCTCCTCCCTACCATAGACCGGCTAGTGGGTCACCCTGAGCTAGGGAGGTAGGATTCACATGGTTTCATACACATACCACAACAAGAGAAATTTTCCAAACACACAAAAGAACACTCCCAAGGATTTGCACAATACTAAACTCAATAAATTGATTTTGGAGGGGGTAGGGAAGTGGACACCTCAACTCAAGAGGCCACCCCAAGAACTCCAAGCTCACCAAAAATCCCAAGGCCTCAAGCCAAATACATTTTCCATCAAAACTCAAAACTCACTATGGCACTCATGCCAAATCACATAATGTTTCCAAAACTCATATGACGCCCTCAAGGCAAAAAAAATAGTGCAACACAAAGGAGATGCCCTTAAGGAGGTTCACTCTCCCCTACCCCAAACTAGTTGAGCCTTTCCTCCAAAATGGAGGTGCTCTCACCACACCCATCCCACAAAAAAATAAAATGACAACCCACATAATATGCAACCACATACATAAAAGAAAGCATAAGGAAAAAGGGTAATGGCCGTAGCCATGGAGCTTACCTTCAAAAGCCCTAAAATGGAAGCACATTTGATGAAGAGCTCCAAGCTTCCCAAAAATGTCTCCCAACTCTGCAAAAATTTTCTAACTCCCCAAAAAGAACTCCAAGAATAGAAGTAAAAATGCCAAATGCAAGAACCCCACACTCCTCTTCAAGAGGAGATAATATAGGCCTTCCAATTTGGCCTTGAGGAATGAGAAGGTGACACTTGTCATATTCTCCTTCCTCATCCCATGCCACTTGCAAGGGAGAAGGAGTGTGATGGTGACAAGTGTCACCCTCCAATTCCATCCTATCCCTCACCTTATGCACTTATGCTCTCACACATGTGTGAGAGACCAAGTGATCAGGTGGCAATTCCCTTTAAGCCTCCATGAGGATAAGGGCTGCCATATGGCATTCTCTTACTCTCCAAGAGAGCCATCTCCCTCCAAGATTCTCTCACACATGTGTGAGAGTCTTGGAGGGAGATCCCACACACTTGGGAGTCTTGAAAACCACCCAAGTCTTCTTGGTGAAGGGATCCCCAAACTTTGGGAAGTGAGATGGGTCTTTCCCAAAGCATGACTCATCTCGCACCCTTAGCCAAATCAAAATTCGTCACTTTGACTAAACCCTAGTTTAGAGTGACCCAAAGTGAGTTACCCTAAGCTATAGTTAGTCAAAATTAACCCTAGACCCAAGGGTAACTGCCTAGGGTAAGTTTTGGGACACTAAGGTACACCTAGGGAGGCATAAATTCACTTTAAATGGCCCATAAATGAAAATAATACCAAGTGGTGTAAACAATTATTAATATGCAACACATGATATAAATCAACTAAGAAAGGGGTCACTAGGCCAAAATAAATAATTTAAACATGTACGCAAGCAACATCCAATCACACATGATCCTCATCCCTCTTGGGAATGGATTGGTTTCATAGGGAATAACATATGTGTGAACACTACCTCTGATTTCCTGTGGTCTAGGAATATAACCTACACAACTAGATCAAGTGTCAATCACATCATTGATAATCATAGCCAAAGCAACTAAAACTAAATACATGTCTTTGCACACAACATTAATCATTCACAACATAATTCATGATTAAACTACATTTTCTATCTAATGTCACATATTCATCATCAATTAATGAATCCACATAATGAACTAGAAATCACATCAATAATCATCATCTAATATATCTCACATGTCTAATCTCATCATAGCATCAAAATATGATCAAATTGAATCACCACATGTCTAATCAATGTCAAACCAAAAATCAGGAGGTATAATCTAATCTGCAAAATGGAACAATAGTCTCTAAAAGTATGATAATGTCACCAACTGTAATGTAAAATGATCAAAATAGGGAAGTGAAAATAATTGGCCTCACATCCTCCCCCCTAAGACTAAACCTCCTCCTGGAAGTCATCGAAAAGGTGAGGATAGAGTGCCCTCAAACTAGCTGCATCCTCCCAAGTAGCTATGACCTTGTCAAAGGCCTAGCGTTCAATGAGCCTATATGCAAATTAGCTCCAAAGCCAACTACCTATCCACCTCTACCTATAGAGCACTCTAGTCCAATACATGAGATAAATTAGATATATGTTGCCTCAATACAGAAATATGGTAGGTAATAGGTCCTATCCACTCCAAGATTTCAAAAGGTCCTACAAACCGTGCTACAAGCTTAGAGCCCTTTCCATAATGGATTGGACTCTTATGTGGCCACACTCTAAAGAATACTTTGTCCCCAACTGAGAAGTTTTGATCAAGTCTCTTAGCATCGGCATACTTTTTCTGTCTATCATGTGCCTCCAGAAGTCTTTGCCTAATCAGTGTGACCTATTGCTCCATATCCTGAACAAACTCTAGACCAATGGCAACCCTATCCTCTATCTGATCCCAACTCAATGGTGTCCTACATGGTCTACCATATAAAGGTTGAAAAGGAGGCATACCCAACGATCTGTGATGTCCATTATTATAGGCAAACTCAGCCAGATATAGATACTCCTCCCATCTAGACTAATGGTCCATAACATACATACGAAGCATGTCCTCCAACACCTGATTCACCCACTATGTCTGTCCATCTATCTTGGGGTGATAAGCGAAGCTAAAGTTGAGCTGTGTGCCCAATGCTTGTTGCAAAGCTCTCTAAAAGGCTGAAGTGAACACTGAATCCTTGTTAGAAATGATGTGGCGAGGTAGCCCATGTAATCTCACAATGTCATCCAAGAATACTCTTGCCACTACTGGTGCATTGTATGTCATGCGTAGAGGTGAGAAATGCACCACCTTGGTCAACTTCTCAAATGTCACCATGATGGCATCATGGCGATGTGAAGACATAGGAAGACCAATAATGAAATCTATGGAAATGGTGTCCCATTTCCACTTAGGTATCTTGTGAGGGTATAAAAGACCTGCTGGATGCTAATGCTTGGCCTTGACCCTCTAGCACTCAAGGAGTCAAGCAACAAACTCTAAAATATCTTGTCTCATACCCACCCAATGGTATAGCTATCGTAGGTCGGCCTGCATCTTCTTCACCCCCAAATGTGTCGCATATGGCACTCTGTGAGCCTTTGATAACACTACAGTACGTAGGTCACCTGTGCAGGCTACATAGATGCACTATTGATGACGAAGTAACCCATCTACCTCCAGTTAGTATCTTGCAAACTTGCCCGCAAGGGCACTCTATGAATAGATCTCTTGCTGCACCTCAAGAAACCACTCATCCTCATGCAGATTCTGAACAATGCATCCTCTCAAGTCCATACTCAGAGTCAAGGTCAAGATCTTGTGGCGCCTCTGACTTAATGCATCAGCAACCACGTTCTCCTTCCCTTTGATGTAGTGGACATCAAAGTCATACTCACAAAGAAACTCCATCCAACACTACTAATAGGCATTTAGATTCAGCTGTCTGAGTATGTACTGAAGGTTGTGATGATCTGAATGAAGCTCAAAGTGATGAATCAATAAGAAATGTCTCCAATGAACTAGAGCATGAACCACTACTACAAGCTCCAAATTGTGAGTGGGGTAGTTCAGCTCATGGGTCTTGAGCTTTTGTGACTCATATATGATCGTTCTACCACCCTGCATAAGTATGGCTCCCAAAGCCTCAAGTGTTGCATCCGTTGAAACCATAAAATCTACTATTGGATCAAGAACTGCTAAAATGGGAGCATTGATAAGATGCTCCTTGAGGACCCTAAAGGCCCTCTCACACAACTTAGTCCATAGAAAACTTCTCCCTTTCTACTGAAGGGAAGTGATGGGGTGCGCTATCTGAGAAAAAACCTCAACAAATCTACAGTAATAACTAGCTAACCCCATAAAACACCTAACCTCTATCACACTGGTGGGTACTAGCCAATCTCTGATATCCCTGATCTTCGATGGATCTATGGAGATTCCATAGCCAGATAGGATGTACCCCAAATACTGTACCTCTGTCTTGAAAAATGCACACTTCACCAAGTTCTCATAAACATTCTACTCCCTTAAACACTATAGAACCTGACGTAGGTGCTCCTCATGCTCCTCCTTGGTCCATGAATAGATCAATATGTTATTGAGGAAAATAATCATGAACTGATCCAAGTAGGTACGGAACACCCCATTCATGAGACTCATGAACATTGCAGGGCATTCATCAAACCAAAGGGGACAACAGTGAACTCATAGTGGCCATATTGAGTCCAGAAGGCAGTCTTATGGATGTCCGCCTTTGTGATACGCAACTGATGGTAACTGGACTTCAGGTCAATCTTAGAGAACACCATGGCTCCCTACATCTGATCGAAAAGATCATCATTCTTTGGTAGAGGATAACAGTTCTTCACCGTCACCTTATTCAACTACCTATAATCCATGCATAATCAAAGAGACCCATCCTTCTTCATCACGAAGATGACAGGAGCGCCCCAAGGTGAAATGCTTGGTCACATGTGCCCCTTCTTGAGCAAGTCCTCAAGCTATAACTTGATCTCTGTGAGCTCATGTGTGGTCATCTTGTAGGATGCACAAGATACTGGCTTAGCACCTGGCACTAAGTCAATATGAAAGTCTACCTCACGACGGGGTGGCATCCTCGGTAACTTTGTTGGAAACACATCGACAAACTCTCTCAAGATGAGATGGTCATCCAAAGATGCCTCAGGGTCATCATCTAATCTGTCACTCACTGTAATAGTGAACATCTGGTAGGCCTTCCGCATGTAGCACTTAAGCTGTGAAGTAAATATCATACAAACTGCTGTCAGCTTCTGAATGCCCACCATCTCAATTGATGTACCATGATCATCTATGCAGCTCATCACCTTTTGGTGACAATCTAGCTTGGCTTGGTGAGCCACAAGCCAGTCCATACCCAAAACCACATTGTAGGATCCTAAGGTCATAAGGTCATAACTCTAAGGTCGAATACTATGGCAAAGGGTCCCAAAGATATCTCACAGTCATGGACTAAGGCATCTACTATCATCTTAGCTTATGAGGCTAACTCAACCACCCACCTATCACCCTACCTAGAGGCCACCAGCCTACAATGTTCCACTAACGATGGAGATATGAAAGAAACATAGCACTAGAGTCAAAAAGAATAGAAATGGGGACACCCCCTATCATACTTGATGTCTCAATCACTGATGCCTGAAAATTAGCCTGGTGGTTATCAACTATTGTAAACATATGGTGGGACCTACCCACATCTCCAACTATCTGCTCTGATCCTCCTGAATGAGGATGCCCCCTACTATAAAGCCCTGTGGACACTCTCTGGCTAGATGTCCCACTCCACCACACACATAACATGGGCCCCTACCCTATACCTGTCCAGTCTAAGTCCTACTCGACTGCTATTGTCTAGATCTATCTGTGGACCCCCATGAACCCTTATATGACTGTTGTGACTTTGCGGTTCCTACAAGTGGTCTCTACTGCCTTTGATCTCTGCACGGGCCCTACTATTGCTAACCTCGATTATGCCCCCCATGTACCCTCTATTTTGGCCTAGATCTCTACTCCTATTGTTGTGGGGGCCTAGGAGGTAAGGATGTAGAACTAAATCCTCCTCTTTGAGGTAGAGGTGGAGGTTTGTGGTAAATCTGCTGATGCTATTGCTACCCACGATCCTAAAACTAAGGGTGTGAACTCTACCCTCGACCCTATATCTCCTCAGCTATGTATGCCTTCTCGGTAGCATCACTCAATGTCTAGGGGTCTGCCATGCATACAAGCCCTACTATGCTATGGTTCAATCCTCTGATAAACTTATGAACCAGGAGTTTCTCATCATGGAGATACTCCACATATCAAGATAACTTGGTGAATCTACCCTCATACTGAGCAACAGTAATCCCTCTCTGCTGAAGATCATAAAAATCATTTATACGATGCTACCTATAGTGATCTGATAAATATTGTGCATTGAAGTGCTCAATGAAAGTCTCCCATGTGAGTGTGTCCAATGATAGATGGCGCTTTCACTCCTTAGTGCACCACCAAGTAGCTACTACATCTCACAACAAGTGGACTGCCACATGTCCCTTCATGTTGCCCTCGTAAGGATGCAACATGAAGCATCTATCTAAGCTGATGAGCCAGGCCTCTTCCTTAGCTCCCTCTATGGTCCTAACAAATGTAGGTGGATTCAGCCTCAACAAATCCCTGATGGGATCTCCTTGGTCTCTGTGCCCTTTGTTAGGCTCATCCGCATAATAATCATAAGGCTTGTGAACAATCTGCTCCACTCGTACTACCTCCTCACACCTAGCATGACATGGAGGGCTCTTGCTATGGGCCCTGTCAGACGATCCAACCTCCTCTGTCCTCATATCTGGTACCTCAACATATGGCTCCACACGTGGTGCCTCTCATAGCTCAATGCGGGGCTCCACACATGGTGCCTCTCACAACTCAATGCAGGGCTCCACACGTGGTTCAACACGTGACTTTGCTCGTGGCGCCATGCATGGTTCCTCTTGGGGATCAACACGGGGCTCAACACGTGGCTCTATACATGGCTCAACTACGGCCGGTGGTAGTCTATCTAACACTACCTGTAGAGCCTGTAATAATTGTCGCCCAATATCTGGTATAGGTAGGACCAGTGGTGCCTGCGGTACCTGTGGAGCTGGCAATGCCTGTCCCTCAGCTGAAGAATCACTATGAACCTCTATGGACTCTATGCAGCATGAATGCACTCACCGAACTCGTCAGGGAGGCATCCTACAAAAATGAGGTAACCACAAATAAATCAAAGTTGTAGAATAATAATGTGCCTTAAACAAGCCCATTGTTTAAACTTGGCTCTGATACCAAATGTCATGCCCACATTTCCCATGTGGTCATGACACACAATACATGTGTCATGTTTACATTTGTCAAGTTGTCATGAGATGAATTACCAAAAAATTTTTTTGCATGTCCCTAAGAACCCCCTCGTACGCATCAGCGTGCATGGTGGCAATACACATAAGCCGTAAACATGTCAATCAAAAATTAGGAAAATGCATCTACTTACGCAATCCCCTACATGATGATAGCTGACTAGGGGGTTATGTGATGTGGTGTGTGCCACTTCTAGCGTTAGAATCGATTTAATTCAAACCCTAAGCTTCCTAGGCGAAGGAGGTGATTTTGACCGAATCGAAATCAATCCCTAACTCTAATGCATAATGAAATTGAATAAATTAACAAAGCCAATGGGATGGTGGTCACGTGATAAAAATGGAGTGATAAAAATAAGAATCATAAAAATGCCAAAAAAAAACCCTAAAATCTGGGAAAAATTTGACAGCATTAAACATTTTCAATAATTGAAATAAATATTTTAAAAGAGAAACTCTAAGAAGAAATTAATGCAAAGATTAATTTAGTTAATCAAAAGGAAAAGAATTAAATAAATTTCCAAGGCCAAATAAATTTGGCCACTCAACAAAATTTGAATAAAATAAACGACCAAAAAAAAATACAACTCAATACTTGCGTCCATTAATAAATATAATCTTGACATTTACATTTATTAATTTACTCAAGTTTAAAATAATTAAGAAGGAGAATAAATTGAAATATCCCCTTAGGGATAAAATCAATTAAATTAAAAATTAAATTCAAAGAAGAGATTTCCCATCACCTTAATTTTAAACATACTAGACAAATAAACAATAGAAGGGATAGAAATCTCAATTAAATAAAACACCCCCAACACCACTAAAATGACATCCACATGGGATTAAAATTCAAACCCTCAAAGAAATATTAAATCAACTAAATTTAAAACACAAAGAGGAAGTCAACAATTCAAACAAAGCTAAAAAAGCAAAGGAGAGGGAAACTTAGTTTCCCGTGCATATGAGTAAATAAGAGGGGATAATTAATTTAAAAACTCTAAAAATCCCTCTCACCCTCCAACTAAGCCCTAGCCATTATTCTATTGTTTTCCTCCAAGAGATGCCCTAATCTTATTTTATTATTTCCTTAAGGCAACCCTATCTTGTTCTTTGTTTTCTTCACATCTTTTCTTTTGATCTTTTTTTTTTTTTTTTTCTTTTCTCTCTTGCCTCCATTTTTTTTTTCTTGCAGATTTTGCTCATCCATGGCTGCCATGGAAATACATAGAGGTATAAGTTTTTTTGTTGAATATGCACTGATTACAATTTTTTTTTTTGTGAAAAAAATAAAATATCCCTGTTTCTCATTTAAACATCATGAATATACATACATAACATCATTTATAACATGTTATAATGAGAAACAGGGATATTTTATTTATTTAAACATCAAAATAGTTTGGCACTTTAATGAGGACAAACTCACAGTAGAGTTTCCTCAAAAAGTATTGTGGGACCTCATTATTATTGCATGGAGGATGGTCAAAAACCATCCACCACCTCTATCCAAAATTGTCCCTTATCGCTTGGTTGTTGCACCAATGGATAGGGAACCTCTTGCATGTAATGGGTGGAGGTTGATTTGTTTGTGGGTTTGTGAAAATGGAACACAAGTCTAATTTTGTAATTGTAACTTTTTCACATCTTGATATGATAGCTTGTCTACATAATAGTCTCTAAACTCTCTCCTCTTATCCGACCAACTAGATATTTGCTTGCTAATTGAATCTACATTTGATAACATAGATTCAAGAGATTTAGCAAGCATGGACCTATGCAAGGTTGAAGTTGAAGGATCTTTCAACCTTACAATTATGTTTTCAATTTCTTTTCTATTGTTTTCAATTTGCCCCATTAGATTTTCTTTTTGTTAAGGTATTTCTTAAAAACAATAAAAAAGAAATTGAAGACATAATTGAAAGGTTGAAAGATCCTTCAATTTCAACCTTGCATAGGTCCACTCTTGCTGAATCTTTTGAATCTATGTTATCAAATGTAGATTCAATTAGCAAGAAAATATCTAGTTGGTCGGATAAGAAGAGAGAGTTTAGAGACTATTATGCAGACAAGCTATCATATCAAGATGTGAAAAAGTTACAAATTACAAAATTTGACTTGTGTTCCATTTTTACAAACCCACAAACAAATCAACCTCCACCCATTACATGCAAGAGGTTCCCTATCCATTGGTGCAACAACCAAATGATAAGGGAGAATTTTGGACAAAGGTGGTAGATAGTTTTTGACCATCCTCTATGCAATAATAATGCGGTCCTACAATACTTTTTGAGGAAACTCTACTATGAGTTTGTCTTCATTAAAGTGCCAAACTATTTTGATATGTGGGACTTCCAGGGTAGAGGTGGGGGGTCAGCACAAGATAGACTAGGGGTACGTGTTGACCCACAGTGGGCAGTGAGATGAGTAATTAGCAGACTAGCCCATGAGCATGTTTTTATCCCTTCCATTGTGAAGGAGAGTGCTGAGGTTAATACACATTAGTCCATTAGTGCCTTGACCCAGAGCATCATAGAGCATGTCAATCCTACAACATAGTGTGGGTTGGGAGATAGTACGAGGAGTAGGGTCCCACCCCATGCTTGTTAAACTTGTAGGTCAGCCTGTGGTTATGACCCCATGGATAGTCAGGACGCAAGTGTACATGCTACATTTGCAGCTGAGCAGATGGTGATGACAGATACCCTCTTGAGTGAGACTTTCGGCCTTGATACTCAGGTAAATATTAGCAAGTTTATTGAATTTAATTTATTAAATTTTATTTTTGAAATGCAAGATTAACTAATTTAGTTTGATGATTTTAATAAAATTTCAGGATCATAGCGTTGATGCAATTTTTAGTGGTTCTCCACCTACATATTACACTACATCATCTACTATCGGGGTATGTAACTAGTAAACAATTATAAATATTACATGTGAATAGCATCGTTATATGAATGGTATTCTAATATCTGATTTTTAATGTTGATTAGGTTAATATTGGAGATTTCACGGCAACACCTACCAATAGTGGTGGACTTCAAAGCTTCACGAAGGTAATAAAATAAATAGTTTAATGAATGAATTGTACTTACTAGATTTTTGTATGTGACTTGTGTGCTTTATTGTGTGTACTTCCATGTTTAGATGAACATGCGTGTATGTTAGGAGCCATGATTTGCATCACTATTATAGTTTTTGTTATTGAATAATGTTTTATTTCCAGATGATGGAGGCTATGGAGACACCTCCCAATGTTCATAGGGCAATGGAGCATGGTGTGACCTCTGTGATTCATAGCTCTATGGCATTGATAGGGGTATGAGGAAGATTAGTTAATTTTAATTTATATTCATTGTTATAGTTGTTTATTTTTGAAAAACGAAAAGATTATTGATTTGAAGTTTAATTTCTATCTGGATGGTTTCAATAGGACATGATATCACCACCACCTATTCCTGCTACTAGGGCAAGTGAGGAGATAGATTATATGGTAGCGGTAAGTGATCATTTTGTTAAATGTTCCATTTTTTATAACATGTAATTTCTATATATTAATGTCTATACTTTTTATTGTAACAGCTAAAGGTGCATGAAGAACTAAATAGGAGGAGCAGCCCTTAGGTTCATAGTAGACCACCCACATATCTATCTCCATCCCCTCAAAGATCAAAGGTTGCCTATGATCTATTCTCTTCACCAGCCAGAGGGGAATGACTTTTTATTGTGTTCCTTTGTTGTATGCCTATATGGCATTTGTGGACATATATTTTGTATTGCATATATTTGACATTGTATGCCTATATGGCGTTCTTGTAAGCCTATATGGCTATTTTGTATATATGTTATACTTATATCGACAAATATTGGTGTATGCCTATATGGATATTTGGTTAATACAAATCTTTTTTATTGATGGCATCCATACTTGCATTATAAATCCACGTTTGAATGGATATTTGTAGATGACTACTTCAAATATTTAAAGTCCAATTGTATGAGTTGGTCAATTGAAAATATTTCTTAATTTCTTATTATTATACCATATTGGGATGCAAAGAATATGTTTGTTGTTTTGAATAAGATAGTCAGAATCATATGCTTATGAGCACCTGATGACCATTGTGGTTATTAAATGTAATTCATCTTGCATTTAAGGCAAGGTTATGAGATTACATTGAGTCTTACCTAATTTTAGTATGTAACATAACATTGGGGCTATAGGCTTCCATAAGTCATCAACAATCAAGGTTCAAGGTTGTCATTGAAGTCAAAGGGTCAAGGTTGTTTGTCATTGATGTCAAGGTTAATACCATGATGTTGATAAGGTGATACAGTGATTCAAGGTAGATGATGGTCATGAGGTGCATGATGTTGTGAATATGGTTTTCATGATAAGGTCTCTCAATTCATGTTGATGTTGCACAAGACAAACATGGTTCATACGATGCAAGGTTCATGTTCATGGTGGATGTGGTTTTGTTCATGCAAGGTTTTGTTGTGAATATGGTTTTCATGATAAGGTCTATCTTGAAAGGTTGATATGATGCAAGGTTCATATTCATGGTGGATGTGGTTTTGTTCTTGCAATAAGAAGTTAGAGAAGACACAAACTTTCATAATCATAATCTTATTGATAGTTAGGGTTTGCATATTGGGCATTAAATCCTAAAAATAATTTACTTTTCTTAAGAATTTAAAACCCTCAATTGCTTGTCATGTGTAAAGTGTACTTTTGTTCTAATTTAATATTGACTTATAATCAAAAGTTACTATCACTTAAACCAACCTACTAAAGGGTCTTTAAGTCATTAGTTCCTTGGCCCTTCAACCTAACTCAACTGACGTCTCTGGTAAACTCTCATAATCTTGAGTGCCATATCATAATCAAAGGTCATATTTAATTGATATGAGGGTAGGAAAAAGGATTGGATCAAACACATCAAACTGAGCATCATACCTCTAGGTGCATTTTTGCCTCTCTAAACTATCCATTTTGGTGCCTTGATGTAAAGTGAAGTCTAAACTTAGTGAAGATTGCACCTAGAAATATATCACCTTGGATATGCGGCTAGAGTCATCCTAGATCATCCATTTGCACCTAAGGGTCAATATAACATAATATAACTTAGGAAGACTTTGAAAATCATCAAAAGAAGCCTACGCACCTTTTCTTGTCTCCACCATCCATTTTGGGTGCCTAGAGGAAAATAAACTTCAAATCACTTCCAACTGTAGCACCTAGTGTTAGAACCTTCAAAATGACTAAATCTTACCAAAGGAAGTCTATGCGCCTATTGTCACTTGGATCATCATGAATGAGCGCCTAAGTGGAAAGAGAATAAGCATCTTGTATGGAGGTGCACTTTTGTGTCTAAATTACCTCATTTTGACACCTTGAAGGAAGATGTTCTAAATCCTAAGATGTAGCACCTAAGTGTAAAATGGTCTCCTATAGGTTTGAACAAGTGATTGAAGCCATCAAATTGCCAAGAAATCAGATAAGTATACTAAGGCACCTTTTCTTGTCTAAACTATCCATTTTGGTGCCTAGGAGGAAGGAGATTCAACATCATGAATCAAGGTTCCCTTTGCCATCAAAACAACCTCACATTGGTGCCTTGGAGGAAATCAACTTAAAACTACAAGTCTTGGAGTTTTTTCATGTTTTGATGATGTCTTTTGAGAACAATTATAATGATTGAAGGATGAGGTGGGTAAAAAGTCTTCATCTAGCTTAGGCACCCATTCAACTTTGAACAACCTTACATTTGCGCCTAAGATGAAGGGGACTTTCTTAAATATTTATGCATTGATTAACAAACATGAAAACCTTAGGTGTAATTTTCAACTCATTTTACCTTTGATGAGTGCTTAACTTGGAGAGAACACCTATTAGCATCAAGGTGCTATTTCATGCTCAGAACATCACATATCAGCGCCTAAACATGAGGAAGCTTAAACTATGAAATCTGATGTTATTTGATTCAAAAATGAAGAAAATAAGCCAAAGAATCTAGGCACATATTGTCACTTGAGCAACCTTCAACTAGCACCTAGACTTGTGAAGGAGGCAAGAATCAGGGATAAAAGACCTCACCTTGTTCGAAAGTGTTGGAAGGCTAAGGAATGGGTTAAATTCATCGAGGTGCACTTTGACTCCCTGCACACCTAAATGAGTACCCAGGAAGAAATTAATATGCCGATACAATGTAGCTCAGACTGTTTCGACATGTTTGGGTGCAAAAAAGGACTATGCCTAGCCTAAATGTGCCCATCCAGACATGTTGGAACTATCAGTTTGGCCACACAAGGAGAAGAACGAAAGTTACCCCCCTTTGCAGCTTTACACTGCCTCCTTCTGATGATTTTTGGGGCAGCAAAAAACCTTTCACCATGGGAAAACACCTTAGAGATATAAAAACTGAGAGAGGTTATAGTAGAGGCACTCTACATGATCATATTGCCTTAGATGGAATGTTTCTAAGTAACATAGTTTTTGAGTAACATCTCGTCAAATTTTGCTGCCTTTTTGCACTTTGGACTCTTCAGGGATATCGTTGGTACAATGTAGCTTAGACTATTTCAACATGTTTGGGTGAAAAATAAGACCATACCTAGCGTAAATGTACCCATTTGGATGCATTGGAATAGTTAGTTTGGTCGTATCAGGAGCAGGATGAAAGTTACCCCCTTTGTAACTTTACAATGCCTCCTTCTGACAATTTTTGGGGCAGCATAAAACCTTTCACCATGAGAAAATGCCTTAGATATAAAAAACTGAGAGAGGTTATTGTAGAGGCTCTCTACATGATCATGTTTCCTTAGACATAATGTTTCTAAGTGACACAATTTTTGAGTAACATCTCGTCAAAGATTGCTACCTTTTTGCACTTTGGACTCTTAAGGGATATCATCGGTACAATGTAGTTCAGAATGTTTTGACATGTTTGGGTGAAAAAAGGACCATGCCTAGTGTGAAAGTACCCATCCAGATACATTGGAATAGTCATTTTGGTTGCATCAAGAGCAAGATGAAAGTTACAGCCCTTTGCAACTTTACACTACCTCCTTCTGATGATTTTTGGGGAAGAAGAAAACCTTTCACCATGGGCAAACGCCTTAGAGATATAAAAAAATGAGAGAAGTTATTTTAGAGGAACTCTACATGATCACGTTTCCTTAGACGAAATGTTTCTAAGTGACATGGTTTTCAAGTAACATCTCGTCAAAGATTGCTGCCTTTTTGCACTTTGGATTCTTCAGGTATATCATCGGTACAATGTAGCTTGGACTATTTCAACATGTTTAGGTGAAAAATAGAACCATAACTAGCATAAATGTACGCATCTAGATGCATTGGATTAGTCAGTTTGGTCAGATCAAGAGAAGAATGAAAGTTACATCCCTTTGCAACTTTACATTGCCTCCTTCTGATGATTTTTGGGGCAACAGAAAACCTTTCACCATGGGAAAATACTTCAGAGATATAAAAAACCAAGAGAGGTTATTGTAGAGGCACTCTACATGATCGCGTTGCCTTAGACAGAATGTTTCTAAGTGACACAATTTTTGAGTAACATCTCGTCAAAGATTGATTCCTTTTTGCACTTTAGACTCTTCAGGGATATCGTCGGTACAATGTAGCTCAGACTATTTCGACATGTTTGGGTGAAAAATAGGACCATGCCTAGCCTAAACATACCCATTTGGATACATTGGAACTATCAATTTGGTCTCATCAAGAGCAAAACACCAACGGGCTCAATATTATTCCTAAACCCTCAATGGGCTCGATACTATACCTTAAACCCTAATCCCTTATCCCTAAACCCTCCAACCCTATCCCTAATCCTCATAACCTTGACACTCTACTTTAACCCTAATCCCTTGACCCTCAACCCTATCCCTAAACCCTCAACCCTCAACCCTCAATGTCAAACCCTAATCCCTGAACCCTTAACTCTAATCCTTCGACCCTCAACCCTATTCGTAAACCCTTGACCCTTGAACCTCAACCCTCAATGTCAAATCCTAATCCCTCAAACCTTAACTCTAATCCCTCAAACCTAAACCCTATCCCTAAACCCTAAACACTATCCCTATTCCTAAACCCTCAATGAGCTCGATACTATACCTTAGACCCTAATCCCTTATCCCTAAACCCTTCAACCCTATCCCTAATCCTTATACCCTTGACACTTTACTTTAACCCTAATCCCTCAACCCTCAACCCTATCCCTAAACCCTGGACTCTTGAACCTCAACCCTTAACCCTCAACATCAAAACCTAATCCCTCAACCCTTTACTCTAATCCCTTGATCCTCAACCCTATCCCTAAACCTTTGACCATCAAACCTCAACCCTCAACCCTCAACCCTTAATGTCAAATTCTAATCCCTCAATCCTTAACTCTAATCCCTCAACCCTAAACTCTATGCCTAAACCCTAAACATTATCCCTATTTCTAAATCTTCAATGGGCTCGATACTATATGTTAAACCCTAATCCCTTATCCCTAAACCCTCTAACCCTATCCCTAATCCTTATACCCTTGACACTCTACTTTAACCCTAATCCCTTGACCCTCAACTCTATCCCTAAAACCTTGACCCTCAAACCTCAACCCTCAACCCTCAATCCTCAATGTCAAACCCTAATCCCTTAACCCTTAACTCGAATCCCTTGACCCTCAACCCTCAATCCTCAATCCTCAACCCTCAATGTCAAATCCTAATCCCTCAATTCTTAACTCTAATCCCTCAACCCTAAACCCTAAACACTATCCATATTCCTAAACCCTCAATGGGCTTGATACTATACCTTAAACCTTAATCCCTTATCCCTAAACCCTCCAACCCTATCCCTAATCCTTATACCCTTAACACTCTACTTTAACCCTAATCCTTCAACCCTCAACCCTATCCCTAAACCCTCGACCCTCGAACCTTAACCCTCCAATCTCAACCCTCAACCCTCAACATCAAACCCTAATCTCTCAACCCTTAACTCTAATCCCTTGACCCTCAACCCTATCTATAAACCCTAAACCCTCAACCCTCAACCCTCAATGTCAAATCCTAATCCCTCAACCCTTCACTCTAATCCCTCAACCCTAAACCCTATCCCTAAACCCTGAACACTATACCTTAAACCCTCATCCCTCAACCCTCAACCCTAAACCTTATCCCTAAACCCTAATTCCTCAACCCTCAACCCTAATCCCTCATCCCTCAAATCTAATCCCTCATCCCTAAACCCTAAATGCTATCTCTATTCCTAAACCCTCAACATGCTCGATACTATACCTTAAACCCTAATCCCTTATCCCTAAACCCTCCAACCCTATCCCTAATCCTTATACCCTCAACACTCGACACTATATCTTAAACTCTAATCCCTTAACCCTCATCCCTCAAACCTCAACCCTAAATCCTTAAACCTTCAACCCTAAACCCTATCCCTAATCCTTCTACCCTCGACACTCTTCTTTAACCCTAATCCCTTGACCATCAACCCTATCCCTAAACCCTAAACCCTAAACCCTCAACCCTCAACCCTCAACATTAAACCCTAATTCATCAACCCTAACCCCTAATCCCTCAAACCTAAACCCTATCCCTAAACCATCAAGCCTAAACACTATACCTTAAACCCTAATCCCTATCCCTCAACCCTTAACCCTTAAAACTTAAACCCTATCCCTACACCCTCAACACTTGACACTATATCTTAAGCCTCAAACCCTCATCCCTAAAGCCTCAACCCTCAATCCTTAAACCTTCGACCCTAAACACTATCCCTAATCCCTCTACCCTTGACACTCTAACCCTAACCTCAACATTAAATGCTAATCCATCAACCCTAAACCCTAATCATCAACCCTAAACCCTATCCCTAAACCCTCAACCCTCAACACTATACCTTAAACCCTAATCCATAAAACCTAAAACCTAATCCCTTAACCCTCAACCCTAAACACTATCAATAAACCCTCAACCCTCGACACTATACCTTAAACCCTAATCCCTCAACCCTCAACCCTCAACCCTAATCCCTCAACACTCAACTCTAATCCCACGTCCCTAAATCCTAAACGTTATCCTTATTCCTAAACCCTTAACCATCGACACTATACCTTAAACCCTAATCCCTTATCCCTAAACCCTAAACCTTATCCCTCAACCCTTAACCCTTAAAACTTAAACCCTAAAACCTATCCATATACCCTCAATGCTCAACACTATATTTTAAACCCCAATCCCTTAACCCTCAGCCCTAAAGCCTCAACCCTCAATCATTAAACCTTCAACTCTAAACCCTATCCCTAATCCCTCTATCCTCAACACTCTACTTTAACCCTAATCCATTAACCATCAACCCTAGCCTTAAACCCTCAACCCTCAACTCTCAACATTAAACCCTAATCCGTCAACCCTAAACCCTAATCTATCAACCCTAAACCTAAATCCCTAAACCCTAAACCCTATCCGTAAATGCTCAACCCTCAACACTATACCTTAAACCACAATCCCTCAATCCTAAACCCTAATCCCTCAACCCTAAACCCAACAAAACTACTTTGCCTTATGTTAGGTTGTTAAACTCATCATTTTAGACACTCTTCTCTTAAAGATATCTGAGTTGCAAGAATATGTCAGAAAAATGGCTATGAACTTTTTTAATGTTAGTAATGTTATATGGCATGTTTTTCCATCCCATCTGGGGTTCATTATACCAATAGGTGTACACACTATGAGAAAAACTTTGTGTATGGTACATCCATAGTGAGTAATTAACAGTTGAAATCAGAAGGATGATCATTATGAGAAAAGCTTTGCATTGGGGTACATCTATGTTTCTTGTTGTCCAGACCACACTTATGGGAGGTATATTGTTATGAAAGAGGCAAATAATTTCCCATTGTTTACTGGCTCTATCCACAAGAACTACTAAAAATTTTTCTCTTGGTAATTGTAGAGGACATTGACCTATTATTGGCAACTCCTGCACTCCCAAACCATTACAAAAACTAAGTTATTTTAACCCAAGAAATAGCTAATTACATTGATTTAATACTCTACTATATTAAAGCTTAGCATTCACACAAATGTAGATGTTCATATTATAGAGGACTACATTTTATTAGACTATTAGAGATCCCTTAGAAAAATGTAATAACAAAATTGCTTTGCCTTATGTTAGCTTACAATTAAACCCATTCTTTTTGACACTCTTCTCTTAATAAAGTAAGAGTAATAAGAATAGAAGGTAGAGAATTTGATCTTACTAGTATGTATGGTTGGTTTACATTCCGTGACTTCATTTTCATTGAATAAAAAGGTAAATATCTGATTTGAAAGGTGGGGCAGAGTTCATTGTCATGTGCTTTTCTAGATGATAGGGTCCATAATGTCTAGGGTTCTTCAAAGAAAGGCTTGTAACATAATGAAGTTTTTGTTATACCAATCCTCTAGGTAAAGCTACAATTCAAATGCTTGCTTTGAAAGTTGAAATAAATTAAATTAGACTTACAATTTTGATTTTCTTCCATTGCTTCAACATCTTTGTTTTCTTCATTAGAAACCAATTCAAGATCAGCAATTTGCTACCCATTGGTTGACTTGAATTGCATCCTCTATTAGAAGAAGGGCATTTTTTATCTGTATCAATGTTGGTATTCATAAGTTGAAAAGCATTGATATTTTTCACACACCTTGTTCTTTGAAATATCTTAACCTTAAAATATGACTTGGATATGTACTTGAACACAACGAAATCTCCAATCTCTAGCCCATGATGATTCACAAAATTTTCCCAACCCTGCCTAAATTCTAGTTTATTTATGGTACCCCTTAATTGTACATCCCACTCCTGCCCACTTGGTCCTTGAAGGAGGCATGCCTATTAAACCAACTCATTCAACAACTTGCTACCCTCGGTTGACTTGAACTACATACTTTGTTAGAAGAAGGGCATCTTTTATCTATATCAATGTTGGTATTCATAACCTGAAGAGCATTGATATTTTTCACACCCTGTTCTTTTAAATATCTTAACCTTCAAATATGACTTGGATATGTACTTGAACACAACAAAATCTCCAATCTCTAGCCCATGATGATTCACAAAATTTTCCCAACCTACCTAAATTCTAGTTTATTTATGGTACCCCTTAATTGTACATCCCACTCCTCCCCACCTGGGCCTTAAAGAAGGAGGCACACCCATTAAACTAACTCATTCAACAACTTGTTGCCCATTGGTTGACTTCAACTACATACTCTGTTAGAAGAAGGGCATCTTTTATTTGTATCAATGTTGGTATTCATAAGCTGAAGAGCATTGATATTTTTCACACACCCTATTCTTTGAAATATCTTAACCTTAAAATATGACTTGGATATGTACTTGAACACAGCAAAATCTTCAATCCCCAACCCATGATGATCCACAAAATTTTCCCAACCCTGCCTAAATTCTAGTTTATTTATATGGTACCCCTTAATTGTACATCCCACTCCTACCCACCTGGGCCTTGAAGAAGGAGGCACGCCCATTAAACCAACTCATTCGACAACTTGATGCCCATCAGTTGACTTGAACTGCATACTTTGTTAGAAGAATGACATCTTTTATCTGTATCAATGTTGGTATTCATAAGCTTAAAAGCATTGACGTTTTTCACACACCCTGTTCTTTGAAATATATTAACCTTAAAATATAACTTGGATATGTACTTGAACACAATGAAATCTCCATTCTCTATCCCATGATGATTCACAAAATTTTCCCAACCCTACCTAAATTCTAGTTTATTTATATGGTACCACTTAATTGTACATCCCACTCCTACCCACCTGGGCCTTGAAGAAGGAGGCATGCCCATTAAAGCAACTCATTCAACAACTTGTTGCCCATTGGTTGACTTGAACTGCATACTCTATTAGAAGGATATCTTTTATCTGTATCAATGTTGGTATTCATAAGCTGAAGAGCATTGATATTTTTCACACACCCTGTTCTTTAAAATATCTTAACCTTAAAATATGACTTGGATATGTACTTGAACACAATGAAATCTCTAATTTCTAGCCCATGATGATTCACAAAATTTTCCCAACCCTGCCTAAATTCTAGTTTATTTATGGTACCCCTTAATTGTACATCCCACTCCTGCCCACCTAGGCCTTGAAGAAGGAGGCACGCCCATTAAACCAACTCATTCGACAACTTTCTACCCATCGGTTGACTTGAACTACATACTCTGTTAGAAGAAGGGCATCTTTTATCTGTATCAATGTTGGTATTCATAAGCTGAAGAGCATTGATGTTTTTCACACACCCTATTTTTTGAAATATCTTAACCTTAAATTATGACTTGGATATGTACTTGAACACAACAAAATCTCTAATTTCCAACCCATGATTATTCACAAAATTTTCCCAACCCTTCCTAAATTCTAGTTTATTTATGGTACCCCTTAATTGTACATCCCTAAACCCTAAACCCTAATCCCTAGTCCCTAAACCCTAAACCCTAAACCCTAATCCCTTATCCCTAAACCATAAACCCTATCCCTAAATCCTCAACCCTCAACACTTAAACCTTAAATCCTAAACCCTATCCCTAAATCCTCAACCCTCAAAACTATACCTTAAACCCGAATCCCTCAACCCTAAAATTTCAACCCTAAACCCTATCCCTAATCCCTCTACCCTCAACACTCTACCTTAACCCTAATCCCTCGACCCTCAAGCCTAAACACTATCCCTAAAGCCTCAACCCTAAACCCTAATCCCTCAAGGTCCTAAACTCTAATCCCTTATCCCTAAACCCTCAACCTTAAACCTTAATCACTCAATCCTTATCCACCCCTCTCCTCCCCTATCTGGCTCACCCCCATCTCTACCCTCCTCTACCCTTGACACTATACATACATACATTTAGGCATACATAGATACATACATACATATAGGCATACATACATACATACATACATACATATAGGCATACATACATACATACATACATACATACATGATTAATAACCTTGAACATAAAAAAATTCAAGGGGCACATAACACAAGCACATTATAATGCGCTCGCGTTATTGCAAACATGACAAACACTGCACAAACTTTTGTGGAAAAGGAAAAATGCAAAGTAAAACATAACACAAGCGCATTATAATGCACTCACGTTATGTTTTGCTTTCGGAATCCCAAGCCTTGGGCTTGGGATTTGCTTTGGATTTCCATCCCAAAGGCTTGGAGTGCCTTCCCAATGTCTAGATACATGTTTTTCCATATTCTATAGGATTTCACATAATTTCGTTCATGCTAACCCTTAAATTTGTACGTGTTTCAAGGTCGAACAAATCAAACACTTGGGTAATGTTAGGCTTTCTCTTAGCTATTTGATGATGTGATTTTTTTTCACATTTTGACAATGTTAAGCCTTTCATCTTTAATTTTTTTGTTTGTGTGTCCGTTTTTGGGAAAAGACCATTGTTTGGTTTTTTTTTCATTGTAAATTAACTATTCATTGAAATTTCAAAAAAATTACATATTTAGAAACTAGACTCCATTCTACACATATTAAAAAAATAAAAAAATGATTTCAATTAGTTTTTAAAATTTATAGGGGTAGCACGGCTAAAATTCTATTTTTAGGATGTGTCCACTTTGAAAATTAGTAAAAAATAAAATATTCATCAAAAAATTATCAGAAAAATCAGGCATAAACTACATGCTTTTAGCTAATTTCTCACTGAAGTGATTTTAAAAATACCAAAAAAAAGATGACCTTTTGAGGGAGCCACAAAACATGCTATGTTATATTTTTTTGATAGAAACAACACCAATTTCTGTGGCTCCCTCTTTTGAACCACTTAATATATACCATTTTTTTCTAAAAATAGTAGTTTAGAAAGTAGACTCAGAGTACTACGAACATTATTTTGGTTGCATCTCCAAATTTTGAGTGTAACAATGCTCAATTTCTCATCCAAGGCCAACATTTCCTGATTTCAAAAAAAAAGTGGCCACTTAAGACCCCTTTTTGGCCTCCCATCTTCTTGTACATACCCATATATATATATGCAGAGCCTAATGTATTTGCAGGTATCCAAAGGCCAAATGGCATATTCGCCACAAAAGAAGGTAGAAGTAGAGGCCCCACGGCACTGCCGCCATGGGGTGTTCACTATTTTTTTTTGTAGGTTAAGGCAATGGTGGTGGGGAGGGGGTCAAAACCCCCACCCACACCCATGGGTGTGGGTGGGGGTTTCGACCACCTCCCCACACCCTCTACAATAGTCACGGCAAGCATCGACAGTGGAAAGAAATGGGGACTATGGTGGGCGCCAACACCTAGCACAGCCCTTGATTTTTTTTTTTGTTTGAAGCATAGTTAAAAAAAACAGCCTCCACCCACGTGGGGTATGGGGTTCAACCCCCCCCCCCCCCCCCGTAAAAAAAAAATGATTAACAACAACATTTTTTCTTCATTAAATCTTCTACTAATTTCATTACTTTAAAAATAGAATATATATATATATGTTCACACACACTCACAGAATGCATTAATAGAACTAGGTTGTATGATAACAATAACTAGATTTGAAAACTATTAAGCACCATTAACATTTCATTTTTCTTGCAATGAGAGGACCTGATTACTAATATATATATATATATATATATATATATATATATATATATATATATATATATATATATATATATATTGTAGTAATAGACAATTAAACTATCTATCCCTTCCCTTTTGACAACATATGAAATGAAGCATAATATTATTCTTTGTTTATAACAGAAAATATACAATCCCATTTTTTGAAATTTCTGAGTATAAAATTTAGTTTACACAGCAAGATTCTTTTATTTCAAAAACCTATTTCAAAGGAATACATCAGCACTTTTATTTCTTTATTTCTAAGTATAAAATGGCAATAAATAAAAAAGCACTTCTATCAAACTTTCAACACACACATAGGTGCAACAACAAGATGAATAAACATGCATTTTCTTTGGCACTTTTCCATAAACACATGAACACAATAGCATAAAATGATAAACAATTTTTTTTGGATAAACAATAAAGAGTACTCACATTAATTTTCCTTATACACCAATATAATAAGGAGAGTAATAATTTTGACAAAAATTACAATAAGGCCTCTAAGGCCAAGGCTCACAACAGCAAATAGAAATAATGCAAACAATGTAAGAAAATAGACTTTTCCAAGCTGCATAACTCCAAACTAAAAACCTTCAATATACAACACCAAAAATGGGGAAACTAGCCACAAAGGAATGCCCTCCTCCCTACCATAGACCCGCTAGTGGGTCACCCCTGAGCTAGGGAGGTAGGACTCACACGGTTTCATACACATACCACAATAAGAGAAATTTTCCAAACACACAAAAGAATATTCCCAAGGATTTGCACAATACTAAACTCAATAAATTGAGTTTGGAGGGGGTAGGGAAGTGGACCCCTCAACTCCGGAGGCCACCCCAAAAACCCCAAGATCACCAAAAATCCCAAGGCCTCAAGCCAAATACATTTTCCATCAAAACTCAAAACTCACTATGGAACTCATGCCAAATCACATAATGTTTTTAAAACTCATATGATGCCCTCAAGGCAAAAAAAATAGTGCAACACAAAGGAGATGCCCTCGAGAAGGTTCACTCTCCCCTATGCCAAACTAGTTGAGCCTTTCCTCCAAAATGGAGGTGCTCTCACCACACCCATCCCACACAAAAATAAAATGAGAACCCACATAATATGCAACCACATACATAAAAGAAAGCATAAGCGAAAAGGGTAATGGTCGTAGCCATGGAGCTTACCTTCAAAAGCCCTAAAATGGAAGCATGTCTGATGAAGAGCTCCAAGCTTCTCGAAATTGTCTCCCAACTCTCCAAAAATTTTCTAGCTCCCCATAAAGAACTCCAAGAATAGAAGTAAAAATGCCAAATGCAAGAACCCCACACTCCTCTTCAAGAGGAGATAATATTGGCCTTCCAATTTGGCCTTGACAAATGAGAAGGTGATAGTTGTCACATTCTCCTTCCTCATCCCATGCCACTTCCAAGGGAGAAGGAGTGTGAGGGTGACAATTGTCACCCTCTAATTCCATCCTATCCCTCACCTTATCCACTTGTGCTCTCACACATGCGTGAGAGACCAAGTGGTGAGGTTGCAATTCCCTTCAAGCCTCCATGAGGATAAGCAATGCCATATGGCATCCTCTTATTCTCCAAGAGAGACATCTCCCTCCAAGATGCTCTCACATGTGTGTGAGAGTCTTCGAGGGAGATCCCATATGCTTGGGAGTCTTGAAGAGCTCCCAAGTTTTCTTGGTGAAGGAATCCCCAAACTCTGGGAAGGGTGATGGGTCTTTCCCAAAGCATGACTCATCTCCCACCCTTAACCAAATCAAAATTCGTCACTTTGACTAAACCCTAGTTTAGAGTGACCAAAAGTTAGTTACCCTAAGGTTTAGTTAGTCAAAATTGACCCTAGACCCAAGGGTAACTACCTAGGGTAGGTTTTAGGACACTAAGGTACACCTAGGGAGGCATAAATTCACTTTAAATGGCCCATAAATGAAAATAATACCAAGTGGTGTAAAACAATTATAAATATGCAACACATAATATAAATCAACTAAGAAAGGGGTCACTAGGCCAAAATAAATAGTTTAAACATGCACGCAAGCAACATCTGATCACACGTGATCCTCATCCCTCTTGGGAATGGATCGGTTTCACAGGGAATAATGTATGTGTGAACACTACCTCTGATTTCCCATGGCCTGGGAATATAACCTGCATAACTAGATCAAGTGTCAAACACATCATGGATAATCATAGATGAAGCAACTGAAACTAAATACATGTCTTTGCACACAACATTAATCATTCACAACATAATTCAAGATTAAACTACATTTTCTATGTAATGTCACATAATCATCATCAATTAATGAATCCACATAATGAACTAGAAATCACATCAATAATCATCATCTAATATATCACGCATGTCTAATCTCATCATAGCATCAAAATATGATCAAACTGAATCACCACATGTCTAATCAATGTCAAACTAGAAATCAAGAGATATAATCTAATCTGCAAAATGGAACAATAGTCTCTAAAAGTCTGATAATGTCAGTAGCTGTAATGTAACATGATCAAAATAGGGAAATGAAAATAATCATCCTCACAGGTACTGTACCTCCCAGGCTCCTCTATGCATTACATTTTCATCATCTTCCTGTTGGTCTGGGACTACTATAATGTGGAACTTTCTTATGAAAGCCAAGGATAATCTGGAGTGGGCTCTTTTCATAACTTCATAGTCATCCAAGCAATTAGCCCAAAAATCTTCTATGTGCATCCTATGAAACAACTTCTTGCTTACAAACCTCTCCATTAACCTATTTGGATCAAAATGATTTCTTTTTGTGTAGTAATGGAGGTTTAGAAGTTGGAGGTCTATGTCTAAATGTTCAGCTACTCCCAATGAAGCACAAGCATAGTTTCCCTTACCTAGCAGAATGGGGAACTGAACATTTGTTCTATGTAGATGTTTTAGCTTTTCAACACAAGTTATCAATTGTCTATACAATTCCAAAAGAACTACCTTATCTGTGGAGTATCTAGGTAGTCTATAAGCTACTCCAGTGAAGCCATGAACTCTCAAATATGTGAACTTCTCAAACTGTATATACCACCTTCCATACTTGGTGACTTCATTCATGGCATCAGTGGATATTTGGAGGGCTATGTTTCCTTACAACAATCTGGTTATATACATAGTAAAGGCATTGTTTATCCTCTTAAAATGAATGAGAGATTGGGACAAAGATTAACTTGGTAAAACACTCATAAACTTTGATTTGATGTTGCTCATCATTCCCCAACTTTAGATATTCTGGGATACTCAGTCCTCCTTGCCAATGCAGACACTGCATATGATGTCCATCTAAAAAATTGTTTGTCTTTAAAGTCAATGAAAGATTTATTTATGTTGTCACTTAGGATCTGTGCCCAATGGATCTTGGTGCCCTTCAATATCTCCTCAATCATAAAGAACATTCACCCTTCAAAGGTTGATGTTGTGGGCAATCCAAATATTCTGCATAACAGGGTCACTAGATCTCCTATCTCCTCATGGAAATCACTCCTATACAAAACCTGAGGAAATTTGATAAGGGTAGACCTCTTACTCTTTGCCTACTGTTCATTCACGTGCTTTCTACATCCATTTTCATCTTTCTTTCATGTAGCATCTACCTCAGTTTTCTTTGGCATAGTCATCACTGGATGCCATAGAATATGAAAGATCTCTGCTAAAGAAGGTGGACTTAAGTCTACTAAGACATCCCTATTAGTAATTTTTATGGTCCTAGTCATGATGTCATACCCCCTACACAAGCAACTATCAGCTCTGCACATTGACATGATGTAGAGAAGGTAGTAGCTTCTGTAATCCCACTATCCTTCACTTTCTTGGCTCTTGGGTCGAATTTGGTCCAAACACTCTAAGTCTGAAATTGTCTAAGTCAATATGACCTAGGTTTGTGTCTCCTATATCCTTCCATCTAGTAGAAATCTATGTTTCTAGAGGGATGCCTTTGAACTTGTACCTCATAACTTGAGCTCTCACAGTCATTTAACCTGCATGACTGGACCTCATAAGTCTTGATGCATTTGGATGGTCTTCCTAACTCCTAAGTTCTAAATCTATGTTAATCAAGTCAACTTCTACATTACTAAACCATGTTATGCCTAATGAGTCTAATATGCATCCATTAAGTTACCACTGCATATCTATGAAACACACAAGTCTGAATTTCACCAACTATTACATTTATCACATGATTAAATGATGAAACAATCTTACCTTCTTACTCTAATACATGCAATAAATGCTTAAATGCTGCAAAATCATATCTAAAACATACAAAACATGATGATTTCACAAATTTAGCTAATATTTCATCTTGTCATACCCTTAAGCTTTTGAAATTTCCCTTAGAACAATCACTGTACTGGTTTTGAGCTGATTTGAGGATCAACTAACCTACAGAAGGTAAAGCGGGCATTTGGAGGTCAACTAACCTGGTAGGGAAATCAAGGTCATCTGACCCATTGGTCTATCAGCATTCAGGTCAATTGGGCCATTATAACACTTTGCAAAGATTTAGTACATGTCTGACTTCTGGAGGTTTTGGATGGGACTGACTTGGATCAGTCATGGAGGTTGGTCGGTTGAGTTTTCGATGCAAGTCAGAGTGGGTGAACTTTAACGCTGGATGATTCCATTATGATCTCTACGTGGATTTTGATGTCACCTGACCTTGCAGGGATTTCATGGATGACTGACTAAGTCGATGAAGGGGCATTTCAGTGCAACATCAGAGGGAGTTAATTTCAGTGCTTAGTTGTTTTGTTACATTTTGTGGAAGTTTCAGGTCTCATGGACCTATGGGAAGATTGGGTGCGTCCCATCTATGTCAGTTGGAGTGATAAATGGCACTAATTCAGATGACAATGTTTTTAGTGCAAGATACATTTGGAGTGTCGGTGGGGGTTTTCAAGGTCATTGACTAACTCAGTTTGATCACAAAATTTTGAAGGTCAGTCGGATGAATTTTGGCGCGCAATCTTCAAAGGGTCGATTCTAAACCTAGAAATTAAATTACTCATTTTGTTCATCAGTTTGATGTGTTGAGGAAAGATTTTAGTTTGAGATTTGATGATCTTTATTTTTTTAGGCTTCACACATAAGGGTTTTGAAAAACACGTCTAATAGTTGTCCTTGCATTCGTTTTTCATACCTAGGGTTTCGAAAAAATCATCTAAATTAGGAAGAAAAACCCTAGTTTCCATTCTTATCTTAATCATTCATGGTAAAAATACTTGCAAGGAGATTTGAAGAAACTGAGACTGCAAAATTTTCATTTGAATGAAACCCTGGCTAGCAAATACAAACCCTAAGCAGAAGAAAGAGCTCCTACCTGGTTCACATAGAATGAAATATGTTGAAATGAGTAGGTGAAGAGGTCTTTTAGGGTTGAATCCATGGGTTGTGTATAGGAGGATCAATCCTAATGTCATTAGAGAGCTCCCTGGTCATTCTTGAAGTGTGAAACAAGCTTAAGACCACATAAAGCTCTGTTTATTCCCCTTTGTTTAAATGCCATAAATGGAGAGTAAGGGTTGTCAGTCATGGCATTCAATAGAGTTTTAGGGTTTGCATGGAATTCAGACACTACTGACTCGGCGGGGCTTTGGCATGTTACTGACTTAGTCGGTGGTCAAGACTTTTAGCACAGGGTTGGTCAAATGTGTTTTAGGCACTTTGCAGGGTTTTAGAGATCCTCAAACTCAGTTTTATTGAATGCAACCACTTGGACTTAGAAGATTTTTGAATGAACCATTAACATCAATTTTCTAACATGACATGAAATGCATTTTGATTACTTGTGACAACTTAGGAGATGAAAAACCTAATTGACACTCTAAACCAAAATTTGCAAGAGGGGGTCCCTATTTTGTGAAATGGGGTGTGTGTCCGAGGCACAACACATACAACACAAAAATAATTTGCATGAAGGTTTGAAATCAAACACAACATGTAACTTGTATTATATGGAATTTCACACTCACACCTACAATAGTAGGACATACAAAGGATCTAAAGAAAGTATCACAATGATGACATCAAACTACCACTGCAAAATGAGACAAAATCGAGATAGGAATGCTCTGTTGCTTCTATTAAACTGAAAGGAGTATAAAAATGAGAATCTGATTACAAAACATGTTCACAAGCTCTCTACAAGTGAACCAGAGAGAAGAAACAATAATCTAAACTGAGGAAAAAACTAAGTTTTTCTCCAATATATGCCTCCAAAAATCTCTCAAGGAAAAGTTGAAAAAACTCCTCAAAATAGCCATCCTGATCCATTTTTGAGCTCCACAAGAAAGCTCCCAAAAAAGTAACCAAACTAACTCTAAAATGAAGAGACAAGCTGCCAAACTATTATCCCAAGTGGTCCCACCATAATCTCCTCAAAATCAGGCTTTACCTGATCAATAAAAGCTTCAATTTGCCCAGTTTTCCTCAATTTCACCCAGAGGAAAGAAAATTTAAAAAGATATGATTTAGTCTATATTTACTTTTCTTTAATTGCACAAAAATAACAATTATTAAATAAATTTATAAAAGCATTGCTTTAATAATGTTTTACAAAGATTTACAGTTTTATTTTCTCGATTTGACTTGATCTAATTCTTTGAAAAAATAATACAAGGTAAATATGTTTCATTTTGCCAAGTATAATACATCATTTGGGCATTTGATATTCTATAAAAATTATAAAAATTATTTCAAGGCATATTGAAAGGTTTTAAGAAAGAAAGCGTCCTAAGGTATATCCTCCATTCGGTCTACAAAAAATCCTAAGGCAATATGGCATATGTGGCAAAGGGTCCTAGGACATAAAACATCCTAAGTCATCAAGACTAGGCATATGCAAGGTGGACATACATAATACCATGAAGGTATTAGTTAAGGAATCTAAATTTTTAAACAATGTGATAAAAATGACGAGTTGAGTTAGGGCATATGAGGAAACCTTAAACACAAAACCAAATGGGCCCTAACTTTTTGGTCTCACTTTCACTTTGCAATTTTTGGAGAAGACTCACTCTGCTACTCAGCTACCATGGGATTAGGGTTTGGGTCATAATCCCCCATCTCTCTTCTGTTCCTAAAGGATTTCTTCAAGATTTTAAAAGGAAAAAACAAGGTAAAACCTTATAACATGGATTCGAACCAGATTTTCATTCTAAATAGAAAACTTTGGCCTTTAAGCCATGGCTATGATAGTTTTTCTAATGCATTCATTTGATTTCCTTTGTTTCTTTTCCACCTTTGATGTCGAGGCTACCATGCTTGTCTGGTTAAGGCCTTTTAAAGGCAAATCATGGGAAAAAATTTGCAGCCCTATGTGTATCTTCTCTCAGAAAAAAAGAATGTAAGTTCTCGCTTTCGATCTCTGTATGAGTCCTTGTCTTTCATTTGATATGTACTCAATACAGGGAACCTACATGAATGCATTTTTCTTCTTCAGAATTGCAATAGCCATTGGATATTTGATTGAATAGTTACTGTAGCTTCATTCTCTGCTTAAAATGCACCATAGTCCTCATGGCTCTATCATACATATGTAATGCTTTGATTTTACTTGCTTGTGCATTGAGTATTGAATGGCTGCCATTGTTTCTTTGAGGCTACAACTTTATTTATAAGGATTGCACCATGTATCCAAGTGCCTTCATGAAACTGGCAGTGCCATACTCATAATGCTCATGTACTTCATATAGGCCTAACATGTCGTGATCTATACCTTGATACAAACTCTATAATCATCACCATGAGATCTATATGTTATCTCTTTGTTTTGAATGGATATGGCCATTTTCTAATAGTTGCGTACTATTTCCTTACCATGTCTCATTGGAGGCGCCATGAGTGTCTTTACACTGTGTGGCTTAGTTGTTTTTTATTTGGCATTGGTTGTGGCCTATTAATAGTTGGCTAAGCTTCTATCATAGGAGTGGTGATATTTGTTGTGCACCATTAATTAGAGAATGAGCCTTGATTTTAATAGTATTTGCATCTTGAATCCCTTAGTGGCTTTCCACTCACATCTTTGAATCATACTATAGTTGCACTTGGTTTTGAAAAGGCATCAGTTCATATTAGATAGGTCAAGCCTCTTTTTATATGACATGGCCGATTCATAATATTTTATTGCAGCATTTTTCATTTGGCTGACCTATCTCTATATGACACATTCATTATTGATTGAAGATGATATGCCTTCTTGATCAGGCCGAGAACTATTATTCTATGATAGCACCTTATCTTTCATTATGTGAATGTGACAATCTTTAAACTTGGTTCTTATGATTGATACTTCTGATTTTATAACACTGGTGCATTTAAAATGTATGGGCAACACTTTTTTTTTGAGTGACTGAGCCATGACTATTGGGCTATGCCATTCTTCATTTGATGTGCACTGTGATTTTTTATGAATGCTTCATGCTTGATTTTACAGGTTTGGTGCCTTCATTATGCAGAGCCTACGTCATCCTTACTCACATATATACTATAACTCTATAGTTTGTGATGAAATAGAATGAGTTAGAATATATGCTGCTCATTTTGTATCTCCTATAGATAAATATGAACATTTAAACTTTTTCCTCTTCTCTTGTAATTTATGAACTAATATAATGCTTTCTTTCTTGAGGTCTTATGCTTACATCATTCTATATGCATTTGATATGTTCTACATTTTATCTCTGTGACATGGCTTGTCTACATGTTGTCTAGTTTATGTATTGTGAAAATATTATATCAAATGCATTTACATACATACCATATTTAATGATTATGGCTCCTTTACTTCACTGTATAACATGGACATTCTGTGTATAACTTGCAACTTCATGAGCTACCTCCTGTAGCTTCTTGATGGCTGCATTTTTAAGATCTCTTCCTGCTATCCTTGTGAACTGAACTTGCATTATATCTTTATGGCATCAGTTTGACTATCTTGTAGTTGACCATGACTGTTGTATGGCTATCCATTTGTTCCTTTGATGAGGACTTGAAAGAATCATTTGTATGATGTTCCTTGTATACAAATATCTTTGGGAAAGTGCCTTTATGTTGGCATTGAATATTATTTTATCATCAATAGATTGTTGCCCACTTCATGTGAGCACTTAATAAGGGCTGTGTTCTGTCATGGACTTTATTTGAACTAATTCCTCATCTATAAGGCTGCATAATGAGATTAGAGTATTGATTTTGAATGTATATAAGTGATAATGAGAGATAGATAGTGAATGAAATAACACAATAGCATGATATTTACAATGCCTTTACTTAGTTCCACGCATTATTGATTTGACTTAAATGTGTTCACTACTCTTGTATGGTTGTCATTTCATCACTTGAACTAATAATCATGGATGGGAAATGAACTTGAGGCTCATGCACTCACTGGATGTGACACTCCTTCAGTTGAATATGTTTGAATTTGAGCATATGAACATGAATTTCTATTTTGATCCCCTTTTGAAGTTAAGGGGCAACATGCTAGGCTCAACCTTTTGTGGAAGCCCACTTTGCACCAAATGATGAAATGTCTTCAAACCAACAACATATCTTCTTCTATACCTGCACAGGAAACAACCATATTAGATTAAAATAGTGAAGCTCATTTATGTTTCATTTATCAATCTCTCTTACACATGAATGATTTGATCATCTAATTTAGTGCATCATAGGTAATATATTATTTTTCTATTGATAGGCACATAGGAAACCATATCCGGAGCTCTAACAATCCTTCTTGTCATGATACAGGTCCACTCAAAGATCAGGAGCGAGGAGGAGCCAGCAGCAATGAAGATCAAACCAAGACTTTAAACACGCAATGATGGATATGCTCTTTTCCTTTCTTATCTTCATATGCTTAGTGTATTTCCTATGTTTGTACTAGGTCATCTATTCCCACAACTTGTGTGGGACATTTGATTTCTCTTGGTTTCCTTCAATGCAATGATTATTTAGTTGTTGTATCTCTTTTGTAAAATTGAATGATTATTGTAATGAAATGAAATATCTCTTATCCATGATGAATCTTTTGCAAAGCAATGAATGATAGACTGATTTTCTTTCTAATGATAAAATTGAACCCTCTTCTTTTCAAGCACTCCAAACTATGCAAACTATCATAGCAGAAAAATGTTAAGAACTTTTCATATTTTAATGAAACAAATGCTTCAACTCTACCAATTTGAGCTAAAGGTGAAAATTTGGTAACAAAAACTCCCAAAGATCTTCTAAGTGTCCTTTCTGATGGTACCATTAAAAACTTAGAAATCTAGGATGATAGCCAATGTTCTTAAAGAATGGAATATAATGACAAGTCATTATGAGATTTGTTATAGATTTAGAAGGATCTTGCTAACTGTCATTTGGGTGTGTATTTTAAAGTCATTAATATGAAATGACAGCCCTATCAATTCCATCGCATTAATTCCTACAATTAGTGTGGTGCAGGGGCACCATAGTAAAAACAACTATGATGAAATAAGGCCTATTTGGCCATGTCATCTTGTTCATGTTTTTTTTAAAACCCTAGAAGTCTTTGTATTCCATTTGGCAAATAATGGACACATTTGTCAAATTGTAATCACATAGTGCCAAAATAGGGCAGTAGGACGGTTTGAGGTAGTTTTTGGATCGGTTGGTCTCCCAACTATTTGCATCGGTTGGTTTTCCTCAACTGTTTGGATTGGTTGGCCTCCCACAACAGTGGGTTAAAAACATAGTAGCATGAACATTTGGGGGTTTTGTTCTGTGTCTTGTTGTGTGTTCATTTCTAGAAGTATGTATGAATTGTACTGAAGAACAATAACACTCTGTTCCATCCCCTTTGTGTTTTCTTGTTCTTAGATTCAAGGATTTTGTAATCATGCTTAGTAGATTCCCTTTTTAGTAGTTTGTTATAGAATGGTTCATTCAAGCATTCCACTGATATGATTTTTGCCGAAATCAGTGGAATGGCTTCATTGTACAAGTATTTGTTTTGTTTCTTGTTTTGTTTTTGTGTCCGATGGTGCAGAGGATCTAGACAGAGTGCTTTTGCATAGTAGATTGCCTAGCATCTCCATGTGCTAGGGTTTAGTTGAAGAGTAGATGAACTACAGAGTCAGAGAGACACAGAGGTCATCGTCAGTAAGACCAGGACCATTAGGGATTAAATTGGCCATCAGACTGACAATAGTTGTCTGACTGAAACGAGGAGACAGAGAGACTTCTATTAGTGTGAGTTCTGTCTCATTTCACTGAAGAAAGTTCCAAGTGAGTGATCAATGTGTCTCAGACCAGCGGAGTGAGTTTTGGGGTTCTAGCTGACAGTGATTTTCTTACCGATAGGCAAAGAGTGTTGAACCTCACATTGGAGTGACTAAGACTTCGAAGAGATAAGTTGTAAAGTGGCTGACGGACAAAGTGTTGCCAAAAACAAAAGGTTCAAAGGTTCAAAAGGTTCAAAGGTTCAAGAGTTCAAAGGTTCAAAGATCTGTTCACAGAGAATAGAAACAGTTCAAAGTTTGAAGAGTTCAAAGGTTAAATTTTGATTCTTTTGTCTATTTCCACTATGCGCTCCTCATCATATTAGTATCAAAGCCATAAAAGGTTATGTGGTTGATCTAGTATATGTCAGCAGAGGAGAGCGAAGGAGAGGCTAGCAATATGCCTCCAAAGGGGATGACCACCAAAGTGGTCAAGAAATTTAAGGAGATGGAAGAGAACATCAAAACTAGAGTCAGGGAAGCACTCCAAGTAGAATTGAAGGTACTGAAGATAGGAAAAAGGATAGAGGAAGGTTCAGATGAAGAGGAAGAGAATGAAGAAGAAGAGGGAGAAGAAGAGGCAGAGATACCAGCTGATCAAAAGCATTTCTTGGAAGCCATTAAGGCTATTGGCAAAGACTCTTCAGAGGCTTGGATAGATATCCCCATGTTCAGTGGAAAGATGAATGTTGACGAAGTCATGGAATGGATTGAGGCTCTGAACGACTACTTTGAGTACAAAGAAGTTCCTGAAAGTAAGAGAGTTAAGTTTACAAAAACTAAACTCAAAGGTGCTGCCCTTACATGGTGGAATTACACCAAGGAGAAAGGGTAAAGAATGGGAAGAGTATGATCTCTTCATGGAGCAAAATACTGGAGAAGATCAAGTCCCAGTTCCTTACATCTGACTATGAGGTGCAAATTTATAGGAAAATGCAGAACCTTAAGCAAAAAGATATGGATGTAGCTACTTACACCGAGGAGTTTCACAAATACACTCTTCATTGTGGGTACATGGAGGAGGAAAAAGATAAGGTGGCCAATCAGTTTATTGCCCCTGAAATTGTGGAAAAATGCTTTCAAGAAGCATTAAGAGCTGAGGAGAAGCTAAAGAGGAAAGGTGAGTAGCAAGGTAGAGGAAGAGGTGGTAGAAATTTTAGAGGTAGAGGTAGTTTTGGAGGAAGAAGTCCTAACTAGAGGCCCAAGGGTGATTCTAGCCAAGAAGAGCAAGTTGGGGACTCAAGTAGCAGAGGAGGCCACCAAGGAAGAAGACCTAATGGAAGAGGTGGGACAAATGGATCAGGTAGAGGATCCAAGTTCTCTAGCATGAGATGTTATAACTACAATAAGATAGGGTACCTAGCATACAAGTGTCCAGAGAAGGCCTCAACTTCTCATGGTGGTGAGAAGAGAACCACTTTGATTCAAGAGGATGCAAGGAGTGTGACATCTCTTGAAGTGTATCTAGCATCAGAAATGGGAGAAAATCTGATGATCAAGAGGATGCTGCTTAAGAACCAGTGCAGACTAAATCGTCACAAAGAAGAGCTTTGTTTAGAGTCAACTGCAAGATCCAAGGTAAGGTTTGTAAAGTTATTATTGACTTTGGTTCTACTGACAATATTATATCTTTGGAAGCAGTAGATAAATTAAAATTAGAAAAGATACCCCATAGTTGTCCATATAGGGTTAGTTGGTTAAACAAGGGATAGTATATACTCATCAATGCACAAGCATCGGTAGAATTTAGTATTGGGGGATATAGAGACAAGATTTTGTGTGACATCCTTCTAATGGATGCTTGCCATCTTCTACTGGGTAGACCATGGTAGTTTGACAAAAAGGCTCATCATGATGGACAAAAGAATGCTTACTCATTCCAAAAGGATGATGTAACTTATAGGATACAGTCATTGGTAGAAGGAGATCCATAGCATGTAGGGTCTAGTGTAATGCTGGTAGGAGAAAAAGAATTCATGGATACACTAAATGAAGGTGGTGGAGTAGGTTTTGCTTTGATTGTGAAGCCTAAGAGGGAAAAGAAGGAAAACGTGAGAGAAGTAGGGCCTAAGGAGGTCAGAGATTTACTTGAGAGTTACAAAGGAGTGATTGCAAAAGGTATACTTGATTCCCTACCACCTATCAGAGACATTATCCATCAGATAGACCTCATACCAGGAGCAGTACTCCCTAATAAGGCATCATATAAAATGACCCCTCAGCAAAATGAAGAGATAACAAATTAGATTCAAGAAATCCTAAACAAGGGACTGATAAGAAAGAGCCTTAGCCTATGTGCAGTCCCTACTATTTTAGCCCAAAAGAAGGATGGGAAATGGAGTCTTTGCATCGATTCTAGATCCATCAATGGGATAACCATCAGGTATAGGTTTCTTATTCCTAGAATAAAAGATCTAATGGATTATTTGGGAGGGGCCACTTATTTCACCAAGATAGACTTCAAGAGTGGGTATCACCAAATACAAATAAGAGAGGGGGATGAGTGGAAGACAATATTCAAAACCAATGAAGGGTTCTATGAGTGGCTTGTGATGCCTTTTGGTCTTTCAAATGCCCCTAGCACCTTTATGAGACTGATGAATGAGGTGTTGCAGGAATTCATAGGGAAATTTGTGGTAGTCTACCTTGATGATATCTTGGTGTTCAGTAAGAGCAAGGAAGAACACTTGAAACATTTAAAGATAATCTTGAAGAGGCTACAAGATCAGAAGTTAAGGATAAACTTGGAAAAGTGTGACTTCATAAAACAAGAATTGGTTTACCTAGGCTTTGTCATCTCTAAGGGTGATTTGAAAATAGATTCTTCCAAGGTAGAAGCTTTTTTGAATTAGCCTACACCTAGGACAGCAGGAGAGGTCAGAATTTTTCATGGTTTAGCCACATTTTACAAAAAAATTATTAAGAACTACAGTGATAATTGTGCACCTATATTGGAGACCATCAAGGGTGGAGGTAAGGTGAAGTTTGTGTGGACAAAAAAGGGAGACCAGAGTTTTGAAAGTCTGAAATAGAAAGTTGCTAAATTCCCTGTCTTAGTGTTACCTGATTTCAATAAGGTTTTCACAATTGAATGTGATGCAAGTGGGCTAGCCATAGGAGTAGTGTTGAGCCAAGAAGGTAGACTAGTAGCCTTTTTCAGTGAGAAATTGAATGAAGCTAAGAGGAAGTACTCCTCTTGTGACTTATAGTTGTATGCTATGGTACAAGCTCTAAAAAAGTGGAGACATTACCTGCTTCCCAAGGAATTTATTATGTATACAGATAACCATGCTCCCAATTTTTGGAATGGGTAGGACAAACTTAGCCATAGATATATGAAATGAGTGGAAAGCCTTCAAGTATACACCTTCACCATCAAGCATAAGAAGGGGATAATCAATAAGGTTGCTGATGCTTTAAGCAAAAGGGTGTTAACAGTCCAAGAAGTGCAGTTGCAAAGCATGGGTGTTGAGTCACTCAAAGAATTGTATGAAGAAGATCAAGATTTTAGAGAAATCTACAAGGTATGCAATAAATTTGCTAATACTTTTCATAGTGATTTTTTAGATTTTACATTGTAGAATGGACTATTGTTCAAAGGATGTTAGTTGTGTATCCCTAAGTGTTCAATGAGGGATAATATAGTGAAGGAAAAACATAGTAGTGGTTTAGGTGGACATTTTGGGTTGAATAAGACTTTAGATCTGGTAAGGAGATTTTATTTCTGGGCAAGAATGCAGTCTGACATCAGACAATTTGTTGAAAGTTGCATAGTATGCCAAAGAGCAAAAGGAGTCTCAGCTAATGCAAGATTGTATCAACCTTTGCCAATACCCAACAGGCCTTGGGAATGCCTGAGTATGGATTTTGTGCTAGGTTACCCAAAACAAGGGCAGGTTGTGACAGTGTGTTTATTGTGGTAGATAGATTTAGTAAGATGGCTCATTTCATTCCCTACAGGACCACTAATGATGCTAGCTACATTACAGGTTTGTTCTTTAAAGAAATTGTCAGGATTCATGGGCTACCTTTGAGCATTATGTATGATAGGGACAACAAATTTGTGGGACATTTTTGGAGAACCTTGTGGAAAAGATTGGGAACAAGTTTGTCTTTCAGTTTAGCCTATCATCCTTAGACTGATGGGCAAACTGAGGTGGTCAATAGATCTTTGGGCAATCTCCTTAGATGTTTAACAAAAGAACATGGCAGCAGTTGGGATGTGATACTACCACAAGTAGAATATGCTTATAATGACTCAACAAATAGGAGCATAGGTCTGAGTCCCTTTGAAATTGTATATGGCAGTCACCCCAGGGGTATTTTTGAATTAAGAGACATCCAAGGTTTGGACAAAAGGATTGGTCATGCTGATGCATTTGTAGAAGCCATGAAAGAAATACACCAACAGGTCAGAGATACTTTACACCAGAATAGTCAGAAGATGAAGGCTCAAATGGATCAATGGAGGAGGGATGTGTAGTATAAGGTAGGTGACTTGCTCATGGTTCATCTAAATAAAAACATGTTTCCAAAAAGAGGCCACGACAAACTGATGATGAGGAAGATTGGACCCTATCAGATTCTGGAGAAGTATGGTCCAAATGCTTACAGGATTGAGCTTCTTGATGATATTACCATTTCACCCATATTTAACGTTGTTGATTTGACATTATACAGAAGTCCTAATACAAGGGAGAATGCAAAAGACCTTGTCCAGGAAAATGAAGACTAGCTGAAGCACTTACCTTCTAGGGAGCTGCCAAAAATGGAGTACATTTTGGAAAGCAGAGAAGCCAGGAAGACAAGGCACAAAACATACTTTGAACATCTAGTTAAGTGGCAAGGGCTTCAAGATTTAGAAGCTACATGGATGCTAGAGGAAGACATTTTAAAGCAAGGTACAGATGTACAAGAATTGGTCTCTAAGAGGACTTGAGACATTTTTCTTCTGGGGAGTATGGTGCAGGGGCACCATAGTAAAATCTACTATGATGAAATAAGGCCTATTTGGCCATGTCATCTTGTTCATGTTTTGTTTTCTAAAAACCTAGTAGTCTTTGTATTCTATTTGGAAAATAATGGACACATTTGTCAAATTGTAATCACATAGTGCCAAAATAGGGCCGTAGGATAGTTTGAGATAGTTTTTGGATCGGTTGGTCTCCCAACTATTTGTATCAGTTAGTTTTCCTCAACTCTATGGATCGGTTGGCCTCCCACAGCAATGGGTTAAAAACATAGCAGCACAAACATTTGGGGGTTCTGTTATGTGTCCTGTTGTGTGTTTATTTTTGGAAGTATGTATGAATTGTGTTGAAGAACAATAATGCTTTGTTCTGTCCCCTTTGTGTTTTATTCTTCTTATATTCAAGGATTTTGTAATCATGCTTAGTAGATTCCCTTTTTAGTAGTTTGTTACAGAATGGTTTGTTGAAGCATTCCACTAATATGATTTCTGTTGAAATTAGTGGAATGGCTTCATTGTACAGGTATATGTTTTGTTTCTTGTTTTGTTTTTGTGTTTGACAGTGCAGAGGATCCAGACAGAGTACTTTTGCATAGTAGATCACCTAGCATGTCCATGTGCTAGGGTTCAGTTGAAGAGTAGATGAACTGTAGAGTCAGAGAGACACAAAGGTCATTGTCGATAAGATTAGGACCATCAAGGATTAAATCGGCCATCAGACTGACAATGGTTGTTTGACCAAAACGAGGAGATGGAGAGACTTCTATCAGTGTGAGTTCTGTCTCATTTCGCTGAAGAAAGTTCCAAGTGAGCCATTGGTGTGTCTTGGACCAACGGAGTGAGTTTTGGGGTTCTGGTCAATAGTGATTTTGTTACTGATAGGAAAAGAGTGTTGAACCTCACATCAGAGTGACTAAGACTTTAGAGAGATAAGTTGTAAAGTGGCTGACGGACAAAGTGTTGCTGAAAAAAAAAGTTCAAAGGTTCAAAGGTTCAAAGATCTGTTCACAGAAACTAGAAATAGTTCAAAGCTTCAAGAGTTCAAAGGTTCAATTTTGATTCTTTTGTCCATTTCCACTGTGCACTCCTCATCATGGTGCTAAGTGTTTTTAAAGAAAGAGGGCTCTATTTCTCATTGTTGTATCATCATGACATAATTCCCTACAAGAGTCTTTCTATTTTGAATTCTTGAGAAAGATTATAACCTAAGCAGAAAATTGTAGAAATGTTTGAGGGAGGACAATCTTCAAAGGGTGACAAACAAAAGGGGCTTTTCAAATTGCCTGATAAGTGGAAAAGACCAAGCCATACGTCACAGCCAAGGTGTAGCCTAAGGTTAGCATTCAAAGAACTAGAGTTCTCGACAAGGATAAAGTTGTGGATCCTTCTCAAGTCAGAGATTATGTGGATGGTATTTTTGATCCTAGAATTTCCAAAAATCCAAAGACCCTAAGAGATTGGGCGCATGCAAGACTTATTATCCAAGAGAAATAGGGCAAAAATGAATCTTTTGGTATGAGGCTTTGGAGATCTAATTTGGCCTAGTTCATGGTTCCATTTGTCCATCCTTATCTGGAGCTAGTTCATTTGTGTGCAACCAACATTGATGCTTCTATTGGGACAATTCAAAACAAAATGTCTAGGTTCATATAAATGTGAAGGCTATCTGTGACATGTTGGGGTTAACATATGACTCAAACACCAATTTCTATGACATAACCAAAATGTAGAATGTTTGGCAAAAGGTGGATACCAAACAAAATTTCTTAAACTAGGAACTCCATCTAGATGAGGACAATGTCAAGATATCATCAATTCCCCTTTCTTATCATTTGCTAACCCCCAACGTGTAGGATGCCTGCTCGATGCTGGCTTTCATTTTTGGTTAGGATGAAGACGCCAATGTATATGATTGGTAATTCAGTGTCATTTTTCACCTCAAGAAGGTGACATGGAAAAAGGAGTATAAATTTGATTTCATAGAGCATAATGCCCACACGTTACATGACCAATTGGCTAATTTCACAAGTACACAAGTTTTTAGGTATTCTTCATACCTTTTCCATTTGATTTTATACCAAAACTACCAACTATTCCTATAGTATATGCACTTGAACCTATATGATCTAGAAGTAGACTCTCAAAAGGTGATTCCTGTGTCTGCATGGACCCACATATTGTCTAAAACCTCTGATCTTTACAAGTTTGCTGAGTGTTTTGTGGCTCCCCTTGTTGAACAATTAGACCCAGAAGAGGTTAAGGATAGAATGACTGATAGGGTTAGGGCAATTATTTTAAATTTGTGAGTCCCCTATGATTACTTTTTTGGGGCACATTTTACTATGATCAGGGTCTACAATTTTGGGGCAAAGTCTTTTATGCTTCTGAAGGTTTTGACAGCTTGGGTCTTAGCCCTAGAATTAGCTCGCCAATTATCCATGATTAACAATGAATTCAGGGCCAAAGAGAGGGAAAAGGCTTTATATGATGTTCCTTGGAATAAGGGTGTCATTTTAGTAGTTAAGAGAGAGTCAAAATACATTTTACAAAACAAATTAGCCAATTTTGGATTAGTCATGGTTCAGGACCCATGGAAGTATGACCTCGATGGCTTCTTGGCTTCTTGGCCCCATACTAACAAGGTTTATACTACTTTCATTCATGAAAGTTGTCCATTCTTTGAGCAAAGGAGGTCACCACAAACTGATACTCTTGAATTTTATGTTGAGATAAGTGACATACCTAGTGAGCCGCCTAAGAAATGGGAGACATTCTACATTCCAGTCAAGGATTATGATCCAAAAAAGAAAATGACTCACAGTTTGAGGCAGGCTCTAGTTAAAAAAGGATGGAGTGATAAGAAAAGTGTGGCATACTGGAAGTATAGACAAGAGATTTCTGAGCTAGAGAAAGGTTTTGAATAGGTCAGTTTAGATGAGAAATGGGAAAGTTTGTGGGATGAAGTACACATGACCCCTATTTCTAGTATAGATACAAGCAATATCCCAAGATATCAACAGTTAGAAGAAGAGGTAGAGGTATCAAGTCCTAAATCAACCATCTGACCACAATTACTCAGCACTATTGAGTAACAAAAGAGAGTTTCATAGCCATCTCATGAGGGACAATCAACTTCAGCATATGGGGACCTAAGAGTGGCAATTCCACAAGAACAAAAGGTTTCAGAATCATTGATCTCTCTACCTCAGGTACTAACAAAAGACAAAGACAAACACCCTTTAGGTAGACTCCTTAAGAAGAAATAAAAATTCATTTTACAAAAGGAGGAGGAAGAGGAACAAGTTGTGAATGTTTCACAAACATAGATTCAAGCAACAATGGCAGCCCCTTAGGTGAGTGTCTCTTTATTTTCATCTTCTGCTCATTCTTCTTCTACCTTGGGGGTGGCTACCCAAATGCGCATTTCCATGTTTGCTGCCACCTCAACTATAACTTGACATTTTTTGTCACCTATACCTATTGCCACATCTTTTGTTACCACCCAAACATTGAGTTTTCTAGTCTTTTCCCCATTAGTGCCTAGGAGGCCTATACATATGCAAGACCCAAGTCAGCAGATGATGACCATTCCCTATGGTCTACCATAAGGCTTCCCTTTTGTAGGTGGTCTAATTGCTTCCCCTCCTACTTTTAAAAGCCAATCTGAGGCTGCTAAGAAAACAAGGGAGTCAAGAAGAGAAAAGAAAAGAGTTAAAGAGGGCATAGCCCCTACTGTTCCATAGATGAAGTACCTTTTTTCTCCTATCCAAAACTCTTTAACTATAGCCCACATGAGTCCCAATGTAATAAAGCCCCTTGAATGGATGCAACTAGAGGAGTACACTATGAGTGTAATGGCAATGGACTTGACTCAATTTACTCCACATGATAAAGTGGAATTGATGAACAAAACTTCAGTTGTGGTGACCACAGATTATCTCAAGGTCAATAAGAAATTATAGAAAGTAGAGACAAATTTGGCTCAAACATAAACAACAATGAGTCAGCTCTTTGTAGAAATCAAAGCTAAATACCTAGAGATTGATAGATTGAACAAAGATATTAAGGCTACAGTGTTAAAGGAGGTTTTCTAGGCTTCACAATTGAATGTAACTGGACTGCAGTCTAAGTTATCCCAGGTCAAAACTGCAATGGATATGTTGGAACAGGAAAAGATTCTCTTGGAGAAAAAATGTAATGATAAAATTCAAGAAGTGACCTAATTCCAACAAAACCTTAAAGCTGAGAAAGATCAAAGCCTTGCTCTGTAGACCCAATTTTTGGCTAAGCAAGAAAAAGTTAAGCAATTAAATCTAGAGCTCACTTAGCAATCTCAAAATGTTGGGATTTTAGCAATGGTAAAGAAGCTTTACATTTCTTCTTGGCAAAGGATCTCTAATGATGTGTCCCAATTAAAACCAACACTTAAGTTTCTTTTGAATGCACAACAACTATGTGAAAAGGTGGAGTCTTCCATGGAAGAGATTTTGTCTTCACTATCTATAAAAGTTTCTAATTCCCAGCTTTTGCTTCAGAAGTTTTATGATGCCTCTGATGAGATTTTACAAGTGGCAGTGATAGATGATAGGATGACAGTAGCAGAGAAAGTAAATAAAATTTTGAGATATTAGAAAGCTTCTACTAAATGTAAATCCTTGTTGAATCTGTTAAAGCAATGGGTCAAAGGAATGAAGAGACATATTGAAAACCTAGTCCAGTTGGGACTTCCCTCACCCTTCCCAAATAGAAGCACAATGTTGATGGAAGATTAAATAAAGGCTCTGCTACTAGTAATGAAAAATGATCAAATGCTTTTTTAGACCTTGAGTGATTCATCCAGTGTTGGTGAAGTAGAGTCAGGTTTTCTTCTAATGGTTTAGTTGGAGTTTCAATTGCATGCTACGATACAGAGCTTGAAGACCTTTTCTCATAAGAAAATCATTGAATTAGATTTGGCTTTCCAAGCCCTACAAAAAGAAAATGTCTAACAGATACAAAATGGTATGATTACCAGGACACCTTGTAGAAAATTTAAAAATACTAGCTAGAGATAAAATTTTGGTTTTCTTTCTTTTTGTAGATATTTTAGGTTCTCTCTATGCAGGCACAAAGTCCCCTTTTGGTCACCAAGAACTGTAGAGCAAAACCTCTACATTTTATATTCATAGTATATGTTAAATTGGCTAAGGTTTAATAAGTCGGGGCTAATGCAAGTGGATAAAGAGTCTCAAAGACGTAGAATGTGCCAAGTGGCACAACTGCAGGCATTTGAGAGCTCACAAAGAAAACCTTTCTCCCAAGCAGCACGAGGGTGCCACGTGTCTCAAATGTTGCGTTACTAGGTCAAAATGGTAAGGTACCAATAGTCTTTTGAAGTCCTCACAGAGAGTGATAGGTGTCCCCACCATGTGCAATCTAATGACTACCACAGGAGGAAGCAGAACCCGCCACTTGTTGGCATCTGCGTTTGTTTTGAGTTTCTTTCAAAAGGTTTCCAAGTCCCTGTGGAATGAGCTAGGTGTCAGTACCATGCACATTTGAGATGTTATTTTGGTTAAGTTATTTTGGAGGTGTGCAGAGATGCCATGTGTCTTTTTGAAGAGATTGCAGAGCTTACCTCACTGTATGTCAAGGTGGGACACATGACTATCAAAAATTGAAGAATCCATGAAGAATGACAAGTGTCACAATCGTAAGTGTTTGGAGGAAGTTTTGGTGAAGTTTTTCTATTTTAAGCATGAAGCCACCACGTACCCCATTTTTGAGCTTTGGTGAGACCCGCGAAAGCTGCCATCTGTCTTGATGAAATAGGTTGTTGGAACCTTTGTTTAAATGACCGTCTACTTGTCAAAGCTATGATGATTGATGCAACAGAAGGTGGGAGAAGTTTTGAGTGTGCAAAATCAGTTGCAATGGTAGGCAGGTGAACTGAGACTTAGGATCCTAAGAAGATTGTTGGCAAATGGATCTAGGAGAAGATCACAGTAGTTAACTAAAGTTTTAGGTTGCAGGGTGGTTCGGATCTTAACAGCCATGGGGAAGCTTTGAGCTTCATTTTGTTCTATAAATAGTGAAGTTTGGTTGGGAAAAAGATACAGAGAGAAATTTGAAATATCAGAGAGTTTTAGCTGCTGGATCAGAAATATATTTTTTTCCTAATAGGTGCCTCTCAAGACAGATCGAATATTGTAAATCTACACTTTTTTGCCTTATGTACTTTGTTCTCTTAACCATCAATGAAGAGAGTGTGGTGTTATGTGCATATTATGATATCTTTTTGAATCTTGTTCTTTGATTTATGTGTTCTACCTTTGATTAATTTGATATACATATTATTTTGTGGTTAATCATGCTTAATGCTCTATAGCTTTATTAGAAATCTTGCAAGTTAATCATTGTGCTGTTAATTCATATCTTAACAGAAATCTGGTACATCACCTTAGCTGTAGTTTAGGGGTTCTTTGTAATCTTGTTGTTTCTTCTCTTTTCCAACAAACCCTAGAGAAGAACCAACTTCTTTAAAATTTGGAGGTTATCCTAAGGATCAGGTCCTACATTCTTAGGGTTTCCCATTGTTGGTGATTATCTACAAATTTAAGCATCAACACCTGGCATAAAGAATAAAATATTATACTAGAGTTTTTTGCATCCCTATTATTTTGATCCCAATCTTCTCTTTCATCTTTTTCATCCTACTGTCATTACTATTTTGTCACTTTTGCATCCACTCAATTTTATTCTAATGTGTTTCACAACACCCCTAAATATGATAGATTCAAATAGACTATAGGGGATTATCCCTTGAAGTGAGCCAATTACTCCATCCTATAAGAGATACATGTGAATTAATGCTTTGGAACCCATAATAAATTTCTTGGATTATGAAGACTCCAAGTAAGAGTGCGGTCATCAAGAGCCACAGAGACTTTTAACTTTCAACTATCTATCATAGAAACAATACATAGTTATACAACCAAATTATGCTAACTAGAGTCAACCAAATAGATGAGATCAAAGATACACTTAAACCATCCTATTCAGACATATAGAGAAACAACCATGCAAATAGATGGTGAAGTTAGTCATCTTGAAAATAATTTATAAGAGGCACATGAAGCCCTTCACATGGTCTATCAAACAAAGAGATTTGTAGCATGACAAGTGTTAGAAAACAACTTTCCCGAAACAAAAAGGCCACTGAATCCTAAACTCAAAAAATTCCACTTTAAGGTAGTGAGAACCAAAGAATATAAAGATCCACCCCTACTAGCATCATAGACAATCTAGTTGAACATATTAGAATGATAGAAGTATGAGGTACTAAATAATCTTAGTTAGAAAGACTACAAGTACAAATAAATCCATCTACAGAATTAAACTAGGGGGAAATTCAACTCCCTCCTTAAACTTATATTCACAAAGCTCAAGAAATGAGAATTTCATGCCTCCTCAAAGAAAAAACATCCAACCAAGTGGTATCAAGACAAAAAAAATTAGATGATGTCACCAACATATCAACAAATGTACATGCAACAAACATATCCAGTCATACTTGGATGTCAATAAAGTCTTCAAAATCAAAACTTTGCACCCACAAGGGTTATGTTTGCTGGTACAAATTCAAATTATCAAAATGAATTTATAGGAACATCCTATGAGTATCTCAAAGGACCCTTAGACTACACTATTCATAATGTACTACTTCCTTGCCTTCTCCCAGATTTACCCAAGTTCAAAGGGGAGGGTGATTCAAATTCCCATATTGAAGCATACAATTTAGTAGTAAGAGAACTCCTCCTCTCGGATGGAGTCATAAAAAGAATATTCCCAAAGGCATTTGAAGGAATAACCCTCAATTGGTACTATCACCACCCTAAGGCATCTTATACTTTCCTTCAAGAAACTCATTGTAGAATTTATAGCTACATTTGATATGAACAAGCTAGTAAAAATTGGAATTTTTAAGCATGAATCAAGATGCCAACAAATCTATAGCTCACTTCATTACAAGATGGAGGAAAATCCTCTACTCTTCAACTAGCAAACTAAATATGGGTCACTGGGAGCTCTGTGACCTCTTTCTACATGTCCTTAATAGGGACACATGGGAGGAAGTACACAATTTTCTTTAAAAATCATATGAATAAACCTTACATAGCACTTTAAGAATAGACCATGCTATTATAGATAGCATACGAAGGAATTATGGAATAAATAGAAGGTTTCTATTGCAAAATGATAATGGTGGAAGTAGTCCATCCACCAAAAATAATCAAAATATGATGAGAAATATGGTGAAGGATACTCCCTCCAATAATGACATAAACATAGTTAAACATCAACAACATAATGATAAGTTAAGAAATCAAGAATCATATTATAATCCTTAAACCCCAAATTGTACTATCTATTCCATAAAGTGAAAGGACATGATACAACAATGTGATTCAAATTCAATAAATCGATTTAAAAAAAGTATGGTGAACAACAACAAGAAAGCATAAGGGATCTACAATCTCAAAAGAGTAAAGAACAAAAAGATCAATCATAGGATTCCCAACTCATCTTTGATTAAAAAATATTGAGACATGTAGAATTGGAAAAGGATTAGGAATTTTTTACCATGAGTAAATTGGGACAATAAGATTTTGCAACAAATGACTCTGTTTTCTCACAAATAATGGATCTTTTAAGAGACTTTCCCATTTATAGAAGTGTTTTCTTTGAGGTTCTAAGTCTAGGCCATCTTGACCAAACCCCATAATAAGAAAAATCCAACATATTCACATTCAACTTTGAGAAATTACCTTCAATAAAGACATAGATAAACAAGGTAATCTTCCCCTCTACCTACAAATCCATGTTCTCAATATGGGAATTAAAATAGTCATGGAAGATGACAAGATTGTGATGAATATCCTCCCCTTTTGTCTCCATCTAAGGATGGGCTATGATGAGACTCATAATACGAAGGATTTCCATCCTTAGAACTCATGACAATACAAATATGTGAACCATAAAAAAGGCCACTTGACCAATTACCATAGGTCCTAAAACTCTCCCAACTAAATTTTACATCATCAATGAAGACACCACTTAACACATGATCTTGGGAAGGCCATGGATCCACTAAATGAGGGTAATTCTCTCTAGCTTATTTTAAGGAATTTACTTCCCTCACACAGGTCAAATCCATGTTGTTAAAGGTGATCCATATCCTTTCAGCATTTATAGATTCGAAGAAGAAAACATGGAAAAGATAGGTTAGAAACTAACCTAGAAATTTGAACATTTGAAAAAGGGGAAACTTCTAAAAGATTTTCAAATGTTTTCGAGACCATGAAAGATTCATAAAAGGTGATCTAGATATTTTAAATATTTATAGACTAGAACAAGAAAATAAGGGAAAGACCTTAGAAACCAACTTGGAAATTTGAACCTTTGAAAAAGGGGATACTTCTAAAAGATTTGCAAACATTTCCAAGACCAAAAAATATGTAGAAGTATAAACCATGAATGCATTCTTTTTTACCCTCATTCGACCAACCCTTACACACCCTTTAGTTTAGCAATCATTCGTTGTAGGAAATAATTAATTATTCAGAGGGACCTTTGCATTAATATGGTTGAAATCACTAAGACAGGAAAGGAAAAAGAAGAAGAAATAGAAGAGTTAAGGTCAACATAGGAACCAAGAGAGACCTCAACATCACAAATTCCTAACAATGTTTGAGTTCTCCATTTTGATAGAGTAAGTTTTAAAAAAGGAGTTGGACCTAAAATAGTTATTACCTCTACAATATAAGCAAGATCTTCCTATTTTCCTTCAGATATTTAGAGACTTCTTTTGCACCATCAACATCACTAAGTATGAAGCTCTATCTTTTGGCATAATGTTGGCCATGAGGTTAGACCTTTCCATTTTTGGTTACATTCTAAATTGATAATCAATCAAGTGGTAGAAAAATATGAATCAAAACTTGAACACTTATATCTCTATAAGGACACCATAAAAAAATTAATTCACTTATTTAACTTCTTTGTGATGAAGGCAATACCAAGGGAATAAAAAAAATGACATATTGTATGGCTACTTCAATGACAATGTTCAGACCTCATGCCCAACTATAAAATTCTAAATTCATTATTTCGGTACGAGGTGGGCCATTATTGGAAAGTGGTAGTTTACATAATATTCTTAGGTATGTGGAATTTAGAATAGAAATTCCTACAAAATATTATGTAGAAAATGATGAGGCCATTTCAGAATATCTTCATGCATGTGATGGCCTCCCACAAGTTTACCAAAAGGCAGGATATACACTTCTTCCCCACATCGACAATTATTTTGGGGATTAGTTAGAAATATTATAAATTCATAAAATTTTTGACCTACATCATGTTAGGTCTCAAAAATGCAGGTTGCTAATCCTAAGAGAATGCCAAGCTCTATGCTTAGATTCACAACATTTTTGAACTAACGCAATGGAATCAACCTTTAGGGTTTGATGATTCCCTGCACTTTAGGTCTTGCTACACCTAGGCGGGTGAACCTTGGGAATTAAAGTAGACTAAATTAAATGTATTAACTAATTAAATGGATCTACCTATAGTGGCAAATGGTGTAGGATAGATGAAAGCTTGCTAATAAATTCTTTATCTAATATCTGATGAATGGTTGGTAGAAATTGTATACGAAATATCAAGGTGAATTCTATGACTGTGCTTAACTAATAAAAGGGTTTTAAGTGATGAATTGAAATGAGACCAGTGCCTTGTTGGGTAAATAGAGTCAAATGGAAGACTAAGACTAGTGGCTTATAGTTGGTAGTAACTCTAACTATTTGGAACAATACTTTAGTTTATAACTTGTATAAACGTGCAAAGAAATGATTGACAAACTCTTCTTAATAATGCAACCAATATAATCAGATATCTTGTAATTCACCAGAAGGTAATTTAATCCTTTCTTAAAGGAACCAATTGAATGAAATATGCAAGAATAATAGATAATATTAACTTGGAGACAGAATGGCAATCCTAATTATATGGTTCTTCTTAGTAATCCAAACTAACACTTCCAGGTTACTACGACTGATTAGAAGGATTTTAATTCCTCTAATGGAAACCAATATATTCAATCACACAGATACAACAAATGTGCATTGACAGATTAACTATATACTCGATATATTAATTTGAATAACAAGGAAATACTGAAATGGAGACAACCACACAATTGAATAATCTTAACAAACAATTGATGCCAGAATAGAACCACTAAATCAGAGAACTTCAATTTACTTCTTCAATAATAAACTTGCAACATGGTCTTTGAGAAACATTGTAAATTATAAGTATATATTCTACTGCTGATGATAATTCAGCATCATATGTCCAACTTATATAGGAAAACTTATGAAGAGACATAACTCTTCAAAGAAGTCTTTTGGGAAATAATAAACCTAACAACAATAAAATAACCATGCTTATGCTCTATTTAACCACATGTACAGTTGAGAAATATGATCTATGTACTCTTGGCTGCGATGTGAATTAGTAAATTCAATGGCATTCCTTGTGATCACATCCATCATAACCATCCTCTCCAAATGTTTGCATTCTTCTTTAGGTGCAGAGTCTGTCCTTAAGAAATTCCAAGGCTTCATGCAGTATTTCTTGACAATCACTGCTCCATTCCTGTTTGCTTTTTAATTCTTTATCACTCTTGAACAACATGGGCACTCCTGCTTTTGAGGCTTCAACACACTCTTTGGCATCAATCTTAAGTTGATCATAATACTTCTGGTGTTGCTTGATCAACACTTTTGCATTGGAGGTACCTGTAATGTCAGAAGTGTCTTTACTCTATGTCTCACTTAGTTTCTCTTGTAGTCTTTTGTCAAGCCTCTCATGCTCTTGGATTGCTTTATAATTCTGAGAATAATTATTCCAAAATTGATTCAACCAATGCATCATGTTGGTATGTCTATTTTGGAGTACCATGACATGTGTATCCATCTGGATTTGGGCTATCTAATTGATGGATGGTGATTGGATGCTCTGTGAGCTTTCACCTGAGTTAGTCTCTTTACTGATCCTCCAAAAGTACTCTTAACAACATCTTTCAAATAGTCATTTTCTTTGGTCAATCTCTCATAGCTCAGCTTGTATGCATCTCTTTCCTTAATTAACATCTGAGCCTGTGCCTTATTCAACTTAGCAACATTAATGCCAATGTCTGCAGTGATCAAGGGGTTAGTCTCCCTTGCCTTTAGAGCCATGACATGGCCAAAAGTCTTCTTGGTGTCTATAATGGCTGTCTTTTTGTGGTGAGGATACATGGCCCATATCATTAATGAATTTTCATCATTATTATATTTGGTGCCCATATATAGTTCATTGACACCTTCTGGAGTGAGCTTATATCTATCATCTGTATTATTCAGAAAACTATCAAAGACTAGAACAGAATTCAAATCAAGGCCAAGAAAGATCATTACCCCTACTTCATTAAGTAGCTATCTACCATTGCTAGGGGTCATATCTTGTAGTTCATTATCCACTATTGCTTTCAACATATCAAGTAATTGTCTCTCATTGTTGGCAGAGACATCATCCATTGACTCTTTGATTACCTTCCCCTTGCACTTATATAAAAATGATTTGAATTCTTTAGAATGAATAAATTTGTCATCAGAAATAAAAGAATCATATGCTATTTGTCTTAGGTCTTCATTAGTAGACCCCTCCTCATCATGGGCTATGACAGGAGACTGATATTGTTGCATTTTTCTTTTGGACATTCTTGTTGTCTGTTGATGTGGCTCCTCTTGTTTTGCAAGTTCTTCATCAGAAGATAACACCTCAATTTTTGCGAGCTATTTCTTTTTCTCATCTAGATCTCTGTTATACTTTTCCACCACCAACTCAACTTCAGTTTCCTCCAAATTCCTGATGAGATCATCGTGTGGATAGAGGACATGTGTGTACCCACTAAGGTTTTTCTTTCTTCAAGCAAGGTCAATAAAACCCTCAAGATCAAACCCTTTTCTCACCTCAGCACACCTCATATTATAGTGCATTAGTTTATCCAAAATGAGATTATAACATTCCTTGGATACCACAGTGAAATATCCAAAACACAAAGTACTAGGCATAAAAGACTGTTTGTCATGGGAACTCAAATGCACCACATTAGAACAATCCTTTTGCCTAACTATTTCTAGGTAGGCAATTCTGTCAGGGACAGTCTTAGGCAAGATAAAGGGAGTGTCCTCAAAACCATATACTCTCACCATGGTAGCATCCTTGAAATAGTACCAATCTCCCTAGCTGTGAGTAACTGTAGGAGGACCACCAAAATTCTTTGGTCTAAGGAACCTCTTTATTTCATCTAAGATTGAATACTCACAGGGATGAATGAAATATCTATATAGCACTTTCACACAATATTCTTCAAATTGTACATAGCTAGAATGGACATATCTGCTATCCCATATTCTGATCCACATCTATACAGGTAACTTTTGTCCCCTCTGGTCTACTGGAACAACTTTGAATTTAGTTGGCCATAACCCCATTTCCTGCCCATAATAGAGCACCATGTGGATCAGAAGTGAATAATGTTCAAAGCGAACTGATGGGGCATTGTTCTTTATGGTAGTCAGACTAGAATCAATCCTATTAAAAATATAGACAACATAATCAAACTACCTAGCATTATGGCATTAGATGTCTACAGCTATGACCATCAGAGGAATTGTCATAAAGTCAGGGACCTCTTATCCTAGGACCTGTCCCACAGAGTAGTAAGTGTATGGTATGTAAGGTTCAAATAAAGACACATGAAATGGAGGGACATCATTTTCACTGAGGGGCACCATTTCTCCCTCTGCCGTAGGCTTGTGAATAGGCAGTCTCCATCCATTATATGTAGTATCCTATTGTGATGCTCACAACATGCCCCATTTTACTTCTTAACAAAATGAGGACCCCTGTTGTGGCTTTGCTTTTGCTTTTGTGTGTGGGTCTGTTTAGTGGCAAAAGGGAAAAGAGAGTGAAAGTCACAGACCTTGTTGAAAACAAAGAAAAAATTGCATTAAGTACCAGAGCCAAATATAGGTGAATTCCCTATCAAAAATGAGTGAGGATTGCTTTTTGAACCATTTGAAAATTTCCTATATTTTGCAAGTTATGAGTGTTTTGGTAAAATGTACAATGGAAGGGTTTGTATGTTGCATATACAAATCTGCTTGTATATCGAGTTGCATCTACAAGGTCACTTACATACAAGGTCACTCATATACAAAGTCCTTTGTGTATTGGGTCATTGCATGGTTGCATAAGGAAGTCATCGGGTTTATATGCATTGTGTACGTGTATGCATTTGGCTAACATTTTATTTTTACATACAAGGTGGATCTAACTGAACTAAGAGTTTAATTTAATATTGCGGTCAAGTCCGTTGCATGTATGTTATGTTTGTATGTCTGGCAAAATAAAAACATAAAAGGTAAATATGCAAGGCTACATACAAGCCGCAGAACCGAAGGAGTATTAAGGTTGGTTTTATTGTTGTATGTTCGTGCCTTGTATGTATATTTTCAGAGGCATACATCTTGATATACATGCAATGTGGAACTAAAGAAATTTTAAAATTTTGTTAAGGTGATGTATCCTGACTTAATGTATATTAAAAGATACATTACACTTTGTACATGTCGGAGTCGAAAGAGAGTTAGCTTTGGTTTATAAAAGGGTAAGTCCGAAAGAACATACTAATATGTTTGTATGTATCTTTCTTTGTATCTAAAGGTTTGATACAAATGTTATATGCATCATAGGGATACAAGTAAAAGGTAAGGTGAACCCCACCGTTTGTATATCAGATTTGCATCATAACAATGTATGTCTTTGAAAGATACAAGCCGATAAAGAGTTACGTCGGCCAGATATGAGCAATTAGCAGAAGTTTTTGGATCACTCCAATTGAAGTTAGTTATGCCAATAACAAAGGAAATACAAACCGATAAGGTTACATTGGCTAGAAATATGCGATCGAAATGAAATTTTTGGATCATCCTGACTGCGAGAGTTACACCGATAATAAAGAAGGTATACAGAATGCGGTATACAAAGCAGAAGACATACAAACAAAACATACAAAAAGGTTTGTATTCAGAATTAGACTAGCAATAAAAAAAGAGGTTTAAAAGCACCAACATTGTAGTGGAAGGCCGAACTTGGGCGTATTACTTACTATAGTTGGTGCCCATCTAACATTCTTACAAGGTATAAATTGGCAAAAGCAATGTGATATTTTTTAATCTATTTTTATGTCTATTTGCAGGTATGCAGGTAGATATAAAGGTGAAACTTTAATGGTGATGACATCACAAAGGGTGGTGGATCACAGAGAAAGTGAAAGGAGTAAAGGCTTTCAATGAGAAGATATTTTGAGGTGGTTATGATTTTGAAGGGGCAAAACAACAAAAGATATTTTGAGGTGTTAGGGTTTCCAAAGGGCATCTTTACACTCAGTATGAGTATGCTGCTAAGAGATATTTTGGTGGGATTTGTTTTCCACCGATTGATGTTGCACTTGAGATATAGACCGTTGATTGACTAGGGTTTTGGAATCGTATTGGGGATAATCAAAGCTATATATTGAGCCCCTTTACTCTGTAATGAGTTACATAGGGATTTTACATAGGGATTTGTAGAACAGAGCTAGAAGTTGTAATTAGTAGTTTTTGAAGAGCATTTTAGTTTAGAATAGAAGGAAGTCACCTATGTCTGCGATAAGGAATGCGTGGAACATCTAGCTTTCTTACTGTATCTATAAAACATTGTAATTTTTCTGTAAATTGATTAATTAAGCTAAGAGTCATTCATACATTGTAAATCATATATGACTGTTTATTTTGAATATAAATGAATATGGAATTCTACATCTATATTCAGTGTGTCTCTGGCTCTTCTTTGTATTTAAAATAATATCTCTTAAAGCTTGCAATCTTGAATGTATGTTCGTGAAAATACTCAGGGCCTACATTTAAAGGTTTAGTCTATGGATTTAATCAAGTTTGTTGTACTGCTTACAATGTGCATAATAGAACATTTAGATCCTATGGTAGAATGAAGTTTAATTTAGATTTCTCTAACTTTTCCCAAACCATTTGAAATACTTAGCTTAAACGTAGAAATTTAAAGGAGATTGTTTGATATTTGAAGGAAACATGAACAACTAAGTTGATATTGGACATTTTTCATAATATTCATAAAGAAGGCTTGTGTTAATATAAATCATATAAAGATTTGTGATACAGTAACAAATATGTGCAAAAGAATGAATAAAATGTTGATATTTGTGATATTTTGCATAATTTGAGCCTAGTGAATCATAAAACACCTTAAATCAAGTAAGGCCCCTTGCATATTACAGCTTCACATTAACATATTGAATTATCCACAAGGTCAAGACCTGACCATACAGAAACTTGGGATTAAGTAATCTTCATTGATTTCTTCATATCTTTCAAGACAGTTAGGTTCATTTTTGTGAATTTTAACTTTTGTTATGAATGTGTAAAAATAATCATCAACATATCCATTCTCCAGTACTCCTTTTCCAAATCTTCACAAACAATGGAGACAATACATAAATCATCCAAGTTGAAAACTTCATAGATGGCATTCTCTGACAAATGTGTAATAGGCTCCCCTTGTGGGTTGTAAATAGCCTTAAGACTTGGGCTATACGATTTAGCAAGAAATTGGAGGAGTTCAACATTCAGAAACACATCAGGAACAACTAATTTACCCAAATTCAAATGCCATGGGTTTGACACTGGAAAATTCCTAATTCTTCTATTGTAATGGAATTTAAATAGCTCATAGCCTCTAATTGGAGTCCAAACATTCTCAAGGTATTTATACTTGTCGTCTAATTTCTCCACTTCTACCCTAGGTTGTACAAACCTTCGGGCTTCGGGAGTTGATCTTGGTAATTGACCAATCAAGTCTTAGTTCAGTTTTCTCTCTTTTGTTTTCTCTTTAGGGGTTTTGTCAATTTTCTATTTTTTAGGTTTACTTTTATTGCCCTGAGGTTTTCTATCCTTTCCTTTCCCTAGAGTTTCCATTTACAATCCTTGAAAGAGAATTCAAATTACAGGCTATTGCACAGATATTTGTATGTATGTACCTGTTTATCAGAGGCCTTGATTGAATTTCCCTATATTCTCCTTCACGTCTCCGTTTGCTTGCTCTCCTCAGATAATTCTGTCAAACTTAATTGCAATGATTTCTGAATGTTATCTCAGAAGATTTATTCATCGTCTGTAATTAATTGTTGGAGAATTTCAATTCTCCTGATCGTTGTGAAATGTCACATCGTCATAACTTCTCCTGTTGGCATGATTTTCATAATGTTAGGGCAATCTTAATATCTGAATGTTTTCTCATAGATCAATCGATGTAACCCTTGATTTGTCTCCTCGACATCATATTTCATAAGTGAGTTTGTATCGGTAAGATATTTCCAAGCTTTACCTGATGTAGAAGTAAACATTGTTGCCATTGGCATGACTTCATCGCTTTGTGAATAATATTCTTCTCTGATATCTTAAGTATTACCGATATGACTATCAATGAGAGTCTTGTCGATGCACATGGTCATCATTGTTGTCGGGATAAAATAAACCATCGGGATAACTTATTTCAAGTTACCTGATTGTGGTTATTTCCCCAATAATCTTCCTTCACACTCTTCCTTGGTGAGATCTTCATGATATGTCACTAACATCTTTATCGCTGTGACCATTGGTTCAGTAAGACATATAAATTTCAATTTGATTTGTTCAGCTTTGTCAATGGTTCTTATTCATCACATATATCAGTGTGAGCTATGCCAAAACACTTTTCTTTAATCTTTGAGACTTTAGAATATTAGAGACTCATCAATCTTTCCCTCCGATGTTCATTTCTTGTAAATGACCACTAGTTCCCTTCGTTCCACGGGATGGTCAGTGAGAGTCCTACCGAACTCGATCATCGGCATGACTTATACTGTCAGGAGGGTTTGTATTATCCGATAGTGTTTCCTTTATACCGATTAGCATAACCACACGTTCTCCTGATGATGAAAGGTCATTGGTGCCACTTTCTTCATCAACGTACTATGAAATCTTCTCCAATCAGTAATCTCACACCGATACTCATTTCAACTAATTTCTCATGGATCGATATAACTGTAATGAGGTCTTGCCAATATTAGGAAATTTAAACCTTGTACATTATTTTGTGATAAAAGTTATAGGATTTTATGGGATATATCATTTTATTTTGATTTTGGGTGAAATGTTTTATGATTTGGTCAGATATGGATGAGTAAGAATACAAGAAAATTTTAAATTTTCCTGTCCCAATAGTGGCTCTGTTTGGGATGTATACTCCTTGTGAGTATAACAAGAATTCAGATCTCTTGGGGAGTAGACCACATGTTTCATTTATTTAGGATGACAGTTTTATGGGAATGGGAGATGGAGGCGATAATGATGGGGAATTGGCATGATCCCATACTACTGTACATGGAAAAAATTATATACTTTTTAAAAAAAAATTATATAGAGAGATTTATAGAACTGTCCATGTAGTGGCATGTCTTAATCTCCTTTTGATTACCCTAGACTATTGTGCATGGAAAAAAAGTATTTTGAGAACTTTTTAAGGGTTGTCCATGCACTAGAAACACTTAATTCTCTTTGTCCACAATATTCTATGAAAATAAAGGCTTCAGATATTGCCCATGCATAGGCAATTCCTACACTTCTTCGGACATGTTTTACAAATAGTAGGAATCATCACCTCCTTTACCAGTTATAACAAAAGGACCTAACCATAGAGCTTCAAACTTTCCATGTTTTCCTTTGTCCTAGCACCTAGTGTTCCACATCAGCACTAAGTCATTCATCTCAAATTTCCTATCTTTGGCCTTCTTGTCAAAGAGGTATTTCACTTGTGTTTGCAACTTAATATTCTGCCTTTGTGCTAGTTTCCTTATTTCATCAAGTTCTGCAAGATGTTCTAATCTTTCCTCCATCGGTTCCAGAATGTTTACATCTTCCTAAAGAATAAATTTGTAAACTAGCATGAGATTTTCTAATGGTATTCTTACTTGTGTTTCATATACTAGTTCAAAAGGAGATTTCCCAATTTCTCTTTTTACAGTAATCCTATCAGCCCATACAACCATTCTTAATTTTGAATCCCATGCTTTCTTTTTTCTATCCAACATTCTTTTTATGATTTTTAGAAGTCTTTTGTTGCTAGATTCTGCCTGTCCATTTGCTTGTGGATGATAAGGGGCAGCATAGGACATAGTGATGCCATGTGTACTACAGAAATTTTTGAATTCATCAGATCTAAAACACATTCCATTATCCGTAATTAACCTTACTGGAGTGTCGAATTTGAATATAATATTTTCCATCAGAAAGTTAATCACCACCCTACTTGTTGCTTGTTTGGTTGGAATTGCCTCCACCCATTTTGTGAAGTAATCAGTCGCCACTAAAATCCATTTGTGTCCACCACTTGACTTCTCTACAATTTCGCCTATGAAATTAATAACCCTACTGATAGAATGGAGCCTCGACTTGCATGGGTTTTAAGGGCAATGCTCCCTGATATTTCAACTTCCCTAAAAACTTATGACATGCTTCACATTTCCTAGTGTAATGATATGAATCATTAAAAACTTTAGGCCAATAGTATCCAACCCTTAAGATCTTGCGGGCTGTAGTTTTTGCTGAAAAATGACCTCCACACATGCCTTCATGCAACTCTTTCATGATATGTTTTGATTGATGCTCATGTAGGCATAATAGTAGAATTCCATCCCTATTCTTCCAGTAAAGATCTCCATCAATAAATACATATTTTGAAGCTTATAATTTAAGTGTCCTTTTGTTATCATCATACCCCTTTGGACATTTCATGTGCTTTAAATAATATATGATGTCAGTATACCATGCAGTATGCTCAATGCTGGAACTTGTATTATCAACATTATTAGCACTAAATATCTGAGAAGCTTCAAGAGTACTTTTAGCCATCAACCTAGCAAGACCTTGTCCTCTCACTAGTTTAGTAATCTGGATTTCAATATTGAACTCTTGAATTCTATTGATCCATCTGCATCTTCTACCTGTGACTTTAGTTTGGACCAATACATCCTTTACTGCAACATTAGGCACATATGCTATGATTTCAGCTCCTACTAAGTATGGCCTAAAGGTTTTAACTATCTTTACCAATGCATATGCCTATTTTTCAACAATGTCACATTTTAACTCCACATTTTGAAGAGATTTACTGAAAAATGAGATAGGTTGTTCATATCCATCATTGTTTTTCTACAATAGCACTACTGCAACTGTATGATAAGAGGCAAATGAAAATAGTTGAAATGGTTTACTGAAATCAGGGGATATCAGGATAGGAGCTTCTTTGATTGCTCTCTTCATAGTAGCAAATGCTGTTTCTGTTGTCCATTTCACTTCTAAGTTCTTCTTTAGCATCCTTGATATAGGACAAACAATTTTTACAAAATTTGATATAAACCTCCTGACAAAGTTAATTTGGCCAAAAAATGACTGTATAGCTTTCACATTTTTAGGGATAGGGACTTGGTCAATTGCTTTTACTCTCTCAGGGTCTATTTTCACTCCATCTTTTGAAACTATGTGACCAAGCAACTTCCCCTCTATCACTGCAAAATGGTACTTCTTAGGATTCAATGAAATCCCATATTCTAGGGCTTTAATAAATATTTTCTCTAAATGTGCACAATGATCCTTAGCCCTTTTTGAATATGCTGTCAAGTCATCTTGATATACTATCATGATTTTATTAATCAATTCAGCAAAGGCCACATCCATTGCTCTTTGGAATGTTGCTCCAGCATTAGCAAGTCTAAATGGCATCCTTAAATATACATATGTTCCCCATGGAGTGGTGAATACAGTCTTAAATTGCTCTGATTCTTTGAATTTCACCTGATTGTAACTTGAGAATCCATCCATCATTGACAACAATTCATATCCAGTAACTTTTTGTAATATTGCTTCCATATTAGGGAGAGGATAGTTGTCCTTAAGAGAAGACTTGTTTAAATTCTTGAAATCCACACATAGTCTAAAATCACCGTTCTTTTTCCTGACAGGTACCAAATTAGAAACCCAAGAGGAATGTCTGATGGGTTTAATGATAGCTCCATCCCTTAATTTTGTAAGTTCCTCTAGCATCTTAGGAGCTAATGTAGGATTGATAGGCCTCTATTTTTGCCTGAATGGTTTAGCATCTGGTTTTAGTGGTATTTCATACTGAAATAGATCCTCTCTATATGCTTTTAAATCATCATATGACCAGGCAAATACATGCCTATACTTCCTATGTAAGTTGATGATTCTGCTCCTAATTTTTGGGTTAAGATTTTTCTTCCAATATACACATTCTTTGGGGCTGCTTGTGTCCCCAAATTAATCTCTTCAAGGTCATTCTACACCACTGGTGTGTTTTTCATTTTAAATTTGTCATGTCCATCGAATGCCTTTTCCAATGCTATAAGTCCCTTAGGTATCTTATTTGTTTTCAACTGAACTATCTCTTGACCAAAAAGGGTTTCCTTCCCATCATGTTCCTCTACAAATGCATTAAAATCAATCTCTTGATTTTCACAATGATCAGCACAATGTATGAAGTTGATTATATCAGCATTGTTATCAAACACTTGCCAGTTATGTATATTATCCAGGCTGGTGGGTCTGGTTTTGAATTCAACCTCTGTAATACCTCCTAATGTGACATCATCCCTTTTTAGTGCAATATTTGCTAGAAAATCTGCCATAATGTTTTAAGACCTATCAATCCAGTTGATTGAAAAGGCATCAAATAATTCAATATCATCCCAAACTACATTTATGTACTGTCTCAACCTCTTGTGTTTTGACAGGTATTTTTCTCTCACTTGGGAAGTAACCAATTCAGAATCACTATATACAACTAACTTTTTTATTTTATGCTTGGTGGCTATGTTCAAACCAATGAGAAAAGCTTCGTACTCTACTATATTGTTTGTGCACTCAAATGTTAATAGAAAGGAGTATTTGAAAGTTTTACCTCCTAGTGAAATAAACACTACTCCAGCCCCATTTCCTATTTTATTGCATGCACCATCAAAATACATCTTCCAGACATCATTTTCTTCTTTCTTGGATTCAATATGTATTGGATCAGTGTTCTACAATTCTGGCTGATTTTTTCCAACCTTGAAGGCTCCCAAATCTATATCACAAAAGCAATTTATTTAATGTTGATTCAAGCGTTCTATAATATTTTCATATCTTGGCTCCCTATACAACTTGATTTCTTTACCTCCCACTGGTATTGAACCATATGATAAGTCCAATTGGACATTCCCTCCTGCCCTAGCAGCCCATTGTCTTGATAGAAGCATTCCATAATATGATGGGATGTCAACCACAGTAATATCAATGTTATAAGTTGCTTCAGGGTATGAGGCAAGTTTTATCTCCACATCCCTCATAATACCAATGACTGGGATGGATTTGTTATCCATTGCATAACACCTACCAAATCTAGTATCAACCCACATTCCTAGTTTTTTCATAACTGCTATTGGCATGATGTTCATGGTAGCACCTAAATCAATCATGCATCTCCTTACTATCCTATTTTTGATTAATAATGTAGTGTCGAAAGGATCCACCTATGAGGGATTCTTTGTCAATGTATCACCTAGGTATACCTCATGCATTTGGAATGTTTCTTGATGAACATTCTTTGTTCAGTTTTTAGATCCTTTATGTTTTTGACTTGGTATATCTGAAATCAATTTAACTATTGTATTCTTGTATTTGTCTATCTTCATCATTTCTAAAAGTGGAACTGATATTTTTACCTGAGATATTGCATGAGCAATGTCAAAAGAATGGGCCATAGTCTGATCATTCTTTTCTATCTTTATATTTTCTTTTTCTTGATTCTGTGATTTTTCTTTCATTTTACTCTTAGCACCCTTTCTGGTTCTTTAAATGATGACTTTGTATTATTCTTTTTGTAATTCTGATCTTTTATGAATACACTCCCTGGTGTTCCTTGTTCAACATTCACTGTCCTATTCCTCAAGTTATAAGCATTTTTAGCTTGAGCTATTGTAGCTATTGTAAGAGCTTCTCTTTCATTTTCAGTGGGCTTTCTCCATTGATCATACAGGTGATTGTTATAATAGGTAGGTTTCTCATAACCATCCTCCTGATCTAAGAACACTTCTTGATCTCCCATGTAGATATGATGTCTCTGGTTTCCTACATCATACTCATATCCCTCTTCCTCTGTAGAAGAATAGTCTTTAGTCACCAAACATGGTGTATCTTGCATCATATTTATAGTGTGATTGTCCTTGTTATAATTATATAACATTTCTTCTTGTTGTATTGTTTTAGCCACCTCACAATACTTAGGTGAATGTGGTAAATTGCACACCAGACACCAAGGTTTATCTTCTACCATATGTGCCATATTTCTTTTTAGAGGGTCAGGGGTATCCTTGCCATAATGTTGCTTTCTGTTGTTATCAATGGGTCTCCCATCTTTCCAATTTATATCATACGACATATCATGCAATCTGGGCCTTTCATGCCTATGCTGACTTTCTTGTTTAGTCTACTAAACATTTGGGTTCTGAGTATTTCTAGGGTTATCCCTCTTGCTAACCATACCCACAACTTTCCTGTTGTTCTCAATAGTTAATGCCACTTTTTATGCTTCAGCCAAGGTTGTAGGGCATCAGTTTCTAAGCTCATACCCTATCTTTAGATCAAATGCTTTCATATAAATGGTCAATGCTACTGGATCAGACAGTTTGGATCTGTGTGGTACTTTGTTGCGTAATTTGTAAAATTTCAGATTGAAGTCATACACTGATTCATTTTGGTATTTCTAGATGCTTATCAATTCATGCAATGCAAACTCAAGGGCATATTTATTGCCATACTGTTCCTTGAACTGGTTGTAGAATTCAGTTATTGAACTGACTGAAGCATTAGGTAAACTATTGAACCAGTCTCTTGCATCTTCAGTTAGGGACATCATGAATAACCTCATTCTAATATCTTCCCAGTCCATACCAATATCTTGCAAAAAAGCATTGAAGCTTCTGATGTGATCTTCAGCTGATATTGCACTATTCCCCGTAAACTTGGGAACAATATTTCTCCAATTACTATTGATAGGATATGGATACAACTGATACCCAGTCAGATCAAGTTGGATACATATGTTTGCGAGGTTTTGTGGAGAAAACTTCATGGGTGGTGGATTAGGATAGTAATTATATCCACCTGGAGGCTGATAATAGGCATATTGCTACTGTGGGTTTGCGTGGGGATTTATGTAAGGATTTTGTGGTCTATAATATTGTTGGCCAGGGGGTAGGTAAGGATTAGCCATATGCTAAGAGGTGTTCTATATGGGAGGTGGTCTAGGAACTTTAGGAATGGCATTTTGATGACTTCCAGAGACTTGTGAGTTTGAAGCACCACCTGTATTTTGGTGTAAATTTTTCTATGGATTTTTTAAGTGTTTCCCCTATGTGGAGGTACATATTTTTGGGGGGCCGTTTTAGCCCTACTCTTTATTTGTTGGATCTCTTGTTGCAACAACCTCTTAGTTTCCTCTATTTGGAGCATTTCAAGTTCTTCTCGGATCTTGAGCAGATCCTGTTGTGCTTGATTCATACCTCTTGAAGTCTTTGGGTTGTCATTTACTTATTGAGTCGAGAATCCATTTTTTAGCCCTTCTCCCTGATGTAATGACATTTTGAAATCATATTCATCTTGTCTTTGATTGATTTCCCTCATGGCCCATGCTTCATACTCAAGCTATTCTTGAGGATTAGGTCTGTATTTTGCCAATACATCATCATTTACCCCATTGAGATTTTCATTTGAATCATGTAGAGGTGTAAATTTATTGTGAATTACAATAGTTTTCTCTATATTATCCTCTCGAGCCTCTTGATTATTATCCAGGTGAGCATAATTTGAAGTTTCATTTCTTTTGGAGATGTTTCTAATTGGTGGAGATGATTGCAATTTCTTGCCCTCCATCTTGGATCTCCTACCATCCATTTGGTATCAATTTTCTATTATAACAGTCACTAGAGTTGCCACCTATTTTGTAAATAGGAAATTTTTTTTAATTTATCTTTCTGGGTTCTTGTTGCCAGCAGAGTTACCAAAATTAATGTTTCTGAAATGACTCTATAAAAGGAATGGTTTATTACTAAGGTCTTTGATCTAAGTCCCCAATAGAGTCGCTAATTTGTCAGGTCTCAAAAATGTAGGTTGCTAATCCTAAGAGAATGCCAGGCTCTATGCTTAGATTCGCAACATTTTTGAACTAACGTGATAGAATCAACCTTTAGGGTTTGATGATTCCTTGCACTTTAGGTCCTGCTACACCTATGCGGGTGAACCTTGGGAATTAAAGCAGACTAAATGTAAATGTATTGACTAATTAAATGGATCTACCTACAGTGGCAAATGGTGTAGGATAGATAAAAGCTTGCTAATGATTTCTTTATCTAATATCTAATGAATGGTTGGTAGAAATTGTATAAGCAATATCAAGGTGAATTCTATGACTGTGCTTAACTAATAAAAGGGTTTTAAGTGATGAATTGAAATGAGACCAGTGCCTTGTTGGGTAAACAGAGTCAAATAGAACACTAAGACTAGTGGCTTATAGTTGGTAGTAACTCTAACTGTTTGGCACAATACTTTAGTTTATAACTTGTATCAACGTGCAAAGAAATGACTGACAAACTCTTCTTAATAATCCAACCAATATAATTAAATATCTTGTAATTCACCAGAAGATAATTTAATCCTTTCTTGAAAGAACCAATTTAATGAAATATGCAAGAATAACAGATAATATTAACTTGGAGACAGAATGACAATCCTAATTATATGGTTCTTCTTAGTAATCCAAACTAACACTTCCAGGTTACTATGATTGATCACAAGGATTTTAATTCCTCTAATGGAAACCAATTTATTCAATCACACAGATAGAACAAATGTCCATTGGCAAATTAACTATATACTTGATATATTAATTTGAATAACAAGGAAATACTGAAATGGAGACAACCACACAATTGAATAATATTAATAAACAATTGATGCCAAAATAGAACCACTAAATCAGAGAACTTCAATTTACTTCTTCAATAATAAACTTGCAACATGGTCTTTGAGAAACATTGTAAATTATAAGTATATATTCTATTGCCGATGATAATTCAACATCATATGTCCAACTTATATAGGAATACTTATGAAGACACATAACTCTTCAAAGAAGTCTTTTGGGAATTAACAAACATAACAACAATAAAATAACCATGCTTATGATCTATTTAACCACAAGTATAGCTGAGCAATATGATCTAAGTACTCCTGGCTATGATGTGAATCAGTAAATTCAATGGTGTTCCTTGTGATCACATCCATCGTAACCATCCTCTCCAGATGTTTGCATGCTTCTTTGGGTGCAGAGTCTTTCTCCTTAAGAGCTTCCAAGGCTTCATGCAATATTGCTTGATAATCACTGCTCCATTCCTCTTTGCTTTTTAATTCTTTATTGCTCTTGAACAACATGGGCACTCCTACTTTTGAGGCTTTAACATACTCTTTGGCATCAGTCTTAAGTTAATCATAATACTTCTGGTGTTGCTCAATCAACTCTTTTGCATTAGAGGTACCTGTAATGTTAGAAGTGTCTTTACTCTGTGTCTCACTTAGTTTCTCCTATAGTCTTTTGTCAAGACTCTCATGCCCTTAGATTGCTTTATAATTCTGAGAATAATTATCCCAAAATTGATTCAGCCAATGCATCATGTTGGTATGTGTGTTTTGGAGTACTATGACAAGTGTATCCATCTAGATTTGGGCTATCTGATTGATGGATGGTGATTGGACGCTCTGTGATCTTTCACCCTGAGTTAGTCTCTTTACTAATCCCCCAAAAGTACTCTTAACAACATCTTTCAAATAGTCATTTTCTTTGGTCAATCTCTCATAGCTCAGCTCGTAGCATCTCTTTCTTTAATTAACATCTGAGCATGTGCCTTTTTCAACTTAGCAACATTAATGCCAATGTCTGCAGTGATCAAGTGGTTAGTCTCCCCTACCTTCAGAGTCATGACATGGCCAAAAGTCTTCTCAATGTCTATAATGGCTATCTTTTTGTGGGGAGGATACAGGGCCCATATCATTAATAAATTTTCATCATTATTATATTTGGTGCCCATATATACTTCATTAACACCTTTTGGAGTGAGCTTATATCTATCATCTGTATTATTCAGAAAACTATCAAAGACTAGAGCAGAATTCAAATCAAGGCCAAGAAAGATCATTACCCCTACTTCTTTGAGAAACTATCTACCCTTACTAGGGGTCATATCTTGTAGTTCATTATCCACTGTTGCTTTCAACATATCAAGTAATTGTCTCTCATTGTTGGTAGAGACATCATCCACTGACTCTCTGATTTCCTTCCCCTTGCACTTATATAAAAATGATTTGAATTCTTTAGAATGAATAAATTTGTCATCAGAAATAAAAGAATCATATGCTATTTGTCTTGGGTCTTCATTAGCAGACCCCTCCTCATCATGTGCTATGACAGGAGACTGATATTGCTGCATTTTTCTTTTGGACATTCTTGTTGTTTGGTGATGTGACTCCTCTTATTCTGCATGTTCTTCATCAGAAGATAACACCTCAATTGCTATGAGCCATTTCTTTTTCTCATCTAGATATCTGTTATACTTTTCCACCACCAACTCAACTTCAGTTTCCTCCAAATTCCTGATGAGATCATCGTGTGGATAGAGGACATGTGTGTACCCACTGAGGTTTTTCTTTCTTCAAGCAAGGTCAATAAAACCCTCAAGATCAAACCCTTTTCTCACCTCAGCACACCTCATATTATAGTGCATTAGTTTATCCAAAATGAGATTATAACATTCCTTGGATACCACAGTGAAATCTCCAAAACACAAAGTACTAGGCATAAAAAACTGTTTGTCATGGGAACTCAAATGCACCACATTAGAACAATGCATTTGCCTAACTATTTCTAGGTAGGCAATTCTGTTAGGGAAAGTCTTAGGCAAGATAAAGGGAGTGTCCTCAAAACCATATACTCTCACCATGGTAGCATCCTTGAAACAATACCAATCTCCCCAATTGTGAGTAATAGTAGGAGGACCACCAAAATCCTTTGGTCTAAGGAACCTCTTTATTTCATCTGAGACTGAATACACACAAGGATGACTGAAATATCTATATAGCACTTTCACACAATATTCTTCAAATTGTACATAGCTAGAATGGGCACATGTGCTATCCCATATTCTATCTATACGGGTAACTTTTGTCCCCTCTGGTCTACTGGAACAACCTTGAATTCAGTTGGCCATAATCCCATTTCCTGACCATAATAGAGCACCGTGTGTATGAGAAGTGAATAATGTTCAAAGGAAACTAATGGGGCATTGTTCTTTATGGTAGTCAGACTAGGGTCAATCCTATTAAAAACTTAGGCAACATAATCAAACTGCCTAGCATTATGGCATTGGATGTCTGCAGCTATGACCATCAGAGTAATTGTCATAAATTTAGGGACCTCTGATCATAGGACCTGTCCCACAAAGTAGTAAGTGTATGGTATGTAAGGTTCAAATAAAGACACATGAAATGGAGGGCCATCATTTTCACTGAGGGGCACCATTTCTCCCTCTGCCCTAGGCCTGTGAATAGGTAGTCTCCATCCATTGTATGTAGTATCCATTCTCCAGTACTCCTTTTTGAAGTCTTCATAAATAATGGGGACAATACATAAATCATCCAAGTCAAAAACTTCACAGATGGCGTTCTTTGACAAATGTATAATAGGCTCCCCTTGTGGGTTGCAGATAGCCTTAAGACTTGGGTTATACTGATTAGCAAGAAGTTGGAGGTTTTCAACATTCAGGAACAACTAATTTACCCAAATTTAGATGTCATGGGTTTGATACTAGAAAATTCCTAATTCTTCTATTGTAATGGAATTTAAAGAGCTCATAGCCTCTGATTGGAGTCCAAACATTCCCAAGGCATTTATACTTGTCTTCTAATTTCTCCACTTCTGCCCTAAGTTGTATAGACCTTCGGGCTTTGGGAGTTGATCCTGGTAATTGACCAATCAAGTCTTGGTTCAATTTTCTTTTTTTTGTTTTCTCCTTAGGGGTTTTGTCAATTTTCTATTTTTTAGGTTTACTTGTATTGCCCTAAGGTTTTCTACCCTTTCCTTTCCCTTTCCTTTCCATTTACAATCCTTGACAGAGAATTCAAATTACAGGCTATTGCACAGAAGTTTGTATGTATGTACCTATTTATCAGAGGCTCTAATCAAATTCCTCTGTATTCTCCTTCACGTCTCCATTTGCTTTCTCTCCTTAGACAATTCTATCAAACTTAATTGCAATGATTTCCAAACATTATCTTAGAAGATTTATTTATCATCTGCAATTAATTGTTCGAGGATTTCAATTCTCTTGATCGTTGTGAATTGTCCATCATCATAACTTCTCTTATCGGCATGATTTTCACAATGTCAGGGTGATCTTAATATCTTCTCATGGTGTGAATGTTTGCTCACAGATCAATCATTGTAACCCTTGATTTGTCTCCTCGACATCATATTTCATAAGTGAGTTTGTATCAGCAAGATATTTCCAAGTTTTACCCGATGTAGAAGTGAACATTGTTGCCATCGGCATGACTTCCTTCATCACTTTTTGAATAATATTCTTCTCTGATATGTTAAGTGTTACCGATATGACTATCAGTGAGAGTCTTGTCAATGCACGTGGTCATCGTTGTTGTCGGGATAAAATAAACCATTGGGATAACTTATTTCAAGTTACCCGATCATGGTTGTTTCCCTGATAACCTTCCTTCACACTCTTCCTTGGTGAGATCTTCACGATATGTCACTGACATCTTTATCGCTATGACCATTGGTTTGGTAAGACATAAATTTTGTTCCAATTTGTTCATCTTCACCGATGGTTCTTATTCGTCACATATATCAGTGTGAGCTATGCCAAAACACTTTTCTTTAATCACTGAGACTTTAGAATATCAGAGACTCATTAATCTTTCCCTCTGATGTTCATTTCCTACCAATGACCACTAATTCCCTTCATTCCACTGGATGGTCAGTGAGAGTCCTACCGAACTTGATCATCGACATGACTTATACTGTCGGGAGGCTTTGTAGAATATTACCCGATAGTGTTTCCTTATACCGATCAGCATAACCACATGTTCTCCTGCCGATGAAAGGTCATCGATGCTACTTTCTTCATCGGCGTACTCTGAAATCTTCTCCCCAATTAGTAATCTCACACCGATACTCATTTCAACTGATTTCTCATGGATCGATATAACTATAATGACGTCTTGTCGATATTAGGAAATTTAAACGTTGTACATTATTTCGTGATAAAAGTTATAGGATTTTATGGGATATATCATTTTATTCTGAGTTTGGAAGAAATATTTTATGATTTGGCTGAATATGGATGAGTAAGAATACAAGAAAATTTTAAATTATCCTGTCCCAACACATCCCACCCCACAAAATTTTGAAGGTCATCGATTGTTAGCTAGAGAAATAGTGGATGAGTTAGAAATATTATAAATTGATAAAAATTCTGACCTACATCCCACCCCACAAAATTTTGAAGGTCATCAATTGTTATCTGGAGAAACAATAGACCTCAACATAAAGACACATTGAAACAAGTTTAAAAAATGTTAAAATTTGGGGGAAAGCTATCTGACGAAGAGGTCAAATAGTGGGCCAAGTTTCTTGTCAACCCATCTAATATATTTTCTTGGAAATATTTGGACATGCTTGGCGTAGACCTTGAAATAGTGATTCACAACTTTATCACTCAACCTAAAGCAAAACTAATCAAACAAATTGTTATACCAATCAAACCACAAGTGGCCAAACTCATGAAACAAGAACTAATGAAACTTTTAGATGTAGGTCTCATCAAGCCTATTGATTATGTAAAATGGATATCAAACTTAGTCCCATTAGTCAATAAAAGTGGAAAGGTCAAGATATATATTAATTTTAGAGATATTAATAATGCATGTCCCAAAGATGATTTTATCCTTTTATCCATAGACCAAATAATCGATTATATAGTAGCATGTGAGATGTTATCTCTCGTTGCTGAATCTTCAAGAGATAACCAAATCCATTAAATGGAAGAAGATCAAAACAAGACCATATTCACCACCCCTTGGGGAACCTTTTGTTATGTGGTCATGCCCTTTGGTTTGAAAAATGAAAGTGGAACTTATCAAAGGGCTATGATGCAAATAAGAAAAGTAGCCTCCTAATGAAATCAAGGGCTTTGGATAATAAAAGGGGAAAAGGTTCTCAATGTCCTAAGTGAGAATAAAAATGGTATGTGTGATATAATGGAAATAAGAAAATTAGGCTACTCTAAAATAAGAGAGCAAAGGGGTATTTATAGGTTGAGAAGCAAAACCAATGGTGGGGTTGAATGGGAGTGAATTGGAGAGTTAATTAGGAGATCAAAGAGACTAATGGGGAGAGGACAAGAGATTGATTGGGAGATCATTGGGATTGCTTGTGAGTGAATAATAGTCTGATTGGAGAAAATAAATAGTTAAGTGGAGTGGTGGTTTAGTCATATAGGAGAGAACTATCAATCAAATACAAAAATAGAAGTAAATTGGGTGGAACTGAAAGAAAGCATGCATGCCAAAAGATGACATAGTTACCTCTTTTGGTAACTAGGTCACCCCTTTTTCAAAGGTAGGTCATCTAGATGACCCTACAACTTTAGGGTAGGTTGCTCAACTGACCCTAGTGACCCTCTAGTTGGCGATTTACAGATGGGTAATTGACAAGCACAAAGTCCTAGAACTTAATTTAGAGGTTGGAAAAGATTGTTAATGGGATAAATAGGATAGAAGACATATCATCAAGTGTGAAAATATTGAGAGAAGTGTAATTCATGCCTTCAAGGGTTGTGCAATAGACTACCAAATCATCATTAGTTTTCCATGTAGGCATGTCTACTTTTTTAATGCTTACAGGTATAAATACTATTAGAGGCTAGTGAGAGGGATGGATAGGCTAGCTTTTCTACTTCTGCATGGTAGGGTACAAGCTACCTTATACTCTGCTACTATATAGTATGTTGCTCTTTTTTAATTTTATTTTGAACCTTTTTTTAATGAAAATTTTATTTTATTTAATGTTCTATTATTATTATTATTCTAAAAAAATTATGTTTACCTATAGCTATGTCATGCTACATAGGCATCTATATGGCCTTGGGCTAATTTTTTTCCTGAATTAGATATGCACTAAATTTGATGAATTGGTTGCTAATATTTGTGTTTTGACACCTTCTAGACATAATGGTGATGTTTGCTTGTTTTGTCTAAAACTACCTTGAAAAATGAGTGCAACATTTAAAAACTAGAATCATACCCTATAAGAGAAACTACAAGATCAAGCTTTTTAGAACCTTGCAAATGAGAATAGATAAGGGATCCAATTCCCACCAGGCATGCCAAAATGTGAGCAACATAATTCACAATAAAGAAAATAAACAATGAATATTAAATCATTTTAAAAATAATGCAAACCTCTAATTGAGTGTATTCTCTTTTGAGGATAATATTTTATCGTGCTTATGAATGTGGTTACTCCAATGATTGTATAGGACTTTTATATTTTATACCTCCAATATGATGAATAATAGATTATTAAGATGATCACTTAGATTTTAAGAGATGATTCAGGATTTCATATATTATTCAAGGATTTGGAGATGAATGAATTTGTGAAAAGAAAGGTAGATTTATAGGTTTTTGGATGAAGAAATGAATGGTTGTGATTAATTCACTTGATTTTTAGATAAGATTTGCATGCTTGATTTATTCTAAAACTGACTTGATTTCATCTTAAAATTGCTTGCATGACTTTTTCTTTATTTGCTTTATTTGATTTAAGAATGTGCAAGTATAAATAATGGAATTAACAACTTGCATCACTTGATGAGTTGAAGAGATTGATTTTTTATAATGACTTAATTATGGAATGGTGAGAGGATAATTAATTAATTAATTAATTACATAATTAAATAATTATGTGTACATGGAGTTAATTATGGATGTATAATTAATTAATTATGTGTGCATGGATTTAGTTCGGAATTGATTAATTGATTAATAATGATTAATTATTAATTAATTAGTTAATTAATTAATAATGATTAATTAATTAGTTAGTTAATTTTGAAATGATGTTAGTGGCTTAAAATAGGATTAATTAATTAACATGATGTAAATAATTAATCAGCATGGAATTATATAAGAATTGGCTAACTAACTAATGATAATTGTTTAGTTAATAGAATACATGATGGGATACATGGTGTAATTGATTAATTAATTGGATTAATTAATCAACTTGGTGATGTTAGAGAAAATTAATGATAGAACGTGGAAGAATTAGGGTGGCAAAATCTAGGTGTGTACACATTCTATTGAGTCATTAATCTTTAAGAGTGCCCCCTTATACTTGGGATCAATCACATGCCTTCTTCTATCTGCAAGTTTGATATTATTCCATCTATCTCTTCTAAAATATTTCTCAAAATGATCTCTAAACTTCTAACAAGGTCTTCTTTTTCAAGTATTGGGTTTTATAACTTGACCTATCAAAAATCATTCTCATATTATCAATGAAAACTTCTAGATCATATTGGCTTGTATCATTATTTTACATGCCAAACTTCGTTAAATATATCATCCAAACTATCATTTTTCCTGTCTTCTTAAGATAGTGAAATGTGAAAATCAGGGTTAGGGGGTCATGAAACATCCTTTTTTTTGGTTTACGAAGTGCACATGAGTAGAGATTTGCATTTTCAACATTGATTTCAAATAAGCAATTCTTTTAGGTACCCATTTTAGCAATGTTTGTGGGCAATTGTGCTACCATATACCTTAATGATAGTATAAGTATCATAAAGATACAATCACCCCAATTATGGTTGGTCTTTGATCATATTTTGAGTGCTTGGGGCCTAATGATTTTTTGGAATTCTTTAGATAATTTTGGCCTTTCATTCCCTAAGCTTTTCAATATTGAGGAAAATCCTTATAAAATACAATGGTTGAAACATGGGCAATTCATATATAAATTAGTATTTCTCATTTAGATATGGCATACAAAACCTAGTGGCACCTCATCTAATTTAAGTTGTACCGTCAAATACCTATTGAACCACTCTCTAGAAAATACATGTAATAAGATGTGGCTTAATAAGGAGTACCAATATTTGACTAGAGCCATGCTTTTTAAATTTGGACAAATTTCATGTGCAATTTATTAGCTGGGAGATATCAATAATAAAATAATATATTAAAATGAGAGTGTTGAATGTTAGAAGCTAAAATCATCATTCTTTTAGATTCATCTTCTATTCCGTGTCCATACCAAGGAATTGGACTTGACATATACCTTGATATGTATATTTATAATACCTCTCAAATTTGTCCTAATCAAATGGTTCAAGATCATCATTTGGGATGTTTTCTATCTTCCTCACATTCTTGTCCTTCTTGACCCTATGGTGTGGTATCCACTTGACTTGATGATTGTGCATGTTCTGTCATGCCCATATTTCCCATGCGGTCATGACATGTAACACATGTGTCATGTCCACATTAGTCATGTGGTCATGACATGAAACATCAAAACCTTTCCCACGTGTCCTTAGAAACCCCCTCGCATGCGTCAGCATGCTCGTGGCAATACATAAGGCGTAAACATGTCAATCAATATTCAGAGTAGAGCGTCCACCTACGCAATCCCCTGCATGATGATAGCTGACTAGGGGGTTATGTGACACGATGAGCATCGCTACTAAGGTTAGAATCGATTTAATTCAAAACCCTAAGTTACCTAGGCGAGTGAAATGATTTCAACTGAATTGAAATCAAACCCTAATTCTAATGCATAAAAGAAAATGAATAAAATTGACACTTCAATGATATAATGGTCACATGATGAAATGGAGTGATAAAATAAATGTCACAAAAATGTCATTAAAATAAAACCCTAAATCCTGAGAAAATTTAGCAACGTAATACGTTTTCAACATATGAAGTAAATATTTTAAAAAGAATCCCCAAGAAATAATTAATGCAAAAATTAAATAATTAAAGTATATAAGTAAATAATTCTAAGGGTTAAATATATAAAAAAATAACCACTGACTAAAATATATTATTTGAATGCCATTAAGGGTGTGGTCTAGTGGTTAAGTCACTCGGTTGTAGTGACGGCCACCAGAGTTCAAACCTCCACTGGGTCAACAAGCTTGCAAGGCATTACGCCTTCGTTGGGCCAATGAGCTCATGGGTTTGAAGTGTTGTTCCTTCTTGGGGATGAGGTCCCCGTGTTGTGGCCTCATTGGTTCATCGCTCTAGGAAAAAGCGTTAGTGTGGAGCCAGAGGGCGTGTCGCGCTAGCATCACCAGTCACGTTAAAAAGTTTACTAGGTGCATTACCTTTAATATATATATATATATATATATATATATATATATATATATATATATATATATATATATATATATATATATATATATATATATATATATATATATATATATATATATATATATATATATATATATATAATTCAAAAATTAAACCAATGACCAAAATAAAATTCATTAATTAAGTTTCTTAATAAATATAATTACAACAATTACATTTATTAATAACTCAAGTTTAAAATCAAATAAGAGAAAAGAAATTAAATAAAAGGCAAGGGGATAAAGAGTTCCAATATATCAAAAATCCCATTCCCACCAAAATAAATCCTACTTAAAAAGAATTAATCCAACCCCAAGAAAATATATAAATCAAAATAATCAGATCACTAGGGGAGGCAATTAATTCCCCAAAAGGTCAAATTGCAAATGAGAGGGAAGTTTGAATTCCTGTGCACATGGAAAAATAGGGAAATAAATAAAATAGCAAAACTAATTTCCCTCTCATCCTCCACTTAGCCCTAATCTAATATTTTATTTGTTTTCCCAAGAAATGCCCTAACCCTAGAAATCTCTCTCATCTATTATTTTCTTTTCTTTTGTTTTCTCACTTTATTTTCTTTTCTCTCTTCTTCTTTGTTTGTCTTTTTTTTTGGTTGCAGGTTAGGGTTTCCTTCCCCAATGGCTTGGCAACCATGAGAATACCTCTTAGAGGTATATATTTGTGTAGATATGTATATATATTTATATATATACACATTTTGTGTATATATATAAATATATATACAAACATTTAACTCTGGAAGTGTTTTTTTTTTTTTTAATTACAGAAAGGGATATATATATCATAAATATATTTTTGTTTTTCTACTATTAAAATTGCAAGGACGAACTGCAGATTTAGGAGGGCGAGGAAGGGCCGAGCGATATAGAAGGAAGGGCGATGGGGAACTTCCAACGTTGCCGCTGCCATCCATGGAGCACAGGGTTTAAATGCCACTACAAAATTTATATGGTTTTGAGTGTAGGTCTAGTGTGGGGAGGGGGGTCAAGCCCCCACCCACACCCTTGGGTGTGGGTGGGGGTTCGACCCCCCTCCCCACACCCTCTATATGCAAAACACAGGCTGTGTGGGTAGTGGCATTGTCCACATAGCCCATCAATCTTTAAAAAAAAAAACAACTCTAAACTCTAAACCCTAATAAAATAGGATTCGGGCTTTATCAAGAAAAAAACACAGTCTTCTTTATCTTGTATCTTATAATAAACCAGTAGTTTATATTTTTTTTGAAAAAATAAATATACAGAAATACTATTTTTCTTTTGCAAAATAAATAGAACAAAATTTCTATCTCTTCTCTTTTCTGTTGATAGAAAAATAATTAAGACAGAATAACATATTTTTGTTTTGAAGCCAATATTATCTCTACAACTATCTTTTCCATAGCAAGTAAATTTACAGTCCTATTTCTATTTTCTACGAACATAAAATATAGTTTGAACATCAATTTTTTTTGTTTCGAAAGCCCATTTCAATGGAATTGATCTACTTATTTTTCTATTGTAGCATTCAACAACCATCAGCATTATAACATTTTTTTTTGAATAAAAAAAAATGATAGCAAGTATAAAATCTCTTTTGCCAATGTTCCAAAACCACAAAACACAACAGCAAAAATAAATAAAGTATAAAGAAAACACCAACATGAGATTTACATATCTATAATTCTTTTTTTTCCACAACAATAAAGGAAGATACAATAGTTTTACAACTCATACAACAAGGATATTTCATAAAAAAAATTACTTACAATAGCAAGCACAAGAAGAGTAATAATTTTGCCAAAATTTACAATGAGGCCTCTAAGGCCATGACTCACAACAACTATCAAATAAAGTAAATAATGCTGAAAAGAAACTTCTTCAATTTTCCAAGAGCCTAACAAAGACCTGCAATACATAAACACAAAGAGGGAACCAAGCCACTAAGGAATACCCTCTTCCCTACCATAAACCCACTAGTGGGTCACCCCTGAGTTAGGGAGATAGGATTCACACGGTTTGACACACACTCCAGAACAATGCAATTTTTCACACACACATAAAATTTTCCCAAGGTTTGCACAAAACTAAACTCATGAAAATGAGTTTGATGGGGGTAGGGGAGTGGAGCTCTCAACTCAAGAGGTCACTCCATGATCTCAAAATCACTAAGTCTTAAGGCCTCAAGCCACAAACACATAATACATCTCTCCAAATAACTCAACAAAAACTAACATGGTACTCTTGCCATAAACAATGTTCTCAACACCAAAGAAAAGCCCTCAAGGCTATAAGTAGCACAAAAATAAGGAGGTGACCTTGAGGAGGTTCACTCTCCCCTACCCCATACAAGTTGAGCCTTACCTCCAAATGGAGGTGCTCTCACCAAACTCCCAACCCACACAAAAATGAAAACAACAATCAATATAAAACCACAAACACAATATAAATGAAATACACAAAGGAAAATTGCCATAGCCATGGAGCTTACCTTCACAAGCCCTAACAATGTAAGCACATTTGGTGAAGAGCTCCAAGCTCCTCCAAGTCTCCCAAATCTCCAAAAAATTTCTAACTCCCCAAAAAGGATCTCCAAGAATAGAAGGAAAAATATGCAAAATGCAAGAACCCCACACTCCTCTTCAAGAGGAGGTAATATAGGCCTTCCAATTTGGCCTTAAGGAATTGAGAAGGTGACACTTGTCACCTTCTCCTTCCTCATCCCATGCCACTTGCTAATCTTCACCTTATCAACTTGTTCTCTCACACATGTGTGAGAGACCAAGTGGTGAGGTGGCAATTCCCTCCAAGCCTCCATGAGGATAAGGGATGCCATATGGCATCTTCTTATTCTCCAAGAGAGTCATCTCCCTCCAAGATGCTCTCACACGTGTGTGAGAGCATCTTGGAGGGAGATCCCACACACTTGGGAGTCTTGAAGACCTCCCAAGTCTTCTTGGTGAAGGGATCCCCAAACTTTGGGAAGGGAGATGGGTCTTTCCCAAAGCATGACTCATCTCCCACCCTTAGCCATTTCAAAATTCGTCACTTTGACTAAACCTCAGTTTAGAGTGACCAAAAGTGAGTTACCCCAAGGTTTAGTTTGTCAAAATTGACCCTAGACCCATGGGTAACCACCTAGGGTAAGTTTTGGGACACTAAGGTACACCTAGAGAGTCATAAATTCACTTTAAATGGCCCATAAATAAAAACAATACCAAGTGGTGTAAAATAATAAAAATATACAACACATGATATAAATTAATTTAACAAAAAAGGGGTGTAAGGCCAAAATAATAAGTCAAACAAGTACTCAAACAACATCTAATCAAATGTTATCCTAATCCTCTTGGAACTAGATCGGTTTCACAGGGAATAACATATGTGTGAACACTACCTCTGATTTCCCATGTCCTGGGAATATAATCATCCACAACTAGATCAAGCATCAATCACATAATGGATAATCATAGCCAAAGCAACTAAAATTTAAATTCATGTCATTGCATAAAACATTAATTATTTACAACATAATTTAATATTAATACTACATTTTTTTATCTAATGTCACATAATCATCATCAATTAATGAATCCACATAATAAACTAAAAATCACATCTATAATCATCATCTAATATATCTCACATGTCTAATCTCCTGATAGCATCAAAATATGATTTAAATCGAATCACCACATGTTCTAATCAATATCAAACCAAAATTAGGAGATATAATCAAATCTGCATAATGGAACAATAGTCTCTAAAAGTCTAATAATGTCACCAACTGTAATGTAAAATGATCAAAATAAGGAAGGAAAATAATTGGCCTCACATCCTCCCCCCTAAGACTAAACTTCCTCCTGGAAGTCATCAAAAGGGTGAGGATAGAGTGCCCTTAAACTAGTTGCATCCTCCCAAGTCATTGTGACCTCATCATAACGATCCCACTAGACCCTAACCTGGTCCAGCTCTCGACCTCGAAGGCCCAGCGTCTAACCAACCACTATGTGAATTGGCTCCAAAGCCAACTGCCTATCCGCCTCTACCTATAGAGCACTCTAGTCCAATACATGAGATAAATCAGATATATACCACCTCAATACAAAAATATGAAAGACATCGTGGATACGCGACATGCTAGGTGACAACACTAGATAGTTGGGAACATGTCCTATCTGCTCTAAGATCTCAAAAGGTCCTACAAATTGTGGTACGATCTTAGATCCCTTTCCATAATGGATTAGACTCTTGTGTGACCATGCCCTAAGGAATACTCTATCCCTAACTAAGAATCTCTGATGAAGTCTCTTAGCATCGACATACTTCTTATGTTTATCATGTGCCTCCTAAAGTCTCTGCCTAATCAGTGTGACCTACTACTCCATATCCTGAACTAACTTTGGACCAATGGAAACCCTTTCCTCTATCTTATCCCAACTCAAATGTGTCCTACATGGTTTGCTTAATAAAGCTTGAAAAGGAGGCATTCCCAATAAGCTGTGATGCCCATTATTGTAGGCAAACTCAAATAGATATAGATACTCCTCCCATCTAGACTGATGGTCCATAACATACATATGAAGCATGTCCTCCAACACCTAATTCACCTGCTCTATCTACACATATGTCTTGGGATGATAAGCAGAGCTAAAGTTGAGCTGTGTGCCCAACACCTGCTGCAAAGCTCTCTAAAAGGCTAAAGTGAACACTGAATCCCTGTCAGAAATGATGCGGTGAGGTACCCCATGTAACCTCACAATATCATCCAAGAATACTCTTGCCACTCTCGGTGCATTGTACGTCATGCATATAGGTGAGAAATGTGCCACCTTGGTCTTCTTGTTGACTGTCACCATGATGGCATCATAGTGACGTGAAGACATAGGAGGACCAACAATGAAATCTATGGAAATGGTGTCCCATTTCCACTCAAGTATCTCCTGAGGGTATAAAAGACCCATTGGATGCTGATGCTCATCCTTGACCCTCTAGCACTCAAGGCATCAAGCAACAAACTTTGTAATATCTCATCTCATACCCACCCAATGGTACAACTATGGTAGGTCGGCATGTATCTTCTTCACCCCCGGATGTGCCGCATATGGTGCTCTATGATCCTTTGATAATACTATAGTATGTAGGTCACCTACACGGGGTACATAGATGCATTGTCGATGACGAAGTAACCCATCTACCTCAAGTGAGTACCCTGCAAACTTGCCCACAAGGGCCCTCCATGAATGGATCTCCTGCTGTACCTCAAGAAACCACTCATCCTCAGGCAGATGCTGAATAATGCATCCACTCAAGTCCACACTCAAAGTTAAGGGCAAGATCTCATGGCACCTCTAACTCAATGAGTCAATAACCACATTGTCCTTCCCTTTTATGTAGTGGACATCAAAGTTGTACTCGCAAAGAAATTCCATCCATCACTGCTGACAGGATTTCAAATTCAGCTGTGTAAATATATACTAAAGGTTGTGGTGATCTAAATGAAGCTCAAAGTGACATCCCAATAAGAAATGTCTCCAATGGACTAGAGCATGAACCACTGCTGCAAGCTCCAAATCGTGAGTGGGGTAGTTTAGCTCATGGGTCTTGAGTTTTTGTAACTCATATGTGATCGCTCTACCACCCTGCATAAGTACAGCTCTAAAACCCTCAAGTGATGCATCTGTGCAAACTATAAAATCTGCTGCTAGACCAGAAACCACTAAAATGGGAGAGCTGGTTAGACGCTCCTTGAGGACCCCAAAGGCCCTCTCACACTGCTTAGTCCATAGAATACTCTTCCCTTTCCACTGAAGGGAAGTGATGGGGTGTGCTATCCAAGAAAAACCCTCAACAAATCTACGGTAATAACCAGCTAACCCCATAAAACTCCTAACCTCTATCACACCAGTGGGTGCTGGCCAATCTCTGATAGCCTTGATCTTCGATGGATCTATAGAGATTCCATTGCCAAATAGGATATGCCCCAAATATTGTACCTCTATCCTAAAAAATGCACACTTCACCAAGTTCCCATAAAGATTCTGCTCCCTCAAACACTGTAAAAACCTGACATAGGTGCTCGTCATGCTCCTCCTCTGTCCGTGAATAGATCAATATGTCATCAAGGAAAATAATCATGAACTGATCTGAGTAGGTACAGAATACCCCATTCATGAGACTCATGAACATTGTAGGGGCATTTGTCAAATCAAAGGAGACCACAGTGAACTCATAGTGGCCATATCAAGTTCGAAAGGTGGTCTTATGGATGTCCACCTCTGTGATATGCAACTGATGGTAACCAGACTTTAGGTCAATCTTAGAGAACACCCTGGGTCCCTACATTTGATTGAAGAGATCATCAATCCTTGGCAGAGGATAATGGTTCTTCATTGTCACCTTATTCAACTGCCTATAATCCATGCATAATCGAAGAGACCCATCCTTCTTCTTCACAAAGATGACAGGAAACACTGGCTTAGCACCCGACACTAAGTCAATATGAAATTCCACCTCACGACTTGGTGGCATCCTTGACAACTCTACTGGAAACACATCGACAAACTCTCTCAGGATGGGATGGTCATCCAAAGATGCCTTAGGCTCGTCATCTAATCTGTCACTCACTGTAATAGAGAACATATGACATCCCTTCTACATGCAGCACTTAAGCTACTAAGCAGATATCATACGCATTGTTGTGGGCTTCTGAATGCCCACTATCTCAACTGATGAACCATGGTCATCTAAGTAACTAATCACCTTTCGGTGATAATCTAGCTTGGCTCAATGAGCCGGAAGCCAATCCATACCCAAAACCACATCGTAGGATCCTAGTGTCATAACTCTAAGGTCACAAACTATGGAAAAGGGTCCCAAAGATATCTCATAGTCATGGACTAAGGCATCTACTATCATCTTGGCCCCTAAGGCCAACTCAGCCACCCACCTATCACCCTGCCTAGAGGCAACCAGCCTGCAACACTCCACTAATGATAGAGATATGAAAGAGTTAGTAGCACCAGAGTCAAAGAGAATAGAAATGGGGACACCCCCTATCATACCTGATGTCTCAATCATTGAAGCCTAAAAATTAGCTTGGCAGTCATTAATCGCCGTGAACATACAGTGGGACCTACCCACATCTCCAACCATCTACTCTGATCCTCCTGAACGAGGCCGCCCCTTACTATAAAGCCCTATGGACACTCTTTGGCTAGATGTCCTGCTCCACCACACACATAACATGGGTCCCTAGCCTGTATCTATCCAGTCTAAGTCCTACTCAACTACTTTTGTCTAGATCTACCTATGGACCCTTGTGAACCCCTGTATGACTGCTGTGACCTCGTGGGTCCCACAGGTGGTCACTGCTGCCTCTAATCTCTACGTAGGCCCTACTACTGCCAACCTTGATTATGCCCCCCATGTGTCCTTTGTTGTGGCCTAGATCTCTCCTACTACTGTGGGGGTCTAGGAGGTAAGGATACGGAACTAAATCCTCCTCTCTGAGGTGGCGGTGGTGGCCTGCGGTAACTCTGCCAATGCTGCTGCTACCCACAATCCTGAAACTGAGGGCATGAACGCTACCCTTGTCTTTGTATCTCCTTAGCTATGTATGCCTTCTCGGTAGCATCACTCAATGTCTGGGGGTCTTCCATGCATACAGGGGCTACTATGCTATGGTTCAATCCTCTGATAAACTTATGAACAAGGAGTTTCTCGTCATGGAGATACTCTGCATAACATGACAACTTGGTGAATCTACCCTAATACTAAGCAATGGTAAGCCCTCTCTGCTAAAGGTCATGAAAATTGTCTATGCGACGCTGCGTGTAGGGATCTGATAAATATCACGCATTGAAGCACTCAATGAAAGTCTCCCATGTGAGTGTGTCCAATGTTAGATGGTGCTTGCACTCCCTAGTGCACCACCAAGTAGCTGCTGTATCTTGCAATAGGTGGACTGCCACATGTGCCTTTGTGTTGCCCTCGTAAGGACACAATGCAAAGCATCTATTTAAGATGATGAGCCAGGCTTCTGCCTCAGCTTCCTCTGTGGTTCCAATGAATGTAGGAGGGTTCAACCTCAACAAATCCCTGATGGGATCTCCTTAGTCTCTATGGCCTCTGAAAGGCTTAGCCGTATAATAATCATATGGCCTGTGAACAATCTTCTCCACTCGCACTACCTCCTCATGCCTAGCATGACGTGAGGGTTCCTTCTATGGACCCTGTTGGCCGATCCAACCTCCTCTTCCATCGTATCTGGTACCTCAACATATGGCTCCACACGTGGTGCCTCTCATGGCTTGATGCAGGACTCCACACATGGCTCGACACATGAATCTGCTTGTGACTCCATGTGTGGCTCCTCTCGCAAATCAACGCAGGAGTCAACACGTGGATCTATGCATGGCTGAACTGCAGCTAGTGGTAGCCTATCTAACACCGCCTAAAGAGCCTGTAATATCTGTGGCCCAATATTTGGTATAGGTAGGATTGGTGGTGCATGTGGTACCTATGGGGCTGATGGTGCCTGTCCCTCAGCTGAAAAATCACTATGAACCTCTACGGACTCTGTGCAGCATGAACGTGCTCACCGAACTCGTCAAGAGGCATCCTACAAAAATGAGGTAACCACAAATTAATCAAAGTTGCAGAATAATAATGTGCCCTAAACAAGCCCAGTGTTTAAACCCAGCTCTGATACCAAATGTCATGCCCACATTTTCCATGTGGTCACGACATTCAACACATGTGTCATGTCCACATTAGTCATGTAGTCATGACACGAAACATCAAAAACTTTCCCACGTTTCCTAGAAACCCTCTCGCACATGTTAGCATGCTCGGTGGCAATACGCATAAGGCATAAACATCTCAATCGATATTCAGGGTAGAGTGTCCACCTACACAATCCCCTATGTGATGATAGCCGACTCGGGGGTATGCTACGCAATGAGTGTCGCTACTAGGGTTAGAATCATTTTAATTCAAAACACTAAATTACATAGGTGAGTGAAATGATTTTGACTAAATCAAAATCAAACCCTAATTCTAATGCATAAAAGAAATTGAATAAAATCGACACTTCAATGATATAATGGTCGCATGATGAAATGGAGTAATAAAATAAATGTCACAAAAATGTCATTAAAATAAAACCCTAAATCCTGAGAAAATTTGGTAGCATAATGCGTTTTCAACATATGAAATAAATAATTTAAAAAGAATCTCCAAGAAATAATTAATGCAAAAATTAAATAATTAAAGTATAAATAAAGAATTCTAAGGGTCAAATATATAAAAAAAATAACCACTTTACTAAAATATATTATTGGAAAATTAAACCAACGACCAAAATAAAATTCATTAATTAAGTTTCTTAATAAATATATTGACATCAATTACATTTATTAATAACTCAAGTTTAAAATAAAAAGAAGAGAAAAGAAATTAAAATATCCCTATAGGATAAAATCGATTAAATTAAAAATAAATTCAATTACAAGGTTTCCCCAATTAAAGTAAATTTAAGTCCCACTAGAAACTACTAAGGATGTCAGAAATTAAATAAAAGGCAACGGGATAAAGAGTTCCAATAGATCAAAAATCCCATTCCCACCAAAATAAATCCTACTTAAAAATAATTAATCCAACCCCAAGGAAATATATAAATCAAAATAATCAAATCACTAAGGGAGGCAATTAATTCCCCAAAAGGTCAAATTGCAAATGAGAGGGAAGTTTGAATTCCTGTGCACATAGAAAAATAGGGAAATAAATAAAATAGAAAAACTAATTTCCCTCTCATCCTCCACTCAGCCCTAATCTAATATTTTATTTGTTTTCCCAAGAAATGCACTAACCCTAGAAATCTCTCTCTCATCTATTGTTTTCTTTTGTTTTGTTTTCTCACTTTATTTTCTTTCCTCTCTTCTCCTTTGTTTCTCTCTTTTTTTATGTGTTGCAAGTTAGGGTTTCCTTCCCCAATGGCCTGGCGGCCATGAGAATACCTCTTAGAGGTATATATTGTTAGGGTTAGCCGGCAGAAGATATCAATTAAATGCAAATAAAGAGTAAATAGAGAAATGGAAATACACAGAAATAATAATAGTGAGAGACAATTTTTAACGTGGTTCACCCAAACTCGGGCTACATCCACCAAACAGAGAGTCCAATATTATTATCCAGTAAATCAAACCGATTACAATCAGCAATCCCTGCAACTCAATACCACTGCAAAATGCTACAATACAAATATCAAAACCCTAACCCTTAGCCACTTTTTATCAAGCTTTTTGTCGGTTACAAAATAGGGTTTTCTTATGTCGGTCAATGAAAAATTAACTCCCGGTGCATTATAAAATAATAAAAATGCTGCCCCTTGACCTCGTCTTGGGGGCGCTGCCCCTTGACCTCGTCTTGGGGGCGCTGCCCCCAAACCCCCGCAAGGGGCACTGCCCCTTGACCCCGTAGGAATTTGGGGGGAAACCGCGCCAATAAAAGTGGGGTACATATAACCTCCGAGTCTAATTAGGCTCCATATAACAACAATCTCCCACTTGGAGACTGATCAGACTCCACACCATATCATCTCCCACTTGGAGACTAATCATAACACCACTGACCCTGTAGCTCCCACTGGAAATAAGCACCCTGGACTCTGCTGTTCTATTTTTGTTGTGTTCAGTCTAGAAGACCAACCGAAGCTGAAGAGGAGCTCAGCTTCTCCCTTGTCACTACCTTTGTAAACATATCTGCTGGATTGTCATCTGTATGTATCTTTGCCAGCTATAACTATCCATCATCCAACACCGACCGAATGAAGTGATACCTCAACTGTATATGTTTGGTCTTTGAATGCAAGGCAGAATTCTTGGCAAGATGTATGGCACTCTGGCTATCCGCAAACAAATAATTGTTAACCTGTTGTGTGCCCAATTCATTCATGAAAGATTGTAGCCATATCATCTCCTTTCTTGCCTCTGTTGTAGCTACATATTCTGCCTCTGTGGTGCATAAAGAAACCACCTTTTGTAACCTGGAAATCCAACTCACCGCTGTTCCACCTACAGTAAAGACATAACCTGTAGTACTCCACCTAGTATCAATATCCCCTGCCAAATTTGAGTCTACATAACCTGCTAAAGCAGTAGTAGAGCCCCCAAAACATAAGTGTTTATTAGATGTACCTCTCAAATATCTAAGAATCCATTTTACCGCATTCCAATGCTCTAATCCGGGATGACTCATATACCGGCTAACGACTCCTACAACATGTGCAATATCCGGTCTCGTGCATACCATGGCATACATTAAACTACCTACAGCTGAAGCATATGGTACCTTAGACATTTTCTCTTCCTCCTCTTGTGTCTTAGGACACATGTCCTTAGTCAATTTCAAATGACTAGGCAAAGGTGTGCTGACAGCTTTTGCATTCTCCATGTGGAATCTCTGCAACACCTTTTCAACATAAGCAGCCTGAGATAGAGTCAATTTTTTGTTCTTCCTATCTCTACAAATTTTCATACCAAGGATTTGTTTTGCTGCCCCCAAATCCTTCATATCAAATGATTTTGCCAACTGCTGTTTTAACTCTCTGATGTGATCCATGTTAGACCCAGCTACAAGCATGTCATCAACATATAAACATAAAATAATGTAGCTGTCATTATCTAACCTCTTAAAATAAACACAATGGTCAGAATTACACCTGCTGTAGCCTTGCTCAGCCATAAAACTGTCAAATTTCAAATACCATTGCCGAGGTGCTTGTTTCAGGCCATACAAACTCTTCTTCAATCTGCACACTAGTTTCTCCGTACCTTTGACCTCAAATCCTTGGGGCTGTTCCATATAGATCTCCTCCTCCAAATCACCATGGAGAAAGGTAGTTTTAACATCTAGCTGTTCCAAATGGAAATCTTCAGTAGCCACAAGACTTAAAACAGTACAAATAGAAGTCATCTTGACAACCGGAGAAAATATCTCATCAAAATCAATGCCCTTTTTCTGTGCAAATCCTTTTACAACTAACCTGGCCTTAAATCTTTTCTGACCTCCATCTTCCTCTTTCAGCCTGTAAACCCATTTATTTGGTAAAGCCTTTTTTCCTGTAGGTAACTTACATAATTCCCAAGTCTGATTTTTCAGCAAGGAGTCCATTTCTTCTTTCATTGCAAGCTCCCACTAAACCTGTGTATCCACCTGCATAGCTTCATCATACCCTTCTGGTTCACCAGCATCTGTTAACAAAATAGAATACAAAGAGGGAGAAAACCTTTCAGGAGGTCTACTTATCCTTGTGGACCATCTAACATTCACTAGAGTTTGTGGTATTTCTGGTTGCTGTTGCGGAGCATGAGGAACCACTGGAACATCACTATTTGGAGTATCATCCAGCACCACATAATCCTTTTCTTTCTTCTCATGCTGCTATGACTGATCTTTGTACAACACCTTCTCATTGAATATAACATCCTTGCTTCTCACAATTTTCTGATTTTCAAAATCCCAAAGCCTATAACCAAATTCATCAATGCCATATCCAACAAAGGTACACCTTTTTGATTTTGCATCCAGCTTGGTTCTATGTTCAGAATCTATATGTGCAAATGCTTCACAGCTGAAGGTTTTTAGAAAAAGAATAACTCACCTTCTTGCCTGTCCATGCTTCCTCTGGAATACCACAGCCTAAAGGAACTGAAGGACCTCTGTTAATTAAATATACAGCAGTGTTGACAGCCTCTGCCCACATGTTTAAAGGCAGCCCAGCATGCAATCTCATGGTCCTTGCACGCTCCATTATTGTCCTATTCATGCGATCAGCCACTCCATTTTCCTGTGGAGTCCCTGGAACTGTTTTCTGCCTACGAATTCCATTAAAGGAACAATAATCTTCAAATTCTTTGCTGCAATACTCACCGCCATTATCAGATCTGAGACATTTTAATCTTTTACCCGTCTCATTCTCAACCAAGCTTCTCCATTTCTTAAATATTTCAAATACATCAGATTTCTGTCTAAGAAAATAAATCCAGACCTTCCTAGTTGCATCATCTATGAATGTAACATAATACCGAGAGCCACCAAGAGAAGATACCTGAGCTGGTCCCCATACATCTGTATGCACAAGCTCCAACTTTTCATTTTTCTTTTGCTTCCCATCCTTAAGAAAACCGACTCTCTTTTGTTTTCCATACACACAACTTTCACAGAAATCCATATTAATACATTTCAGACCTGGTAAAACTTTCTTAGAATGAAGTACCTTCATACCTTTTTCACTCATATGCCCAAGTCTGTTATGCCACAGTGTTGTCTCAGAACCTGCAGCAACTTTTCTAGTCTCTTCCTGCAAACCTGCAGCAACTGTTCCTGAACCTATTTATTTTTTCTCTGTAACAGCTAAAGTAGAAGGAACAATATGACCTATACAAAGATATAAGGTGCCTACTTTCACACCTTTTGCTACTACTAAGGCACCTTTTGAAACCTTCCAATTTTTATCAGTAAATGTAACAGTGCAACCTTGTTCAGTTAGCTGCCCCGCTGAAATTAAATTCCTACTGAGCCTTGGAACATGCCTTACCTCTTGTAGTAGCCAATGATTCCCATTCTGCAACTTAATCTTGATTCTTCCCTTTCCAACAATCTGACAGGGTTCGTTATCTCCCAAATAAACTAGCCCAAAATCCCCTTGGACATAATCAAGAAAATAACTTCTATGGGGCGTAGCATGAAATGAGGCCCCTGAATCTAAAACCCATGAATCATCAGCATTATCTAGGGAAAGAATCAAAGCATCATCTTTAGACTTATTGCTTACCACATTTGCTTCCTTATTGCCTTCTTGTTTGTCTCCTTCTTTATTCTTCTGAGACCAGCAATCTTTCTTCAGATGACCTGGTTTTCCACAGTACCAGCAATCCTTTTGTCCTCTGGTTTGGGATCTTTTGTCCTTTGATTTTCCTCGTGACTTCCCATGACCTCCAGAACCTTTTCCTCTCTCCTTTGATCTGCCCCTGCTTTCTGCGTTCAAAACACTGCCTGATTTGGATCCACCTGAGCTTTTCTTACGAATTTCCTCACTCAGAATAACACCAACAATATCATCAAATTTTAGGGTATTTGAACTAGAAACAGAGTTACTAACCGCCATTACCAAACTATCCCAGCTTTCAGGCAATGAACATAATATCAAGAGAGCTCTAACTTCTTCATCAAATTTTACATTTACAGAAGTCAATTGACTGACAATCGTATTAAATTCATTTAAATGACCTATCACAGATCCACCTTCAACCATTTTCAAATTAAACAACTGCTTCATGAGAAATACCTTATTTGAGGCTGAGGGTTTTTCATACAATTTTGCCAAAGCTTTCATTAGACCATCTATTGTCTTTGCTTCTGTTATATTGAATGCCACCGATGGTGCTAGGCACAACCGAATGGTTCCTAGTGCTTTTCTGTCAAGAAGATTCCAATCCTCATCAGACATTGTTGCCGATTTCTTGGCTACTCCTTCCAATAGCCTCCATAAATCCTTTTGATAGAGGTAATTCTCCATCTGCATCTTCCATAACTGATAGTTCTGCCCATTGAATTTATCAACCTTCGTTTTACCCTCATCCGCCATTGCTCCCACTCAACCTGAGACTTTCCTGTAGACGATAATCAAACACAACCTGGCTCTGATACCAATTGTTAGGGTTAGCCGGAAAAAGATATCAATTAAATGCAAATAAAGAGTAAATAGAGAAATGGAAATACACAGAAATAATAATAGCGAGAGACAATTTTTAATGTGGTTCACCTAAACTCAGGCTACATCCACCAACCAGAGAGTCCAATATTATTATCCAATAAATCAAACCAATTACAATCAGCAATCCCTGCAACTCAATACCGCTGCAAAATGCTACAATACAAATATCAAAACCCTAACCCTTAGCTACTTTTTATCAAGCTTTTTGTCGGTTACAAAATAGGGTTTTCTTATGTCGGTCAATGAAAAATTAGCTCCCGCAAGGGGCGCTGCCCCTTGACCCCGTCTTGGGGGCGCTGCCCCCAAACCCCCGCAAGGGGCGTTGCCCCTTGACCCCGTAGGAATTTGGGGGGCAACTGCGCCGATAAAAGTGGAGTAAATATAACCTCCGAGTCTGATTAGGCTCCATATAACAACATATATTTGTGTAAATACAGGATATATATATATATATATTTGTGTAGATATGTATATATATTTATATATCTACACATTTTGTGTATATATATAAATATATATACAAACATTTAAATCTGGAAGTGTTTATTTATTTATTTATTTTATTACAGAAAGGGATATATATATATATATATACATATGTTTTTAACTATTAAAAATTGCAAGGATGAACTACAAAATTAAGAGGGCGAGGAAGGGTGATGGGGAACTTCCAACACTGCCACCACCATCCATGGAGTGTAGGGTTTAAACACAACTGTGAAATTTCTATGGTTTTGAGTGTAGGTCTGGTGTAGGGACGGGGTCCGAGCCCCCACCCACACCCTTAGGTGTGGGTGGTGGTTCGACCCCCCTTATTATACTTTGTAGCTAGGGTTTTCTACTAATCAATAATTGTGTTTGGATTTTATGTTCAAAATAATTTGGATCATATCCTTATTTATAGTGAATATCTTCCTCCCCTTAGTATCTATGGGATATACACATGTTCATACATTTCACATACCCACTTTACCAATTCTAGCTTTATGAAACAATTTGACACATTGACCTTTACAAAATCATAATTCCATGCATTACATAAGCAAATTCCCTCAAAAGACTTTTTGAAGAAGACTCTAAATAAATCTCTTAACTAGTTTTGTAATTTATAGCACCAGTAATATGTGCTTTAGAATGTTCATTGTGGTCTATGAGAATTCCCTTCCTCGATGACTTATTGATTTTTTTCGTTCTCCATGGAAGTTGTCCTATTAGGTCTTGGCCATAGCTTCACTTAGACAACATGGTAATAAGATAGGGAGACTTTGGTGTTCAAGGTTTTTTATTTTTAAATAAGATCTTAACATAATAAACCAAACAATTTGTGAATTGAAGGTAATTACCAAGAACAACATTACAAACCCTAATTGCATATAAGATTACACAAACCCCAAATAACCATTACATTTTTATAGAGAACAATAGTATAGAACAACTAGGATATAGAAGATAAACTATGACTTACCTAGTTAGTGGCTACTTGAATCAATTTTACAAGATATAATTATTTGAAATATGCACATTAGAGCTCATCCCTATACAACTCTTAAACCCATACAATCTCCTTCCTCTACAACTCTAATCTTAAAGTTGTTAGTGTAGGTTTTTTATTCCTTATCATAAGGTTTTTCCTACATGTTTATTTAGCTTGCTTAGGTTAATAAAGTGGGTTAATTAGGTGAGTGGATTATGTGGTGTCATAGTACTACAAGGGAGCACCCATTAGGTATCTTGGGAAGATAATTTCCTATCTTTAGACCAATAGATGGTTGCTTCCTATTGGTTTGTGTTGCCACCTCTATCCTCTCTCCCTTCTATATAAACTCACTACCTAGCTTGTAATTTCATTAGATATTGGAGATAGTTATCTGATGCTATTTTGTCATTCAAGCATTTCACATTAGTCTCTTGGTATCATTGTTATGTTGTTTCAATTGCTTTTGCATTTACTATATTTGTTTCTGACTCTTTTAATTGATTCTGGGTTATAATATGATTTATAGTTTCTAACATAGTATTAGAGTGAGTTTTGTAAGGTTAGATACTTTGTAGAGATATTATAAAATCTCATATGCTCTTCTCTTGCTTTTTCGAACAATCTAGAGAATTAGAAAAGATTTATGAAGATCCAGTAATCTTTCTTTTGCATGCATGTTTCTTCATGATCTGGGTGATTTCAACATCTTTGGGTAGTCTCGTACCTAGCATTTCTATCTTTTTCATAGCATTTGGGATGCTCTTGAAAGTCATATTTGGATTTCGTTTCACTCATTTTGGAGATCATTGGCCATACCTACAAATAAGGGTTTTGAAGCTCAAATCTTTGAGTGATCTTTTAGATGGTGAATTTTTAAGCTGAAAGGCCCTCACCATTGCATCTAGGAGGCCCCAAACCCCCAAAATACCTCTTTAAATGCTGAAATCAGAGCTCAATTTTTTTTTTGATTTTTGAGGGTATGTCCTTTTGTCAAGTGATCCAAAAGGTCCTTCCACAAGGTTTGGCCTTTTGTCCAGTAGTCCAAAGGGTGCTCTATAGTTCAACATTTTATCCAGTGGTCTGAAGGGTGGTCCACAAGTGTGGCCTTTTGTCCAATGGTCCAAAGGGTGCTCCATGGGTGCAGCCTTTTGTCCAATGGTCTGAAGGGTACTCTGTAGGTTTGACCTTTTGTCTAGCAGTCCAAAGGGTGCTCCATGGGTTTGGCCCCTTGTCTAGTGCTTTGAAGCATGATTTGTAGGGTTTGGCATTTTATCCAATTGTTAAAAGCAATCTTGCATCCAACCCCTACTCTTTTTTCTTAATTTTCTTCTGCCATAACGTTTTGCAAAAATAGCCATAACTTTTTGCTTCAAAGATGAAATTTTGAGAAAAAATAAGTGTTGGAAAGGTCTTTAGGAGTACTATATAGCTAATAAGTTATTTTCTAGATCTCTCATTGTCACTAATTTGTATCAAAACTTGGTTTTTGATCACTTTTTGCTCTTATAATCTTTGTAATCTTGTAAAAACCTTGTAAATGCACTAAACTATAAAGTGTCAAACTTGTAATATCTGGAGGTGATTTCTGAACTAGTGAAAAGGGGGGTGTCTTGTGTGTTTTTTTATGCATCTTTTCTTTCCTAGACAAAAACAAGAATCTATTTTTGCATTAAGATGGATCAATTAATACTGTCTATTCTAACACCCTACAACTACTATGAGTGGAAGTCTAAGATGACTATCCAACTTAAGAAATTGGGGCTACATCAGGTAACAATGGGGCTTGAAACTAAACCAATAGTAGATGTAGAAAAACCTAAATGGTTTAACAAATGTGATGAAGCTTATGGTACTTTATGCATGCCTATATCTCTTGATCTTCTTTTTCATGTTGAATCTGCTACAACTCCAAATGATGTCTAGACAATCTTAGAAGGGCTATTTGGTAAACAAGATGAATTAAGGGGAAACCAATTGGAGAATGAGCTAATAAGGTTAAATCCATGTAATTTTGATACAATTCAAGACTTCTTCACAAAGTTAAAAGCAATTAGATTACAGATGAAATAATGTGGGATTGATAAGAAAGGCACACAATTAATCTTAAGTATTTTTTCTAAGCTTAGTCCTAACCATTCAATATTTATTTCTATGTTTTATGCCACTAAAAGTGCCTTATCACCAATTATACAATGCCTTCTCTTGATGATTTTACAAATGAACTCATAAAAGAGCAAGATAAACTAGTACACATGGGCACGATGAAGCCTTCTAAGTCTCATGCCTTGGCTACAACTTAGGGAGCTAAAGATTAGAAACACAATGGAAAGAAAAACAAGAAACATAAGGAGCAAGGAGGGAAGAAACAAGGTCCAAACAAGATGCAACTAATGTAGCTCCTAAGTTTTCCTCTAAAGACAACAAGTCTAAAAAGGAGAAGACAATGTGTGCCTTTTGTAAGAAATATGGTCATGATGAGCATAAGTGTTTGAAAAGGGAAATAGGTCATCTCTCTTATCTTCTTGATAAGAATAATATCAAAGTGCGAGATTCAAATAAGAAAGATTCTTCATAATCTTCAAAAGACATGAAAAATAGTAAGGGGAAGGGAAAGGCCCTTGTTGCAATTGCTTCACAGCCAAATAGTTGGGTAATTTTCTTAGGTACTTCTCAACACATGGCTAATATAAAGAAAAGTTTCTCATCCTTGGAATCATGTTATGTGCTTGATATTCTTGAGTAATGATACACCCAAAAAAGTTCTTGGCAAAGGGTCTTTTGATGTTGGTGACAAGACATTGCATGATGTTCTATGTGTGCCTTATTTGTCAACTAATCTCTTATCTATCTACCAGATCACCCATACAGGTTCTAGCAAGAGAGTTGAATTCACACCAGACATAGTGGTCATAAGTGATTTACACAGGGGATCTACAGTTGCTATAGGAAAAGATGATAACCAATCATGGCTCTATCACTTTTATCTTTTTTTCTTGATTGTCCTTCACTTGTATTGCTCACTTAGATGAGGCGAGTCATTTGTGGTATCAGTAGTTTGGCCACTTAAACTATTGCTACTTGCAACATCTTAGTCAACATGACATGGTTACAAGGTTGCCTTCTATTCAATTTTCTAATGGAGTTTGTCAAGGTTGCTTTCTTAGCAAGCATCCTGATAAAAAAATTGATAAAGGCAAAGCATGGAGAGCCACATAGCTCTTGGAGTTAGTACATAGTGATTTGTTTGGTCCATTTTAGCATCCTTCATTCAGTATAGCTTGATATGTATTGACCTTCATTGTCTTTCCCGATATACATTTGTATACTTTCTCAAACAAAACTCTAAGGTCTTCAAGTCTTTTTAGGACTTCAAAGCTTTTACACAGAAACAATCTAGGAAGGTTGTCACGAGTCTGTGCACTAATAATGGCACAAAATATGTCAACTAGAGGTTTGAGTAGTTTTGTGCCTCAGAGGGCATTGATCTTTAGCACATAGTTCCCTATAGTCCACAAAAAAATGGAGTTGTAGAATGAAAGAATAAGTCATTTAAGGAAATGGCCAATTGCATGATTCACTCTAGATCATTGGCAACTCAGTATTAGGTAGAGGCCATCATCTATGTGTGTTATATCTAGAACTGGGTTCCTCACCGAGATGTGAAGGGGGTAACTCCTTTTCAAGACTAGATCAGTTGGAAACCCACATTCAAGCACTTCTAAGTGTTTGGTTCTCCTACATGGGCCCACATTTCAGCAAAGAAATGCAAGGCTATGGATCCATAGAATAGACCTTGCATCTTTGTTGGGTATCCAGATGGTGTCAATGGATACAAGCTATTCCACCCTACCACACATGAGCTCTTCATTGAGAGAAGTGTTCATTTTGAGGAGGATACTTCTAGTTCTTCTTCTACCACTTTTCCATATTTCATTCCTTTGGAGACATTGCAACTTCATGATGATAGTTCTTCCAAGGATCTTAATCCTCCTGATCCTGATGAGGACTCTTCTTCCTCCACTTTAGATGGCAATGATGAGGATTCATCTTCCACCTCTCTTAGTCATCATTTAGAGGGTGATAATTCTCCCCTAGATTCTCCTTATCCTCCACCCATTAGGCCTCTTTGGGCTCGTCAGACATTGGTGTCAATAGGTGATTAGGTTAGTGATCCTCCATATGTGAGAGGAACATGGTCACAATTTGAGCATGCTCCACATCTCTTCTTTATTTCAGATTCTAATCCATAGTCATTTAGGGAAGCTTCTACTGTCCTCAAGTGGGATACTTCTATGCAAGAAGACTTCAGTTCCTTGGAGAGGAACCACACTTGGTATTTAGTCCCCCTTCCTAAGGTAAGGAAACTTGCTCGATGCTACTGGATCTATTAGAAAAAATTTGGCGCAGATGGGTCAGTTGATAAGCATAAGGCTCGCGTGGTCACCAAAGGATTATCCCAGGTTCCTAGGATTGACTACTCTAAAAGTTTTGCACCAGTTTCCAAGATGAATTCAATCTGACTTGTCCTTGCCCATTGTTGTAACCCATTGCTAGCAAGTTCATCAGATGGATGTGAAGAGTGCTTTTCTTCACAGTGACATTTAGGAGGAGATACATATGGAGCCACCATAGGGGTTTATCTAGGATCCCTCATTTGTTTGTCACCTTCAAAAGTCCCTCTATGTTCATAAAGAGGCACCTCAAGCTTGGTATACCAAGATGGACTCCTTCCTTCTATTAGTTAAGTTCACTTAGTTCCATTATGACCTAAACGTCTACATTTTATAGCATGATAATACTCTCTCTCCTTGTTCTTGAAAGGAACCTAGGTGTGCAGAAATTGCTTCCTACACTAATCTAATGAGGGGAGGAGAGTACAAATTTAATTTTATCCTTACTATTATAGCAATGTTCAACCCACTAACAAAGATTTTGCAGCAAACACATAAACAAGAAACTATGATAGAAGAAGAGAGACACAAGATATACATGGGGAAAACCCTTATTGGGTGAAAAAGCCCACACTCCAAAACCTACACAATGTATTATCAAAACTAAAATGGTTTACAATACACTTGCAATGCAAGCTCTCAGGAGTCTTCAACACTCATATCTGGAGACAAATTGGCAGCATAACAGTACCTGTCAAACTTGTAATACAACTCCTCTCCAAAGCACCTGTTTATATAGAATATACAAGGCAGAAATGGTTCCACATAGGGATGGGCATCCAACATGGCCTCATGGCCCAAAACCCATGCCTATGGACACTTGTCCAACTTTGTAGGATGCTCCTAACACTTGTCAAGTCACCCCATCCCAAGGAGGTCAGCTATTTCCACAATGGGCTATTACAAATGCTCTTATGACTCTTAGAACCATCATAGAATCTATCATAGCTGTCATAACTTACAGTTGTAAGAGAATATGTCATACACAGCTTATAAATAGCATATTATCTTACATGTCATAGTCCACCTTGGGGATCCCAAAGATGCCTTTTTCAAAGATGCTCTTCGACACATGTCTTCACCTGTTATAGAATCTTCTATTTCTAACTCTTACATGTCATAACCTTGTCATAAGAATCTGTCATGACCGTTATGGTCAATATTCCCTTACACAACATCCAAGATGCTGACACATGGAAAAATATTCCTACCACTAAGTGGGATGCCTATCTCCTCATGTGAGGACAAAAAATGCATGTGGTCATATGCCATGTAGGATGACACATCACCGTGCTCACTCCCACAATATGACAACATAGGATTTGCATCTAATTATTACAATAGGCAATAAATAAATAAATACAATGTAAAAATACAAGGAATTACCAAGGTTGAGACACCTTAATTTCCAACATTCTCCCACTTGTCAAACATCTTGTAAGAGCCAATAGAATTAACAGGATTTAACTGCTATAGGCCGAGAGGCCAATAGACTCCAAACACCATCTGAACTTCTTTGTGCCCACTAGTTTCATCAATACATCTACAACATTCTTCAAAGTATCTACCTTCTCCAAATTTACCTTCCATCCTCTACCATGTCTCGCAGGAAGTGAAACTATACATCAATATGCTTTATACTAGCATGGAAAGTTGGATTTTTTGCAAGGCAAATCGTACTCTGACTGTTACAACTGATTGTAATCTGACTTGCATCAACACCAACATCTGAACACAATCTCTTAAGCCGAATGGATTCCTTACAAGTATGAGTTGCAACCATGTACTTAGCTTTTGTAGTGGACAAATCAACCAAAGGTTGTCTCTTACTCATCTAACTAATTGCACCACCAAACATATTGAACACATAGGCACTGATGAATCTCCTGCTGTCAATGTCACCTACCCAATCAGAATCCACAAATCCACAAATACAAACTAAATGTGGAGGTCTTGTAGCATTGCCATGATAGGAAATGGAATACTCAGAAGTACCCCGCAAATATCTAACGACTCACTTAACTGCATCCTAATGCACCCATCTAGGATTAGCCATAAATCGACTAAGGACTCCCACTGCTTGGGCAATGTCTGGTCTTGTGCAGACCATAGCATACCTCAAACTGCCAATAGCACTAGCATAAGGTACTTTGCTCATGTCCTCCACTTCACTAGGAGATTTTGGACAATCACTAATAGATAAGTTTGTCCCCAATGAAACAGGAACACACAATGGTCTACAATCTACCATGCTGAACCTATCCAACATGGTCTTCACATGCTTACTCTAGCTTAACCAAAATTTTATGTTAGCTCTGTCTCTTTTGATTTCCATTCCTAGAATGTACCTGGCTGCCCCAAGATTTTTCATCTCAAATTGTGCTAACAATTGAGACTTCAAATCATAAATCATATGCTTACCATTCCCAATCAACAACATATCATCAACATATAATGCGATAATGAGAATGTGATCATTGTCAAATTTGTAATACACACAATGATCTGATTTTAATCTCAGATAACCAATTGACAACAAAAAAGCATCAAACTTCAAGTACCACATCCTAGGGGATTGCTTCAAATCATACAAAGACTTCTTAAGCTTGCAAACCAAATTTTCTTTACCTTTTTCTATGTAATGCTCTGGCTGTGACATGTAAATCTCTTCCTCCAAACCATCATGAAGGAAAGTTGTCTTCACATCCATCTATTCTACCTTTAAGTCATAAGTAGCTGCAAGAGATAACATAAATCTAATGGATTTTAGATTTGCAACGGGAGAGAAAATTTCACCATAATCAATTCCCTCCACTTGTGAGTACCCCTTCACAACCAATCTAGCCTTGTACTTTTCAACATTACCATTTGCACCAAATTTCTTCTTGAACACCCATTTCCAACCAACGGGTTTCCATCCATCAGGTAAAGGTACCAAGTCCCATGTTTTGTTATTTTCCAAAGAAGCCATCTCATCTTCCATGGCCTCCTTCCAATAACCTGCATCTTTCATGCCCATAGCCTCTTTCACAGTTCTAGGCTCAGCAGTGTTCATAAGTAAAGCAAAAGCACAACTAGAATCAAGTAATGAATAGCCAAACCTATCAGGTTGCTTTCTTGTTCATGTAGACCTCCTCAATGGCTGATGTTGAGGTTATACTTCTTCTTCTGAGCTTTTAGAGCTGCTAGAGCTCTCCTCATCATCAAGTCTCATAGGGTCTATTTGTTCAGTCTTCTCAGGGGTAGAAGGAAACTAAATTGCATCCTCTTTCTTTTCTATCTATTCTAGTTGTCAAACAATGGAAGAAGGTGTTAGCTCTTTGAAGATAACACTTCTACTATACAACACTTTTTTAGCCACCGGATCCCAAAGCTTGTATCCTTTCACACCGACACCATAGCCAATGAAAATACATTTAACAACCTTGTTCTCCAATTTAGACCATTTCTCCCTAGGCACATGTGCATATGCCTCACAACCAAAAACACAAAGATGTCTAACTGAAGGCTTTTTACCAAACCACACCTCCATAGGTGTCTTACCAACAAGAGCTGATGTAGGAGATCTATTTACCAGATAGCAAGTAGTGGCAATAGCTTCAGCCCAAAAATTTTGTTCGAGGCTTGCTCCACTAAGCATAATCCTAGCCTTCTCCATCAGTGTCCTATTCATCCTCTCTACACCTCCATTTTTCTGCGGGGTATATGGAGTTGTCTTATGTCTTTGAATCCCTTTCTCTTTACAGAACTTATCAAACTTTGCCAAACAAAATTCATCACCATTGTCAGTTCTCAAACACTTAATCTTTTTACTAGTTTGATTTTCAAAAAAGGCTTTAAACTCCTTAAACTAACTAAAGACTTCAATCTTTCTTCTAATAAAATAAACCCATGTCCTTCTACTGTAATCATCTATGAAAGATACAAAACATATAGATTTTGAAATCGAAGGAACATTAACACGACCAAACACATCAGAATGAATAAGATCCAATACACCAAAAGAATTGTGAGAACTAGAGTAAAACTGAACATGGTTTTTCTTTCCATAAATGCAATGTTCGTAAAAATCAAACTTGAGATTACAATCATTTAACCTCTCAATGATGTTTTTATTTTTCAGGGTACGTAGGCCCTTCTCACCAATGTGGCCATATCTCAAATTCCATAACATAGTCTTTTCAGTAGGAAGCTTAACTTCCATAGCATGTCCACTACCATCAGAACTAGTTACAATAGATTTCTCCATTGCTCCTTTAGATGGTGGGGATGAAGTGACTACATCTCATTTCTTCGAGTCAGAAGAACTATTACACTATGAAGTGCATGCCTCTAATTGAAATAGAGTACCTCTCTGAGTACCCTTCGTAAGCACCATAGATCCTCTAGTCATCTTACATCCATCCTTCAAAAAGACAACCTACACACCTACATCATTTAACATACTTATAGAAAGCAGGTTCCATGCAAGGCCTGGAATGTGCATAACTCAATTAATCCCATTCAATCATCCATTAGGGAATCAGATTGAGACTCTTCCATGAATAAAAATCTTCAGATGAGAGTCATCACCCAGGTACACTCTTCCACTGTCAAACTCTTCATACTTCATGAACTAGTCTTGATGTGAGGTCATGTGGAATGATGCACCAGAATTAATCAACCATACATCATCAGATGCATGGGTGGCCAGGGCTGGGATGAAGGCATCACTATCATTTTGTGACTTGTCAGAATCTAAATCAGGAGCTTTCTTTTTTTTCTTCTCCTCTTTGCATTACATTCAGAAATGCCCAGTTTTTCCACAGTTCCAACAGAGAGTCTTGGAATTTCTAGGTGATTTTGATCTCCAATGGGATTTGGATCTACCCTTATCACCTTTCTTGTCCTTCTTCTTCCCTTTCTCGTTGGGTCTTCCACAAGCCACAAGAGCCTCTTTGGTTGCCTCAGAAGACTTTCTCTACATTTCTTCATATAACAACAAAGACACCACATCTTCCATCTTGAAGGTGGTAGTGGTGCTTCCGATAGCCATGACAAGATGATCCCATGAATCTGGCAAAGAACAAAGCAGGGTCATACATCAATCCTCCTCCTCCATTTTCACACCCATAGATGTCAATTGTGCAACAATCATGTTAAAAACACTCATGTGATCCACAACAGATCCTTCTTCTTCCATCTTCAGAGTGAACAACTTCTTTTTCAGAAAAAGCTTGTTCACCAGGGACTTGGCCTGATAAACATCACCCAGCTTCTTCCAAAGATCTTTCGTGCTCTTCTCCTCATGGACATTCAACAAGATAGAGTCAGTAAAATAGAGTCTTATGAGACCCTTAGCCTTCCAATCTTTGAGGTCCCAATTAGCTTGTGACATTGTTGTAGGTTTTACACCAGATACAGTTTCCCATAGTTCACGATCAACAAGTAGGTCCTCCATCTTGAGTTTCCACAACTCAAAATTAGTGCCATTAAATTTCTCCACCTCTAATCTTCTAGATGTGGTTTCCATCTCCTTGCTACAATAAGATATAAAATACTCTAGACAACACTCGCACTCAAACTAAGATTAGCTCAAAAAACCCCTACCCAACAGCTAGAACCAAAACTGGCCAAGCTCTGATACTAACTGAAAGGAAGCTACGTGTGCGGAAATCATTTCCTACACTAATCTAATGAGGGGAGGAGAGTGCAAATTAAATTTTATACTTATTATTATAGTAATATTAAACCCACTAATAGAGATATTGCAGCAAACACATAAACAAGAAAGTATGACAGAAGAATAGAGACACAAGATATACGTGGGGAAAACCCTTATCGGGTGAAAAACCCCACACTCTAAAACCTACACAATGTATTATCAAAATTGAAATGGTTTACAATACACTTGCAATGCAAGCTCTTAGGAGTCTTCGACACTCATATATGGAGATAAACCGGCAGCATAACAGTATCTGTCAAACCTGTAATACATCTCCTCTCCAAAGTACCTGTTTATATAGAATATACAAGGCAAAAATGGCTGCACATAGGGATGGGCATCCAACATGGCCTAATGGCCCAAAACTCATGCCTATGGACACTACTCCAACTCTGTAGGATGCTCTCGACACTTGTCAAGTCACCCCATCCCAAGGAGGTCACCTATTTCCAAAATGGGCTATGACAGATGCTCTTACAACTCTTACAACTATCATAACTTACAACTGTAAGAGAGTCTATCATACACATGCTATAAATAGCATATTCTCTTACAACATGTCATAGTCCACCTTGGGGCACCCAAAGATGACTTTTTCAAAGATGCTCTTCGACACATGTCTTCACCTGTCATAGAATCTTTTATTTTTGACTCTTACATGTCATAACTTCATCATAGGAATCTATCATGACCGTTACAGTCAATATTGTCTTACACAATATCCAAGATGCCAACACATGGAAAAATATTCCTACCACTAAGTGGGACACCTATCTTCTCATGTGAGGATAAAAAATACATGTGGTCATATGCCATGTAGGATGACACATCACCGTGCCAACTCCCACAATATGACAACATAGGATTTACATCCAATTAATACAATAGGCATTAAATAAATAAATACAATGTAAAAATACAAGGAATTACCAAGGTTGAGACACCTTAATTCCAAACAGTTCTCTATGTTGATGACTTGTTGATCATAGGGAGTCACTCATCTCATATGCAGGCACTAAAAAATGCCCTTGATGATCATTTTTTGATGTCAGAATTAGGCCTACTGCACTACTTCTTAGGGGTTGAGATCACTCAGTCACCTTCTGCTATCTTTATTGCACAACCTAAGTATGCACATGATATGCTCTCCTGATTCTACATGGTTGACTGTAAGCCTACACTGACTCCATTTCTATTAGGGGTCAAACTTGAGACTTCTTGTTCTTCACCTTTGGTGTATGCTACCTTGTATCACCAATTGTTTGGGAGTTTCATATACTTGACTCACATGAGGCCTAATTTTTCATATGTTGTGGGCCTAATCTCTAGGTTCATGTAGGACCCACATGAGATGCATTAGAAAGTAGCTAAGTGGATTCTTCACTATGTACAGGGCACTCACAATTATGGGATTCATTATGTACTAGGTGTAGATATTGACTTGATGGGATACATAGATTTGGATTGGGCATGCAATTCTCTGGATTGCAAGTCTACTTCAGGGTGTGGCTTTTCTCTTGGTTCTAGTCTAATTTCTTGGTCGAGCAAGAAGCAGTCTACTATTGCTCTTTCATCTACAGAGATTGAGTATCGAGAAACAATTAATGTTGCTACTAAGGCCATTTGGCTTCAGTACATTCTCACTAAGTTTGGCATTTCCTTCAGGAAGCCTATTGCAATCTTTTGTGACAACCAGAGCTGTGAAACTTCAAAGTTGTGTCACACTTTTATAAAGGAAACGACTAACACTAATCTAACTTTTTAACTTGAATCGCAATAAAGTGACGTATATATTTTGAATTTTAAAATTATGTATGTTGGCAAGAGACACTATCCTGATGATTGAATGTGATCATTTATAGAAACAAATGAAATAGACTCCACCGGTATGACAAAGAGACTTTACTCCGAAAGCAGAAATGACTAAGTATAAACATTATACATTATATAGTGTAAGTAACAATGTTTGGGATGGTATGCCTTTGCAGTAAAAGATTAGGATAAGTGGATCAGGTATGTTGTTCATAACTATTTAGTGATGATTTTTTATAGTAATCAAGTCTTGATTTCCTCCAGAAGTCACATAGTAAAATACTTAAGTCTAGGTGAACACACTTAAGTTAGGAACAATGCACAGTGCTAGAGAAAAGGATCTGCATTCCTCTACAGTTGTATATTTTGTTCTACGGTTCTGGAGATATGCTAAGTGATCTAGAATGATTGTTGGTTATGCATCTCAGAGTCTCATATGGTCCACAGTTATAATTATGATGTGATAGATGAGTTGATCAAGTATACTCTTAAGGAACAAGCTAAAAGACATGTTAGATTCTTATGCAAAGAAGTTATATTATCCAAATAGTCAATCTAAGTGATGGTATGATTGAAGCTGACCTATATGAAGACTTTTCCATGTTTTTTTAAGTCCACATTGCATATTGTACACAAGTTCAAGTTAACAAGATTTAGTATTTGTGTACACAGTTTATGTTTTTCTTGCCAACCTGATTATCAGATAAATCTTGTAGCAAGTATATATACTCGATGGAATTCGATGATAGGGTGATGAATTGAGAATGTGATGTGTAAATTCAAAGTGTGAAGGATTATGAGAAGAATGCAGAGAAGTAAGAGATGAACAAGGAAAAAAAATAGAGTATATGTAGTTAAGTTGAGAAGTAGGGTAGAATAAATGAAGAACTTTGAATGTGTATATTGAACCTTTAATGGAACTGTGATCTAGCATGTGGTAGATGCATTTACAATAGTTCATCTTTTGGCAGTGAGCCAATCCTTCTTCTTTCTTCTTTCTTCTAGGCAGTGAGCCTTTGTGCAGTGAGCACTTCTTCATAGGGCAATGAGCCCTGGGCAGTGAGCCTTCTTGTAATCTAATATTGAGCTATCATAATATATTGTGAGCTAACAATCACCGTGGTTTTTCCCTCTCTGGGTTTTCCACGTAAAAATCCTGGTGTCAATGTGTTATGTCCTTATGGTTTCTGCTCTTATGCTTGTTCTTCTTTTATGTTATTAATTTTAGAAATTGGATTAATAAACAAGTTAACAAGTGGTTTTGTGGAATATTGATTCAGCCCCCTCTCAGTATTCCTTACTTTCAACAATTGGTATCAGAGAAAGGTTCCTTGGAAGAAGCCTAATAGCTTGAGGAAGATCTAGGAGAGTTCATTCATGGCAACCAAGAGATATGGAAACTTCTCATATGAAAACAATGTTGAATTGGAAGCAACTCTTGTTGATCTTGAAAAATCTGAAGCAAAAATTAGGGATCTGAAGGATAACATTCAAGAAGCTGATGAGTGCATTTTAAAGATGAAAGAACAAGTCAAGAAATTAAAATATATATATAGAGATGTTAGTGAGTTCAAATGTTATCAGCAAATGAGAACCTAGATGATTTGAAAGTTGAAGTTATTAAAAGAGATAAAATAGAAGAAGATCTAAATCAGATGGTAAACAACAAGATAGAAGAATGTATCAAATTGGAAGAAGAAGTTGTGAGCCTAAAAATAGACATGGAAAAAGCCAAGAGCTATGAAGAAAAGTTCAAGATAAGTTCTGGAAAACTTGATGAGATGATTGCCAATCAAAAGCATTCTAATGATAAGCAAGGATTAGGATTTGAGAAAAGGAGAAAGTTCAAAATCAGGTCAAGGAAACTTTTAGTTGAAGAAAAACAAAGGCAACCCATTCAAGAATTAAAGAAGACCTAGAAGACTTCCGTTCAGACAACCAAATGCTCAAAGGTACCCATCTTTCAATGGCCATTGTTTTAATTGTAAAAAGTTTAGTCATAAAGCTACTCAGTGTAGGAGTAGAATAAATCAAAATGTCCCATCATTCTTGTTGTCAATTCAAGTATGCACCCTTGTTAAGTTTGCAAAAAACTTAACTACTTGTTGAAACATGGAATCATTCTCGGATGTAGGTCTCCTTTCATGAGAATGAATCTCCAGAGTGAGTTGGTTCTCTTATAATTTCTAAACTACTGATTTGAGGAGAAAAATGATGGAAGGATGTAATTGAAATGCAAACTATTTCTCGAATCTAAACTGGATGAAATTTTGTCACTCACAAATAGATCCTCTAACCTGAATCCTCACAATTTCACTAATAGTTTATTCCTTAAGTAATTTGCAAGAAGGTTTGGATCAAAGACAAACTACAACCAGGAATAAAACTAAGTTTTAACAATGTTGAGACATACTAAAGGATAGAAAAAGTCACAATATAACATAAGATCAAGGCTACAAAATATGTGAAACAAGATGATTTGCTATTAGAACTGGAAGGAGTACAATGCATAAAAATAAAATATGAGCCAACTGCCTATATACAACTCTGCCTGTGAACAAGAGAGAAGAAACTGATGCTAACTGACTGCTGACTCCCCAAAAAACATAGCTTCTCTCCTATATATGTCTCCAAGAGATCTCTCCAAAAAAACTCAAAAAGCTCCTAAAAATAGATATGCAAATCCGTTTTCAAACTTCAGAAAAAGATGCCAAAAATAGCCTCAAACTTCCTCCAAACTGCAAACAAAATCTGCTAACTTGATGTCCTAGGTGGTCCCCACCAAATCTGCATCCAAATCTGTCCAATCCGTCTCATAAAAGCAAATTTTTTTTCCTGTTATGCACAATTTTACCCAAGAAAGCAAAATGCTTTAATTGCCTAAAAATAGTTAAACTTTAAAAGCAATTTATAACTGCATTGCTTTAAAGTTAAACTGTACATGACATCGTAGTTTTAATCCTATCTCATTGATTTGATTTTGCAAGAAAATATAAAATCCCCATGGCTTATAATTTTTCCATTACAATGTTTGATTTTTCCAATAAAAATCATAAAAATAATATCAAAGGGTCATATAATATTTGCGAAAAATAAAACCCTGATGACTTGTCTCCACATGAGCTGTTGATCTCTAAAGCATAAATGGCATATGTACTGGTTTCTCATCAAAATGAAGGTTTGCAAAACACTAAGGCATGACTTCATCTATATCTCCAAGGACAAAATACAAGGTATATCAAGTGGACTTAGGCAGTTTTAAGGAATCTAATATTTTGAGGGAGCCAAGGTTCAACCTTACTAAGTCATAAGACTTAGGCACCATGGTGAATATTTAATACTATGAGGTATTAGTTCAGGCCACAAATAATGAAAAGAATGTGACAATAATGCCATCTCTTGATTAGGGTCAAATGAAACCTTAGTAACAAAACAAAATCTGCCCTAATTTTTTGGGCCACTTAACTTTTTGAGTCTTGAAGCAAAGAGCTCTGCACTTAGGGCTGCCACCATGAATGAGGGTTTTGACTATAAATCTTCAGTTTCACTAGCGTATCTCTGCATCAAATCTCACCATTTTCTTCACCGTTTCAGCTACTTTCCACATATCTCTCCTTGAAATGGTAAGTAGCATGCATTCTTGACTTTTTTGAGCTCTATTTTGAGCTATTTGATAAGAAAATCAATGAGTTTTTTAATCCTGGTCGTGACACTTCTATATTATATTCTCACATTTCATGCATTGTTGTTATTTCTTTCTATGGCTGCCATTACTGAGGCCTTGGAGCTCAAAATCCACTGGATTCTCACCAATAATTGCAGATATTTCATTATCCTAGTAAGAAAATGGATTAATCACTATTTAAAGCACCATTTTGAGCTATTCTTTTGAAGAAAAAAGTGATTCCTTGGCCAAAATCTGCGGCCATTTTAACTATTTTTTCACACTTTTACTTAGAACTCTATTTATTACTTCTTTCATCTCTATGGTGTCCTCAAATCTAATATTTTAGGATTCAAACTCTCCATTCATATCTAGATTTACGGTGATATTGAAGGTAAATCTCTATAATATGTGATTTTCTTAACCATTCTCTGTAAAAAATAGAAGGATTTTGACCCCATATGCTGTGGCTTTTCGCATGATTGCTAATACATTTTATTACATTTTTCTGTTATTCTTCTCTTGTCTATGTATATTTTGCTATATACAAGATCTTTCCTCTGTAACATTGCAGTTCTAAGGTGAAAACTTTTCAAAACCCTGCACACCCTTTTGTTCCTGCATTGTGGGTCGCAGCCACTATATCAAATTGATGGTCCTCTTTATCTATTCCACTATCTATCTCATCCATGGATGATGCTCTTGGAACATTCCTATCACTATAGTTTATCATGATGACACAAAGGCAGAAACATATTGTATCTCGTGTATTTTCTAACCTTGTTGTTCCAAAATTAGATTAAATACCATGTATAGCATGGTAGCATATCTCAACTTTGGCAAAAGGCACCCTTCTGATCTATAACTCATTACCATGCAATCTCTTTATGTCTAATAAATGAAAGACTATCTTGGATTTGATGCCTTAAAGGCTTGAATACAATTATGAGCATGCATAACTTTGTAGCTTTGACCTCTAATGCATATTATGTTAAGATATAGCTTCATTATCAGTTGTATCTAGCATAATCATTTCATTTGCCTTCATACATAAAATATCATCTAGCTATACATGATTAGAATATAGCTCTTCAATGAATATTTTAGTCCTTCTCCATGAGATATTATGGCTATGCTCTGTCTTTATTTATCTTAGCTGCTCCATTATGATCTCAATTATGAAATGAGGAGGCATACTTTGTGTTATTCTTGAATACACCTATACATGACATATGATGATAACACTCTCCCCCTATGTCACTCATCAAGGGTTGATACTCTTATCGTTTCACAAGCATTGCTCTATACATGCATACACTCAACATATACAACATGATTCATTTCTCCTTGAAGCACAACTGACATCATATCCTCTCATAGGTATCACTGATATTGATAGCATATACAAAGTCATACCATTACAGCATGACACCTTTTGATAACATCACTTTCTCCTTTTTTCTCTTGATGATCCTCTGACACTTGGAAGCATTGTAAACACATAGCTATTGTATTGTGACTAGCTGCTACATTGTACTTCCTATAGTTGGATATGACAGTTGATCATCTGTAACATATAATGCTTGTAATCCATTTTTTATTTTGAACTAAATTTACTGGAGTACACTGCTCTTTTGAAGATGAATTGGATGATTCACCCCATGATCATTAAGGCAATTTTGTTTATCTGTCCATGCAATTCTACTGTGACATGCCATACAGATGTAGCCTTTTGATGGCTATTGTTCTGACTCATGAATTTGGTATACAATACTTGCTTTTAGATAAGAGCCTTATCCATTAATAGCTTGTGCCCTCCATATGCAACATTCCATTGAATTATTTGTTGGCTGCACACTTCACTTATATGTTGTGATTCTCTGATAAATACAAACAACACCTTAATGGCAAGTGGTAGTGCTTACTTTACTCGTGTTAGATTGGCATTGGAGACACCATCTTATAAATGTTAGATCTATTTGTTTATGCACAACATGTACTGAAGCATTTACATATCATGAGGCTATTTTATAAATGTGACTGGGCATAAAGCATACTAAAGGCATTCATAAGTTATAGCTTGGTTTGAGATCACCTATATCCCTATGATGTTTTGGGTCTTTTTTGTAGTTATTCTATTGTGCACTGCCATCTCTAAGAAGCTTTGATGTCCACTTCTTTACATTTTCTAACTGTGACTACTCCTCGTGATGGATGTGGTGACCCTCCTTGCTCTTGTTATACTGCATTTGGCATTAAGCATATAGCTTACTCACATTTTCTAAAACAACTCCATCATATGAGAGAGAGCTCTGTGGTGGTTTGTATCTACATTTACCTCTGATATAGATACATTAATGTCTCAATTAAATCTATCACATTGCATACAAATTTGGCTCCTGACTTGGTGTATCATATCAAAGGTAGATACACATACAAACCAGATTAATTATCATAGCTTCTTCATTCTGCTATGACGAGTATCACATAGACACCTCCTGATTGAGAAATAACATGTACCTGCAATCCCTCCCCTACAAGAATTGGGGCAGCATGTTGGGCTCAACCCTTGTGGGAGCCCATTTCAAACCATGTGTTGATGTCTTCAATAGCTACATGACTTGTCCTATACTTGCATAGGTAGAAAAAAATTAGTTTTAAAAACATGATACTTGATGATGCTTCATTTTCCCCTCTTGTAGCTGATAAATATTGTACTTTCTAATCTTGACTCTCTTATACAATATTCTATGTATTCTGTTCATATTGATATAGAGTATGGATGAGATGATGTCATGAGCACTAAACCCCCCTCTTCTCTCTCCTCTAATGTAGGTTATGACAGCTTCAAAGCTCAGCAATGAATGGAGCAGCTGCCATATGATTGACCGACTCTAAATTCAGGCAATGATTGGTACCCTCTCCTTCATATGCTTTGTTAGTTCTTTTAAAGTAGCATAACATATTATATTAGATATTCAAATCTAGCCACTCCCACAGCTTGTGTGGGACAGTTAGTTCAATGCACGAAACATTGTAATATTCTGTCTGTCTCATTTGATCAAATGAATGAAACCTTGTAGTATGAAATGAAACAACTTTCTACAATGATAAACACTAAGATAAGCAATGAATGTTAACTAATTTGTACTCTCTTCTACATAACAACAACTAAAACAATCTATTATGATAACTATGCAACTGAAACAACCAAAATGCTATGAATAAACTTTTCTCAACTAAAATGAACTGAATAAATTCCAGCTATGCCAAATTGAGCTATGAGCAAAATTGGTAACAATTCTCTGGTCAATGTTTCAATTGCAAGAAAATAGGTCATAGATCAAATGAATGCAAAAGTATGGTAAGAAATGGCTTTTACAATTCAAGGAATACTCAATCATTCAATGGAAGATGTTTTTCTTGCAATAAATTTGGACACATGGCTAATCCATGCAAATCAAGAATGAATTCATTTAGAGGAAGGAATCAAGGACAAGGAAACATTGTGTGCTATAATTGCAACGAGTTTGGACATGTTGCAAGACTTTACAGAAGCAAGAATGTGAAAAGAAACTACTATGCTGAAGAAAGGAAAACACAACAGACAAATGATAAGGGAAAATAAAAAGTTCATCCAGTTGAAACAAAAAAAGAAATGGAGAAGATCTAGATAAAGAAAGAAGTAATTGAAGTCAAGGATGGATCTGCACCAACATCTGGTGCAGAAACTTCCTCCAGGAAGTAAATTGGGAGCTCTAGCTCAGGGGGGACTATGTTGAAAATCTAAAGCCCCCAGCTAGAAAGTTAGTGCTAGAATCTACCACTAAGGTATGTTGTGAAGAACTCTATGACAAAGCCTTTGAAATAAATTATGGTAAAGAAAGATCTAATGCGGAGCATTGTGGAGCAATTTGGATTGAGTCTGAATGACAAAGAAGTGTTTGACAACTTTTTTGAAAGATTGCATTTATGACGATTAAATTAAGACTTCAAGGGGTTTAAAGGCTTGGATTTATAAAAGATTAATCACTTTGCATTCAATCTTTCATGTGTTCAAGGTGATCTGAAGCTAAAATCCAAGCAATTCAGTGTTTTCCAAAATGATTCAAGTCAAAATCAACCTTAGGTGAAGGAAACCCTAATTCAACAAAAAGAGGTATTCTTAACATTCAAAACACTACCGTGAATTCATTTGAATCTTTGCAAAAATGGAAACACCACATGTGATTGATATAACCAAAAGAGCCCAGCCCAAATTTAAAAAGCATCTATTCAAATCAATAGAGGTCGACCCAAATGGTGCATTCTCTACAATTTTGTATGGTATAATGTATGTGGAAGACATTAGGGATTACATCCATGTTTCCCTAGAAGAGCATGGTGATAGCAGATTCTTAGACCTGTATCAGAATCATCTAAGTGGTGATCAATTTAAGCTAAAAGAAGAATACAAAGCCTTGGAAGAGAAAAAATTTATTCAATACAAAAAATTTCCTACATTTACGAAATATGAATGAGTCTGGTACGTCTTGAGCAGAATCCATGATGAATCCATGTGGTTGGAATAGCCCTTCAAGATTACCAAGGATGCAATTAGGACTGTGACTGGACTAAGCTCTACCAGTAGTGTTCCCCTATTGAAAGCTGTGAAGAATGATATAGTAATGGTAGCCATCAGAGTGAAATTTGATAAAAGGGCTTTAAAAGTCAATGATAACAAAGATCACAGTGTAAGATTTGCATCCATGGTGTTCAGATACAAAGTCTATTTCACCAACCGGGAGAACTCTATCTCTGGTACTGCAATATACACTACCTATCAGATGATCAAGGAGAATGCAGACTATGATATTTTTGAGTTGCTCTGATAGCAAGTGATGGAAAACCTGAGGAAAACAAAATAAAGCAAATACCCATTCAAATTTGGTATGTTGATCATCTATTTATTTTTCTACTTCATGCATGAATTGCCAAAGATGAAGAATTTATTTTAGTTAAATGGTCGGCCAATTGCTATATAAATTAGGGATCATTTAAAGAACATTAGAAACCATGATGAACAAAAAATAGCCCTATGGGGCTATTTCAAGAACTTGCAGAAAATGATGCAATCAAGAGAAAGCATTCCAAAAGCAATTGTGGAAAAATACAAGGATGAGATATGATTTATTGTAACCAAAGACCAATGCTTGATGGAGGTTGTTGTGCCTATAATTGTTTGGATTATGCCAATGGGCTGTGAAGTAGATGGAGCTATTCTAGATAACTATGCACAACACATGCTAAGCAAGCCCCGAGACCCCAAAGAGGAGAGATTTGGAACATATGGAGAAATGTCTACCAAAATTCATGTTGAAATAAGAAAACCTAAAATCTCCAAGAAAATGCAGAGAGTGGTAGAGGATTTCACCTTGAGACAAGGCTTCACAAAAGAACAAGTGAAAGAGGCAAGGGAAAAAGAACAAGCTAAAATGGTAGCCAATGAAAAGAAAGAAAGTGAACCAGTTGAAGCTCTAGAAGAATCCAAGAGAAAACCAAAACAATTAGATGTGTCAAGAAGGAGAACTAGAGGATCTACCTCTACAAAAGCTACATCTATCTCCTCTAATCCCACATTATCTGCAAGTGTGGAAATTCCTACAACCAGTCACAAAATGAAGAAAACAAAGGCTAAACGAATCCATGTGAGCATTGCAGTTGATGAGGAAGAGATAGAAATAGATGAAGAAGTAAAAAGAATGGAAACTAAGGTTTCAAATATCTCTAGAAGCAGTAAAGGGACAAACTCTAGAAAAGACACATCAAAGAAAATGGCAAGACAAAATGTATCTCAGCCAGATGAAGCTACATTAAGTCTAGGGGATGTTCTTAAGGCTGTCACAATGGATGGAAATTTGAAACCAATATCCCAATTATATGATGATTATAATGATGTAGATAAAAGGGTGCTGGAAGATGCCATTATAAATATATGAACATATGTAATAAGGCTCTTATTGGAATCATTGGTGATCTTCCTAACAGCTTGAACAATATTATGTATGTGAGGAAAGAAACTGCCATGGCCAAGGATACTGAAATCAAAGAGCACACACTTGTTAGGTTATGTCCAGAGATTACCCTAGAAGAAAAGAGCATGATCTCTAAAGCTCTTAATAATGAATTCAGAACAAAAAGGAGAATGAACACTCTTATTGGAGGAGACATTGAGAAAGTAGTAAAGGAGACTGAAGAAATCATCTTGAGAGTGCTAAGACAATTTCATCTCCCAACAATCTATGACAATAATGAAACAAATGTTGGAGATGATACATCTTTTCCAGAAGTAAATTTGGACCAAGGGTTAGCTGAAAAATGGCTAAAGAGAAGGAAGCACCTGCTACAGTTAGTAAGACTAATCTCCCTCTAGAACATCAAATGGTGACAAGATAGTTTTGGAGAAGATTGAGAAGATAGATAAGGTTGATGATCAAGAAGAGAAGCAGGATAAGGAAATTCCTGCACTGGAACAAAAGGATAGTGCAAATGAAGCTATCGACCTAGATCCTCTAGAACTAAACCAAGAAAAAGATGTCTTTGGTATAGCAAGAGACACTGCATAATCAATTAAAGACATTTTGGAGAAAGAGAAACAGGTCTTGGATGAGCTGAAATTTTTGCAAGGGTCAATAAACCTGGAATCAATGTCCCCAATATAGAAATTCAAACTGGTATTAATTGCGCAGGAAAAGGCACAAGAAGAAATTTTAATGTCTCACATACAGGACAATGAACTGATTGGCTAGGCATCTAGCATATTGGAGAAGTTGATTCCATCATATCAGAAAGACATCTCTTTGTCTTCTATAAGTCAACTTAAAGTACTCATAAAATCTGTAAGTGAGCATTTTGAATCTTTTGAAAAATCTGCTAAGACAAAAGTGAGACAAGAATTTGATGAGAAAAGGTTGAATGAGTTGAAGACTATGATAGTGAAGAGCAAAGCTCTATTAGACAATAAATTGAAAGACATACAAAGTGCCATCAAAGAAGCAAGTGACCTATACAAATTTTGCCTATCTTGGCTAGTAGCCACAAAAGAGATACAAGAAAAGATAAAGGATCAGAAACTGTAGCTAATAAATATTTCCAAAACATTTAATCCAATAGTTGAATTGGTAAGCAGCAAAGAAGTACAAATAATTAATATTCATAATGAGTTAAGTGATATTGTAAATAAGAGGGATCATGTGAAAAGTAAAATGTGTCAGTTGAGAGGACTCATTAGTCCTAAGTCAGACTCAATGATCAATATTGCAGTAGAAGCACAGGCAACTTCACAAATTGACACAAATTTTGATGTGCAAAAGGTAGAAGAATTAGTCTTTATAATAAATGGTCACATTAAAATTTTGGATATAGCTAATATTAGATTGGATGAAGAGATTACACAATTAAAGATTGTGTACAAGGATATTGTTTCACTGGCAACTAACTAAGTTAAAGTATTGTATGTGTACATATGTGCCAGAGTATGAAGTTTTTCTTTACAGTTTTGGTCCAATTTTGTCTCTTATACATACACCTTTGCCATTGATTTCAAAGGGGGAGAAGAAGATTAGTGAAAAATAGGCAAACATCTTATGGGGAGAAGAAACGTGGAGTAAGGGGAAGCAAATGCACATTTTTCACTAAGTTTTCCCATCAATGCCAAAGGGAAAGATTATTGGCAAGAGACATTGTCTTGATGATTGAATGTTGTCATTAATGGTAACAAAGGAAAGAGACTCCACCGGTATGACAAAAAGACTTTACTCCGGAAGCAAAAATGACTAAGTATAAACAATATACATTATACAGTGTAAGTAATAATGTTTGGGATGGTATGCCTTCATAGTAAAAGATCAGTATAGGCAGATTAGGTATGTTGTTCATAACTATTTAGTGATGATTTGTTCCAATGCTCAAGTCTTGACTTTCTATGGAAGTCACATGGTAAAATACTTAAGTTTGGGTGAACACAGTTAAGTCAGGAACAGTGCACAGTGCTAGAGAAAAGGGTCTGCATTCCTCCACAGTTGTATATTTTGTTCTATAGTTTTGGAGATATGATAAGTGATCTAGAATGATTGTTGGTTATGCATCTTAGAGTCTCATATGGTCCCTAGTGGGAATTATGATGTGACAGATGAGTTGATAAAGTATACTCTTAAGGAACAAGCCAATAGACATGTTAGATTCTTATGTGGAGAAGTTATATTATCCAAATAGTCAATCTAAGTGATGGTATGATTGAATCCAACCTATATGGAGACTTTTGCATGTTTGTTTAAGTCCACATTGTAGATTGTACACAAGTTCAAGACAACAAGATGTAGTATTTGTGTACATAGTTTATGTTTTGCTTGCCCACCTGATTATGAGATAAATCTTGTAGTGAATATATATACTCGATGGAATTTGATGATAGGGTGATGAATTGAGAATGTGATGTGTGAATTCGAAGTGCAAAGGATTATGAGCATAATGCAGAGCAGTAAGAGTTGAACAAGGACATAAAATAGAGTATATGTAGTTAAGTTGAGAAGCAGGGAAGAATAAATGAAGACCTTTGAATCTGTATATTGAACCTTTAATGGACCTGTGATCCAACATGTCGTAGATACATTTACAGCAATTCAGCTTTTGTCAGTGAGTCAATCCTTCTTCTTTCTTCTTTCTTCTTTCCTCTAGGTAGTGAGCCTTTGTGCAGTGAGCACTTCTTCATAGGGTAGTGAGCCCTGGGCAGTGAGACCTAGGCAGTGAGCCTTCTTGTAATCTAGTATTGAGCTATCATAATATATTGTGAGCTAACACTCACCATGGTTTTTCTCTCTTTGGGTTTTCCACGTAAAAATCTTGGTGTCAATGTGTTATGTCCTTATGGTTGCTGCTCTTATGCTTGTTCTACATTTATGTTATTAATTTTGGAAATTGGATTAATAAACAAGTTAACAAGTGGTTTTGTGGAATACTGATTCACCCCCCCTCTCAATATTCCTTACTTTCAACAATGTAAACTAATAAAATGTAGATTTTTTTGTTTATTTTATGATTGTGTTTTAAAAAATCTTTAAATGTAGTATTTTATAAAATTGTCACTATAATTTAGTTACTGATAAAATGCTAAAAAATAAGGTTGAATGGGACATCACACTTTATATAGTAAATTTCATTTATTTTCTTTTTATTATTTTTTGTGTATTCATAACTCAAAACTTTAGTGCATGGATTGATTTTTTCCCCAATTTGGTAAATATATATTTATAAATAAATTTTGGAAATTGTGTGTAATGAAAACAAAATTGTTTCAATGGGACACCAAACTTTATCTTGATTATTTATCCAAGATAGGAAAAAAGTTACATCATCTAGACAAGGAATCTCTCCTCTAGTGCATCATTTTTTTTAAAAAAAAAATTATAAACATTACTATTTTTTCTTGAGAGGACAATCAACACCATATTTTGGTGTTGATGACATACTTTTAGCAGAAATAAAAAAATATCTAAACACTAATTGAAATGTTTAAAAATTATATTTTTACAAATTAGACTTATAGATCTACAAAAGGGTATTTTTAGATTCTTTTAAAATGATTATTGCATGAGTACAAGTTGTTAGAACATCATGTTTTTCAAATAATTTCTTTTTTTTGGTAAATGATCCCCAAAGTGATGCTACATATGTTTTTAGTGGATAGTTCCAATTGGAAAAGTTGTAGCGTAGATATAATTTATCTTGAATGGAGCCAGATAGAACATATGTTTCACCAAAATTGACTTTTAGTTGGAAATAGTTAAATTTGTTTCTACTGATACGTTGGCCCAAAGTGTGACACAGATTTGAACTTTTACCCAGGTTACTATTTAGATTTCTTGAAATCTAGTCCATCATCAGTAGACCAAACACATTGAGATTCACATGCACTACATTCAGGACCTGATTCATGAGGAGGTTCTTGATCTTCAGTATTGTCCAACATCAGATCAGACTGCATACATCTTCACCAAACCCTTCAATGAGAGAAAGTTCACTCATTTGCGAGATTTTATTGGGGTGTGAGAAATTTTTTCCTTTGAGGGGGCTTCTTAGTTGCTTCTTTGCTTCTCTCTCTATTCTCAGGGGTGTAATCTCTTTTAGGGGGGGAATTCTATGTACATGGGTATCTCATCAGGATTCATTTTCCAAGACCCATCTCTTTACCCAACTAATCTATCCTTAAGGGGGGGGGTGTTAGTGTAGGGATTTTATTCCTTATCATAAGGTTTTTCCTACACATTTATTTAGCTTGCTTAGGTTAATAAAGTGGGTTAATTAGGTGAGTGGATTATGAGGTGTCACAATACTACAAGGGAACACCCATTAGCTATCTTGGGAAGATACTTTTCTATATTTAGACCAATAGATGGTTGCTTTATATTGGTCTATGTTGCCACCTCCACCCTCTCTCCTTTCTATATAAACTCACTACCTAGCTTGTAATTTCATTAGATATTGGAGATATGTGAGGCCCACCCTTGTGCAACATGGTTAGTTGTACTTTTAGACCAAATTGTATTGCTTCACCTAGGCTAAGGCTTTGGTATATAGAATTGTGACCTTATCTAAGAGATAATATGGTGTTGTTGTGGATCTAATTATAAGATGGTTGTGTTAATTTGAGTATGCATAGGAGATGCACACCTTAGCTGGGATTGATTGGTATATCACCTGTTTGTGCTTGAACATGATCTTTAGTGATTTAGTGTGATCCCACCTTTGTTGCACCTCCTGATTCAACTATGAGAAATGTTCCTTAGACTATATTAGACATTTGGACATTTTGTAGATGGCTGATCCCTTCTATTTAGACATTTGATGGCTTTATTTTGTGATTTGACTAGATTGATGAGTTATTATATGATGATTCTATATCTTACATGTTAGAGTATGTTTTTCTTCTATGATGATGAATGTTGTATAATATTTGATCCAAATGAAATGATATATTGAGCTAATTGAGTTGATGAGATATTATGTCATTTTATGATTCTTGATCCTAATCATGTTATGGAAAGTATATCTAAATTGGAAATCAAATGAATTTTATCGTGGGATATATTTGAGAATGTATGAACTTGTACAACCATTTGTGTGCATAATTTAATTGCTTTGGCTATGATATACCTTGGGCTATTGATGTGTTTGTGTAGTGTGCAAGTATTTTCTATGGATAATGGAAACTGGAGGTCATACAAATAACCTTGAGTACTTATCCATCTAAAACCAACCTAGTCCCTAAGGTGGACTAAGGTTAATTATGTTTGAGCATGAATGTAATGTATTTATTCTTGATTTTAATTTTTAATTTGAGTCTCTTGAGGTTGACCTAGGTTGAGTGGATGGTGAGTGTCATCCATGTGTCATTTTGGTTCATAAGTTTTAAGGGCTTTTTAAATGATGTTTTTTGAGCTTTTTTAGGTTAATTTCATGTGTTTAAGGGGCCTAGGTCAAGTACCTATGGGTTAGGTACCTTGTAGACTTCAAATAATGAGTTTTAACTAAAATTTGACTCCTCTTTGTAACCCTAGGAGTTAGGTGGCGAGATTAGGGTTTTAGGTTAAGGATTGGGTGACCTGTCTCATTCAAACCTGTAGTTAGGGTAAAATTGCAAATTAGGGCAAATGAATAAACAACAATGATAAAAACCCTAGCAATGCACAATGAAGCACAAGACAACATAAAAATCAAAATAATAAATATAAATGCAAACCAATCTCCATGCTATGCTCGATTTATCTCCATTGCTCTTCTCCACCTCGCATGAGCATGCAAGATTTTGAAGGATTATTTTTGGAGGAATGTTGGATGCTCACTTCTGTAGCATAACATTAAGATGAAGATGATATGAGGATGATAGATGAAGGATGCAAAGGCTCTAATGATATTTCAACACCATGTGGATACTTGAGGATCAATGCATGCTAATGATAATTTGGCAGAATATTGTTACTTGAAGCTCAATGCATTGCTAATGGCTTGTGAGGGGTTGATTTATAGGAAAGGCTTGGTTCCAATAGACGGCTGAGATTAAAAAGCTAATTGATTGATGTGGATGGCTAGGATTGATTAGGTATTCCCACTCTTCAAGGGAGTTGTAGTCATTTGACAAGTGTCAAGGAGGATAGGGCTCATGTGTGCTTGTGTACATAAAAAGTACTACATATAAAAGATATTAAATAAAAGGCTGTAGTACCACTTATCTTTTTTAAATGAAAGAGGCACACATGTCGGCTAAATGATAAGATAAATTAATTAAATAAATAAAATTTATTTAATTAATTGGAAAGTCGGCTTATGATGAGAACTTAATTCAAATAAAATATTTGAATTAGTTGGGATATGAGTTAGATATTAATTAAATAAATAAAATTTATTTAATTAATTGGATAGTGGGAAACTTAATTCAAATAAAATATTTGAATTAGTTGGGATATGAGTTGGATATTAATTAAATAAATAAAATTTATTTAATTAATTGGATAGTGGGGAACTTAATTCAAATAAAATATTTGAATTAATTGGGATATGAGTTGGATATTAATTAAATAAATAAAATTTATTTAATTAATTAGATAGTGGGGAACTTAATTCAAATAAAATATTTGAATTAATTGGGATATGATGTGGAAATTAATTAAATAAATAAAATTTATTTAATTAATTGGCTAATGGATTAGTGGGATTAAGAGTGGGATTTAGGACAAAATGCTACATGATGTCTAAGTGATATTTTTGACAAGGTATTGCTAGACATGGACAAAGTTGGGACAATTTTAGGTGTCTACATTTTGCCCCTCTTTGAGATGATGTTCGAGATGATGAGATTTACGTCGAGTAACATCATTTCAAAGAAGTTAAGGTGTGGATAATCGATAGGGATAATAATGAAGGAAAGATATGATGATGATGCCCCCTCGAGAGGATAGGCGGGTTGGACAAACACGGGTAGGCTCTCGAAAGAAATGGATTGGATAAGAAAGAAAGATAAGGGGATATATAGAAGAAATAGAAATGCATTATGCTGCAATGAAAGTGAGCAACCATGATGTTTGATATAACACTAGACGTTATGTACCAAGGTATAAGGAACCAGGGTGATGATGTGTTTCATGCCCCAACGTAATACAACCTTGTCTAACGTATGAGGAAGTAAACTTAGAGCATTAAAGTCCTAATGTATAAAAGGTATGATATGACCTTAGATGCAAAGGATAGTGCAAAAAGCTATTCCAACATACACAAGATATGAATATTAGCTGGAAATGATAAGGATTTGATACAAATGCAAGATAAAAAGATAACACACACAAGCAAGCAAGCATGCACAAATGATTCAAAAACAAACAAGGTATTGCCCTTGTCAAGCTGTAAACCAATGATTAATTGATGATTGTTTTGTTGATGATAGTTGAGAGTGTTGTCATGGCGGGGAAAGCTATATCCCTAGATCAACACAATGTTGTTTGTTGTGGTTGGCTGATTGATTTGGCTTACAACAAGGCTAGGATCAAGACCATG